>CM055265.1:101581907-102216411 GCA_029237695.1 Conchocele bisecta
GACAGCAAAATACCATGCTTACCTCCAGCCCTGCTGAACCCTGCATATTTGAGTGCAGTAAACGAAAAACTGCTGGATGTTATCACGGGATGTTCTTCTGTCAAAAAACAATACTGGTTAGAGGTGAAATATGACACCTTGAAATATCAGACTTTTCCCCTTAAGGCATCACGGGACGGTTCAAAATAGCCAAAATTGATTGCTTTTCTGAGGGCGGCGGGTGACTTATAAAAATCACCGCCTCTCACAATCAGTTAAGGAGGCTCTTGCGACAAGTATTGAAAAATACTCGCAAATGAAGTACAAATCGCGCGCCACAATAAAAATTCAGTAACCGCATCAGATGTGTTCAATTAATATTTTACAAAGTTACCCCACCCACCTATTTTTGGCCAGAAATTTCAACACGACTGAATTTATCGGAATTGTTTTCATGAAAATATGAGGCACAGATACTTTGTTATGTCTTGTTCTATCACTTGTAACACCACACCATTTTCTGAAAATGATTTCAAAGCGGGTCATAACCAGCTCAAATTTTCGCTACAAATGCCCGAAAAATACCTTAAATTCTGACGCGAAACCGTACCGGCGAGACAGCATAGCAGGCGACATTTTCCAAGATGTCAAAATCAACCAGAGCTAACATTCAGTTTCGTATAATTATGAAATACTCTAAAAAATACACCTAGTCAAGCCTCCCTAAGTCAAGAAACATCCATAAACCTATTTTTCTAGACACACTGGTGTAACTTACAGGGTCGGTAGTGAAGTATATAGAAAATCGTCCACCCCCTTTTTAAAGCTAGCTGCCCACTGTCCCGTGAGACCTTAAGGGGATATATTTTCCCCCTTTTTCCCCCGAAACGGCTCGTCTCGCTCTATATTGCTAATTTCATCAATTTTACGTAAAACTCAAACAAAGAAAAATGTACAAAATGAAAGCCGATGTTGAAATGGGGCGCGGATATCGCCCACCCCCAAAATGGCGAAACGCGAAGTTTCATTTCGGTGTATCGACAGCAAAATACCATGCTTACCTCCAGCCCTGCTGAACCCTGCATATTTGAGTGCAGTAAACGAAAACTGCTGGATGTTATCTCGGGACATGTTCTTCTGTCAAACAATACTGGTTAGAGGTGAAATATGACACCTTGAAATATCAGACTTTTCCCCTTAAGGCATCACGGGACGGTTCAAAATAGCCAAAATTGATTGCTTTTCTGAGGGCGGCGGGTGACTTATAAAAATCACCGCCTCTCACAATCAGTTAAGGAGGCTCTTGCGACAAGTATTGAAAAATACTCGCAAATGAAGTACAAATCGCGCGCCACAATAAAAATTCAGTAACCGCATCAGATGTGTTCAATTAATATTTTACAAAGTTACCCCACCCACCTATTTTTGGCCAGAAATTTCAACACGACTGAATTTATCGGAATTGTTTTCTCATGAAAAAATATGAGGCACAGATACTTTGTTAATGTCTTGTTCTATCATCTTGTAACACCACAACCATTTCTGAAAATGATTTCAAAGCGGGGTTCATAACCAGCTCTAAAATTTTCGCTACAAATGCCCGAAAAATACCTTAAATTCTGACGCGAAACCGTACCGGCGAGACAGCATAGCAGGAGGCGACATTTTCCAAGATGTCAAAAATCAACCAGAGCTAACATTCAGTTTCGTATAATTATGAAATACTCTAAAAAATACACCTAGTCAAGCCTCCCTAAGTCAAGAAACATCCATAAACCTATTTTTCTAGACACACTGGTGTAACTTACAGGGTCGGTAGTGAAGTATATAGAAAATCGTCCACCCCCTTTTTAAAGCTAGCTGCCCACTGTCCCGTGAGACCTTAAGGGGAAATTATTTTTACCCCCCGAAACGGCAAACGTCTCGCTCTATATTGCTAATTTCATCAATTTTACGTAAAACTCAAACAAAGAAAAATGTACAAAATGAAAGCCGATGTTGAAATGGGGCGCGGATATCGCCCAACCCCAAAATGGCGAAACGCGAAGTTTCATTTCGGTGTATCGACAGCAAAATACCATGCTTACCTCCAGCCCTGCTGAACCCTGCATATTTGAGTGCAGTAAACGAAAACTGCTGGATGTTATCTCGGGACATGTTCTTCTGTCAAACAATACTGGTTAGAGGTGAAATATGACACCTTGAAATATCAGACTTTTCCCTTAAGGCATCACGGGACGGTTCAAAATAGCCAAAAAAATTGATTGCTTTTCTGAGGGCGGGCGGGTGACTTATAAAAATCATCGCCTCTCACAATCAGTTAAGGAGGCTCTTGCGACAAGTATTGAAAAATACTCGCAAATGAAGTACAAATCGCGCGCCACAATAAAAATTCAGTAACCGCATCAGTAGCCTCCTTAACTGATTGTGAGAGGCGGTGATTTTTATAAGTCACCCGCCGCCCTCAGAAAAGCAATCAATTTTGGCTATTTTGAACCGTCCCGTGATGCCTTAAGGGGAAAAGTCTGATATTTCAAGGTGTCATATTTCACCTCTAACCAGTATTGTTTGACAGAAGAACATGTCCCGAGATAACATCCAGCAGTTTGCGTTTTACGTAAAATTGATGAAATTAGCAATATTGAAAAATATATTGCAAAACCACTGTTGAATGATATTGCATAAAACTTTTGATAATATATCGCTAAATATGTCTTTCAAATAAAAAAATAATCCGGTTCTCCCAGATGATTTTTGTTGGGCTAAAAGTACAAATTTAATGCAGAAATCGCTAAAAACTGGAATATTTTTTAAATACCAACTGACCAAAGATATACTAACAAAACAAATAACAATATATTTTCAAATGTGTGTTTAACAAATGAAGATAATTAACAGGAATTGAATTTATAAACAACAATGTGTGAAGACTATCAATGATTTAAATTGATCAACTATTCCTGACATGCGTGAAAGATTCAAAACGAGTTATCATGATTTCTCTATGTCCTCCAGTACGTCCGTCCGTCCGTCCGCAGTTCTCTCCACATGGACGGTTGTCGACAGGCCGCTGCTCATTTTTCGTTCATAACCAGTGAATGCGATCGCGTTTATGCGTTTACATATCACAGTGAATATAGTTGCATGTAAGCTTTTCACAAGTGATCAATTTGGAGTCATCGCATAATCCAAGATGGCAGCTGTAAAAATCGTTAAACGACGTTTTCTCATGAAATGATGGGCAGAATTTGACAAAATCCGATGGAAAGTATCAATACCTCGAGTTCGCAGATATTTGCGTATATATGCCATGTTTCAGAGTTTAGAAGGCCGCACACGAACACACACATAATTACACACACGCATACAGGCAGGCCACACACGTACGCACGAATGCACTTGATACAGACTTATAATATCCCATGCCTCCCATATCTTACGACTGATGTTTGCAGTTAAGGACACAAATGCACGAACATACTATCATCCTTGGTTGATAATAACTTCTAGCGTTTTATTTTGATTTTGCTTCAGAGGATTGTATGTTTGACATACCAAACGATTCGATGACAGGAAACAGAAAAGAGCGTTAGTAATTTAAACACATTAAGTATGTGACCTTCACCTTGACGGGAAACGGATCCTTGACTTGTCACAGGACGACAGACGACCATTGGAGCAACAAGCAGATCCGTTCAGGGAAACGAAAATTGTAAAAAATATACCCGAGAGTGAAAGTATTGAACGAACTAAGTGTTTGACCTTGATATTTGGGTTATCGGGGACGGCACAATCGTTAATATGTTACACTGCAGGCAGTAGAGGATAATTCAAGCAATCAGTTGGTGAAATATCGAGTAGATTCGTGCAAGGAAACAAATCATAGAATCTTTGACCCAATCGTCAAGGTTTCGCACGCACCAAGTATAGGACCTTGATCAAGGGTTTCTCAGTGGTTTGGCGCGATTGTGAATCTGTCAGTGGGTGGTAGAGGGCATTAGGACAATATGTGTATGAAATACCAAGCAGATCCGTGCGGAGACACCGAAATATATAAAGTTATTTACCCGAGCGTTAAGGGACACGCGCCAAGTACATGTATGTAACCTTGACCTTCTGTTTAACTGGAGCGGTGCGATCGTGGTTTGCTGCAGGGCGGTAGAGAACCATTGGAACGACACATGTGTGACATATTAAGCAAATTCGTGCATGCAATCAAAACATATACGGCATTTACGCATGCGTCAAGGTTTAGAACTCACCAAATATGCGACCTTGACCCTGGGCGGGACGATCATGAATGTGTCATTGGGTTATACAGTACTATGAGAGCAATGTGTGTATGAAATATTAAGCATATCAGTGTACGGAAAAAGAAGTTAAAGATATTTAGCTGAGCGTTATTCTTTTGTGACGTACGTACTCAACTTGGACGTACGGGCACGTATGGGCTGCGGTAATGCTATATATATATATGCTGTTTTACGACTCGTGGGGTGGGGGGGGGGGGGGGTCTTACACACATGTGTATGTAGTTATATGTGTAAATATAAGCACTTCATTTGGTGTCAATCTAATGAAACTTCGTGTTTCCAGTTTTCAGCATTTTGTTTAAAATAGGTACTTATTTACCAACTTTAAATTTTTATTAATTTTCGCACTCAGTATCTACTTGACGGATCACAGCCGGTACATATGTTTGTCATCGCAAGATGTAGAACCCTATTGGTTGTCCCTACTGGCCATGCCTCGACGTGCCTCTTGTGACCTTCGACACTCTTGTTATATAAGTTCCATCAGTGTTACTGATTACTTGTCCATGGAGTTACCTCCCCTTGTATACTGACTACACCTCGACGGGCGTATATTCTGACCATCGACACTCTTGTTCCTGCCGTTGATTATTTCTGAAGAACCACTGCACCACCAAACACATTTTTCACAACATTTTGTAACTATCAACATGCTCACAGGTCTGTCATCTTCGGACAAGATTTGGTGCTGCAGACCGTTTTGGGAAATGTATTTACGCTGAAAAGCTGTCAATCTGACATTGATATACGTGCAGACAATCGGCAAAATGGATACATGTATAATTCTACTTTGGTACGCAAATAACGAAGATATCACAATCCTTCTGACATTTCCTGAACCAATTTGACAAATAAATAGCCAGAAACACCTATAAATAAATATTTGTTTCCATGGTTTCTTGAACATGACCCTGACCTTTAAAGTGTGACATTGACCTAAATTATTTCAAAACATTTATAAATTGATTCAGTGCCCTGTTGAACCCCATATTGTTCACCCTCCATTATTTTTACCCCTCCGTAAGTTCGTCCATTCAGTTTTTGTGAGTATCCGACAACAAAATTTGCCGGCCAAAACAGATGACGAAATATTGTATCGAATATTTGGAGTTCCATATCAAGAACATTTACATGCCGGTATCACCATGTATGCTGATAGCTTAAACCACAGTTTGAGCTCAAACCCCAGTTTAGACTGCCCAAACCCTAGTTTAGGCTCGCTAAATGCACAATAAATCCCTAAACCCCAGTTTGAGAGTCTAAACCAGGGTTTGTATTGTGCTTTTGTTGATTTTTCTAAAGCATTTGATCATGTGGTAAGTTAAAATTGTGGTATAAGCTTATAAAATTCGGTGTTCGAGGACACATATTAAATATCATGATGTCTATGTACAAAATGATTAAATCTAGAGTTAAATGTAACAACCAAGTACATTGATGAATGTATTTGTCACACTGTTGTGCGACATGGCGATTTCCTATTTGCAATGTATATAAATGATTTAGAACATGACTATGTCATAAAAGGCGCTTGTGGTATAAATACAGATTCACTAAAATTGTTTTTATTACTATATGCAGATGATATTGTAATTTTTGCCGAATCTGAAAATGGTTTACAACATGGATTACATAGTTTACATGCATATTGTCAAAGATGGCGTCTGAGTGTAAACACTCTAAAATACAAATTAATGATATTTAGGAAAGGTGGTATGTTGCGAAAAATTATTGTGTTTACCTATACATGGAGATAGAAATTGTAAGCACATTTATATATCTAGGTATTGTCTTTACTACAATTGGTTCTTTTGCAGAAGCTACAAACACATTGGCTGGGCAAGCAAGCAAAGCGGTTTTTAAGCATAATAAATATTTATATAAATTTGTAGATGTGCCTGCTAAGTAAATACTACATCTATTTGATAAACTTATTATACCTGTTTTACATTATGGCTCAGAAGTATGGGATTTCACACAGGCACACACTATTGGACTTAGCTTCTGCAAACGAATTTTGGGTGTTAAACAGTGTACACAAAATTATTTTATATATGGAGAGCTTGGGAGCACACATTTGATAGTACGTAGATATTCAAACATTATGCAATGCTGGTTAAAATTGTGTTATAGCAGTGACTTGAAGTATAACAAGCTTGTATACGAACTACTTGTAAATGACATACAAAGGTATCCAGCTAAAACGAATTGGGCATCACGTGTCCGTGATTTAATGTTCGCATTAGGTCTTGGTTATGCTTGGATACATCAACTGAATGTGTTGGTGATATCGATATATTCTTATCCCTTGTAAAACAAAGACTGACCGACTAATTCATACATAACTTGAATGATATACTTCATAATAGTAGCAGAGCATTATTTTATAATAATGTTGCAACTTTTTCTTTTAAACCTTACTTAAATGGTATTAAGGTATCTACATTTCACACTGCCATGACACAGTTACGAACATCATCACATCGTCTAGAAATCGAATCTGGACGATGGACTAAACCATATAGGACACCAATTCATAGACCTTATCAGTTCAGAAAATGCCATGGTTATTAGAAAAATTGCCATATTTATTTACAAGGCATTTACTTGCCATAAGGAATCGTATTTTATACCATATTAGTCCGGGGGCAAATGTACATAATTATACGTATACAAATCCGGCACCTCATGTTAATTTTTGGCACCCGATGATTTTATAAACTTGAATGTATAATGTTTCCAAAAAATCCGGGTGCCATTATTTTAAACCACGGCCAAGTTCATTTCAAGGTTATTGAATTTCATACATGCTTGGTGTCCGAATAATGATAGGGATATGATAATATGCAGTTCTTATTGAATTGATAACCGTATAAATAGCTCAGAAGATCGGAATAATAGATGTTCTGCATCTTACTAGCAGAAACACACAAGTATGTCAACATGTTAATACTATAAAATAGGCAATTTAGGAGGACAGCAATTTTAACGAGGTACTTAACCATTTATATGCTATGTTATGAGCTTATATTATATAAGGAAGAGCATATGCCAGAATGCTCTGTATGTTCTTCTATGATATCCGTTACAGTGGAGAAAGTATACAATGCATGCTAATATGTCATATCATGTGCTAATCGTTATCTGTCATCATGCTTGTATTTTCAAATTGATTGTCTGTTTTTATCAAGAGCCAGCATGGTTTATTCAATAAACTATCATTGTGCATAGTCGGATGGAACAACAGACTGCTGGTAGCCATTATACATTAGGAAATACGCCCTTTGTGGATACGTGCTGATCTGTATGATTTGTTAGCTAGATATCGTTGTAATGCATTGTTTCTTATATATCTTATGTGAAAGTTGCTATTTTAATAATACGTTGGTGCTATTATTTAGTATGAAAGAAGCTGACTATATATATCCTCTAGTATGGTGTCTGGTTTCGTAATTATCCTTTTACTCGGAAAATTAGACACGGTTATATATTATGGGGAATGTTATCTCAATGTGGGTCCTGTATGGAAGTAACTGAGCATGATCCCACCAATAAAATAATAATGATTATACTACATTACCACAAACCTTGAATACAATCATATATGCTTAGATTTTCAATCTTAACCAGACTGTGACGTTATCCAAACTAGAAAAGAAGATACAGGGAGGAGACCAATGAACCCGTGAAAACATATATCTGGCGCAATACACAGTGGTAGCTGAAACAGATTTCAGTTGCATTTTTTTCTGTATCTTTACTTTTAATATCAAGCTGGGTTCCAATCCGTGTGTTCATATTTATTCTTCCCACAACAGAAATTACAACATATACAGCCCTTACAGATTTAGTACAGACTTACCCTGAAATGTTAGCCAGTGGATGATGATGATGATGATGGTGATTACAATGGTGTTAAGTTACAGCGATAGTGATGATCATGGGTGATGATGATCATGATGGTGATAACAATGGTGTTAAGTTACAGCGATAGTGATGATCATGGGTGATGATGATCATGATGGTGATTACAATGGTGTTTAGTTCATCATTGATGATGATAAATGTGACAGTGGTCACAATGATGTTTATGTGCATGCTTAGTGCGTCACATATGTTTTGATAAGATATTTATGGCACTGTACCAATAAGGTATTGCCGCTAATTAAGGTACCAAGCATGGAAGTGCTAAATTGTTGCCCGTACGGAGGATTGTCATTGGTTTTCGTGGCCAAAATAGCCACCGAGTTTGCGCATAAGTAGCGCCTGTTTTACCCAGTACTGGAGGAAGTTAGGGTCTTAGTGGCCCACAGACATTAGCAACATTGCTTTTCAGAGTACAGAGACAGGTTACAGAACACAGATTATAAGCCGATTGTCGTACAGAATTAATTATACAGAATGTTGGCGGTACTGAAACCCGGGTCCGACCGTCATGTACAGTGTAAATAGATACATACCTAATAAATGTTAATTGTCGCCGACGTATCATGACCCCCGACAGCCATTGGCACCGGTATGCGATGCTGACAAGGCTGATTGACTTTATTATTCGCTTTATAAATTTTCCCTACCCACTTTTCTTCGAGGAATTTACTTTCGTCCGCCATAATGGCTATGCGGAACACCTCGGCTCCCGAATGTTGCATCATGGGAACTTGGGTAGTTATAAAAGCGCCTACATTTTAAACTCCCAGTTCAGTCGAATTCTCGCTCACCACACGGTAGCACGCAAACAGATTCACAGATTCTCTCAACCCAGAACCTCATATTCCAAAATATTATATACAGCGCAAGGTATTTATCACATCAAAAAGGACCTCATAGGACCGCAGCACCTCGTCTCCTTGACGTATATACTGATTTTCCGGTACCTCACACAGAACCTCATACAGAACCCCAGAACCTCATACAGAACCCCAGTACATTGACTCCTTGACGTATAACCGATTCTCCAGAACCTCAAACAGAACCCCACAGAACCCATATCACATTACCGTGTCATACTCGTATAAGACAGTGACTGGTTCCTCGGAACCTCACACAGAACCTAGTACAGAACCCTAAACCAGATGACCACAGATACAGATACAGATCACAGACACAGATCTACAGATTCTCACTGACACAAGATTACAGATATACATTTGTATAACAGTTTTAAAGATACAGTCCGTCAGACACCCCATACCGAAAGTGGACGAGCCTGAGGGACACCGAATCTGACCAGAAGTGGACGAGCCTGAGGGACACCGAACCTGACCAAAAATGGACGAGCCTGAGGGACACCGAATCTGACCAGAAGTGGACGAGCCTGAGGGACACCGAACCTGACCAGAAGTGGACGAGCCTGAGGGACACCGAACCTGACCAAAAGTGGACGAGCCTGAGGGACACCGAATCTGACCAGAAGTGGACGAGCCTGAGGGACACCGAACCTGACCAGAAGTGGACGACGACGACAACAACATTATCATTCACATTTTATTGTTCATTAATACTTAATAAATTTGTTAAACCTCCTTATTCTTTGTATTTCGCTACAGGTCCATTGCTTTAATAGGTGTGTCTGAGCAGTTCAGCGATAGGGGACAGTTGTTAATACTGCAGTGATTACTGGTGGCAGCATACTTTTACCAAACTCGGTCTCTAAATTTGTAATCACTGTGTATAGAAACATAGTCCCCCATCGTCGGCACGCTACAGTAGCAGCATGACACGCGTACACATTAACTATCGCATATATCCGTGCATGAGTCATGATGAACTGCGTTCGAATATGCATTTACTAGAACTTAATAGGTAGCAATCAGTCATTATAAACGTTATGAAGCATGACATTGACATTATCATTTCCTAAGATATCTGTGCTTTAATAGTTTGCTTTTAATTAATGAAACCTGAGACACATATTCAGTAGATGACCAGTATATGGTTGTAAAACATGAATATGCCCCCGTGGTATACTGGACTCTAACTGGAGAAACTCTTCGACTTTTCCACGTAAATGTACACGGACGGACGTACGGAAGTACGGAACCTCAAGAGCAATGCAATATTCCTCCTTGCTATCGCATAGGGGGCATAAATACATTTCTGAAGATATTATTTTTGGACTATATTGTTATAATGTAATGTATCTTCGCCCCGTATCCGATTTCCCCAAGCTTTCAAGCGTCCTTACCCCAACGCCTTGGTTTATCTCAAAGTGTATGTAACACATTATATAGTTGTATTGTTTCAGAGCCGTAACTACGTTGAGGCAGACGAGGTGACCGCCTCGTCTTGGATTCTGCCGATTTTCTTTTTGTTTTCTTAGAAAAAGTAGCCTGTACTAGAATGTAGACGGTAGTAATTATAAATGTCGGGTTCGCATAACTCGTGTATATAGTCAAAGAGTGAATGTACGACATACACTTGACCATTCTGTACACGGCGCACCGTCAAAAAGTCAGCGGCTGGATTAACGTGATCAGAGTGACATTTTACGAAAGAACGAAATCAACAACTTCAGACGGCGTCTGTATAATCATTGTAGACGTGCAGTACGTATATTTGTTATTATTTCCCCAAACTTGAAAGCAGTTCATTGACCATTATACAATAATTGAATTATTTCAGAGTTAGAAAACTGTACAATGTTGTTGTAGGACCTCCCGTTGCCATGATTTTGGGAGGTGGACATTCTTTATCATTTTTATATGTTCGAGATGGGGGCAGAAATTGTCGTGCTGCGCCTAAACGGCGAGTACGACCAAGAAAATAGTGCCCTGTGCCAACTTATCCTATGGCGTTTTGGTCTGTCTTGTTTTGTATCCAACACTCTACAACATATACTATTCGCTATAGTTTTCACAGTTTTGGGCTCAGTTTATCAGTTAAATTCTGGAAAATACGAATCAAGACGTTTCGTGCGTATGAACACAGCAGCTAATATGAAATAGGCACTACCTATGACGGGTGACGTCATACCAGTTATCCGGACAATCAGTTTATCGGACAAATGAAAATACCTGTTAATTAAGCGCATTCTTTTGATCCGATATTGCAACGAATACATATAGGTCACGCAGCTGCATGCTGTTTCCATGCCAGTGTGAAGAATATATCGCCAAGGTGAACATTAAGTAAAATTTGCTGAAAACATTCCCCAACTCTGTCCACAAGTTGTTTACAACATCAAAAGTCTCGTGGGGGCACAATCGAGTGCGCCCATTACGTTATTGTCGAGTTGTTCTATAAATACAATACATTCTATAAATATGGTGTTTCCAAGAAGCGAAGGGTGACTGATATTTTTTGCAGAACTACACAATGCTGTTTACACTGGTTTACCGGCGATACACTTATGATTTCAATGTGAGAATATAAGTTATAACACTATTATACGTTTGTCAGGATAACTAATTGTCAATGTTAATTTTGGGGCAATCTTACGACTGATGATCTGACCCACTTTTAAGTGAGAAAGATGACACTGTGAAAAGTTTATGCCCGTAACTACTATGTTAAGAAAAATATTATAAAAATACTGCCATTTTTGTCCGATAATCTGGAGGATCCCTGTATAGTACATTAATAGCATAGGGAGTTTCAAAAAGTAATTTATTCTAGAGAAAACGTATGGGTGGTAATGGGTTTGCACCATCACCGTACATTTGCCTTCGGATGATGATTGAGAAAATATGCAACTTTCAGTCTCTAGTTCCGCAAGTGATCAGTTTTTGTGGAGATAACATATTTCAGTGCTTTCAGTACTTTGATTTATTAAGCAATGAGGCTGGCCAATTTTTTTTGAATTTGGACTTGGTCATTTTATGGATTTTTTTTGCAGGTGAGGATGGGGGAGGGGGTCTCTAGAAAGACTAATTCTGATCTAGCTAGGTTGTGTCGGGGTACAATTATAGAGAAAAAACACTGAACATTAATTGTATCGTGATTTTCCGGGGGCATGCCCCCGGACCTCCTAGCGCTATCGGTTCACTTCGTGGACCTCAAGAATTTTCGCCTCGTCTTGATTTCACCCCAAGTTACGACCCTGTATGTGTACATGTACATTGCAAACTTTTGATTATATTTTCGCTATGCCATTAGTCACACTGTAATGTAAAGTAAATGATTCTGTATATGTTGTACATGCTCATGGGCCAGTTGGCTTAACGCAAATAAATAAACTAAAATTATATTTGTGTGACTGTATCGTCTTCTAATGAGCATATCAAAATGGCCGCCATGCCGTCTTGGTAATTATTAATTCCGCAAAAACCAGGAACCCACTTTTCCAACGTTTCGTTTCGTCTTTAGTCGAAAGGCCTTGTGCCAAAACGTTGGAAAAGTAGGTTCCTGTTTTTTTGCAGAATTGTTCAACATATCGTATTATTGTGGAAAGCTTATTAAGATAATGCAATTATTATCGATATCTAAAATACTGATAAAATAGAAATGCGGCGGACCTGGAATTATTGATATACAAATCGAATACTTAACATCAATAAATACTGAATAACAGTAAACCCTGCCCATTACGACAACCACTGTACACAATAAATACCGAATAAACATTACGACAACCACTGTACACAGTAAATACTGAATAAACAGTAAACCCTGCCCATTACGACAACCACTGTACACAATAAATACTGCGACAATGGCGCTGCGAGCAGTGTATTTGTCAATAGATTGCTGCCAAACATTGTACATTTAAGTCCGGTGCCCGTGCTTGTGCAATGTTGGAGCTCATTTTAGGATTTTCATTTTACTCCCTGAGCCGCTATATTCTTAGCACATTCACAATGTTTCTTACTCGAAATCTGGTAGTTCGATTGACCGAGACTGAGCACAGCTAAGCCTTGACCAATCAAACTTCCTGATCTCGAGAATGTGTGTTGCAGGCTCTGAAGTGTTCCCCTAATACCTTAACGGAACACATTTCCTTTTTTCCAGAATTGCCGCCAGAATCGACGTTGTTGTGGGTGGGGTACGCCAGGCACATCTGCTCATTATGCCAACTTCAGCCTATATATGTGGCTGCGACTGGAGAAACGGCGCTTATGACATTTGTAACCAGTGTAGCTCCTGATCAAATAGCACACGCACGTGGTTTGATAACGACCTATGAAGCTTATTAGATACATGGCGGGTGTTGATGAAATGGCGAACAGTGCAGCTTCTGATCAAAATGTGCAAATACACATGCTGATCTGGATCGATATTGGTCGCAACACCCATAAGCGAAATTTCTCAAATCGCAACCACATTTCAGCAACTACTGGCACGCGTTTGATGTGATAATTTGCAGATATCGCCATTTAGCCGAATCAACGTACAGCCGTGGCCCAGCAAAGGCACGTGTCCCATGTATGTACAGAAAACACATCAAATGTAAATTTGTATCGTATTTCTGGACCCAAAATAGCCAATGTTGCATGAAAACAAGCATGGCTTCAGAAATGATTAGAGCTTTTTCAAATAACTAGAATTATCTCCCTCCAAATTATATATTATCAGCTGAAACGCACTAATTGCCTACACGACGGTTTCATCAGTATGTGTTTTCATTGCCACTGTGCTTTGCATGATGATTCTTAATTTTCACGCCATATTTGGTTATTTACATTTTTGAAACTATCAACAAATTCAATATAAATTTTGGTAATAAAGATATGGACTGTTGTATTTACTGTAGTATTGACAACATTTGGTCTGTTTATGTGGAGTCCGAAACGCACTGTAAACATACCAAATGTTTTGCATATCAGTTTGCTCTAAAACTTTACTATCACAGTAAACGCAACAGCCCATGGTTTCATTCCTTAACTAATGTTAAGTAAGTCAGCGGTGCATTTGCGTATATCACGTACAAATTGCTGCAGTAGTTTGTGAGATATCTAGGAGAATGTGAGGAATCGGCCTAAATAGTAGGTTCGCCTGACGTACATCACCCACCACGGTTCACCATCTCCCCAATGATTGTTAACAGAGATGACGATCACTACCAAGCTACGGGGCCTCAAGGAAGAGATGGGCACGTTTGCCTTCTGGAAGGCCATTAGATGCGAGTTCCTCATCACCATGATCTACGTGTTCGTCGGCTGCGGATCCTTAACCCACATCCGCGCGCCCTCACAGGACACGTACCTTAAAGTGGCCCTGACATTTGGCCTAGCGGAGGCGACGCTAGTTCAGTGTGTGGGCCACATCAGCGGCGCCCACTTGAACCCGGCAATAACGATCGCCATGTTGGTGACGGGAAAGGTGAGCGTGGCCCGGGCGGCCAGCTATATCCTCGCTCAGTGTGTCGGGGCGATAGCGGGCGCTGGAATACTTTTCGGGACGACGCCCGCCGAGTATCACGGCGCCCTGGGCGTGACGAACATTAAGGCCGGCGTGATGCCCGGGCAGGCGTTCGCAGTTGAGTTTATGGTCACGTTTGTGCTCGTGTTCACGTACTTCGCCAATCTGGAGCCGTGCAGGGTCGACATGGGGTCAAGGTCGTTGTCTATCGGGCTTTCTGTGTGTCTAGGACACTTGGTCGCCGTAAGTACGTTGTACGCTTTACTGTTGTACAAATGTATGCTAAAACTGATACAATTGTGACAAGCCATATGGTTTGTACTTGTGCGCTATTTCTTGAAACATAAATTTACAAAAATGTGATATTTTCCGTAAATGATGTCAAAAGTTGGCGAAATTTTCAAAGCAAATGCGGATGGAAGTGTTAACTTTTGACGTTGTTTACGGAAAATATCGTAATTTTGGTAACCATTTTTCATGAGATATCGCACATCTACTTAGGTATGGTACAAAATCACACGGCTCTTGTCAATTTATTCGGTCTGTAACTGCGCATTGATAGAATACACGCGGCCCAACCAATCGCTGTATTGGCCATTGATACATGGCAATGGTACCTTACGACATTCCCTGGTCTTAGGTCATTCACACAACAGGACTCGGGTTTAATCACTGCAGAACGCCAACTATAGTGACCAGGGGGCCGTTTCACTAAATTTCGTTCGACTAAAATGTTCGTAAGTGAAAAAAGTTCACGTTAAGAATATTTTCTTGTAAATAATTATTGGATTTATATTTATTGAGCATAGGCTGCATATGCAAACTATGCTCAATAAATGTAAAGCCATCAATTGAAATTTCCAGTCGATTCTAAATGTGCATTTTGCGAACGTTTTAGTCGTATGAAGTTTCCGTGAAACGGCCTCCAGGCTCTGATTAGACTGCACGCATGCGCAGACTGGTCTGGGCCCACGCTGGCCACGAGCGTCGTAAGGTCCCTTTTCTCAGCCAGCAGCTCGTGTCAAGACAAAATAGGCTTATTGAATGTTGAGACTGTATGTACCCCACTTATGCAATATGCTTATCATGTTTTGTTCCGAAGGTAAAATAGCTCAGATGCAATCCGCTTCAAAACTCCCGAACCCGAAAAAAAATGCAGAAAGCTGATTTTTAGCTCGACTATTCGAAGAATAAGTAGAGCTTATGTTGTCACCTCGGCGTCGGCGTCGGCGTCGGCGTCGGCGTCGGCGTCGGCGTCGGCGTCGGCGTCGGCGTCGGCGTCACGCCTTGGTTAAGGTTTTTAGTCAACCTTGTATATGGAATACTACTGGCCCTACACCCACCATACTTGGACAACTTCATCTCCTAGTGATGCACATCAATAACCCCTGATCTATATTTGACCTTGACCTACATTTCCTCTTGAATTACTTAGTTAATTCCCCTTGGTTAAGGTTCACCGTCACGCCTTGGTTAATGTTTTTAGTCAACCTTGTATATGGAATACTACTGGCCCTACATCCACCATACTTGGACAACTTCATCTCCTAGTGATGTACATCAATAACCCCTGATCTATATTTGACCTTGACCTACATTTCCTCTTGAAATACTTAGTTAATTCCCCTTGGTTAAGGTTTTTAGTCAACCTTGGTTAAGGTTTTTAGTCAAGCTTGTATATGCAATAATACTGGCCCTACACCCACCATACTTGGACAACTTCATCTCCTAGTGATGCACATCAATAACCCCTGATCTATATTTGACCTTGACCTACATTTCCTCTTGAATTACTTAATTAATTCCCCTTGGTTAAGGTTTTTAGTCAACCTTGGTTAAGGTTTTTAGTCAAGCTTGTACATGGAACACTATTGTGCATACAGACACCATACTTGGACAACCTTTTTTCATAGGGATGTACATCAATAACCCCTGATCTATATTTGACCTTGACCTACATTTCCTCTTGAATTACTTACGTAATTCCCCTTGGTTAAGGTTTTTAGTCAAGCTTGTATATGGAATACTACTGGCCCTACACCCACCATACTTGGACAACTTCATCTCCTAGTGATGTACATCAATAACCCCTGATCTATATTTGACCTTCACCTACATTTCCTCTTGAATTACTTACTTAATTCCCCTTGGTTAAGGTTTTTAGTCAAGTTTGGTTAAGGTTTTTACTCAAGCTTGTACATGGAATACTATTGTGCATACAGACACCATACTTGGACAACCTTTTCTTATAGGGATGTACATCAATAACCCCTGATCTATATTTGACCTTGACCTACATTTCCTCTTCAATTATTTACTTAATTCTCTTTGGTTAAGGTTTTTAGTCAAGCTTGTAGATGGAATACTCATGGCCCTACACCAACCATACTTGGACAACTTCATCTTCTAGTCATGTACATCAACAACCCCTGACATATATTTGACCTTGACCTACATTTAACCTTGAATTACTTGAGTTAATTCCCCTTGGTTAAGGTTTTTACTCAACCTTGGTTAAGGTTTTTAGTCAAGCTTGTAGATGGAATACTATTGTGCATACAGACACCATACTTGGAGAACTTTTTCTCATAGGGATGTACATCAATAACCCCTGACATTTATTTTACCTTCACCTACATTTAACCTTGAATTACTTGGTTAATGTTTATAGTCAAGCTTGTATATGAAATACTCCTGGGCCTACATCAACCATACTTGGACAACTTCATGTCCTAGTGATGTACACCAATAATCCCTGACCTATATTTGACCTTGACCTACTTTTATCCTTGGATTACTTAGTTATTTCCCATTGGTTACGGTTTTTAGTCAAGCTTGTATATGGAATACTCCTGGGCCTACATCAACCATACTTGGAAAACTTCATCTCCTAGTGATGTACATCAATAACCCCTGACCTATATCTGACATTGACCTACATTTAACCGTGAATTACTTACTTAATTTCCCTTGGTTAAGGTTTTTAATCAACCTTGGTTAAGGTTTTTATGCAGGCCGCAGCCACCTTCTTTGTCAAGCTATGTGTACATCGACAACCCTCGTAGTCGAGCTATGCTGTTCTCCTACAGCTCTTGTTTTCACCAGTGGTAGCGTGCATATTTTTTAATTTATTGGCAAAAGTTATCATCTGAAAAATGTGAGCTCGCTGATAAATCCAAGATGGCCGCCAAATAATGTAGAAATCACTGTGTTAATGTATGTTCACAAAACAATGCATACTTTACGTCTAAATGGGATGTAAGGTAGTAGTTTGTTCAAATGCTTCAAGGTCAGCTACTAAGACCGAAGTCAAGGTCAAATGTCGAATATCACATGCACCTGTTACTTTTCGCTGCTGAAAATTTCAATTAATGTCTGTTTTGGAACATGAATTTTGTATTTATATGTACATATCCATTGTTATATATATGTATAATACCTATAATGGTATTAAGCTATTTATTCACCATATATCGAGGCATAACAATAACGCTAATCATAATGGTGAGGCAATCTCTAGCGAAGGTGTGATGCAATAGCAACAATCGGAGGACCACTACCATAACGATGTTTGCGAGTATATAAGTTTTATTTTGTTATTGTTGTCTCCTTATTGCTGGCATACCTTATATTTATTCCAATATATACATAGTTACCTCCCCTGATACCTAAATTTGCCATTTGCATTCCCCAGTCACTTCATAGCCGACGAAATTCACTCAATGACAATTGGGTTCAAATAAGCGGTTCATCTACCATTGATAACCGTATATCACCCGCACTGTAAGAACATACCCTTGTGAACAGATCTTTGTCTGCGACAACGCAGATATTGATATCGCACACTGGTAGGACATGGAACATGACAGGTGACATTGCTGGTGTCACTGCAGCTGGACAGGGTGGGGAAGAACAGCTTCCTCATTTCAATCCGTCAAAGACAATATACCATCACTGCAGCTTGCTAAGTCTTTCTAACAATATTTGAGTAGCCAGCTTGACTGTATCTGAGTACATCCAATCGATCGTCCCATAACTGTTAAAACATTTTTAGTAGAACGCTTTCTCGAACGACGAACGCGGGCGCTCTAAATAATTATCGTCACATATTACTTTTGTCTCACCTTTCATACATTTTGGTCCGTGTCTCTTCATATTACTCGCTTTCATGAATTTCTGTTTGCAATTATCGCAGGCGTAAATTGTAGATATATTTTTAAGGTTTTTATCAGAAATGCGTGATTATTAAACAGTCCTATTGTCATTGGTTTATTACCTATTGCCTTATAGTGCGCTGGTACCTTTTTCAACCACCATACGCCACATTCGGTGGGTTGATATATTTCTATACCGATTTTAAAAAACTCTTCAACCTTTTTCAGATCTGAAAAAGGAATTGGTGAAACCACATTACTACCGGTATATTGTTTACTAAGTTATTTTGCCTTGTCCGTGCATCTGGCAGGTCTTGCACCTGTCATATGCATAGCTAGATACCTGAACAGACAAAGGTCGTCATTATACTTATCTAAAGAATACATACCTTTTTTATTCTTCAACCATTCTGGAAGTTCTCCTCCTGCTGCTTCTTTGGATTGTAATCCCAAATATATTCCCCTATTGCCCTGTATTAGCTTTACAAAAACCTCTACCCATCTTACAAACTTCCACTTTGTGTTTGGTCTGTCTATTTTATCAGACATTATTCGTGTTTGCTCCTTATCTGACAACCAATTTTTAACGGTTTTCATTGATGATAGTGGTTCGCTACCACCGAGATTTTTGTGAAATATTATAGTTATAGGTTTTCCATTTTTAGTTTCCTCCATATGTTCTAGCTTGTAAGAATATGAATATCTCAAATAAAAATTGGTTGTTAGATACGGAGCGAGTTTATCGGACATGCGTTCAGACTCGTTAATGTCAATGTTTTTACGAAAGGATAATGTAACTACCCGTCTTCCCTTTTCTACCTTTTCCAATGTTTCATCATGAGCCCCCAATATTTCTTCACCTTCTGCCACAATCGCGCGAACGATATATTTTTTCTTATTCTCCAAATTATTTGGTATTGGGTCACCTGTGCGTCTGGAATTGGTGCTGGAAGGTTTTATTACACTAGCCCTTAACCCCGCAATATTTTCTTTTTGAATTATGTTACCAACTTCCTCTGCTAGTGAGAGGTCTTTAAAGGCTCCTCGTTTGTGGGCGCGGGTAAACCGCTTCATAAACGCCTCATTCTTTGTGGCGTTTACCAGCTTTGTCAACCCCCTAACTCTCAACCGTTTACTATAAGTAATTCCTAGAGATTCGGCTTCTCTTCTCAAACTTTCTATTTCTGCTCTAGTTTCTGGCGTTATCATATTTTCTGTATATATAACCTATGAAATTTATCTGTTCAATTGGACGTGAAAAAAACATGATGTTTTTTTTCACGTCCAATTGAATATAAACATATACATATATATATAATACATATATATAATGGAGTGTGTGACTTGTTATAAGACTTTTGCGTGCTCAGACCATCTACGAAGGCATATATCGAGACGTAGAAAATTTCCTAGTGTCGCCCCACAATTTCAATGCCCCAGATGCCCTTGTAAATTCGTTAGTGCCCAAACTCTTTGTAGACATAAGCAACTACGCTGTCAGGTGGCTAAAGGTGAACGTGTTAGACTAGAGCTGGTAGAATTAGTTGCTGATCTGCGAAATAAATTAGCTATATTGGAGGAGAATGGGGTGTTGGAATATAAACTATCACGCGCGGACGCATTGAAATTGCATTAATGATTTCGACTTTTTTTCAAAAGTCAATTTCCAATATAATTGGGACTACAAGACCACTTTTTATCGTTCAATACCACCACCAAATTTTGGTTGGTGGTGGGAGTTACAATACAGCTCAATAATGTTACAAACGTTGGTGGTATCATTTTGACTCCATTTATACTACTCAGGACGAGCTGCGTTAATGTAATGTAATGTAATTCACCCACGTGTGTCCATCGAAGGGACGCTAATTTTCGTTTCTTCACACTCGCAGATTGATTAAGGAAACAAACTTCAGTTTTTTCTTGTCTACGGCCCCACGACAAACATAAAAGGAACGCGAAGCAGCAACGATTGAGGGGCAATCCTTCGCGACAATTGACTAATTTAACACTTGAAGTCACTGTGTAAAAATGTGTGTAATACAGTATTATAATCACGTTTTGCAATCGATGGTTATTGATTTATTTTATGCAAATTAACGTTTTTGTTTCATCGCGTAGACAGGCCAAGAAACAAACGACTATTTAGAGGCATAAATTCACGTTCCTTAACGGGGTGGAAAGAAATGTAAGGTTCTTAATTATCGTTTCTACGCGGCATGTTAACGAATGAAAGAAATGTCGCTAACGAACGACCATACATACTTACAATAATAGTTGCGAACGCAACTCTTGCAATCTACTCCCATAACTTCCGGCTACGGACGGTACGGGAGTAGATTGCAAGAGTTACTGTTCGCAACTATTAGAATAACACTGACGTTACGGCGGTAAACTAAAACGTCCTACGTGATAATTGACAGTTACGTCCAACAAGGTGTTCACGGTGTGTAATCGATCGTATTTCCTCTCCACCCTATGTAATCCGACTCTAGAAACACAAATATTCGTTTTTTCTAATATTTGTTTTCAACGGTGACGCTGATTGTTTGAATCACATAAAATGCATCCCAGTACTAGAACAAGAGTGCCACAAAATACGCCTGTCGAAGATGCGAAAATGCAGAAATATGAATTATAGTGTATACTGTTATGTAGTTTTGCATTTTTTTTGCTACATTATTGTAACCAATGTTTTTTGTCATCTTTAGACCACGGAGAACAAAACTGGGGTAGGTTCCATTTTTTTTTTTCGACAATTCCTTTGGCCGCCATCTTGGATTTCAAAATGGCCGCCCTGAAATGCAGTATTCCTTATATATACACTTCTAATACAGGTAGAAGATTGATTTGTTTTTTGGTGATACTCATCTTTTGACCACAAAGAACAACGGCAGTGTTATTTTCACTTTTAACAGCCCCCATGGCGGCCAACTTAGATTTAAAAATGGCCACCATGAAATCGTATACAATATATTGTAATATTCATATAGAATGCAGATAGAAAGTTGTTTTTTTTCGGCTCTGCCATCTACATACTTAAAATAATAAAAATGGGGTTGGTTCCACTTTTTCTGATAACTGGTATGGCGGACAGTTTGTTTTCAAAATGGCCTCGATGTAAACAATATGTCTTATGTCTTCACTTCGTACTTGTCGTTAATAAATTGTATAGGTTGTGTTGACTGATTTGCTACGTTCTTGGAACAAACGTTCTTTGTATCATCAAAGAAAACATGAGTTGTTCCTGTTATTTTAATTTCCAAAATGGCTGCAGTGAAAATCATATAATTCTGATATAATTATGCACAAACCATTTGGACTGATTTTTTCCCTGACAATAATCATTATTGAAAGTAAATTATATATGACTAAAGTCAATTTCAAGTCACTATTTATGACAAACATGTTATATTTCAAAATGGCCACTATGTGTATGCAGGAATTTTCTTAATTATGGATACAGTGCTTTCAAGCAGTTTCATCACCATCTGCATTAGAGTCTTGTTGGTGTTTCTGGAAGGCAGTGCTGGCACAATCACATGCAAAATGCGGTCAAAGGAGTTGCTTGCATACAATATATACTCTATACAAACTTGTATGCAAGAAAATGTAGAAGAGGCAGTATTTGTGTGATTAAATTACTTTTCGGCATTAAAACGCCATGTGCACATGTTCAATATGTGTAGACGACATGAGTAAAATGTCAGATTGATTGCCAAGGCACTGTTGCAGAGGTTGAATACACTCTCTACATAATACAGAATTGTATGCAGGAAACTATAGAAAAATGGCCACATTCAAAAGGAAGTATCATTATTTGTTCCATGGTCATTATCATTATTTACGATTACCATATGGTCTTAAGAGATCACAACTCATGTGTCAATATAAAAGTGATCAGTGCCTTGATGGTCCAAATTGTGTTTCACTTGTTGAAATTGTCATATTATGACTTGACAAAGCCAGAGACACTGCATTATGGTGTGCCACAAATGCAAGCCAATGGCTAATGCTTCCAAATCATTGATTCTCGCAGAAAACTAATATCCTCTGATTGAACATGAATAATGAAGCATGTTATTTGGCCGGAAATGGTTTCGGTATGTGTACGGACTGACTGTTCAAGTGGAGTAAGATCACTTGCCTCTCATATCCATTAAATAAATACTCTATCCATGTCCACAATTTTTTCAATACCTTTTTTGTCACTGCAGCTTTTAACAAAGTGTCTGCATTCGTAGATCTATGATATATTCCGTCGTGCCATAGGCTATATGGCTTCCTCGTGTTTTAAATTAAAATATTAATTAAACAACGAAAATTTACCTACCTCGTGGCAAATTGCCGTCTTTTTACTCCATTTTAATCCATTTGCTATACCGCTAAACCTATTCGCCAACCTAAACTGCCGCTCACCTTTCACACGCTCCTCCCCCTGTTGTGGTAAAAACAAATCCGCCGAATTATAAATGTCAGCCACTCTTTGCACGTGAACCTGGATTACCAATAGATGATAGTAAACACCGTCAGGTGTGTAGCTAGATACAAAATGCTCGTAAGGGATATTTCGTTTCTTCGTTCCTTAGCTGCGAAGGAAAGAAGATTAATGATTCTAAACTATGTTACATCGACGCGAAGGAACGTCCCGTCGTCTTTGTTACAGCGCCTCGAAGGAACGAAAATTCGAGGCGTTGTAACGAAGTTTAAATTTCTTTAAACTGTGTTCCTTCGCGGTGTTGTAACGAAGATTGGTTATTTTTCGTTTCTTCGCGACGTTGTAACGGAGATTAACGTTTTTAATTTTCGTTCCATCGCTGCATTGTAGCGTAGAACATTAATCTTCGTTATGTACAAACTAAGTTTGGATCGCGAAGGAACGAAGATTTAGAGGCGCTAATTAGCTAAAAAAAAATCCGTTTCTTCGACTTCGTGACATGGGAGGCGACAGGACGAAGCGCTAATTAGTGTTCCTTCGCGGCGATGTAACGAAGTTTAGTATCCTTAACCTTAGTAACCGCGAAGGAACGGAGTAACGAACTGTCCCTAACGAGGCACCATACGTTACGGCGGCATACATTGTATACGCCAGTTTGTAAAACGGGACGTATTGTTTAATTACGCAGTTGGCTGGAACAAGGTACGGGCTTCGTTATTTGTTCGACGCACTGAAATGTTCCTCCCGTAACTACGGTGTTCTGTTAAGGCCATCATAATATCGCAATCTGGCCAATACTACGACAGCACGATATCAGGGGCGTAGCTAGCAAATATTAGTATGCAGGCCCGACGGTGCGAGACGGCTGGGGGTCTGCCGCCGCCCCCATGCCCCCCCATCCAACTCCAGATTGTTTTTTGAAAATTAGTGCAAATAGTGCATTCTGGCATATTCTAAAACATGGTGTATGCGTAATTAAATATATTTTTCTGGCAACATATTATATTGTACGTACTGTCAATTAAAATTGAAACATCACATGATATTTTCAATAATATACGAGACTTAAGCACACGTTGGCAAAAACTACGACTGGCAGAAGAGTCGAACTCGCGCAGTCGTGGAATGCGAATATCGATCACAAATAAAATCGTCGCTACCTACTACACTACTGTGGACACACCGTCATCCATTGACATTTTAGGTATACATAAACATACATTGATTGATCAATTTAGTCTGCAGCTGCAGCCCGAGTCCGGTTACTGTAATCTGTACCCATTTATGATTCATTGTTTAAACATTGATATATCGCCGTTTAGTAGACGCAGAACGGGTATCATCCGAAACCGGAACGGGAAAACATAATACTGACGACATTGCAACACGGTCACAGGCACGTACACAGTAATTTATACTGTGGGAGAGGTGGTGGGGGGGGGGGGGGGGCGTTATCGACGGCGCAAAGGGCCGGAGTTGCTAAAATATATTGTTTACACATCCACGGACGGACCTCGGCGGATTAAGAGAGATGCGTACGCACCCGTCGCTAATCCCCCCCCCCCCTCACCCCGTGAGTACGGGCCTGCGGTCATATAAAGATACCATATTGATTCGTCATCGTAGTACATGTACGTTGCGCCTAACGTTCACCGGCGGTTAGATTGCACACGGTGATTTCTAATGTTAGCCTACGTACCTTGACGCTACACTATAGTTAAAGTCTGGTGAGTTTTTGTTGAATCGTCTGGTTGCAGCATGAAAAAGCGCGCCTGTCATATTGCAAAATTACAGAAACCAGAACCAAAAAACTGGAATTTGATTGCTTTACTTGTCTGTTTACAGGTTAATGACAGCGCGTCATTAGTTAATATGCCACTAAAACGTCATTAGTTAATGAGGAGTTAATGACGTTTCGTACAACCAGTGTTTAATGACTCATTAAGTAATGGAAAGTTTATGTGTCATTAGGCTAATGATACATTAACTAATGGAACGTTCGTACAACCGGGTCCTGATAAATGGAATACCAAGCTACTGTCTTTTGTTATGAAGTTTATCAGGCTCGGCTCGGAAACGGTAGGAAGTGCTCGGCACGCCTTGGAATTCCTACGCGTTTCCTAGCCGTGCCTGATAAAATTGATATCAAAAGACTCTAGCCTGGTATTCTCTATATAGCCTACCTTATTACTGCATCGCACTTTTCATCGATATTGAATCCGGAAGAAATACAGCATTGTCTGTAAATATCATGGAATGTTGACATCATTGGCTGACTGATTGGCGAACAATGTATTCGCCGATATACAGGCAGATTCGGTTTTATGCTGGTCGTATATACATAGTCATTTCCCTTTTGTCAACCGCCTGTCCAATTATGATAAGAAAGTGTAAATATTCTATTGTAATGTGTTATATTCCCAGGCGCTTTCGGCGAGAGACATTGATCAGAGTAACAGGAATTGATGAAAACCATATACAACACGGTAATGATGGCACGCAAAAAGAAAACAGCATCTTAGAGCGCCTATGTAACAATATATTATTATATACATATTTTCGTTTCCCATTGAAGCATAATGCAACGAAAGACGTCAATATGTTTCCATATTGACGTCTCGTGACATGTCGTGAGTTCATATTGGTCACATCGCAATATAGTTCCTTCTAAATCACCACTGATTCGTTATTTTATTTATATTTTGTATAATATTTTTTGAAGGGCATATACATTGCGAATGATGTACGTATATAATAAAAAGGTTATTTGAGTTATATGTGGATACATGCCACTCATTCCGCCGCGCAACAATATTGCGCTCATAAAGTCGCGCAATAGCACACGCTGCGGAACTCGTGCATATATCCACATACAAATCAAATAACCTATACATATACTAGGTGTCTAAATTAAATGGAGGATCTTACATCAGTTATGCTTTATTATGAAGATTATTACCCAGTTTACTGATGTGTGCCTGTGATTTGAGAAATGGGTGCATACAAACGAAGAGCAAAATATATCGTTATGAGGCTACATGAGTGTGATATTTGATCAGGAGCTACATCGGTCACAATTCCCATAAGATCCATTTCTCCAGTCACAGCTGATGCGAATTCTTAGGCGAAATTTACAAGATCTCATAACCTGACTATTGTACGAATTCGTCCGTGACCGTGTACACACAGTTAACCAAACCAACGCGTGTGCCAATAAAATGTCGGGTCAGGACGGAACTGTTTGCCCAAACACGTACAGTTTTCACGGACAGTTTCTCCCCGTCTCAAATACATTGGTACGATTCTAAGTAGCTGACATATTGGGATCCCGACACCATCTTGTTTGCCGCCCGGAAATCGAGTTATGTCCGCCGCCGACATTGCCACCATTCTACGAAGTCTGGTGTTGTCTGGCGGGTGTTGTATTGTCGCGCAGTGCCAACGGTTTATGCCTAATAACTCGTTAGCGCGTGTATCGATTCGTCATAATGTGCGCAGACCTCATTTCCAGAATAGCAATTGCATTTGGAAATATCTATCTCAGTTATGTCATTGATGAAATGTGATGTGATCAACACTCTATTCAGGGTCATATGACACCTGTCTGTGTAGATTGTACGTGAGACGACCACGATACGTTTTGTTTTCGGTCAAATTCCATTGGCATTGATGTATGTAAATGTAAATATATTGTATTACATGTACTCAATACATATGTATTTGTTTGCTGAATACAGTTGAGATACTAATTTGATACAGACTACCAATGCTTGGGAAAAGTGTTAATTCAAGTACAATTGAGCTGGATGACTGTGCTCATGCGATTTCGTACCTCAGAAGGTGTACGACTTTTCATGAAATCTATTAATATAGAAGCTTTGATTACCTTCTGTAAATGACATTCGAAAGACGACTATAAACAAATCATCAACTTTAGATGACATTTACGGAAAATATCCTATTAAATTTTGTAAATATTTTTCATGAGATATCGCACATTTTCTTAGGTACAAAACACATGCCGTGTCTCATATGAGACAGGCCATGTAGCTGTGCAACTAAGATGGTGTACGATATCACATGAAATATGTTTACCGAATTCACGATATTTTCCGTAAATGACGTGAACAGTTGATATAATTATCAGGGCAATTGCGGAATAGAATGTGCTATTAGCCTGTGCGTACCAGCATACAATAGTGTTTTTAGTACCATCTCTGCGCGCCACAGATTTTTGTTACAAATGTGACTAAACATATATACTCTATATATTTCCGCATGAACTCTATATATTTCCGCATGATAGACCTTCAGATGTAGTAGCTTAAGCATAGTAATTTGCATAAGGAAAATGGCCGCCAATGAAAAAGTACTTTACTATATGTAGGGGCATATCGTATTGTGGAAGCAGCTTTAAAAGCACAACTATCGATGAACTACATGCATTCAATACTTCATAGACGACTAAATGTTTATCAATCTATTTCATTAGGAATATAATCTACATAAATCCAACATGGCCGCCATTTTACATTAATTCTATGAATGATTTAAAGAAACAGACAGGCACGAGCAATTAAGTGTTGACACCACACACATATATGCAACTAACATAGCTCCAAGTTGTTTAGCATATTTGTATTAATAATACAACGGCAAACAAACTTAACATTTATGGTATAAACGTGTTATATTTGAAAAACAATATGGCCGACATTATGAAATGCATATCCAGTTTCTGGGATATTTATATGCAACGTCGTTGTTTCAGCAGTCACAGAATGGTTAATGCAAACACAATTCTGATATGTGATAACTGACATGCTATACGATGCTTATACACCAATTGTCCGATAAAAAGAGAAGTGTGTAAATCCAAAAAGGTCGACACTTTTTACGAATTTCGTGAATTATTATTATAACTTTGATATCAAAGTCGGTACCACAGACCCGTTTTAAAACTGCAATGGTCCCGCGTATTCCATAACAAACATACACGTATTAATTTGTATATGTACGATATCCATCATTGTAAAATTGGAACAGCAATTATCTGGAATTCAGACCTATTCACGTATTACACAAAACATATCAGACGAGATCATACCGATTAGCTTCGACGATTTAACCATTGTCTTGCCGCAGAAGGATTTTACTAGGTTAGCTCCTTTGGAACTACCTAGTATAGCAGTCGCAGAGATGGAATGTCAAATAGTTCTACATTTAAAACTATCATTACAAGTGTCGAATTTGTAAAGTTTCATTACTGAATTTTACTGAATTAGCACATGTAAACTAAATAATAAAGCACACAGTCTGAATTATTTAATTATATGTTTGCATTATAGTCAAAAGTTAATTGAACTGTCACCAGAGGTATCGCACCAGTTTAGTGGAAGGATACCTCGCAGCCATTATGGCGACTTGTGAGGCCATATAATATAGGGTTAACTGTATTGTAATGCCGGGTATGGAAGGTGTTCGAGCCAATTCCCACCCTTAAATATGAGCCGAATCGAATTGTAATTTTGAAATTTGTGGCGTATATCAGAAACTGATAGGTGGGAAAATATGTTTAATGGCGACGCGCTAGCGAAGCCATTAAATATGTTTTCCGACCTATCATTTTCTGATATACGCTGCAAATTTGAAAATTACAATGCGGTTAACCTATTTCTAATTCATTCCTTAACTGTTTCGCAAACTTTATCGAGTCTGGAAAAATCGTACCGGATTGTAAGCTGGTTGAGCAGGTCATACCGGACGGATAACACAAACAATTTTCTACGAAGAAAATAGTTCCAACACAATTACAAGATATTAGCAATTTTCTGATTTGATTATTTTTCAATAATAAAAGCGATACATTCGTCGTTAGAATTATAATTTACTCATTGCTTTTAATGTCACTCTAGTGCGATCTCTTAGCAACACTAGTTTAATGGCGGCTACCTGTGAAACTTCCTGATGTTGATAAATATTGTGATAACTTCTCTAATAATTCGTGATATACTACCATTTGAGATGCAAGATTACATACTTCAGGATACATACGTTATGTTTGTGTGAACGATCAATTATGAAACGTGAAACGTGATTACCGATGAGATATTTGCAATATTGTTTCGCCGGACCATGCAACTTTCGGACCAGGTAACCAGGACATTTCGGACCAGGACGTTTCAGATGCAAGCCAGCTGTGTCTTTGACAATAATACCAGACTACCACTTGGGACATTTTATGTGAGTTACCCCATGTGTTGGTTGGTCATTATGTGTCAAGAGTAAATTTACCGACCTCAAACTTTGTATTGGCATAGGAATACATATTGAAATATGTATGACCATCAGCCAACCAGATTGCGTGATATTTATAGAGTGCATTAGAAAGTTAATCGATGCTATGTATTGAAGGAGCAACTGCTTATTATATTTTCCGGCCCATTCTCTCACAAGCACAGGGAGTAGGACAATATTGTTGGTTTATTGTCGTCGGTGCGATGGTGTGGGTGTTTGGTCAATACTATTTGTTGTTTTTCAGATTACAGCGTAATCCCATATAGAGCCGTTCCAACTACAGTAAATCCAATATGGTCATCATGAAAATCAGTAATAATGTTATGTAAATGCCAGTCTTGCATATTAATTAGGTCATCTGAAAAAATCATAGATATATCAAATAGAGACTTCGTGTTAGTGTCTACACCTATGGTTGCATAGCTAAGGAATCAATTTAACATAATCACAAGCTCATTATAATCATTTTAACGGACACAATTCCAATATGGCCACCGTAGTGTCTACACCTATGTTTGCATAGCCAATGAATCTACTTATCATTAGTCACATGGTCCCAAGCTCATACAGTCATTTTAACGGACGTACATCCAATATGGCAACCGTATGTGAGGGATTAAACCTTAAAAATGACATAATTTGGCAAAGTTTGCAATTAATCGTTCAGTTTTTGTGACATTGTGTAAATTTCCAAGAACTGGAAACAGCCAGCCCTGTATGCTAATTCCAACTGCAGTATACACAATATGACCTCCGTAAATGAATGTTTTAAAACAATCATGATACAATCTTAGCATCCCAGTAAGCGTTAATAGAAACTGTGCGTTGGTGACAAATCATCGCCTTAGAAAAGAAAAAATATGTATGCCATAAAGGATTACTATGACTAATGTATTGACATTGTTTTCGTTCAGATTATGTTTCGATCTGGTACAAATATCCACCTGAAACCATGCGTGGAGACAAATATTTTCAATAAATTCACACTGACAGCCGATAACCGGCCGATGGTATGGACTATTGACATTGCCATGTGTAAATATGTTATTTTCAGATAGGAACATGTATCAACAGAATTCGAAACTTACATGCATTACACAAATAAATTCAGTCATGTCAGAATGGTGTATTTCAGAGTAATCAAGTGAAATTCTACGTGTACATACCTTCCAATAATTCATTATTTCAGCTGCGGAAAGTCGCTTATTGTCAGGTTTTTCCATACTTAAAAGACAGGAGGATAACTATTAAAATGAATAAGACTGTGATATAGACAATACAAAATGTACGTGTCGCTATAAAATATCGTCATATGTCAGCGAATTTGTTTCATTTTGTCCATGACACACATCTGCCACATAGTCTGTTAATGAATACCTGGAATTACGTGTGATGCCAAGCAATTCATTTATCGTTATGCACTGTGTTTCTTTAGCCCTGTATTTATTTGTCCGTGAAATGCATTTCTTGATCATATGTCGGTTTGTTCAGTTCTGTTTATTTGTACATGACATTATTTCCTATGATGACATGTAATCTGTGCCTTTGTCTGTTGAATACTATGGTCAGGCAATGCATCATATATCGTCTCGGTGAAAAAGTGTCATCTCGCCAAACTATATGTCTTTCAGACACCAAGAACGTGTAATGCTATAACAAAAAATACGTTAAATGGCCGTATAAATCGCTATATTAAGGTTTTAATCGACACGGTGTTGTCCAGTCATGGCGATGTATTGATCTGACAATACTATGAGATACGTGGTGATATGTGGGGTTCCATTGACCAGGGAATGAATTGTGCGACACAATATGTGCGTTACAGATACCGGGGAACATGTTGCTCTATCATAGACATATGTTGAATTGACGAATGTACATGTTTAGTGGTCACATGAATGTTTTTCAGCGACTGAACAACATGTGATATAGTCATATGAACACGACTTGGTGAAAAAGAACTATGATATTAGTATATGATCTCAGAAATCAGAAAACATATGTCATGCGGTGAGAAATGCAGGAACACGTTATATGGTAGCATGTAAGCGCACAATAATTGATGTGTGCGATGTATGATTGCAAACATCAAACATTGGATGACACATCCAGATACATCAGCCAATAGGTACCATGCCCATATGTACATGTATATATTTCACATGTTGATACATGTGCTGTGTTGTCAAACATACACTTTCACTATATATATCAGATAGTATTAAATGACCAAACTACTCATATATACATATATCTTATACATAAATTAACGCTCTGTGTTACGTTGTCATATGCCTATGTTTGTGGATGACATAATGTGTTCGACTGTCATATGAATGTGAATCATAGATGTGACAATATGCTGTATGAAAAAATGACGATTCTGCAGGTATAGAGAAGTGTAAGTTACAGCGACATAATGGTGTTTTAAGATGTATGACTACAGAAAGCACGTTTAGACAAATAGTGTGAATATGTTGTGATGACATATGTGCACTTATGTTTCAGAAATACGCATAGTGATGTGTGTCCATCTTGCTGGATCGAGAAATGTGCATCACGAAGTGTGCTTCATGGATAAAATATAAACACATGCTAACAGTCATATGAAGATGCGTCATCTGTATCGCAGTCATTGTCCTTTTATGTTGTTCTATTCTGTATTTATCACCTTGCTATTAATGGTGGCAAAAGCAGCCATACATTTCTGGTTCACATTGTAACTTTGTGTACAATTGGGTTTTGTGGGTTTCTGATTCAATATACATGTTGCTATATGTACTGTTAATACTACATCTTCACAACGAAATGTTAATAGCGCCTATGTGATTGGGCAATAAAGTTGAAAGTGGCTATATATAGTGAGCGGTGTTTTTCTCGTCATTGATTCGAACAGACATTGTTTGTGTACATTAAGTTAACAATGTTGAATGAAAATAAAACGTATAAAATGTCCCTGGTTCAATCGGCATTTTGCCTGGACAATATATGTCATAGTAAATTTAGTATACTTTTTGTTTTCTCGTATACACTATTCTATTGTAAGGCGACCATATTGGATTCACCGTCATTTAATTACATTATGGGCAATGAACTATATGGATTGGTATATAACACATGGGTGTATAAACCAAGTCACTAGGTGATTTATGAAGCGAGCTATTCCTGTTTGAACTATTTAATATGCTAGACTGGCTTATGCATCAAATTATAACAATTTTTTCTGGCGGCCATATTGGATTTATTCAGTTGGAGTGGCTCTATCGGAGTGAAATTGAAATATATTATGTTTTACATGCTTCTGATATCACACACACATGCAGAGACATAACAAAAAAAAGACGGTTCCCAAATTATGACATTTTTAAGACGGATTTGCTCATATACGGCGGCCATATTGGATTTACTGACTTATTAAGTGAGCTATTCTTGATTTTGCAATTTGACCTAATTAATACGCTAGCAGATAGACTGGCCTTTGCACCAAATTCTAACTGATTGTCACGGTGGCCAAATTGGATTTAATGTAGCTGGAATGGCTCTATATAACTGAACTTGTAAGATATGCTTTACATGCTTCTGATATCATATGCAGACATAAAAAAGAAGACGATCGTCAAATTATGACGATTTTAGGAGGCACTGCCTCATATATGGCGGCCATATTAGATTTGCCGTAATTGAATGGGATTACGTCACTGAAAGTTTTTTAGATAGATAGAACGAAGTCTCTAGGTGACTATTAAGGGAGATATTTCTGATTTTGTGATTTGACCTACAGGTAATTAATATGCTAATTAGGTCAATTAAGAAAAATGCTACACATATGCAAATGGGCATCCGTCAGTTTCTGAGTCCTTTACATTTCCACTTTAAAACTCTGTGATACTCGACATTTTTAGGTTCACCATTTGGCTGGTAGACTAAATATGGCGGTATTATGTTGTATTTTCGTTGGTTACCTATATTGTGGTAACGAGATGCTATGTCGTGGTAACGAGATGCTATGTCATGGTAACGAGATGCTATCTCGTGGGAACGAGATCCTATCTCGAGGGAACGAGATGCTATGTCGTGGGAACGAGATAGATCTAAAATTGCGCATGTTCCTTTTAAGCTGCCTATTTAAATAAATAAATCTTATGAGTAATCTTGGGGAGCTAACCTAGTTTCACCACTTTCAGTACTTTGATTCAATAAGCGTTTGAGGCAAAAATGGTTTGCAAACTTTCAAGATGGCCACCATTTCTGACAATATGTGTAAAATCAATCAACATACACATTATATCAGTAACGGCGGAATAAATATGATAATTGTTTATTAACAAGTATCTGTTTTAGTATAACTATATGATGTATCACACACTATTTTATATTTAACATACAGTGTATTTTGTGCTTATCATGCGATTTGGGGACTGTACAGGTGTTTGTTTGATGATTAAATGTGTAATATCCCCTACCAACGCCCATTAATAATACTGTATCTGTCTTAAGATTGGAACATATTGTATCACGTGTAATTCCATTTTTATTTTGTCTCATGTATTACCATGCACGGCAAGCTGTGCAAGAAGAAACGTCTAACTGAGTAAAATAATTATATGAGTCTGACATACCTATTTGAACATGTAATGAACATTTTATATCACTTCATCTGGTCATTAATGCATGTTTGTGCCACGCTGAAAGCTCCTCGACCACCGATGTGTGAGTGTCATGTGTTTAGCCTGATGTATTGCGTTAGATTCTTCTACATGGGTTTTTGTGTCTCCTTTTGGGTATCTTGTTATATATTGTCCATAGCAAACCATGTACAAATAATAAGAGATATGACAACAACGAAACATTTATGAAACGGCCACAGAAAGAATGACGATTCTGTTATTACAGAAGCAGTACAGCGGCTGAATTTGGACGGGCAGAAAGTAGAAGTATTATATGTTCAGCTCTATGTTCGATGTTCCAACCAGCATGCAGCAAGTACTGACAGTGCACATTAATACTACTACTTATACGAACACAGACTTATGGAAGTGTTTTTGTATATCATAAACCAAAACAAAACTATTTTGATTATAATATAGCATCCGCCCAGCATGTGCAGCATGTGCAGCATGTGCACTTTCATCCTATAGTTGTCCGAAGGCGAATAGTCAAACTAGGGTTTGTGCAGTGTAAACTGGGGTTTAAGCTCAAACCATGGTTTAGGCTATCAGAAACCCTAGTTTGAGAGTCTAAACGGTGGTTTCTGCCGCCAAGTGCTCAATAATTGCTCAAACAAGGGTTTAAGGAAACTACCGTTTGTGATCACGATTAGCAGTTTTTTTCTTAAACTATGCTTTGGGTTCAAACTAGGGTTTAGGCGCTTTTTATTGAATTACGATCGCAAATTGTATTTTCTGGCCAAATGCACAATAATTGCGCAAACTGGGGTTTGGGAGCCTAAACCATGGTTTAGACTCAAACTGGGGTGTAGAGAATTAGTGTGCATTTGGCAAGCCGAAACAAGGGGTTGGGCAGTCTAAACTGGGGTTTAAGCTCAAACCGGGTTTAGGCTATCAGAAACCCTAGTTTGAGAGAGACTAAACGGTGGTTTGAGCCGTCAAGTGCACAATAATTGCCCAAACCAGGGTTTAAGAAAACTACCATTTTGGGATCTGAAATGGTAGTTTAAGCCCAAACGAGGGATTGAGGAGCATAAAGTAGGGATTAAGAATTGTGCATTTGGCGTTTGCGCTGAAGCTTCTGGCAAAATTTGCGTTAATAATTGTATCCGTCTATCCAATTTGCGGCTGGTGTTATCCATTGATGTCAGAATATTAGTTTTCTATTGTTTATTTACAAAGTACATGCCATAAATATATAACGCATATACCACGTTGATGTCTGCTACATGTATATTCCTATTATAACCGCATACTAGTAATATTGGAAGAACGAGCAAATGCCGTTAAACGAGGATGGCTGGTATACTTGTGATAGCAGTATACAAATTAGTACTTAATTTAATTACTGATAATAAATACAGAGTATTACACTATTACATAAGACTACATAATTTACATACATAACGCACATCGGCTGTACACATATTTTAATACGCAGGCAGCAATCGTGTTTTGTGCAGACATATAGTACCAGCACAAACAGTAGATGGGTCCTACCGATCAACTCCATTAACAAAGTGTGTATTAAAAATCTGATCTTTCTGGATGTACAAAATAATAATTATTGTCTAATATCATATACATTTATTTTAAAGATGAGCGGACAGTAATTAAATATACAACTAATACTTCCAGTGTATATGATTAGGAGTCTAAACAGCAGTGCCATATTTAGATCCGGACTGAAACATTATATACTCATTGATATAAATTGAAAGCCAATGTTTGTACGTGTACATACGTGACAAAATGCCTGGAAAATGCCGATCATCTTTATTTTATACAAAGTATGTATTCCTTTAAAATAAGAGAAGTAAATATTTTGCAATGTGTCAGCTCGTATGTGTCGGATATTGTTATCATTTCTCTTCCGATATTACTGGTACAAAATGATGCAATTGCTCGTAGTAGATTAACACTGATCGCCACCGTTTCTCACATATATTTAAACGTTGATTATCTTCTGACATATGCCATTGTTAGCACGATTGTGTCTATTCACCTTGTGATTTCTGTTTTATTTTTATTTTTTTAATTTTGCGCGATAGTGCCCTTCTACACAAATTTAATTATTCATGGAAAAACGTTAAATTTGTTTAATACAAGAATTAACGATGGCTTTAGATTTAATGTGTAACTATTGTTTGTTGTAAAATTGTATACAATATCAGCAGCTGTCTTCACATATTATTTTAACCAGGATGAACACGATGAGAACGGCAACTAGGTGACTTATTAAAGGAGACATTTCTGATGTTGTGATTTGACCTACTTGTTCAGTGACGTAATTACAAGTATTGATTGTTATAGCGATGTTATTGATAGTATGCTGGTATGTCGTCTCTTATATTTCTAGATAGAATGGCACATGTGAACTATATTTGTAATAATTGTATTGTACTTGGTAATATATACACATGTGACGAGACGTAAATAAACTATTAAACTAAACTGTGAGCCCGACTATGTCGCTTAGTACCGAAACTGATCATCACAGGCAGTGTGTGCCAATTGATTCGCATACTCAACACAATTCGTATAAAATGGCTGCCATCTTGGAATTATTGAACATGTAGATACCACATATTTGCCTGGCAAACAGTTGGATGCGTTATATTTATTAACTATCCGGAGTTGGTTGGCAAATTCCCTTCGTTTATGCATGTACGATACCTCTAGAGAGCAAATTTATATATGTAATTTTCATAAAGTAATGCCATGATGCTTCTAACACATCTAACGTTCAGCATACATATATATGAACGACTTGTGGCCATATTACTTCAGAACTAGTGTGTGGTACCCAAATGGCGTCCATCTTGGATTTTCACAAGCTCTATTCAGGCTTAAATCGATTGTTATATATTCGGTAATGTATTAGCTATTAAATAAATTAAGATGGGAATATATAATTAAGATTGCCCCTTCTAACATTGGGTCCACAATGTAATTATATCCTACGGTAGCCGATGTTTTGTTCTACTACTTTGCAGAAATCATGCAGAAATATATACAGTATATAGGTCTAAACACATTGGCACCGGAAATCTTTGGTGCGCTCGGATGGTACCGATAACCCCAACGCGCCCAGGGCCTATATGATAATGTCGTCAACTTTCTACGTTATTTACAGAAAATAGGCGACAAACTGCGAGCTCAAATATAACGGAAATTACCATTTATCGTATCGTCGTTTTTTGCCGATGAAAATGTTGATAAAATGACATGTTAAGAGAATGTTGTTGGACGTTGATAATAATACAAATTCGGCACTTGCTTTAAGTTTTATCTATATATACTGAACACAAATATATTTAACACGGTTACCATTTTGGTCATATGTATGCGTTGCCTTAAGTAAATGGATATATACATGTATTTTGAGCTAGTACTTATCCCTTATCTACGTCAACGTAATGGCGTCATCATACAACAGGACAACGCTCGTCCCTATACAGCGCGACACACCAGCAACGTTCTCACCCCATTGGATTGGCCGGCCAAATCGCCCGATTTATCGCCAATTTCTAGATGATGTCACTGACATCCGTTGTTTGGAGCAGGCGTTACACCGATAGTGAAGGAACATTACACTGAGAGAGGTTAACACACTTATTGGAAGCATGCGACGACGTTGCATTGCCGTAGTGGCCGCAAATGGTGGACATACCAAATACTGACTTATTCTGCGAACTTCCAGTGCTGACCCCTATGTTGAACTTTGAACTGTGTAGAAGCATTTGTACCATTCCGATTATTCAATGTGTGTCTACTGCTACAGTAAATGTTTGTGAAAGAGTTTCAGGTATGTTATATCAATTTTTACTTTCCATGTAGCAAAATATTTTCGGAAATGTATGGCCGTGCTAAACTTATTTTGTTCAGTGTAGTAGGGTGGCTTGACCTGATAGGGCCAGCATGGTTCAGTTTATTGTAATTTTCTGAGGTTTTGGTAATAGGTAAACATGACCTAGACATTTCATAATCCACCAGCAGACAAGCTCAAATACTCCCTAACACAATATTAACCTTGTTGATCTGCTGCATCTTGGCAATAATTTCAACTATCATCCGCTTCCATTTCAGCACGAAATATATCCAGTTACAGATATGATGTGGATATTTCAGTACGAGATATATCCAGTTACAGATATGATGTGTATATTTCAGTACGAGATGTATCCAGTTATATATATGATGTGGATATTTCAGTACGAGATAAATACAGTTACAGATATTTCAGTACGAGATATATCCATATATATATAGTTACAGATAGGACGTGGATATTTCAGTGCGAGATATATCCAGTTACATATATTATTTGTATATTTCAGTACGAGATATATCCAGTTACAGATATGATGTGTATATTTCAGCACGAAATATATCCAGTTACATATATGATTTGTATATTTCAGTACGAGATATATACAGTTACATATATTTCAGTACGAGATATATCCATATATATACAGTTACATATAGGATGTGGATATTTCGGTGCGATATATATCCAGTTACAGATATTATTTGTATATTTCAGTACGAGATATATCCAGTTACAGATATTATGTGGATATTTCAGTACGAAATATATCCAGTTACACATATAATTTGTATATTTCAGTACGAGATATATCCAGTTACAGATATGATGTGTCTATTTCAGTACGAGATATATCCAGTACGAGATATATCCACTTACATATATGATGTGTATATTTCAGTATGAGATATATCCAGCTACAGATATGATGTGTCTATTTCAGTACGAGATATATTCAGTTACAGATATGGTGTGGATATTTCAGTACGAGATATATACAGTTACATATATGATGTGGATATTTCAGTGCGAGATATATCAAGTTACATTTATGATGTGGATATTTCAGAACGAGATATATACAGTTACAGATATGATGTGGATATTTCAGTACGACAAATATACATTTAATGTTTATTTCAGTACGAGATATATCCAGTTACATTTATGATGTGGATATTTCAGTGCGAGATATATACAGTTACAAATATGATATTTATATTTCAGTACGAGATATATCCAGTTACAGATATGATATGTCTATTTCAGTACGAGATATATCCAGTTACAGATATGATGTGGATATTACAGTACGATATATATCCAGTTACAGATATGATGTGGATATTTCAGTACGAGATATATCCAGTTACAGATATGATGTGGATATTTCAGTACGAGATTTATCCAGTTATATATATGATGTGGATATTTCAGTACGAGATATATGCAGTTACAGATATTTCAGTACGAGATATATCCATATATATACAGTTACAGATAGGATGTGGATATTCCAGTGCGAGATATATCCAGTTACAGATATTATTTGTATATTTCAGTACGAGATATATCCAGTTACAGATACGATGTGTCTATTGCAGTACGAGATATATCCAGTTACAGATATGATGTGTATACATGTATTTCAGTATGAGATATATCCACTTACATATATGATGTGTATATTTCAGTACGAGATATATACAGTTACATATATTTCAGTACGAGATATATCCATATATATACAGTTACAGATAGGATGTGGATATCTCGGTGCGAGATATATCCAGTTACAGATATAATTTGTATATTTCAGTACGAGATATATCCAGTTACAGATATGATGTGTCTATTTCAGTACGAGATATATCCAGTTACAGATATGATGTGTATATTTCAGTACGAGATATATCCACTTACATATATGATGTGTATATTTCAGTACGAGATATATCCAGCTATAGATATGATGTGTCTATTTCAGTACGAGATATATTCAGTTACAGATATGATGTGGATATTTCAGTACGAGATATATACAGTTACATATATGATGTGGATATTTCAGTGCGAGATATATCCAGTTACATTTATGATGTGGATATTTCAGAACGAGATATATACAGTTACAGATATGATGTGGATATTTCAGTACGAGAAAAATACATTTAATGTTTATTTCAGTACGAGATATATCCAGTTACATTTATGATGTGGATATTTCAGTGCGAGATATATACAGTTACAAATATGATGTGTATATTTCAGTACGAGATATATCCAGTTACATATATGATATGTCTATTTCAGTACAAGATATATCCAGTTACAGATATGATGTGGATATTACAGTACGATATATATCCAGTTACAGATATGATGTGGATATTTCAGTACGAGATATATCCAGTTACAGATATGATATGTCTATTTCAGTACGAGATATATCCAGTTACATATATGATTTGGATATTACAGTACGATATATATCCAGTTACAGATATGATGTGGATATTTCAGTACGAGATATATCCAGTTACAGATATGATGTGAATATTTCAGTACGAGATCTATCCAGTTATATATATGATGTGGATATTTCAGTACGAAATATATGCAGTTACAGATATTTCAGTACGAGATATATCCAGTTACAGATATGATGTGGATATTTCAGTACGAGATATATCCAGTTACAGATATGATGTGAATATTTCAGTACGAGATGTATCCAGTTATATATATGATGTGGATATTTCAGTACGAAATATATGCAGTTACAGATATTTCAGTACGAGATATATCCATATATATACAGTTACAGATAGGATGTGGATATTTCAGTGCGAAATATATCCAGTTACAGATATTATTTGTATATTTCAGTACGAGATATATCCAGTTACAGATATGATGTGTCTATTGCAGTACGAGATATATCCAGTTACAGATATGATGTGTATACATGTATTTCAGTACGAGATATATCCACTTACATATATGATGTGTATATGTCAGTACGAGATATATACAGTTACATATATTTCAGTACGAGATATATCCATATATATACAGTTACAGATAGGATGTGGATATTTCGGTGCCAGATATATCCAGTTACAGATATAATTTGTATATTTCAGTACGAGATATATCCAGTTACAGATATGATGTGTCTATTTCAGTACGAAATATATCCAGTTACAGATATGATGTGTATATTTCAGTACGAGATATATCCACTTACATATATGATGTGTATATTTCAGTACGAGATATATCCAGCTACAGATATGATGTGTCTATTTCAGTACGAGATATATTCAGTTACAGCTATGATGTGGATATTTCAGTACGAGATATATACAGTTACATATATGATGTGGATATTTCAGTGCGAGATATATACAGTTACAGATATGATGTGGGTATTTCAGTACGAGAAATATAGATTTAATGTTTATTTCAGTACGAGATATATCCAGTTACATTTATGATGTGGATATTACAGTGCGAGATATATACAGTTACAAATATGATGTGTATATTTCAGTACGAGATATATCCAGTTACAGATATGATATGTCTATTTCAGTACGAGATATATCCAGTTACAGATATGATGTGGATATAACAGTACGATACATATCCAGTTACAGATATGATGTGGATATTTCAGTACGAGATATATCCAGTTACATATATGATGTGGATATTTCAGCACGAAATATATCCAGTTACATATATGATGTGGATATTTCAGTACGAGATATATGCAGTTACAGATATTTCAGTACGAGATATATCCATATATATACAGTTACAGATAGGATGTGGATATTTCAGTGCGAGATATATCCAGTTACAGATATTATTTGTATATTTCAGTACGAGATATATCCAGTTACAGATATGATGTGTATATTTCAGCACGAAATATATCCAGTTACATATATGATGTGGATATTTCAGTACGAGATGTATCCAGCTATATATATGATGTGGATATTTCAGTACGAGATATATGCAGTTACAGATATTTCAGTACGAGATATATCCATATATATACAGTTACAGATAGGATGTGGATATTTCAGTGCGAGATATATCCAGTTACAGATATTATTTGTATATTTCAGTACGAGATATATCCAGTTACAGATATGATGTGTATATTTCAGCACGAAATATATCCAGTTACATATATGATTTGTATATTTCGGTACGAGATATATCCAGTTACATATATGATGTGTCTATTGCAGTACGAGATATATCCAGTTACAGATATGATGTGTATACATGTATTTCAGTACGAGATATATCCACTTACATATATGATGTGTATATGTCTGTACGAGATATATACAGTTACAGATATTTCAGTACGAGATATATCCATATATATACAGTTACAGATAGGATGTGGATATTTCGGTGCGAGATATATCCAGTTACAGATAGTATTTGTATATTTCAGTACGAGATATATCCAGTTACAGATATGATGTGTATATTTCAGTAGGACATATATCCAGATACATATATGATTTGTATATTTCAGTACGAGATATATCCAGTTACAGATATGATGTGTCTATTTCAGTACGAGATATATCCAGTTACAGATATGATGTGTATATTTCAGTACTAGATATATCCAGTTACATTTATGATGTGAATATTTCAGTACGAGATATATACAGTTACCGATATGATGTGAATATTTCAGTACGAGAAATATACATTTAATGTTTATTTCAGTACGAGATATATCCAGTTAACCATTTATATTTCAGTACGAGATATATCCAGTTACATTTATTATGTGGATATTTCAGTGCGAGATATATACAGCTACAAATATGATGTGTATATTTCAGTACGAGATATATCCAGTTACATATATGATGTGTCTATTTCAGTACGAGATATATCCAGTTACGGATATGATGTGTATATTTCAGTATGAGATCTATCCACTTACATATATGATGTGTATATTTCAGTACGAGATATATCCAGCTACAGATATGATGTGTCTCTTTCAGTACGGGATATATCCAGTTACAGATATGATGTGGATATTTCAGTACGAGATATATACAGTTACATATATGATGTGGATATTTCAGTGCGAGATATATCCAGTTACATTTGTGATGTGGATATTTCAGTACGAAATATATCCAGTTACAGATATGATGTGGATATTTCAGTACGAGATATATACAGTTACATATATGATGTGGATATTTCAGTGCGAGATATATCCAGTTACATTTATGATGTGGATATTTCAGTACGAGATATATACAGTTACAGATATGATGTGGATATTTCAGTACGATATATATACATTTAGTGTCTATTTCAGTACGAGATATATCCAGTTACATTTATGATGTGAATATTTCAGTGCGAGATATATACAGTTACAAATATGATGTGTCTATTTCAGTACGAGATATATCCGTTCGGTACGAGATATATCCAGTTACATTTATGTTTATGATGTGTATATTTCAGTACAAGATATATCCAGTTACAGATAAGATGTGTATATTTCAGTACGAGATATATCCAGTTACAGATATAATGTGTCTATTTCTTTGCTATATATATCGAGTTACATATATGATATATATATTTCAGTACGAGTATACGGGCTGCAGTATGAACCCAGCCCGGTCATTCGGCCCGGCAGTTGTCACCGACAGATGGGAGGACCACTGGGTAGGTAAATGTACGGACTTGCATTGTGTTGGGTGTGCATGCAAACCTTTGTAATACAACAATGCACTGTGAATTTCGGCATGCTGAGATACCTGGGATCCGTTTCACTATGCTTCGTGCGACAAAAATGTTCGTACAAATATTTGTATGAAGTTACTTAACATATTAATGTGGCAAAGTAATGCTACCATTTTCAACCTGCATGTGAAGGTAATTACATCAGTCACACGAAGTTTAGTGAAACGGGCCCCGGGGGTTGTTTCACTAAACTTCGTACGACTAAGAAGTGGGTAAGTGTAAAACTATCATCGATAACAAAGTTGGCATTAAAAGTCAAATTTGAGAAAAGTATGTGTATTTGTTCAGAGTTAACGCCGTCTGCAAATATGTGAAACATAGTAGAATCAGTGAAACACATCAATGTGTGAAATAAATAAATAGAACTCTTCGTAAGAGCAATTTTGTCGTACGAAGTTTCGTGAACCGGCCCCCTGACTCGTGTCTTTTGACATCGAGTTTATCAAGCAAGGCTGGGATACGCGTAGGAATTCCAAGGCTTGAAAATGAACACAACTAGCACGTGTATAGTGCAACATCGAACAGTGAATGTCGATATGTAGAGAATACCAAGCTAACGATGCCGTTTGGTGTAGTCAATGCAGGGTACGACAAAGCGGTATCAGTCAGCGCGTATTATGTCAATGCAAAAACAAGTTAACTGATAAAGTCGCAGGACGAAATGGTCATACATGGGGGCTTGAGCTAAACGTAACACTTAGTACACTTAACATGCACGAGACTTAAACGACACATTGCACTATATTGTGCACAACCGTGTCCTTCGATGCTGACATTCGGTGCACGAGCTAAAGTCGCAGGTCGAAATGGTCATACCTACTATTGAACTTGCGACTTTATTTACATTATACAAATATTCGACTAATATACCTTCCACTGTGAGATCTAATTTGACTGAAATTGAAAACTCAACATAATATGTACAATTTAACACTGGCTACATATCAGCGAAGTCTTCGCTTACACTGCACTGTGATTCCTAAATAATCTTAAATATGAACAACTTAGTGTATGCCAACGATATTACCATCTATTATCTTGGTAAATTGAGACTTTTGAACAATTCTATCCAGTACTTAGCGAATGATATGCCATTTAATGCCACTCATTTTATCATAAATGGAGGTAGACACGCAGCTATATAATGACATAAATATCCGGGGTTTGTATTGAATTTAAAATAAATGCATCAACATATTTAATTGGAAATGTGATGGTCATAAACTTGCTTTTGTAGTCGAAATTGCTTTTGTAGTACCAAATCATCAGTTTATCACTTGATTGCATAATAATGTATATCAGGCGATGGTAATGCGATCCTAAAGAAAGACACACGGCGACAATTATAAGGTATCACGCTACCAAATCTGCCCGGTATCGTGTTTTGTCACAAAGTTAATGTTATAAGCAGCCTACTGCCTACTTTAAAATATGTCGTCGCATACGAAATACTAAATGATGTCGCTATTATTCCCAAAAATTATTTCAGACAGCAGCAAACAACAGGGAAACGCCTCACTCTGCCTTATTTGAAAATTATTCATACGAAATTACGTTACTTGGGCCGCAATCAAAAACATGACGTTACATTAGCAACTGCAACACGAGCCATTAACATTATTTTCATACTTTGTCTTGGCCTAATGGGAGACACTTGGCCAGGCTAAGAGATATCCAAATTTGGTTGACATGCGATGAAAGATGACAAATCTATAGGACTTGTCCGGATCAACACCCCTTGTATACGCCGTTGATAAAAACGTCATAATTTCGACGTCATTGATCTAAAACGTCATATAAGTTTTTACCACGCGTCATAAAACTACTTCTAAAATGAAACATAATTGGGATACATTGATAATTTTGGCGGCATATGGCTTTTAAAAGATGTACAATTCAGAATACGCGAAAAAAGTAAGAACTGAAAATGTTGTCATTAAGCCCGGTTTTCGCACGGCGCGGCTCATATATATATTTGTTTCTTGGTATTCAAACGTGTATATTGTCGCTCCCCATTGTCTATTAATAACCTTCATGAAAGAACTACAGTTAATCTTTTTAACCCTACAGACCATAAAGCGAACATTTACAAACACTGCTTGTAACAAACCAGCGATTCAGGATCTGCAGTGTCTATCAGTGCCAGATATTTAGAGGTGAAAGTGTTAAGGTTCTTACTATTTGATATACGCGGCAAAGGAAAAAACAGTCCAGATTTCCTCAATTGGCCACCGGAAAATGTTATATATCGTGTCATCATATGTTTACATCAGGTGTACTGGACGGGTCCAATGATCGGGGGTGTGATCGGAGGTTTCACTTATGAATACACACAGTGCACGTCAGACGACATTCAGCGTTTCAAATACTCATTCCGGCGGAAGAAAAATGACGTCACAGCAGACGCCGTAAACCGGGCGGACAGTCCAACTGGATGTACAGAATTATCGGAGACGCATTCAATATCCATGACAGATGACCTGAGAATATGACGGCGTTATGCAGATTCCATATTATGTATGCATGTGTGTGTTGCATGTAAACACGAAAGGCTCAAATGGGCCTGTATCGCTCACATTACTGACATAGAAACTTGACAAAACAGCGGTCCTGGACAAACAGTGCAATAACTACCGTGTGTGTATGTTTCACTTAGTTTCACGTAGTACGCAACTTATCACATGGAAACCTTGTTATGACGTGCTGTTACACATTTTATAAACGTGATATGACACACGTGCGATACCACCTGGAGCGAATTTGATTGGCTGACCGCATTACCCCAATTACGCAGTGGTATTAGGCCGCTAACGTTATACCAAACGAACAAAATGAAGACGTTCCAAATGACGTTTCTATAGTCCCAGAGCTGGCTCAACTTTATTTACACTTTTGTTCAAAAATCCATTTCTTAAAAATAGAAACCTGGCAGTTTTTTAGGGGACCCCCATTGTTTTGTCATTTTCCGTACAAGAGAAATAAACGTTTCTCGAAATTAATAACACCATTGTTTGACATAAACTTACAATATGACATTATTGTGCGTAAATTAATAACACCATTGTTTGACATAAACTTACAATATACATATTGTGCGTAAATTAATAACACCATTGTTTGACATAAACTTACAATATGACATTATTGTGCGTTTTGTAAATTTTTACCAAATTGAGGGTTGCACAAAATGAGTTTGCAACACGCATATCATATGCTAAACAATGGTGTTGTTGGTTCTCGGGATATATTGAATACTTTAAAAATTATTGACATGATTGATACAAATTATTAATCAGGACAAGCCATTATTTTAGTCATTCATGCAAATTGACAACGTCCAGAATTTACGCATCCCGAAATTATGCTCAAACACATGTAATATCCATTGACAAATTCACCCGACACGTGATGTCCACTTTCTATATATACTAGCTGTGTGGCACCAATTGACCAACCAGCATTCGGGAGATTTTTTTCATTGACGCTTGTCATATAAATATTCCCACGCCCACAACATGACTAGATCATGCATGTCGTGCACGGGTATCACATATATAATATATGTGTCATCGACATTTATTAACACATGTAGTGACCAAGGTCTACACTTGTTTGTATATATGCACAATACCAAAACAATGCTGTGATTTCAATTCTGGTCTGCTATGCGGCGCAGGCTTGGATCAGACAGCGAGGACTATGAACAGGTCCAAGCCTATGCTGGCCGTAAATATAACTAGGTCCCATTTCCCACAGTCGATGACGAATACATGTACGAATGACCGAATGGTTCCCGTGCACGCACCTGTCTAGACAGGTGTTCCCATTGCTTTTCTACGATTTTGACGTCTATTTCAATAACATGTATACACAATTATACATTCATGTCGATCGCTGAATATGACACATACTTTGCATATATTTAATATTTAGTGTATGTGTTATTGAATCCGAACAGCATGTAAACTTGTAACAGTATATACATCCTATTTTATAGTAATATGTTTGCGTGTATGTACGGTATGCCATGTCAAAATGACTATTTACATTTAGAGATAATGACAATTACTTATTTGCTACTATGCACACTATTTCTATATATTTAAGAAAACAACAACCAAACAAAGACATCATCGAAATTAAACCATCAACATTGTCTCCGTGGGATGTAATTGAGAGTGGCTAGAATCTGACCCGACTGCATAGATGTACAGACTCGCCAGAGCCGTCACCGTTCATAGAATTCGCTTTCCACGGCGCTTAGCATACACCCAAACATTAATTCTCACATATGTATACATGTTTGTTTACTGTCCCCATGCCTCTCTCCCCCCACCCGTCAAAGTTATATCTGACATCAATACGTTACATTGCCAACCATGTCTACCCACCTACATATGTTACCAATTTCAGTCATGTTGTTACCTTGTAACCGGACTTTAAATAAAAGTATGTTCTGTTCTGTTCTGATAATATAGGTCACCATTTTAGAAAATTCTCATTTTGTAAATACGCCTGCTACAAATGATGATACGAAAGTGTATAATATGTCTAACTATTGAAGCGACCCAGCCAGCGAAGCATTGCTATTCACGTTTGTGTATTGCGTATTCCTCGCATAGAATTTATCACACATTTTGCACAATAAAACACGTCTGTCATTTTGTGCACACAACTTACCACGATCTCTGATGCATGCATGAATGTTCACAATTGTCAATAGTTTATGATTGTCGTCTTCGCACACCAGGAAACTTGTTTAGTTCGTAATAATTCACAATAGTTTGTTTGCATTTTCTGTGTGTGTTGAATGCAGCCGCCATGTTTACTGGCTGTGCTTGTTTTAACTCGTGTCTGATCGGAACTGTCCGTCCTCACAATTCAGCCAATCACTGTGCGGGAAGGATGGACAAGTTCCTTAAATATTATACTACTTGTCCAAAACCTTACGGAATGTACCGGAACTTTTCCAAAACCTTACGGAAAGTACCGGAAGTTGTCCAAAACCTTACGGAAAGTTACGGAACTTGACCAGAGCAGCATGAAAAAACCTATAAATAGGAGTGAAATCTGTCAGTTGTCGACTTTGTCCCGAGAGACGCAATTCGAGACGCAACTCGCGTCTCAGAACTCCCAAGGCCCAAATATCCTCCCCTCTTAACCATTACTCATCGACGATGTTACCAATGGTCCGTTAGTCGTTAGAAATAATGATTTGAACGTGATTCTGGCATTATTTATTATTAATATTGGCTGGACCCATGACAATGCCAATATCCCATTACCCCACCCACTTTTTCCCCATTGCGATACGATTCCCGACTCAAGCTTCGTGACCCCCTGCTGTGTGACTCCCCACCCTAGCTTCGTGCCACCCTCCCACCACTGTTAGGTGATCCCCACTCCAGTGTCATGCGTACTGGCTGTTGTGTGCGCCCCCCCCCCCCCATTCAGCTATGTGTCATGATTCCCACCCCAGCTTCGTGACCCACGAATATATACTAACTGTTGATTTATATAGTCATGTATATCACCCCGATACCATTATTGTTACCATGAATTGTCACTCTCATATAGTTGTACGTGTTGCATAATATTGTGTTACCAGGTATTAATACTGAATTCGCCAGTGTCGTTCTTTCATTACCAAGTAGCTATAGTTATTCCTTCTTCCATATCCTGATTCACTAGGTCCCGCTACCAATCCCGCGCGTGAACAGGAAATATTATGGTTTATCGCGTATTCTTGAAGACAGATGCAACAAAGGGTCGCTACAATATATGTTTTCATGGTAAAGGATCATGATAAATATACTTTCAATTTGATTGGATGCATCACCCAGTCATGAATATGCATGAACGTTTTTCGTCGATATTGAAATCTATGACAACGGCTAAAGAATTAAATGTACTGTAATCATAGTAGTTACGGTATCATAATATAACAGTAATTTATTGGAGAACTCCAACGTGGGAGGTGTATTCGGATTAATACAAATAAAAGTTAGCTGACATTTCAGGTAACCACGCCGCCATTTTATATATCGGCTAAAGGTACATGCCCACGCAGTAGGTACAAACAGTTCTTTATAGGAATTAAATAAGTGTATAATCGTGTCACTATTCCACCAGTTCTAAAAATTACGAGTGCCCGCTATACAGATATAATCAGTGAGTAATATTTATTTTACTGATAGTGATTCGCGGTGGTATCAGGCTATTTTCATATGCAAATGAGGCATTATATTTTTTAATTATTTATACTAATTAAATGTGTCACCTGAAAATATAATATTTTCGACAGATTATAAAGTATGATCATTGCACATCAAAAAATAAATACAGATAATAAATAGTAACGTCCGTTAACATTTTAAGGAAACACGGTTAACGCCCCTGATCATAATTGGATGTGGGCATTCACGTCTGATATAAAATGTATAATAATACCAATCAATACATGGGGTAATGGTGAATGAATGTTTATTTTGCCAGGACATGTCTCAGATGATGTCTCCGATATAAAGAAAAGTTTGTGCTTACTGAGTGGGCATGTACCTTTAACTAATTTTAAAGAGTGCATTGTTGGATATTATTATGGTAATTCCTTGCTGCGTGGACTACTTTCGGCCGAATCACTTCTTTCATCCGCAATTATTGCGGAGTGATCGTAGGTAAATAGTCCCCGTATATATAAACGGAAATTATCCCATTTTCTGTCAGTTGGTTCTGACAGCCGGTTCAAAGCCGCCTTTGTTCACTCTGACAGAATTTATCGCCAGTTGTTCAGGACTATGCGGGCATTACGATCACATAAGGACAAGAGCAACGGATACATTAGGACAGGGAACCGCATGCGGCTTGCATGAGCGTTCTGTACTGAGACCATTGCGGTATAATTGAGACGAGCTACACTCCCGACAACGCATATTGGTTCCAGCTATAGCCCATATGGAAGGTAATATCCGCCATAATTATATTTGGTTTGATGCTTGCTGGCTGATGACATTTTAAGTTCTATTCGTCTTATTACAATTATATGCGGCTTGATGCTCGCTGGCTGATGATATTTTAAGTTCTATCCGTCTTATTAAATTTCTATGTATGTGGCTTGATGCTTTAGTCATTCGTACTGTTTCAATGCGTTTATATTGATTACATTCTAAGTGGCTTGATGCTTCACTGTTAGTGACAGCCGGAGTTCCATTATTGATTATTGCATCGCTGTTTTGCTATGCGATTTGTTAGCTCGTTAAGTCACGCCCATTGACAACAATACTTGCAACAATAATTTGGGAACAACCATTATGACGCCAGGTGCGATGCTAAAACTTAAAATAGTTCTCTCTAAGATTATTTAATATGCTGGTACCTGTCCTACAATGCGTTGCTCTCTAAATTGGTTCCATGTCCCTAACGGTGTTGATGTAGATTGATGCCGCCTTTTCAGTTGCGCCATGTTTAGGTTAACAGACACCAAATAGTTTTATTGTATAATTTAACCGAATCCCAGCCAGTTTTTCCTACTTTCACTATTTGTATGGATGTTGTGGGACCAACCTCGTCATGTCCCCCAATAGTGTTTACATTATTTGGCTACGGAAACTGTGTTTACATCTCGTGACCAACAGGCTCAGTGTTTTCTTTTAAATGCTTCAAATATGCTGAAAACTGGTGTTAAAAACACCCCCAACATGTTCCTCACGTGAAACTGGGTAGTAATGGATCAAGATTTGCAAGAAAACTGTGTATGTGACCTTAAAACATCCGGACTATTTTTTATAACACATATTTGAGTCGAGAACTTAACTATCTTCTTTACTGAGCAAAGGACGACAATAATTAATTCCTGTATACATGTTTAATTCTCCGCTGTGGGGCAGGTGGGGGCGGGGTGTACACAGCAACTTAGATTAAAAACAAAATTAATTTGTTGAGGTAAGAATTCGACAGTCAAATAATTATGTGTCATGTAATGTTAGATGTCCATCGGCTGTACAGGCATATTCTACTTTCTACCTGGGAATTAGACACGGATTTATTTCTGAGAGACATGGATTAAATAGCTTTGATTTACGTAATTAGTAATTACCTAGTGGGAAGGACGCATTGCTAGGTTCATACGTATGTATGATGTGTGTGCGTCTCCAGTCATACAACAAGTACAAAACATATATATGTGTGGCAATCTGGCGACACCACAAGAACATTATTGATAATTTGTCTAATTATGTATAAATTCATTTTTTACTGAAAATTATATTGTAGTGTGAAATTATACGCAGAATTTTAGATACAGATGTTACGTCCTTGAATATAATAAGAACAAACAAGTCATATGGTGTCCATAGTTTACCACCAGTTTGAGTCCGAATGTAAATGCCGTAAAACACAGGAACGTGCATTTCCGGACATCTAGAATTCAAAAAAGTTCCAGGGGGTTGGGGGTAGCTCGAAAATAGGACTACCCGCCCCCCCCCCCCCTTCCCCAAATGCTGGATCCGCCCCTGATATATGTATCCAACAACACAAACTAATTTCTAGGACAAATTGGGAAGGATTAACGTTTTAAACCATATTAAAATAAACGTAACATATATAATATACAATAAATCGAATTACTGCTGTCTTGACAGCTTGGCAAACATTTAAAATCACCGCAATATCTTGCTTACACGAAACATTGACAACTGTTATGTATGTCGAAAATAAAACTTTTATATATATATATATAATATATATATATTGCATGTATCCCATTGACATAACACTCAGGCCATAAACAAGTACTTGGTTCTCAGACACGTGGATTGTGGAATGTGACACGGGAGGGCAGATTTTTTTTAAACAACACATGTGTCTTTTTGTTTCAGATGTTTGTCTCTGATTTTTTCAAGTCGCCAGATGCATATACATGTATGTTCTATACAGTTACTATAACATTTTTAGAAGTGAAAAATCACCAGATTTTCGTCAAACATGATTGGATTTAAGATATTGTTGCATGGGCGTGTTCTTTATTGATCATGCGGTGAATTTAAAGTAAAAAATTATTTCTCCATGATGATAAAATGCTCGACGTGCAGGGATTCTTTTGACGCAGCGATATCTGAAAACCAAAGAACTTTTGTTATGGCCTTATACATATATATCGTATATATACATACCAAGTTTCAGGTCTGTCACTATTACGGTTTAAAAGTTTTGCGAGTTAAAAGACAAAATAAGTCGAAAAGGGGGAGATAATGTATGACCCCGGGGTCGAATAAAAAATCAAAATAAACTTTGCGGATCTACTCATCATAACGAAGCTACATACCAAGTAGCTAGTACGGTTTAAAAGTTTTACGACTTACAAGGCTGGTGACGGGCGGGACGGATGGACGAACGGGACGGACGGATAAGGGTAAAAGTAAATGTCCCCTCCACTATCGTGGTGGGGCATAATAATAAGTGCACTAGGGTGATATGCAATAAATATAATGCCGTTTCTCGAATTTTAGCTTTTTTTGAAATCTACGTTTTCATAAGCCATGCTCGTATATAGTCATGAAGTTGATACAAATGGCTGCCATTTTGAAAAGGTCAGCAATCTCGAAACTGAAAAGATGCCCATACAGTTATATTTTCTTAAATCAATGCAATCAATTCTTTCCTGCAAGCTTCATGATGTTTGTCTAGAATGCCAATTATATTTCAATCTCAAAATCCCCCGCTTCCCAGTATCGTAACGTCATCTCACATGTTTTAACGTCAAATTGACGGTGCAGTCCATTTAAATGTGCCATTGGGTTGTATCATTAAAAACGATATTGTCCGAAAATAGTAAAGATATCAAATCGAAATTTTCAACATAGCTTCCTGACTTATTGACGTACACTACTACATTGCTATTTTCCAATTTGGGTGTGGGCCGATTTTTGGCCTTATTGCCCCTTGTCCTTTATTCCGGCATTACACTGTAAACATACTCAGTCCAAACTTTATTTACCTAGTTGTCTCCCGTATATAGTTTGCTGGAGATTACACTGTAAGCACCATTAAAAGTATTCAATTACACTGTGGTTTCCCTTTGGATTACGCTGTAATCATACTCTGTCAACACTTTACCTAGTTGTCTCCCTTATATATTTTGCTGGAGATTACAGACGGCGCTTTAAATCTGTTTTTTTGTTCCGGCTTAGCGAAGTGTTGCAGGCTCACGTCCACTACACTCCATCTAACGACTGTCTAACGCGGACCCCTCCTCATCATTGCTGCTCATCCGCTCGAAACATTAGAGCATGATACTTCTATATATTATTACTTCTTTTACATGTATATTACAACATGTGTTTTTCACTGAGAATTACGCCGTAATCGTATACCAAATTTATTCCAGGATTACGCTGTAATCATCCACTGTCCAAACTTTATTTACCTAGTTGTCTCCCTTATATAGTTTGTTGGAGATTACAATGTAAGCATCATTAACATTATTCAAGTACACTGTGGTTTCCCTTTGGATTACGCTAGGGTGTGGGCCATCCCTTGGGTCGCCTTGGGCTGTCCCTTGTATTGTTGCTCTGCTATAATAAGCAAAGCGACATGGGTGTTCTTGGAAAGGGGGCTGGTGTATTGCGTTATGGTTATATTTGCGTTCAGAAAGGGGGGGGGGTAGTATCAACAAGGCTGGGTCTGGTGTATTGCGTGGGGTGGGGCCCGCCCCGTGGGGTGGGGCCCGCCCCGTGGGGTGGGGGCGGGCTCCAGGAGATGGAGTGGTCCAGACTCAGCCTTGTTTATACTACTTGAGCTTATGTTCATTTTGTGGGGTGGAGTTTGCAGTTTCAGAAAATGTAGGCATTAGTGTCACATGTTCTCTGAAAGAATAATACACTTAGTCTTTAAATTATGAATATATTCGAAATGTTTCAATACAACTCTGTTATTAGTACAGTCAGAGTTATTTTAACAGTTACCGCTACTGTATATTTCTAATACTTTTTTGAAAATGCATCTGTAAAAAAAGTGTATTTTCAAGTCTAATGGTAGATCAAACCAACACATTTTGTCTGATATCATAATTAAAAACAATAACAGAACATAGATTCCAACATATTAAAACAATTGTATTGCTTTGATAGAAATTGAGTTGTTTAATCAAAAATAATAAATCAGCGTTATGGTTGGGACAAAAATTAATTCACTGAAGTGCTTATATAAGCCAAGATTCATTTGATCAACCTTTGTAATTTATTGATATAAAAAGTAAAGTAGCCTAATATACTGTTTTTGGTGTCATGTTTTGATTAGAAAGAATGAAAACTATGAATATGTCGTCTACATAGATATCATTATATATTATCTATAGGTGTCGCGTGACACGTGCATTCTTGTACATTCCGGATTTCCGTATAGTTGTATATTTGTGATGTGTGGTACTGTGTTGTATTGTTGTGTGTACTATTGATTTCACATACCTGTGATTCCACGTACCTGTGATTTCACACACCTGTGATTTTTACATACCTGTGATTTAGCATGTACATTTGCCATGTACAATGTGCGTGTAATAAGGGGGCTTATGTTGTATTGGTGGAAATACGTTTATGCGTGTCCTTTTTACGGATTTAAATACACGTCCATTTTATGAGCAATGTTTTACTGATGTCACGCCATATTTGCCACAGACTATGCATGTGTGTGGTAGAGAACTCGTTGACTGCGTGTGCTGGTTTCGCTAGGGAAAATACCCCTTTTAGTATTACGGATGTCCACTATCCGTGCCGGCCGAGTTTGTCCGCGTGTCAGTTGTTCACCAGATAAGGGACCTTCTGTAGGTGAAACCAGTATATAGCGCAGACCATACCATGGTCTGCCCTGTTATGTATGCTACGGGTTAGTGTTTCAGCATATCCTGGTACTGGCTAACACGGATATATCAGATCCCATACTGGTGATGCTTTGTGTCGTGATATTTCCGTAAATGACCACGATATTTGAGTTTAGTATGTGCTACACTCTCATTTGAGTGTACAGCCCGTAGGACCGATATGGAGGGATTTGGCGGGGCCAAAAAGCGACCTTCGCATGTCGAGACCAGTCGAGTAGATTTCGCATTATGAGATCTGGGTCTATAGTGTGCAGATTTATGGTAGTGTGGGATATACCATGTTGGATGGTATTTATTCCACGAGGGCTGTACACTAGTTTGGTTGAATTTATGGCGTGGGAACATATATTTATGCCAAATATAACCCACGGGTGAAATGGCAAAAGCCATGGTTTTGTAATATTTATGTGAGATGTCGAACGAGGGGTAGGCATATTCATTATTCCGTGCGTGGTTTCACTGGTGCGTATATAAGCGATGTCTCGCTATGTGTTGGTGGGACACATATTTTCTGGTAACAGAAGAATAGTACTGTATTCACCAGTGACACGGAGGATTTTGGTATGTACCTACAACATTTTATTTCAGCTGTGATTTGCCGTTGTTCGATTCCTGTTTTAGTCCGTTGTGCATCCTGTCTGTCTGTCTGTGCGTATTCATCCAGTAATTGGAGGCTCATTTCATTTTGTAGCCTCTTGAGATCGCTCCAGCGAGCCACATTGGACGTTTTGGTCCACTCGTTGAGGGCAGACCTCAGTCAGTGCAGAGTACCAGGTCGTCCGAGTGTCCGTACGTCTGTCTGGCGCAGTGTGTGTAGCAGCTCCGGGTACAGGCATGTATAGAGCAGTGTGTGATAGCTACATCGCGTTCAGCAGACAGTCACAGCCATAGATTAGTGAAGTGAAACGCCATACACACATATCATATCATTATACTACCACCGAGTTGAATGTCACCTAAGTGAAACTTTTCCCGGCGTCTTAGCCAACGTGATAATCGCCATTTGTATTATATCGGAACTTTACATCCGATCTACCACTTCCGGTATTACAACCCATTGATTCACCATGGATACTTTACATCCGGTCCACCACATCCGGGTTGCTACAGTCGAGTGATGCCATAGGAACTTTACATCTGGTCCACCATTTCCGGAAATAATACTACCTTTGGAACTTTACTTCCGGTACCAGCTTCCGGAACATTATCGTTATTGACTATCATGTGATGTAACCACATCCGGCTTTGACTTATGACATTCAGACTTTGGAAATACATTGCATAGGCAATACATATGTATACTTTGATAGTGTATGGTAATACTCCTATCATGGCATATCATGGCTAAGGGATTGTAGTAAGATTACATATATTGTTTATGGATTAATCCACTTGAAGTTGGATAATAGCCATATTGGTGACTAGACCTCATACTGCGGGTGAGGCAGACCTTGGGACCTTGAATACTCAGAGGTTACCACTATCTATTGAGATACGCCAGCACTGGGGTAGCTCAGATGATTGTCATTTGTCCTCCAATGTTCGTTCTGCTATGTTATACTTGTATGTTATTTCACTTTGATTAACGATCATCAAAGTACTTGTGCATTCATACTAGTGTCCACTACGGGACCATTGAAATACCACATACCGAGTTTATTCGTCTATAGCTTTTAAGTTGCGTTAAAGTATAACAGTCGATTGGCTTACAACCTTGTAATTGAATAGTATCATGCACAGTACAGTGATGTTCGCATATCAATGTATCATGTATTCCTGTGTGTTCCCCATGTGTAATATAGTTGTACATTATAAGTGATTAAGTGACTACGTGTACTTATCTACTCTAGCCTATCCCTTACACTTCAACTGCATTGTTACCACTTTTCGTTCGTCAGATCAAGCTATATTGGCCATAACGTCATAACAATTGAAGTATACTTGGTTCATATGATAATAGGGGAGACAATTTGTCTCGATCATTCCTGACCTTGGTAATGACCTTGACAATAGGAGTCTGTATTTATCATTGATGGAATATAATAGAAATACTTGAATTTGTTTACATGTATCCAAAAATATGTGTAACTCCACATGTTAAATCAAATTTAAGAGTAAAGTTTAATATCTCTGGAAGTTAAAGTGGACCATTATTGTTGGGACAAAAATGCAAATATATATTTTGTGCATGTACTTGATGTTGCTTGTAGTGTAGTAATGCATGCATCTGGCTTGCAAATACATACTAACACTGCTATCGTTTCTAGGGTGAGTTATCGATTTTACTGTGAGCTCGACTTGGCATGACGATTCAGATACATTGTATGTAATGTCACCTGGTCTTTGGCATAATGAGCGGCTTGGTTTTCATCATTTACTTTCAAGGCATAATTCTGACAACTATCAGCATACACAATACCCCAGTCTTCAGGTAGGTCTTCAGCTAGTATTTGATGCTGGTGGTATTGATAGTCTTTTCTGAAAAGTGGGTGGCAGGGGGAGCACGCGGTGGGTAATTTACCGATTGGGATTTATCCTTACCGGTATCCCGAACGGAGACCCGATTTGGCCCTCATGTACGTCTTTGGCATTCTTGTAATTGAGGGTTTAATTTGGTTATACCCCTTGTATGAGTAATATGATTATTCCTAATCCTATTACTTATAGGGGAAGGGGTCAAGTGATTTGGTGTGGTATGGACATGGCACCATGTCAGGTTATTATAATTTCATGGTTGAATATATTTTTTCTCGATGTAAATATTCCGTTCTAATTTTGGGATCACCCCATCCAATGCAGCAGGTTAAATACGGATCAAACCCGTTGGCCCTGCCTTAAATGAACTTAGCTGTTGGTAGGCCGTTAAACATCAATAAACATACACACTTTTCCGAAAACATGCCCCTTGAAGCCTTCCATTTTTGTACATACTTACCAAATATGTTTTGAGACAGTTTCTTGATGCTGCACTTGTTGCCAAATCTTCTTGTTCATTAGTTGACCTTTTGATGGTGTGTACTTTGTGTACACTATTTCCTACTGACTGTACTTCAAAACTTTATCTTTACTAATTTCCCCTTGCATTTTTTCACAGTTACCTTCAATACATGTAACTTATTTGATGAATCACAAACACCGTCCTTGTAAATACTTCTAATAGTAAAAGGTCCACTCCTTTCTTGCTCACAATGCTTAAACAACTGAACATCTCTGTCATATAAACACAAACACTCACTCTTCTATCATTCAAGTGCATTCTTTTACTTTGTTTGATATAATTTCACTAGACGTGCCTCAACTCCCCATTTAATTCTACCATTACCACATTGTTTATACATGTACTTGTATCATTGTCAGTATAGTTTTGTCTCTCATTATTACAGTTCTTAGATTCTTCTTTTTTCTTTTTAATGTATGCAGCTTTTCTCTTTCTTTCTTTTTTGATGCTTCCTCAAGCTTTTTGGGTTTAAGTTGTTTGCGGTAATCACTACTCTTTTTTTTACATTTCTCTCTATAACAATTTAATTGTTTTTCCACTGTCCCAAAATGTTTTCTGACTTGTGTTTCCTGTTGGATCTTTGTGTTTACTGACTTGCTTCTCTGTTTGTGGTTGGAGTTTACTTTCATGTTCGTCATTGTTGTCCAGTGTAAATGGAACTGATTATCTGTGCTTCTCAACAAAAGTGTCCCAACCATAACGGTTGTTGTATATATTTGGTTAGTACTAAGATAGTTGATACAGCTTTAACTGATACTTAAAAAAGTTATGGCATTGCATGAAGAATGGTCAATATGTACTACTATAACAATATAACCTTTTAAAGGCCACGATATATTCATATTTTATTAAAAATGTGACATTTTTTCAAAGAACTATTTCCGATAAATCAGTTGATTTTCCAAGTAGAGTTAAAATGACCATTAGAGTAAGTATAATGTGAAGCTTAAACACATTTGAACATATTAACTGAAACATTGCTTATGTTAGACAAGTCAGGACACAAATAATAAACAGCCAGGAATTATTGCCGTTATGGTTGGGACAAAAACCGTTATGGTTGGGACATTTGTTTGATGTCTCCTCAAGACTATCTTTCATCAGTTGGCAATACTAAGCTGACATATAAATGACAGTTGATGTCTAAGGAAAATATTACTGGCCATAAGCATGATGTTCAGAGCAATGGTTTTCAAAATAAAATGCTAAAACTACATGCAGGGTTAGTGAATGCGTGAAAGCATTAGTGTTGGGACAAAATATTAGTATGAAAATGATACACATGGCCGCTTGACAGTCAAAGAATATGTAACGTGTTAGAATTATTTTGAAGAAGCAATATATGTACTATCTATTAAACATTTTTATTCAGTTATACTAACCTTTTTTTCTAAATATATTCCAATAAAGATCTTAGTCAGCAAACGAAAGCAACAACTGATCCATCCATTTTTAAACCACTTTTTCTTCAGGTTAAAGACAGATACAATATATACACTCCGTTTTTTTTTTTATCTCTGATGGCTCAAAGGTCGGGGACCGGGTAGCAGCTGCTGCCGCTGTCCCCAAGGGAGATCTTCAATCCAGACTCCCAGAAAAATCTTCGATATTTTCTGCGGAATTCAGGGCAATTTTACTTGCTCCTGATTTTGCGAAAATATCTTGGAGAAAGCAATTCATTTTATTTTCCGATTCATTATCTTCACTACAAGCTTTGTACAGCATGAAGCTTGAACATCCACTTATCCGCCAAATCATGGAGCTACACCATATTTTACTTTCGCCTGGCAAGGACATTATTGTTTGTTGGCTCCCCAGTCATACTGATATCAAGGGCAATGACAGGGCAGATAGTGCTGCCAAGGCCGCCCTGGAGCTACCGACTTCTCATTTTCCTGTTTGCTATCATGATTTTAAATCATCCATCAACTCATTCATCTCCGATACAATGCAGACCCAGTGGGATCTGCTCACAGATAATAAACTTCATACTGTGAAGCCGACTCTGGGCGAGTGGACTCCTGGCTACAGACATGTACGCCGGGATGAAGTTGTCCTTAGTCGATTGCGCATTGGACATACACGACTAACGCATTTGTATATGCTCAATGGTGAATCCCATGCCACAGCGAATTTACCGTGCAACACATCCTACTGGACTGTATCGACTTTGCCGATATTCGACGCAAATACTTCAATGTTACATCACTTGCAGAGCTATTCCAGGTGGAGAACATTGAACGTTTGCTTCGCTTTCTCCATGAAACTAAGTTGTATCTGAACATTTAATTTTATCATTGTATATATGTTTCTCATTTCTATAATTTTATCATTGTATACATTTTACTCATCTCTATTGCTCATCGTATTAATATTTTTACTCTAATCATCTGATGGCCTACCACATATATATCACACTATATTACTATTATTTGTATTCTTCAACTACATTGCTTGGCCCTAAATGATACTATTTTGTGTTGATGGGCCGTTAAGCACCATTCCATTGACAAAGGTTTGCCTCCTGGCAAACAAAAACAAAACAATAAAATAGTACATGTATACATGCATTTAGTTTATGACTTAATCCACAATTATCCAATAACTAGCATTAAAAGTCAGTTAAAAACATTACATATTAATATCACACAAAAGCTTAATAAATACATTGAATATCAGTAATGCTGCCTATCACAATATAACTGCTTTGTAATAACACCACAGTAATATGCTCAGTATGTTTAACAGTTATTATAACAATGATGAATGATGATTGACTGATAGATGAACACATTACAGTGTGCAGCCTCACAAAATCAAAGTACTCTTGGTGAAAATATTTTCACAAATTACATTGATTATTAACAAATGATTTATGATACGAGTAATGAAAAATGAAATTAAATATCTGAACTCACGGTGTCAATACCACCGATCAGCAGTATGGCTTTGTGCATACTATTACTTACAATTACAGGCTTAACTTTACACAGTGAACTATTATTGCAAGAAAACAGACATTTCTTTAGGAAAAAATGTATCTCATATCATTGTACATATATTACTAATTCAAAGTATGTGCACGTGTACCAGCTGGTACAACAATCTAAAATACAACACGCAATTTGCATCTCATGCAATCTCGGCCATTAATTAATCCATGTATACCTGTCACAGTCAATCAATCAATAGTTATATTTCAGTGAGACACTACACTAAGTGACAAGATTATCACGTTGATTTGTATCACTTAACAGCACACCTAATTACACGTCTGATGTACATAATAATGACAATGCACAAACTACACAATATTCAGCATCGTTCTGTGAACATAAACATGCATCATGTAGCATGTCTAGGGAAAAAAACACCCAAATATCATGATTTACCATGTATGAGCACTCTTGTTACCTCCCCACGCCAATGCAGCTGGGTAAATGTGGGATCGTTGGCCTGGCCGTAAATGACCGAGGCTGATAGACCGTTAGACACCAATCAATCAATCCTTTACTGGAATTCACACATGATACCTAGTGGCCCAGTTTACTAAGAGTGTCTGACATTATATCAGGACAGTACTATGGCGATGAACATTGTTTGTAATATGTCAGCGCTGAATGGTCAGTGATCCCCAGAAATGTACAATCCAGTCGGCACATTATTGCTGCTAATCAATCAATCAATCAATCAATCAATCAGTGATTGTTACGTTTTTCGGACTGCAAATGGTATGTGGTAGTGTTACTTTTTACCCGTATTTTAGCTAGTGGTGAAGTTCTTTTTGTAGTACAGTATACTATTTTGTATCATGGCAGTTGATTATTATTCAGGCTTGACATGCATGCTATGTTCATGCCATGTTTGGCATAGTCCATTTTAAGGTAATTTGATTGGTCATCAATGTCGGGTGAGGGTAATATTTGTCCACTCAAATAATTCAGTCCTTATAGCTTGCCAAAGCAACATCAACCTCATATATGTATCTCCGTGCTATTTGCGATACTTCTTCATTGAACGACGTCGAGTGACTGATGTATTTTGCATAAGAGGAATTGTGGATAGAGTGTGAGTGGTATGTAACCTTTTATTATATTTTAATTCATGCATTTGTGAACGGAACAGGTTATAGTCCAGTGCTACACACCATATGAGTCGGCAGTTACGAGAGTCCGTTATTGCACTGTGTGCACTGGATATAAACTGTTCGCATGTCATGTAGGAAACTCACGAGTTGTGGTTTTATATGTTGTTGAGACGTAAATCATATTTCCGTCAGTTCTTCATAAACTATGTGGAAATGGTCGCCGTCTTTGTAAACAGGAGTTCACCCGAACAGACTGTGCGGCTGCGCAGGCTGATCTGGGCCTACGCTGTTTGCAAAGGCCAAGTGATCCATTTTCATATATATGTGATCCGTTTACGTGTATTTTCTGTGTAGCATTGTTTGCGCTGGGACATTGGCAAACAGGATAAACCTTGATTAGATTGCACAAGGGTGCAGCCTGATCTGGGTATACACTGGTTGCAAATGTTATCGGCTACCTTCTTCCATGAAAGGGTTGCTAGTAGCCATGAGCACATCCGCGAGCAAATAATGTCGACTGTGACAATGACATTGTGCCAGCATAGCCAAGTATGCTGTCTGTGCAGTTGCTGCATATGTGCATTGTGTTACATAAGTCTGTATTGTTATAATAGAAGTTGCATATACACAATATATACCATGATACGGGCAGTGCTTAACGTGCCTCCCGTGACCATATGTATTGGAAACATAAACAAGAAAGACACAATGTTTGGGGTAAGGCCATGGTGCCAGCAACTTAGCAACTTACTTTATGGAGGAATGTGACAGACATCGAACTGATTTGTAGATTGATCTCAGCAAGAGACCGCCCTTAGATTGGATCAAATCGAAGGTTCACCAATCCCGCATGTGACTATACAGTGCGTGATATGGTCTGAGTATATTATGACTTTATAAATATATCCCTGCCTTCGTCTTGAGCCGATCCACAGCGCTCGGGTTTGGAGAGCATAGTCCAGCCATCTCCGCGTGGAGATGCCCGATTATTACATGGCTCGGGTTTGGAAAGCATATTCCAGCCATCTCCGCTGGAGATGCTCGATTACCAGCGTGGTATAGTGCAATTTTCTGCATAGTTACTTGCTATTCCGCGAGTTCGAGTCTGTCACATCCGTGTTGATCTATGATATAATATGCATCAGCTATTATGTCAGTTCTGTGTGTCGTTGGCGCTGATTGTTTGATATGGGTTTAGTTTGATCAGGGTCTACAGTGATGTACAACTGAATAACTGCTGCACAGTATATGGGTAGGTGTGTAATCAGTGGGTGACAATGTGTACAGGAGCATTCATGTGCATCCGATTGTCTGTGCAGTCTGTTTAGGTTTAGGACAACGTCCAATGGTTGTTGTAGGTATAGGATCTGTTTTATTATGTTTTATTGGCTAAGTGAATTCACCGATTTTAATAGATTTAGTCATGTACTTATGCACCTGAGAATCGTCTCCATGTGATAACTGGTGCACTGGATTCATTAGAATCATATCAGGATAATTGTAATGCATGTAATGCCATTGCGATTCACTTGACTAGTGCATCTTATAATTATTCACTAGGGATGATTGTCGGTGTGACGACGGCCAGAGGACGATGACTTGATTTATGGTGTAAACGTTTTGGGACCATATCCCGGTAGGTTATCGTAATATATTGTAAGGGTTTAGTGCATGTCTGTATGTTTATTCCAGAATGGTTGTAGGTTCAATCCCTTCATTTCACTGGATTATCAGTTAGGTGAATTACTGTGCGAACATGTTTGGTTCATGAGAATCGTCTCCTTTTCATTATATTCTCCACATGTTCGAGGTTAAGTGATTTATGATATTTACGATTTACTGGATGTGACAGAGGTGTCACGTTCGGTAAAGCCAGCTGGCTGATATTGGGTATTAGTGTATATCATACTGATATGTGAATCTGTGGTATTTATCCATGAAAGTAGGAGTTCCAATATTGTAAATTACAATAATTGAGTAGGTTTTGTTGGATCCATGTACTGTGCAATATTGTGTAAATTTTATGTAAATAGAAGCTTATTTTATGTACTGTTTGTTTCAGAAATATTTATTGTAAATTACAATAATTGAGTAGGTTTTGTTGGATCCATGTACTGTGCAATATTGTGTAAATTTTATGTAAATAGAAGCTTATTTTATGTACTGTTTGTTTCAGAAATATTTATCTACGTGTTTATACCAATACACATTACGTTCTGAGAGAAGGTGTTTCGTGGTGTATCGATACAACTTAAGTGACCCCAGCATTTCCCCCCTCATCATGAGCTAGCCTGGAAGGGGTTACGACAATGGTATATGTAAATCTCACTCCCCATGTCATGTGATCATATTCCAAGGAGTTTGTGTCTTATTCTATATACTACAATACATTATGCTATTTCAGAAACGATACATTTAAATTGTGAAAAGCTAAACTGTTTCATCATTGTTTGCTTATATCCTCTCCATAAGAAAGGTAGCATAAACAATACAAACAATTACAGAGGATTAACATTAGTATGTACAGTAGGTAAGCTGTTTACACGAGTTTTAAACAATAAAACTGACAGAATGGGCTGAAAAATAGTATGTATACGTCGAGGCACAGGCAGATTTTCGAAAGATTAGACCATATTTTTTTATTACATAGTCTAATTACGAAGTATATTAATAATGGCTCAACATTATAATGTGCATTTGTAGATTTTACGAAGGCCTTTGGTTACGTTGTTAGAGATAATATGTGGTAGAAACATTTGCATTCAGGTATTAGAGGCAAAATGTTCAATGTTATTAAGTCAATATATAACAATGTTAAGACGAGAGTGAAATATGATACTCAGTTAAGTGATGAATTTTCATGTTGTCTTGAGGTACGTCAGGAAGAATGTGTATCACAATTTGTTTTGCTATGTATATTAACGATCTTGAAGATTATTCCTATATGCTGATGACACAATTATATTTTCTGAATCGTCTGAGGGTTTGCAAAATGGTCTAAACATTATGTATAAGTATTGTAAAATATGCAAATTAACTGTAAATATTGATAAAATTTATTATGGTTTTCCGTAAGGGTGGTAGACAACCTTTAAATACACATTTTTATTACAATAACTCTGAAATATAAATTGTATCCACGTTTTCTTATCTTGGAATTTTATTTTCTTACGGTGGGTCAAACTACATTATCTGGGCAAGCGGAAAAGGCTATGTTCAAATTAAACAAGTACCTGTATCAGTTCACGAACCTCAAACCAAAGTACATATGTGTTATATTTATTTGATAAGCTAGTGTATAAGCCACAGCTATTTTAAATTACGGAGGGTAAATTTGGATCAGATTAAACTTGTTAAACGAATACACTTACAGTTTTGTAAAAAGTTATTAGGTGTCAAACTATCAACCCAAAATTATTTTATATATGGAGAGTAGGACGGACATCTAAACAGACAAACAGATTCTATAATAGTATTAAGTATTAGTTTAAGGTTACTGGGGCGACAGATCGTAAATATATAAATGTTCTATATAAAATGATGTTGAATGATATTACTGAAAGACCAAATAAAACTAACTGGGCATCCCTTGTTAAAACATTGTTATCTAGTCTTAGCTTTCATAATTTATGGTTAGCACAAAGCGTTGGCGATATCAAGTATTTTTTAAGCATATTTAAAGCAGCGGTTAACTGATAATTTTATCCAAAACTGGAATTCCAGACTAGTGGAATCTAGTAGAGCACTTTTTTACAGACAGTTTGCACATGTTGAGTATCAGTCATATTTGGACATTTTCACAATTAGAAAATTTCGGGTTTTTCACAAAACTTAGCGTATCCTCACATAGGTTAGCTATAAAAACCGGAAGATGGCACAAGTCAAACTCATTACCCATTGTAAACAGAAAATGTAATCTACGTAATGTTTTAGAAGATGAATATCATTTTCTAGTTGAATGCTCTATGTACACTGATTTACGCTTGCAGTTTGTATATACATTTTACCGACAACGCCCAAGTATGTTCTTCGTTTGATCAAGTCAAGTAATAAAAGGAAAGTAAGAAACCTAGGAACGTTCACTGTTAAATCATTTAAATATAAAAATGAAATATTGTCACATCTATAACGTATGTCAACTTAAATGTCTATATACATTGATAGATATACGCAGGCGTATTCGCATTATGTGCATTATGTCTGATCAGTAGTGGACATTTTCTTTCATACTTTGGCGATTGACAACATTTCAGAGTACCGTTTTCTTACGTTCAAGTCTCTTCTGAATTTTCTCTCTCTCTTCACCTCGCATTGCAACTTTGTATTTACAAAACTGTTATTTAGTGTACACATACACTACATTTCATGTCCACTGTCTGTCATCTTGTTTGCATTGTCATGTTGATTGTATGTTTGTTAATTACTATTGTGCTCAAGAGCCAGCATGGCTTAAGCAATAAACGATTATTCTATTATATTCTATATCAGGAACCCAATTCTTTAAAGGCATTGGTCGCAGATAGGTGCAAAAAGCGATGAAAGAGAATAGTAACAGTAATACATATGAAACTAATGAGTCGCCGGAGAAATCTGGGATTGGACAAACATGTTTATAATATAAATATTTGCAAAATAATTGTCGACAATGCATCTTAATATTTCGTACATTATTCTTCTAGTCAAAACGGACATCGAAGATGTTTTCGCCAAATATGTATACTGATAAAAGCCATTGTATTATTATATTTTTGCAATATGTTAAAGACATGTTATGTCATTGTGTGGATATGTGGATATGGAACAATGGAGATCCTAGGGGTGAGTCCTAACATTTTCTATTATTTTGTATATACATGTAATAATATAAGTTGTGGTTGTAAGGTCAGTATGTGGATATGGAACAGTGCCGATCCCTTGCGCATGATGCATAGTAACATCGGAAATAGGGTGAGTCGGAACCACGTCTTGTGCGAAGGACGCGACCTTCAATGTCGGCGAACGCGCACCAGATAGGGTATACAAGTCAGATCTGTATACGACATTGGTACCGACTAATCTTCACATTCTAATTATGCAAATTAGACAGCCTCATTATGCTAATTAAACGCGCATACGCAATCCATGAGGCCAAGCCGATGCATATACTACTGCCAGCTGTACATTGGAACTACCCAGTTCTACATTCAGTTACACCCGAACATACATGCTTGAATATCGATTGCAGAGCCGGCAAAAATCCGAGTTTTAATGTCGACTACAGAACCAGCTGTACATTCGAAGTACCCAACTCTACATTCAAATTCTCCCGAAAATACATTGGAAATGCCCAGCCCTACATTCCGATTCACCCGACAATACATGTTTGAATGTTCATTGCAGAGCCAACTGTACATTGGAAATACCCAGCTCTACATTCAGAACACTCGAAAGTACATGCTTGAATGTCAATTGCAGAGCCAGCTGTATATTCGAAGTACCCAGCTCTACATTCACATTGAACATAAAATACGAGTTTGAATGACAATTTCAGAGCCAGCCGTACATTGGAAGTACCCAGCTCTACATTCACATTGAACCGAAGATGCGGGTTTGAATGTCGATTGCAGAACCAGCTGTACATTCGAATTACCCAGCTCTACATTCAGATTGAACAGGAAATACGAGTTTGAATGTCGATTGCAGAGCCAGCTGGAAATTCGAAGTACCCAGCTTTACATTCAGAATCAACCGTAAATACATGTTTGAATTGTCGATTGCAGAGTCAGCTATACATAGGGACTACCCAGCACTACATTCATATTGAACAGAAAATGTGAGTTTGAAAGTCTATTGCAGAGCCAGCTGTACATTGGAAATACCTAGCTCTACATTCAGATTCATCCGAACATAAATGTTTGAATGTCGATTGCAGAGCCAGCTCTACATTGGAAGTACGCAGCTCTACATTCAAATTCACCCGAAAATACATGTTTTAATGTCGATTGCAGAGCCAGCTGTACATTGGAACTAGACAGCTGTTCATTCAAGTTGTCTACACGCGATAACTGTTCAGCTCTTCATTCAACTCGACATTCGATTTTCGATCTGCGATTGCAGTGCTAACTTCACACAGCCGAAAATATATGGACCGCGCCAACGGTATATTATACACAAGTACATGTATGATGTGTATTTTGAAAATGGCTATAGTGTAACCATTTTCAAAACACTTCCGCCCCACAGTAAATGTATTATATATGAGTAGATGTGTGGAGATATTGGCACATTATGACTAACACTGTAGACCCAGATCGTATATCCATAACGCGTATACGGATTCTTGTCGTTACTTTATCACGCACGTTCTGTTTGTTATGTAGTATTAAAGTATTTTGAAAATGGCCTAGCGTAACCATTCTCATAGCACTACCCCTCAGTATAGTATGTATGAGTACATGTATGTTGAAACTGGCATGTAATGACCAACACTGTAGACGCAGATCTGATACCCGAAACGCGTATACTGATTGTAGTTGTTGCATCGTCATGGACATTCTTCTTGTTTAGGGGAGTATTTTGAAAATGGCTTTCTATAACCAAAACACTCCCCTCCGTGTCGTTACCTCGTCATGCATGTTCAATTTTTGTTGAGGGGAGTATTTTGAAAATGGCATAGTGTAACCATTTTCAAAACACTCCCCCACATTATATTATAGTCTTAACATCACTCCTCACATATAACAAAACATCTCTTTGCTGTGTGCCATGCTTGCAACTTTATTGGCGCTGGATGTACGCAATACAATGCGTTACTCATATATCAATCTCAACATGTTTCTGTGTAATAGCATGAACACTCCAATGCTGATAAAACAGTAAATTTATATAACTGTAAAACTACTGCTTAACATAATTGATTATTCCGTCATTTGAATTGGCGGCCCATGTAAAACCCTGTATCCGTAGCATGCACGATTTTGATTCTTCCGGAATAAAATTAACGGATTTTAATTAGATTCATTCTCTATACAAGCACTGTGCATCGACATATTGCAAACAACATTTACAAATTAAATTTCTTTGTGATCAGTAATTTCTTAGCAATATAATCGTCAATGTAACCGTCCTTTGCTGAATCGGTTTTCCATCTACCGTGTCTTTTCAAACACCGATCAGACACACCGTCATCATTTGCAGTTGCGGTCGCGCCACTAGCGCATAAAGAATGTGAAACTAAATTAAAATGTGGTGCCACATATCTAAGTTTACCTACTATACATTCCCTGGCTCGTGTATAACTCGACTTCTTTTTTCCCTTATAAAGACACATCGAACCCGATCTACACGATGGCTTAAATAGATAGTAGTCTGATTTCAAATCTGATTTTGAACACGACATATATCTTTGCAACATGGAAATTGGACATGCACATGTGGAACTTTTGGCTATTAACACTGCTTTTCCTGATCTATAAGGATCATTCTTACTTTTTCTAATATGTATAATTAGATGATCACTCTTAAATTCAACATCGCAACATCTTAACTCACTCACCTCGTTATATCGTAAATAAAATAGAATAACAAAGCAAAATCATGCTCAGATGTCTTAATGTGATGACGTCATCTGATTGTGTATACATGTTGCAAAGATCTTTCAAATAATCAGAAGAAATGACGTATTTCTTGATTAATGGATTTGAATTGCCACGCTTTGCACATTCTATCATGTTTTTTAACAATATAACTACAGGTTGGATCCGTGTGTCCGTTAATATCGTGCTACCACTTCATATAGCATAACATGCAGAAGTAACAACACTTTCTGATTTCCCAGAGTCAATCAAATGTGAAAGATGACGAAATATTATTGGCCGCACAAAAGTTATTGAAGTTTTTCACATGCTGAGAATAGTTTGCAACATTACCCTCTGCCCGCGAAGCGAGAATATCAGTCGCCATCCGATCTACTAGCCGGTCACAATCGGGCACAACAGTTCCTGCTTCCTCAAATTTCATCTTCAGCGACAGCTTCAGGCCAACACCTGGTAAATCACAAAATCATTGATGAATACAATGCTAACTTTGTTCACTATGAACCCTGAAATCACACTTTATGGCCATCATTCTGAAAGGTAAATGTTCTGAGCCAAATATGCCGTCGTTACCCCGTCCGCGAATCACACCACCTAAAGCAGGCAACATATACACGTCCTTAATTAAATGTCTATACATGCCGCCGCCATCAACAACTAGCGGCCAAAATGGTGCCGATACCAATTTCGGTAGAATCAAGGATCCTACGCCTTTATCAGATTCCAGTTTCCTGATACAATCAATTACATACATGGGCGGTGGTATGATCCAGTTTACCGCCCCTGTAGCAGGGTGGCTACTTGTTTTATTACTCTAATGGTGTCCCGTAATTATTTAAACAAACTCGTCCCAATTAAGATACACTATAGCCTTAATACATCAACTGTAATTCCAATTCGCAACTAGAATATAGATGTACAATTACTGTCTAATTTAGTAGTACTTCGACGTTGTGTTTTTAATTCATAATACTTTTTACAGGTTTTTACGATTTGGCGTGAATGTATTGCAAAAGAGTGGAACTTAGATAAACAAAATGACTAGCATGTTTCCCTCACAGGAACAGAACGCTGTGTGCTCATTATTATTCATGTACACATTACCTATGTCATGACAGCTTCCATCTGTGGTTCGTTGATGGTCACTTAATTCATACACCTTATGAATTTATTATGCAATTGAGAGAATCAGCAGCAAGCAGCTTGACCGAGAACGGTGATTAATGTCTCCTAACAAAGATTTTACACTATGGTTTCCTTATAAGGAACAATGGACAAACAGTTATAGAAAGTGTGTATCTCTAGAGTATTAATGAGAATCAAAGTGAGCTTACTGCTGATTCCAACCAGCAGAGTACATGACGATACTAGGCTGGTGTATGCTGAATAAAAGTCCAAGAAAACTCTGCAGACCTCCCATTGTTCTACATTCCTGCAATGCCAGAATTTTAATATTTCTTAGCCCTTGAAATTTAAAATCCTCATCATTTGAATACCAATGATGATTCTAGGTTGGCGCTACTGGTAGTCGCAGTAGCCATTATGGCTACTAAAATTTCAGAAATTATTGAAAAGGTACTATGTTTGCACACTATTTGTAAAATGTAAAAACACTTTGTTTAGCATTGCCAGTTGATTTCGGATACTAATTAAGCACAATCTTGGCACCAACCTAGTTCCCAATAAATACATGTATATAAATACAGGCACACTATAACAGTTTCTTGATATAAGGGTCATATCAGTATGTAATCATGTCAATATTCCCACTGATTACAGTTAATTAATGTCCATAGCTCATGTGAGTAAATCCGTCTAGCATGAGTTTACATGAGTACGAAGAATATAACATGAATCCAATATGATTATTACACGGACAAAATCCAATTGTCGTTAGACAATTCTCCATAATAACAGCATTCCAGCATTAACTCTGAGATTGTAGTTCACGTTAATAAATCCATCTCATTCTGAGTTAACAGGAAATGTGGATTGTTCCACAATCACAAAGTCTAACTTCGGATATACGTGTCGGACGACATTTTTCCTTCATCCCTAGGTGTGGATGGCATGCTTACCCTCAGGTTCGTCGTAATGCCTTCAGACGCAGCTGAGCACACCTGGTTAACGTCCTAGGCTGAGTATCGGGCAGTACAACATGTTTCTTATCGTTATCGCTCCACATGGCTACTTGTTTCATTACTCTAATGGTGTCCCGTAAGTATTTAAACAAACTAATCACAATTAAGATACACAATAGCTTTAATGCATCAACTGTAAGTCCAATTCGCAACGAGAATACAGATGTATAATCACTATCTAATTTAGTAGTACTTCGACGTTGTGAGAACGGCGCCTTGTAACGGACAATACTCAACTGCAGTGTCGCCACATGTTTGTAATTCTGCTTGCGACAGTATTATATAACGGGTATGTTCTGAGTTAACCGCAACTGCAACGTGTTGTAATTTAAATTTCGCGACCATTTTCGGCATATCGATGGCTGATTGTTCAGTTATGCATGTCAACGGTAAATTATGTGTTTCATAAACATTGTATTTACCACCACTGTCTAATAACGGAATAGTGACAAACACAAGAATTCGTCATCCTCCTATGCTGAATCGCATTGCAGAATCTTATAGTATTTCCATAGTCTACGCGACGGATTTTCCGGTAGTTTCAGATAACTGAACAATTGGCTTTTGATCTGAAATAACATTGCTCTCAGCTCATTTGGGGGGAATTGTGTCGGGGTTGATGTGGCCTAAAGACAGCAAAGACAATTCCAATCTCATGTGCTCGAAATAGAGTACCGCGTATTGTATCATTTGTTTTACATGACCTACTTGTAAATTAATTTGCGCGAATGTTTGTACGAACTCGCTTAAAGCATTAATCTCTTGTTAAAGTTTGGTTGTTACATTGTCAAGATTTAATTCAAGTTCATTAGTTTATTGATTGATCTCTGATTTTCTATAATGTTTTTCCGGGAAAGTTTCAGAACAGACATTTGTTCGTCAACAATATGTACAATATTCTGCTGATTAGAAGCTAGAACATTGATTTGTCGTCTGATTGTCCGCAGTTCGGACTGCGACACTGTACCAAACAAAAAACAAAGTCCGCGACCAATAAAAGGTAGAAGGCTACACTGTGATCTTCACTTTGATCTTGTGCTCAAATATTGGTAATTAATATATTGTTCCTGTAAACTTTCCTGCGTAATCTGTAACATTGGTGACCAAGCTGCTCAACAGATTGATAACGCTGTTGCACGTCCAGTAATAACATTGACGTTGATTGGAGCGTACTTTCTAACCCGTTTATAAACTGTTTATAGGGTTTAAAGTCAATAACAAATGTTACTAGCCTTTGCGATCGAGTGACCGAAATTGATTGCGTTTTTTTTAATACGACATTGTCTTGAATGAGACTTGAGACACTCAGCCCTAGTAGTAGTTGTCACGTGTCAACACCTAACTGGTGCTATCTACTGCACGTAACCAATATCCGGTATCGTGTAGGCGACTAAAACGCGAGTGTGAAGACTCTAAGTTCGTTTGTGAACTAATCAGTTCATATAAAACCAGGGACAGTGTGGTATTGTAACTACATGTACCGTGCAATAGTGAATAGTGTGCCTGTGGCGCACTGAATATATCTTAATTACGACACTGAGTTTGGGAATTTTTACAGATGATTGTGATTATACATGTAAAATGAAATGATGTGAAATGAATTTAGTACTTTGATTACACACATGTAATACAGAAAGGGGGAGTTATAAATGCTACGGAGATTATGATATGAAACTGGGTACTGCACACTTGAAAACAAATGAGATGAAATGGAAACCACCTAGGAGTGTACGATATACCAAGACACTACTTCACCGTATGTAGCGCGCGTCGAGCTGTCGTCTCACCAAGTACTAACGCGACCCAGGATTAGCCGCCTGGGGAGCACTGCAATGGAGAGTCTAGCTCACGAGCTATTTACGGCCACTTCCACCTGTTATCAAATTACCCAACTCCGAGGAGGATTCCTATATACAACAACAGTAGAGAAACGTATACAGTCCGTGGAGCTGTATAGTATTACCTACTGTGCGGTTAACACTGTATAAGATGTCCGAAGCCCAGGCGGACTTGTCTTATCCGGTCCTACTGAAAATTACCCAGCATATGAAATGATGGTGTATGCTGCAGTATGGTAGAACAATATAATCAGGGGAATTTAATACTTTGATTAAAAATGATTCTTGCACATAAGAATATACAATAAAATGTGGTTTCCAAGGAAAGTAACTCCTCTCAGCAAGGATTAGCGTATGCAGCAACCCGCGGAGCCAAGTCCCACGCAGTACTAACGCGACCCAGGATTAGCCGCCCGGGGAGCACCGATCTCCGAGACTAGCTCACGAGCTGTATAAGGCAAGCCCTTCACTGACAACAAATAATCATTGCTCCAAGGATAACTCCTACATACCAGTGCAAGGTACAACACACAGCTCCAGGAGCCAACGTATTCACCCAATGCTAACGCGACTCGGGTTGCTAAGCCCGGGGAGCACCCTGGAATACTTGTCTCGCGAGCAGTATGTTCCTCTTACACGGCGTCTCACTGTACAAGCTATCTGAAGCGCGGCAGATTCACTTTGTCCAGTCTCCTAGCCTCTACCCAATACGGGCAGAAATCACAAATAGTATTATACAATATATCTGTCAATATATTCTCTGAAGCTAGCTAGACAACCCTACAATGCAATCTACATCTTCAGCCTGCGTGTATGCTAACGAACTGGACTATTTGAGAGTACACTACCAACTGCCGACTGACGCTGTGTCAGTCCTTATATACCCGTGGAGTTATCCCTATTGACTTTCAAGTCAATTAGCGTTACCGTTCCTGACAAACTCAGAACTACAACAACACCAAGTTGTTTAGAAAACCTACAGAAAACTGGTCATTTCATGGACAGTTCCGCATATCTGATGCGGTTTGTCTATCTCTAACAAGAGGTCCTCTATAGACAAACGACATCCTGTCTTGAACTGCCTGACATTACTCAAATAAATGAATAATCGTTGAAAAAGTTCAACCCGGAAGTGAACTGGGAGTCAAATATTATGAATTTCCACTAGCGACACCTGGCAGGGGAAGTAACTCTAACTACCCGGCCGTGCTCGTTCTGGGCCGACTTGGCAAGGGGTGAAAACGATCACTACAGTAGTGATAACAACACGAGTGACATGTTCTTGTTCTATCTGCAAGAAGACAAACAAACAAAAACAAAATCTGACATTGTGTGACGCGAGTACGTTAATGTAGGGTTATTTTATTGGATGAGTATAGTCGCAGCATGTATCATATACACACTATGGTACAACTCAAGTTAATCAACAAGACATTGGTGGTTGTCTCTTTGCAAACTGTCGGTAATCAGTATTCGGCCGCAAAATATAAGGGAACAAACAATCATCACAAACATGTCATGATGCCAATCTCATTCCCTATAATCGCAAAAGGAATAAAATCATCAAGCAGTCTTGCTTCTACTGGTAATAATAAGCAATAACAGTGAATGCGTGGACATAGCATTGTCAGTCTCCGGAATGAAAAAGAAGTTACTTTGCGAGCAACAATCAACAAGCTCTGGTTTGCGAGCCATGTATAAGTTATATGTTTCTGACATCAATGTTTACAAATACACATTTTTGCTCAGTGTAGGTCCTTAACTAAATGACCCAACCTGCGGAGTGAGATACTATTTTGGACAATTTTCATCCGGTCAATGTCTGCTAATAATATTTCTTCCGGCTACCCTGCTCGACTAGGGCAGTATTCTTCGCCTAGACTTATAATCGCAAAACATTCCGGGCAATTATATACCTTGTCTCTCGGTAGGCAGTCAGTATGATATGCACATAGGCAACAATCCAGGACGTCTGTGATAAGTACATCCGCCAACCGCTGTCTAGTTTAAGAGTTCTAGCAGTTTTCGCATTCTGGAGCATCCAATGGCCGGAGTTGGTTGCTTTCGTCCGTGTCAAGTTGTTCTACATCATTCGGCAATATGTGGTATTTGCGAACGACGGAGCGAAGGATCGATTGAAATTCTGAGGAAGTAATTCCGCTACTGTTTACTATTTCCAACAACAAGCGCGCTTCCGTATATGTACGTTTTTGATGAGCTCTGATAGTAATCGGTAAATATCGGCTATCCGAGTAATACATTATTCCTATCAATTGTCCCAGTGGAACCTTTCTCAAAAGAGTACACCCGATAATTTATTGTGTCCAAGCCAGATCAAAACAGCCATGGAATTTATAAAAATGAACTGTGTAAACAAAACAGGATCATAGCAAATGTGACTCAGGGACGCTTTACCACTGTATTGTCAAACATTGTATAGAAATCTCGACATATTTTCAGAACAGCACTGGCGTACACTAAGATTTGGATCGCTCATGAGAAAATTGATATCAATTGTTTTGTATTTTATTTTTGCTTGTGATGAGTGGATCAGTCATTTTGCGTAACTATAAGAACAACAGAGCTGTACCAGTGCGTTAATCCACATGAAACAGGGAGAATAACGCTATGAGAGTATAATTACAACACCCACACAACTTATAGTTGTGTGAAGCCATTTCAACACACAAGAAACATGTATCTCACTTATAATAACTTAGCTATACACTTTGTAGTAAGTTTTTAATATTACTTGACTTCGATGCATCTCGTACATCGCGTTTCCTCTTAAAAAGTCTGACATGCGCTTTCTTCACATGACCTACAGACATATCCAGTGTATCGACATAATCAGACTGCATATCCTCAGTATGAGAGTCATTTGTCTCGGACTGATAATTAGAGCACGATGGTTTATTGATCTGACACGAATCATTATCAATCAGCTGACATTTGTCCAGCATCACTGCTATTTGTATTTACATTAGCTCGATTTTCCATGCCTTCTGTCTCTGTCAATATTTGTCTTAATTGGGCAAGTGGTATATTATGTTCTGCGCTACTACCTGAATTGTTCCGTCTGTACCTCTGACAAAATTGTTTATCATGTAAAGTTTGTGCATTTTCGGACTCGTTATTGGCGGATGATTCAGGCGGAGTTACATATTAAGCTTTTCTAAATGTTTTTTGGAGATGATTCCGTAGGCGTTTGCCAGTCTACGTTTTCTATGCGCAATTGGTCAGCATGTGCCTTGATTGACCCTTGGTAATTTGGTTTCTCATTTCAAACGTAACAGGAGAGGTTTGTTTAGCTATTCTGAAGTGGGGTAACCAATTCTGATCAATCTTGGATTTTTTGTGGAAGTTTTTATAATAGACACTATCTCCAATCTCAAATTTAATGTCCTTAGATTTGTTATCAATATAATTATTTTGTTTTTGTTTGGCCTTGGTGATATACCGATGAACTAACGTAAACATACGGTGTTGATTTTCCAGCGTTTTTTGGAAATGATCCTCTCATAAATATCGACGTCTAGGTTTTAATATGTTGTCTATGGGGAGAACTGTTATATAATAAATAGAATGGGGAATGTAATAATGTATTGGACACACAAGTGCGAATCGCAAAAATAAAATTTGGGAGAGAAATGTCCCAGTTCTGCAAGTTACCTTGTAATTCCTTTGACATAATATCGTGCAGCGTACGATGGAAACGTTCCACTTTGGCGCTCGGCGTTGGGCAATACAATGTTGTACGACATTTAACTATTTTCAGCGATTCTATGGTTTTGGTCAGACTTCTACCGACATGCTCTTTTGCATTGTCACATAGTACCATTTCTGGACACGAGTGCAGGGAAATCAATTCTTCAATTAGCAGGTGTGCTATGTTATCAGCATGTTTACTGGGAACAGCAAAGCTGTCGGGCCAAACAGAATATAAGTCAACAAAAGTGACAATGTATTTGTTTCCACTTAATGTCTCTGGGTATGGATTTGACAAGTCAAGACCAACCTTTGCTGAGGTATCCCTGATTTTTCTTGGTTCTTTAATTGCCTTCATGATGCGTTATTGATATTTTACGCAAATAGAAATATACTCGTACAATTCCTTGCATAGATTGTGCCAAAAGTATTTTAAGTTTAGTGTGTCAAAGCATTTGTCAATACCCATGTCCCTCATTCTCATCGTGGTATTGCACAATTACTGATTTACGAAGAAGTTCCTGTATATATAATCTAATCAATGGATCGGTGTCTACATTGGATACATAGTATAACACATTTTCAATGACTATGTAATGTTTCTGTATGTTTTTTTTGGGCTTCGGCACTGCTCATTTGTTTGATAATTGTTGAAATTTCAGCGTCTTTACATTGCTCGGTAGACATACCTATATCACGTAATGTAGATAAGGGAAAATCCAATGGATCCGTCTGTTCAGGAGTTACGTTGTTTACAAATGTAGCCGGGTCAAAGCGGCTGCAATTAATAGTAATTATTTGATAAGCATTGCCGTTGATGTCTGGGACAATATCGGAATCATGAGACTAGTAATTGTCTGGGTCAACATCCTATTGTTCGTCATTGTTATTGTTACTGGGGAATCTGTTGGCAGTCGGGACAATAGATCAGCGCCGCAATTATGTGAGCCTGGTATGTATTCAATCTTACAATTGTAGGCGCCAATTGATAAACTCCATAATTGTATTATTGTGTTCGTCATGGGGGATTCTAGTAAGTATTCTAGGGGCGTTCGAATTGTCACATCCGCATTGTGGAGATAATTATCATGTTTTAGCAATGCATAATATATCACATAACACTCACGTTCTATACAGCTGTATCTTGATTCGGTTGGGCTCAGTCCATGAGACAGAAAATGTATAGGTTTTTCTATTTTTTCGCCCTTTTGGACATCATCCACCATCTGAACAAAGACTGCTCCGATTGCGTTTTGACGGGTGTCATTATATAAAATGTATGGTTTATGTATATCAGCATGCGCCAAATTTGTGACAATGGTCAGACTGTCTTTGAGAAGTCCAAGCGCTAATTAATTACGCAAACACGTCTTATTTGGAATTAATGAATCAGTGAACAACTTTCGGCAAGGGAGATAATCAATATCACGTGAACTATTTTCATAAGAGCCAAGCGGATTGTTCTGTTTATTAGTATACTTATATAGTTTTAATCTATCTCCTGTGATATATAATGATACATTACTTCGCTATGTTATGGGTGCTAATACATGTTGTTTCAATAGCGTATCTCTATAATGGTATCGTTGTAGATGGAGTTGTAAATCATTTAATAATTATTACGTTCAAATGGTCACGGTTGCGTAATACTGATAGCGCTTCTGTATAAATGTAATCATCGTAAATGGCGCAATAGTCGTGAGGTTAAGGTCGCCGAATTCTGTGATTTGATTACCGATTCCCGAACGGGTCGGGGGTTCAAACCTCGACTTGGTATATTTATTTTTTTCTCCATATATATTATTTTTGTGATTTTAATATTTTCACAATTTTATGATTTTAATAAAAATAGCTATTAAATATGTTTGTTTAACTTTGAGGTACTGTCTACACCATATAATTTTTTACTCTCCCAAAATCTATTTTTTTGGCTGCCACAATTAATTAATTTTCGGACAGCAAACATTTGCTTATGAATTTGAAATACTTATTGTCCTCCATCTGATCACAACACTGTTCGAACTGCGCATGCATGTGGCTACCACGACCATAATTCACTGGCCGCAAACACAGTAGCCTTCGGCGTCTATTTATTAAATTATTATTTTTTATTTTATTTGAATCCCGCGTGAGCGCTGAATTTTGTGTCAACACCATTTACAGAAAATATTGGTGATTTTCTAAACGAATATCGGAGAAATGCGGCTATATATTTTGTGTCAATTTTCAACACCATTTACGGAAAAAAATTACTGATTTTTTAAAACAATATCGGCACAACTAAATACGTGATAGCATTTTTGTCAACTTTTCAACACCATTTAAGGAAAATAATACTGATTTTATAAAAACAATATCGGCGAAGATGTACTGAAAAACTTTTTTTTTAAAATAACCAGCCGTCTAATAGAGCTGTGTATAATCGAGAGTAGTTAATTGTCATGTTGTCTCCGACAGTGAGGTGTTGCGGCACGCATCAAAACGACACGTCAATTTCAAAACATTGCCTAAGGGTCAACATTTAGTGTCCTCAGATCAACACCTCGTCAGACACGTCTGCGCATTATCGATTTTTTTCCACACAAAGCGACGTGTATTTACAACTAGATATGTGTAATGTGTCGGGTGTAGCCAAAGACCATACATACATTCGTAATTAGTCACAGATGTAGCCTTAAAATATAATCGATTTCCTTAAATTACGTCCGAAAGTTGACAGATATTTCAGAGCAGATGTCATCGTAATTTGCCGTTATTTATTTCCAAAATTAGCCATATATTCTGTAAATGGCGTTGAAAGTTGACACTAAATTAAGACCAGATCAGTACGTTAAATCGCTATCGACGACAACTGACGATCCGATGAGAGAGTAATACCGTTTACGCGTATCCAATATTAAATATACATCGTTATTTTTTTATAACTTTCGTAGCTTTTCCCGAGAAATTCAAACCGTTTCCAATTATTGGGGAACATAATATCAAGATCATCACACCGTTTCACTAAGCGGGGGCTACTCAGGGAATGGGATCACACGGTCTATTGTTTACACTGGATTAATGGCGGCCAGAGGTCTCAGGTAAATCTTATTTTTCAATAATACGACAGTGGTTTCTTCCTTTTAGTGATGACCATGTTCCAGCCGTTAACACTTATGTAGCAGCATTACTTATGTAGTTAGTCTGAACATTCTGCAGAGAAATTTGAATTGGACAGAATCGAGCGTTGTTTAATGTTTAAACTTAGTCCGGTTCATATGCACAGGTCAAAATATGAACTGAAAATGGCGCTTTGTGTGACAGAAATCCGTACGCGGACGAATAAAAAAAATATTTTGTTATAAATATCACATATAGCGAAACAGCGGTAGCATCTACTGTTTTAATAATATGCATGCATATTGTAATTAATGTTTAATAGTGATATACTTATGAATAATATACGATACTATGGTTTATACTCCAGCACTATGTTTTAAGGCTGTGTGATTTGCCTCAATATAAGCTGGGTTAATTAATACGTATATTCATGCGCTTCATGAGAACATCAATACATTTAAAATATACAAATATTACTTAAAGGGGTACCGATATGACACATTTTAATTATATAAATATTGAAAATACACATTACAATCGCTTACAACATAAGTTATTGATCGAAAATAGTCACTGCATCGTGACCTATTTGACCGCATTACCTATTGCGCGGGTACCTCATCACACCCCCTGTTTACATAGGTAACTGGGGTATAGTGAGGTACGCTCGCTAATACAATGTTTGCGTAATGTTGACATGCATCTGTCCAATTAAATCTTGAATATTTTTGTTAGCTCTATGAGTGGGCCTGCAATCCCAGAATAATTGGGAATAAAGCGTCTATACCATGAACATATTCCAATGAAGGCTCGAACTTCTTTAACCGTAGTTGGAGCAGACACATTTGAATGGCTGTTACCTTATCTGAGTCGGGTTTTATTCCATTCTCATCAATTACAAATCCTGAATATTTTATTTGTGCTTGCATAAAACTGCATTCGCTTAATTTAAGTTTGAGTTTGTGTTGCCGCAACCTGTCAAACTCCTGTTGCATATCGTCCCCTCAAAGCAAAAAAGGTGCTATCTGCACTTTTGGTTAAACATCACTTTTTGATAGAAATCAGTGGCAAATAATCATATCTTGCTGCCAAAAAATATTTATACCTGAATAGCAGAGGTGAAAAGGGCAAATGCACAAAGGTGATATGTGCATGTGTGGTAGATTCTTCCTGCAATAAGGTGATATCTGAATACATGTTTGTGCAAGTTTGAAAGGTGCTATTTGTCAAATAGCCCCTTTTTGCATTCTATTATTTTCTCTCACTGTGATGTGTTTGATGTCATAAGGTGATATTTTTCTCATAGCCTCTTTTTGCACGAACGACCCAGGTCATATTACAATACTGTATGGGCAACTCAATAATTTATCACCAATTAATTTGGACGCTGAGACTGTGTTTTAGGAGAAATTACACTGGAATATTGTGTTTTGCAACATAATTAGACAACAGGTGCTACTATAGAGCAAAGTTATAGAAATGTGCACAGATTAGTTACTAACGTTCGTTACACAGTTCATAAAGCTTTCTAAAAAGAGAGTAAAGGCTGCAAGAAATCGTGATTGGATGAAAATGTGCAGACATGTTACAGTTGAACAAAAAACCCTCAATGAGCACATCATACAAACTATACTAACAAGATACCATGTTAAGCGACTAGACAATTTACATGCAAGCAATGGTCTTAACTGTATTGAAGTTACTCCTGACAGCGATTTTCTTATTGCTGCACTTGTTTCACAGCTTAAAACTACCACGACAGTTGAAGATTTACGAAGTACTAATAAAACTCCTGTGGCAAGCTTTGAAGGTGTTCGGCGTCATATAGAATCGTTTCCTACCATGGAAGGGCATTACGCAGAAATCTAGAAGGATCTTAACATTACAAAGATGTGTCATTAATATACAAATATGTGCAATGATAAAGGTATCAAACCAGTAGGTAATGCAACGTACAGGAAGATATTTTGTGAAAAATATAATTACTCTTTCTTTAACCCCCCCCCCCACCACCAAAAACAAAAGACCAATGCTCTTTGTGCACAAAATACAACAGAAGATCTGCTGCAGGTAATATAAATGACGAGCTGAAGGATCAATATGCCAACCACATGATGAAAAAAGAAAAAGCAAAAGAGCAAAAGTGATCGACAAAATTAGAGCAAAAACTGATGTCATTTTATGCTGCAACATTTGACTTTACAGGCTATGTTCAATACACCATGTACAATGGTTGGAGAGGTGTATTATAAACGCAAACTATCGTGTTATAATGTATAATGTTATTTATTGGGGAATGAAGATGGCAAATGTTATGTTTGGGATCAGGCACAGGGTGGGAGGGGTTGTTGTGAAATTGGAACATGTCTCCTGATGCAAATTAACGCGATCACAAAAAAACAATTCTAGTGTGAATGAAATTACATTTTACTCAGATACGTGCTGTGGAAAGAATCGGAAGAAGTATGTGGTCTCTGCCTATCTATTAGCTATTAACATATGTACATGTACCAGCACACTGGAAACCATAAACCATAATTCTTTGAGTCTGGGCACTCACAGATGGAATCAGATAGTATGCATTCAGCCATTGAAGGAGCAAAAATGAAAACAGTTGTTTATGTTCCATCTCAGTGGCATACATTTATATCTCTTGCTCGACGAAAGAAACCTTATGTCGTTGTGCCAATTAAATATACAGATATAGTCGATTTAAAATCATTCACAAACAAGTATTGTTCAAACATGAACATGAGTACCACTGGTCACATGATCACCAGGTAGTATCTTTGTGAATGAGTCGTATGATGAAACACGATTTGTTGAAATAAAAGTTACAAGTACGCGATCAAAGCATCAATTATGCAACATACAATGTGATCTTTCGGTGTTACAAGGTAAAAATACCAATATCTAGTGCCAAGAAAATAGACCTAATTTCACTGTGTAATAATGGATTGATTCCCGAAGTCTTTCACCCATGTTATAACAATATTCCCACATCCAAAACAGTTACAGACAGTCTCCCGATGCCAGATGTTTCAGAGTATGTCGAGGACTCTGACCATGCAGATGACGATGAGTAATTGCAGTGACTATTACAAATATGTCTGTAACACGGCTAATACAGGAACACTAATACAAGGTCATGTTTGATTCATATTGTTAATTTATGACCATAATACTCTGTGTTTTCGATATGCGATAACAAAATGGGGGTGTTGGTATTCTGCTATACGCAATGTGTAATAACATATTGTTCGACAAAAGAGACATACCTATGTAAGTCAATATTGAATGTGGACATTGAACAAATGTGTCAAACATAATCTTGCTGTGGACGAGAAATTAGATCAATACATATAGAATATAGAGTGTAATATTTAGAAAATATAAGACTTATCCAGTTATTTTCAGCATAATTACATGGTATAAATATTGATATTTGACTTGTATGCAACATATTAGTAAGTAGAATCTGTAATCATACACAATTAATAAATATCCATTACTGTGGACATCATTATTATTGATAACTTAAGCACCAGAAGGTGATATTTGGAAATAGACACATTATATATTGAACAAGTTTGCCTGCAAAAAAAGTGCTATTTGGCAAATAGCATCGTTGTGCTTCATATATTATATCATTTGTTTGTGCAAAAAGGAGCTATTTTGCAAATAGAACCTATTTGCATGGAACATACAGACAAAGTGCATTGTGCAAAAATGTGCTATTTGACAAAATGAGGTCAAACTCATTGACGCGTGATTGATTTCCAAAGTCTTGTTCATGGTTACTAGCTGGGTACACACGTATTGGCCCAATGTACATAGTGCACATACAATAAATTGTCAAACCTTTAAACTCATTTATCTCGAAATGTCAAAATATGCGGATAGCACCTTTTTGCATTAAGGGGGCGATATGTTCAACTTCAGTCTGAGGAAATAAAAGAATGTCGTCTAGATACGCCACTGCGAATTTGGATAATCCTTGGAGACAAATGGATATCAAACGTTGCCATGCGGCAAGTGCGTTCATAATTCCGAACGGCAAACAATTGAATTCAAGCAACCCGCGGTGACATATGAATGCAGTTTTATCTTTAAAATGTTCACTTACACTTGCCTGCCAATATGCTGATCTAAGGTAGAGGGATGTAAAATATTTAGCTTTGCCTAGTGAGGCTAACAAATCATCAATTAAGGGTAAATGATATACCATTGGTTTAGTAATTTGATTTAAGTTTCGAAAATCTACACACAATCGTTTAGTTCCATCTTTCTTATCAACAACGAAAACAGGAAAAGCCCAATTGCTCTGAGATTCTCGTATGATACCAGCTGTCAACATTTGATCGATAGCATTGTCGATTGTCTGCCGGCTAGTCAATTGCGCTCGGTATGCTCTTAATTGAATGGGATCGTGCTGTCAAGTGTCAATGGTCATCTCAATGGTGTCTGTTGTGGTGAGGTCATTATCAGACATTGCAAATACATGTAGGTCAGTATTTCGTCTCAGCAGTGGAATGATCCTAGATTTATATTGATCGGACATTTGCATATCAGATAACAAATCGGGGTTTACCTTGCACTGGGAGTTGGTGGCAACATCACTTGACGTGATAGAACAATGCTCGCCAACTGTCTCTGCTCTTGCTATTATACTTCCGCGACTAAGTCTAATTGTTTTGTTAGTGCTATTTACAATCATTATCGGTACTGACTTAGATCCATTTATGTTTGCAACTGATTTTGCTACCATTACCCCTGTTTCCGAGTTAATGTATCCCCGATCAACATTTGAAACTTCACACAGAGCAGCATTATTTTCGCAGATATTACGTTGTAATTTACCCGAACACACATTTGTAGTTTGGGGTTTTAACAATATTTTATGTTTTAACCTAATTAAGGAAGCGATGTGGAGATGTCTAGTGATATATATACACCATTTATTCTAAGGCAGCTAAGATCGAAATACAGCCGTACACCATTGTTACGCAGGAAATCGCGACCGAGTATCATATTACGGTTCATACCAGAGCATTTTCGGATTACTTTTACACCTCTTATGAGAATTCGCAGATCAATACAACCCTCGTAGTCGGGTGATTTATGTAAAGTCGTGCGATCTGTCTGCCGAACGTGATTTATTTTGCTAAAAGTATTGTTTAGGGACTTAGTAAGCAGAATTTTTTTTTACTTTTCATTTTTGATTTTGTTACGGGACCACGAAAATACCCCACCGACTTTTTCCTATTATACACGGGTTCACATTTGCATCAGTCTGGGTACAAATATTATTTTCATTACGCAAACACGTCTAATTTGGAATTAATAAATCAGCGAACTACTTTCGGCAAGGGAGATAATCAATATGCACCACGTACTGGAACTATTTTCATACGAGCCAAGCGGATTGTTCTGTTTATTAGTTTATACAGTTTTAATCTATCTCCTGTGATATATAATGATACATTGTTTTGTTATGTTATGGGTACTAATACATGTTGTTTCAATAGCGTATCGCTGTAACGGAATAGTTGTAGACAGAGTTGCAACTAATTATAATTATTACGTTCAAATGTTTGCGTAATACTGATAGAACTTCTGTACAAATGTAACCATCGTAAATGGTACGATAGTCGTGAGGTTAAGGTTGCCGACTTTTATGACTGAATTACCAATACCCGAAAGGGTCGGGTTTTCAAACCTCGACTTGGTATATATATGTTTTCCATTAATTTTGTTATTTTAATATTTTCACAATTTTATGATTTTAATAAAAATAGCTAGAAACTGATAAAAACTTACCAACGATGGAAGTGTCCGTCTGTAAATAATTTATACACAAACAGTTTTTTACTGCCTTTTTATAAGTTTGAGGTACTGTGTATACCGTATAATTTTTTGCTGTCCCAAAATATAATTTTTGGCTGTCACAATTAATATTGCATTTAAGTTTTGCTCTTTTAGAATAAGCTAAATTTTCGGATAGAAAACATTTTTTTTTATGAATTTGAAATAATTAATGTCCTCCATCTGATCATAACACTGTTCGAACTGCGCCTGCTGCTACCACGACCAGAATTCACTGGCCGCAAACACACTAGCCTTCGGCGTCTATTTGTTAAATTAGTATTTTTTATTTGATTTGAATTCCGCGTGAGCGCTGAATTTTGTGTCAACTCCATTTACGGAAAATATTGTTGATTTTCTAAACGAATATCGGCGAAATCCGGCGATATATTTTTTGTCAAATTTTCAACTCCATTTACGGAAAATATTACTGATTTTTTAAAAGCATATCGGCAAAACTAAATACGGTGATAGAGAATTTTGTCAACATTTCAACACCATTTTACGGAAAATATTACTGATTTTCTAAAAGCAATATCGGCGAAGGTGTACTGAAAAACTTTTAAATAACCAGCCGTCTAATAGATCTGCGTATAATCGAGAGTGTATCGTTAATTGTCATGTTGTCCCCGACAGCGAGGTGTGCGGCACACATCAAAACGACGCGTCAATTTCAAAACATTGCCTAAGGGTCAAAATTTACAGCTGTGTGATGTCATCAGATCAACATGGCTGCGCGTTATCGATTTTTTCCACACAAAGCGACACGTGTATTTATAATTAGATCTGTGTAATGTGTCTGGTGTAGCCAAGGACCATACATACATCGATTTCTTTAAATTACGTCCGCAAGTTGACAGATATTTCAGAGCAGACGTCATCGTATTTTGCCGTTCTTTTTTTCCAAAATCAGTCATATATTCTGTAAATGACGTTGAAAGTTGACAATAAATTCAGACCAGATCAGTACGTTAAATATCTATCGACGACAAATGACAATCAGATGAGAGAGTAATACCGTTTACACGCGTACTGTTAACTATAAATTGTTACATACATAAATACTTCGTTCCTGCATGAATACAATTATTATAAATGGTTACCTGGGCTCGCATTTGGACTTTCTATCGGTAATGATTGAGCTTCGTACGGAAATGGCCGGCAGAGCTGTTTTATTTCGAGTATGGGGTACGTGAGCATATTCTGGGGGTCTCATAATCGTGGTCCCAGATTCTGGAGCGTGTGCGGTGAAGACATTTGGTGCAGCACAACTTTACATTGAACACTTATCCTATTTTATTGTTTATTTTAGATTTATCATGAGCACATTAATATTGACTGTTTATGAAAAACATATTGTTTCAACACCTAGACTGATATGCTCATGTGCACATCGATATATTTGTGTATATATATATGTATATACATATATATGTATATATATGTGTGTATATATGTGTATATATATGTTTGTATATATACTTGCTCTACAGAATATGTAAAACATCGTAATTATTTACCTACCACTATTATACCTCTTTATATATATGCAATAAGCAATTGGGACGGACTGTAACTAATGTTGCTAAAACGTGTAGCCCAACCCGTTTGCTCTTCTAAATTAACCTGTGTTTATTAACTGTAAAGTTACATTGTTAATTTAGAACAATAAAATATGTTTAAACTAAACTAAACTATAAATTGTTATTTGTTTTATGATTTTCGTAGTTTTTACCGAGAAATTAAAACCGTTTCCAATTATTGATAGGGTTCATAATATAATTATTAGCACACCGAGTAGTATATGAGAGTCAAAATGATACCACCTCCCTCTGGAAGCCACCCGCTACGTGCGGTGACTCCCATCAAGAGGTGGTATCATTATTGACTCTCATATACTACTTGGATTTTCCTCCACTGTTCGCACGGTATGGATGAGAAGAGTGAAAATTATTTTTCAGCGACCGCGAGACATATACTTCCTCGAGCGGTCGGATAGGAACGCCGTTGTCATGCAGTTGTTTACCATAGCGATCTTGTTTGTAAGGATAGAAGTTAAAAAAATCCATAAACAAAATAAATGTTTTAGGTCCAGCCACGGTGCGAACTCACAACCCACGTCTCCAACACTACATAGTGTTGTGGGTGTGCCCGATATAGACAAGTGGTGGTCGGATAGGAACGCGAGACCATATACTTCTTCGACTGGATGAGAAGTTATCAATGAGATTGCACCCTATTAGAGATAAAAATCCATTGGATATACTCAGTATGGTTCTAGTTAATTGTGCGTGGTTGAAGACAGGTAGTCACGAGAGATGTCATCGTACCGATATTTACGAGTATTGCAAGCATCACCAGTTATAAAGATAGAACCGATCTGATGTGTAGTTTGTTTCCTCTTGATAAACTTCACACGCATCACAAACACCAAGCAGACGACAAATGCACGGGTTATGAAAATGTAGCCGAGTGTATTTCTCCTTATCGAGGTAAACAGACGGGTTATTGATTTTACACAGACAGTATGTACACGGGTTATTTATAGCCGAGTGTATTTCCACTTATCGAGGTTATATAGTTCACACGATATTTTGCGGGATGGTTCGTTATTTTAATTTTTAATAATTTAAAACTGAACACCCCCTATTATTACATATAAAACATAACCTAATGTAAGAAAACAAATAAAAAACAAACTACAACTATTAATTGCCCCCAATACAGTTAGGTTTATATACGAGAAATGGTATCACCGGTGAGACCTTTGCCACTGTGTTCACTTCACAGACTGCTCTATGATATCTTGCGCATGGAGGGAAGGAGTAGGAGTAGGAGAGGTCCGCGGTAGACAGTCGCTAGATGGTGGGTGTAATAGATGTGAGCATAACACCTCGCTAAGCCGAAAAAGAAAAGAGATTTAAAGCGCAAAGGCTTAGCGAGGTGGGCCCAGAAGGGTTTTGCCGCGCGAGTTCGAGCCTCGGGTCGGGTCTTTTCTTTCTTTTCTTTGGCTAAGCGAGGTGGTGCCCAGAAGGGTTTTGCCGGCGCGAGTTCGAGCCTCGGGTGGGGTCTTTTTCATTTATTTTTTCGATGGGCCTGGGCTCTTTTTTTTCTTACACGGTGGTGTAACGGGGGAGAGGGGTGAGGAGATTTTTTCTATCGTCGGCCCTCCCCTCCGTGACGAGTTTGTTTACGTCTTCGTCTGTGAGCGGTTCAACTTTGTTGAGGGCGCGCGCCTTAGTCCGAATATTATTTTTTAAATCCTGATATCTAGACATCTCCTCCACTACCAATTCAAATTCAGCTTCTGATATATTGTTATCGGCTAAAGCTTTAGACACGATAACGTCGATGCTGTTTTTCTTTGACCTCGTGAGAACCGCTATTCGATCGTGCTTTCTGCTCTTAGTTTCTAGTTTTCTACCCATTACTCTGGCAGTCATACAGAGCAGCTCAGCCACAGTGGCTACCCCGATCAAAGCTCCAGCGACAGGTACAGCCACGACTGTGGACAACAAGGCCACGCTTCCAGCCCCACCCATTATAGAAACGGACGATAGCAAGGTGCTCACCCCCTCCGCTATATTTGCAGCTCGTCTATATTTTTTAGCATTTACCCTCCGAGTTTCCCCCTCTTGTTTTAGAATCTGCTGTATATCGACGATATTTTCCAACCTGAAGTTTGACGGGGTCAAACTGCTATCCCACAACTTTGTTGAAACAGGATCGGCAGGTTTTGGTTGTAGGTTCAACGGTATTAAATGTTCACTCGTCATAAATCAAGTTCAATTAACAATGTTACAACAGTGGAAGAACTCGCTGGGTCAGCGATTTTCGTAACAAAGTTAATAACACTACCTTCGGAAACTCTAATTGGATTGTCACCGGCGAACAAGACCATCGCTGACCTCTGTCCAGCGAGTTTAGTGACCCCTTTAGTCGCCCGTTCTTCCCCATCCAGTACGAGATTTACGGTGACCGCGGCGACAGAATTTCTCTTAAAATTTACTGAGCAGACCGCCATTCGTAGAAGTGTACCGGGAGTTTTCATGACGTATCCCCCATATGTATTGCTCGCGTTAGCGCCAAATGAATATTCATAGGTCCCCTCATTCAATGGGCCCCGCTCCTCATCCCAAACTGTTATGACACGTTTTTGTGGTTGCAATAGACGTAACTGTGCAACCACTGCACCCAGTCCTTCACAAACTTGCGCAATCGCTGTGTGGGCCTCAGAGCGAACCCTCACAGAGACTTCTTCAAGGGCGTTATGAGCGTCTTTACGAACTCGATTTAGTTTATCGGAAACTTCCATAAGCTCTGTATGGGCCTCTTCCCGAAATTCGGTTATTTTCCCGCCTAGTTCAGTAAGTGCTGCATGATCCTTTTCCCCAACTTGGAGTATTTTTCCGCCGAGATCCTTAAGTCCTATATGTGCCTCTTCGCGAGGACGTCTACTCTAAGCTGTGCTATACTCCTGTGAATCTCGTCCGCGGCCGCCGACATAGTTATATTGATCAGTGATATGGTTTTTCCGGTAGTTTCCGTCGGGAACATCATTGTTACTCGGATTATTTGAATTTATATCCGAAATTGTCAATAAATTGGAAGAACTACCTGGTCCGTATATACTCATAATGTTGGTTGCTATAAATTATATTACGAACATGAGTCTAATTCTTTGAATTAATTTGAAATTTTTAGGACGACCGAAAGCGGGTAATAGTTCTTCAACTCTCTCGCTTGATCATCAAGAATAGAGACCGTAAATTCGTGGATATGTCCCGATTCCAAAACTTTCACCAACGTACTCACCCGGGACAAACAATCCTTCATAGGCTGTGTATGTTTCTCTAAATCCGAGTCGCACGGCCAACGTCGTGGAGATACTTACTCGGTTGTTGGGTTCGACGGTAAAGGTCGCGTCAAGGAGCGTCAAGCTCAGACGCGGTAAAAGCTTGTAGGGCTCTCGAACTCCAAATACCGGGGGACAGCTTTACACCTACTTGGCGGCCGTCCTTCGAGTAGCCGAACCCTTCATTCTCCCCCACGTTTCGCCAGCCTACCGTGAAGGTGATTGATCTGAGGCCGGCCCGCCGTTTTCCGCAGCAGTTGTCGATTGACTTTTGAAGTTCACAACTCTCTTTTTGAACATTAGTGATAGTAGCAAACATAATAATACCTTTAAATAGATACCAAGGTTTTTGGCTTTAATTATAATGAAAACTACAAAGTTGGTGGTAAATACACGCAAAAAGACGTTGTTAACCCTCTTGTACACCGAACTGTAACAGTTAGACCGGACAGTGGCTTTGCCACCAATTTCCCTAACATGTTTGAGAAATATGAAGTTCCAAAGACTACTAGCCAACATGTAATACTACGATGGGATTTTTCCCATATGAGCTTCTGGCAGAACCAGCTAAATTTCGCTGTATGGTGCGCAACAGCCGGATGTGGAGTTTCACATCAAGACCATCTGACATCCAAGAATGTCATGCTCCGAAGTTTCTACAACTTTCATGTGTATTATACTATTAGGAGGATTATCAAAGAACGTAGACAACGCCTGGGATCCCATTTCTAGCACATATAACCTTAAGGCGTTCGAAAGATTGTGTAACGAATTTGGGGTACCAAAAGACGCGAACTGGAGACAGAAAGTATATACCCCAACCAACAGTTTAGGGTTAGTTCACCTTAAAGGCTTAGTTAGTGGTGGGCATCTGGATAAAGTCCCTGTATATTTCTCAGGGTTGTGGAGCGCTCGCGGAGCTAACCCACCCACCTTATTATAAGGTGAATACGATGACGTTCGGGGATGAAGTGCTTGGAGGGCTTGCGTGTAAAGACGGTTATTATCATTGGCTACTTACTAGAGTAGCCCACGTGGAATACCTAGACCAGGGTGATACTCCACAGATGCGAATGCATGGACCACATTTATGTTAGATAAAAGCACTGTATTTACGCAGGGCGGGGTTATTCGCCTCAACGCCTCCATTCGCATATACGTCTGGGCCATCCTCGGCTCACAGAAGCAAACGCTCAGTGCTATACTGGGCACGGGAAGGGCGTTTGACGCGCAGAAACAGTTCTTGGCAAATGTAGAGGACGCCATCTCAGCTAAGGTGGACCTCCCGGCGGCGATCAAGCAGTATTAAGACGTTTTGCAGAATGCCCACACCCCAGTAGACTATGTATTTGGAATAGGTATTTATATGGTGCTGAGCAATATGATACTACAAGACGACCAGGTTTACGGTTACAATAATCAGATCGTAGTCGCCACCGTCAATCAAAAAATCGGCCGCAACGGGAACGTGAACATGGGTATCATCAAGCTCGGGAGCGGAGTTGGAAGTGGAACCGATTTCATAAAACCGCAAGCACTCACCCCACCACGAAGCACACCATCAAGTCCCTTAGGAAATAGTGTCTCATCAAGTTCCACCAGTTCCTTAGGAACTAGTGTCACAGCCCACGAGGAGGAGAAATTATGGCTCGTCGTCACCCTCGTGGCGATCGGACTATTTGCGCTTTGGTTTTAGGAACTCTCGGGAGACTAAAAGTAGGAGACCGGCGATTGACACGATTAAAGCCCAAGCATTCTCGGCGAGCCATCCGGCCGTTTTTGATAATATAGATAACAAGTAGGAGACGAGACCCCCGATCAGTCCAGGTAGCGCGGCAGCCACCTTTCCGGCTAATTTAGCCAGGAGACTGGCGAGGGCTTTTAGATGCCTTTTTGCCCACTCCTTGGCTCCACCGGATGGCGCGGGTGCTGGCGCGGCGGCTGCCGCACCGCCAGTGATAGCTAGAACTATGGTTGATATAATCATGCCGAGAGCTGCGAGGATGCTTAATATTGTTACGCCCTGCTCTCTGAACAGAGTGCGAATACGCTCACCGAGTGTCGTCTGCTCGTGCAGAACCCTCGAGATTGTTTCGCGGATCCGACTTATTTGGGTGCGGAGAGCCTCACGGCAAGCCGATGCAGCCTCCAAGCGAGCTTCTCTTTCATCCCGCAACGACCGCATGAGTTCGGTGATCTGCTCGGTAGATTCTCTATCACCACGGGCTTCCTCCAGTCTTCTTTTTTCTAGCGCGATATGTTCATCCAGCGCCGAGAGTTTGGAGAGGTTAAGGACCAGTTCGCCCCGGACCGTTTGCAGAGCCTTATCGAGTCCCCGGAGTCCATCGTGCTGAGTATTCCGTCTATCTCGCTTTCGCTGATCTCGACAGTTTCTATCACGGCGACAGTCTTCGCCATCATTTCGTCGGTAGACTGTAGGGCCTCTACAGCGCGGGCCGGCATAATTGTTTTACCCCTCTTCCAATCTGGGAATCCTAGTTCGTCCTTATGATTTGACCACCGCCCGACTTCCGACAACGGTGGTCAGCGCTAGGGGTTTTCCGGTCCTCATGTTGATGATTGGGACATTTGATGCTTTTAGCCGCAACCTTCCACGCAGATCCAATTCGAACTTGGAGTAGTCGCGGCCGACAGATGGGACCATACCTTTTTCTGCCAAACTGCAGCTGACTTGACTACTTCCTGGCTTAGACTAATGGCGTTGGTAGCGCCACATATTTCCTCGCCAGCTGGAGTCTCTATGAAGGGCGTTTCGTTATCGTCATCGATGTCATCATCATCGAATAAATCATCGAGGTCATCATCATCGAGGTAATCGTCTCGGCCGAATTCGTCCATGCCAATATCGTGACCAGCCATTTTTAACGATGTATTAAAGAAAAAACCATACGGGTTTAATAGAGTTACTAAATATGTCTTCGAGTCAATACGGCCGCAAACTCAATCCATACCGCAGACTGCGGGACCCCTCGGGGCGAAAGGCATGAGACAGAGCATCGTTATTACTAACAATCCATCGACGATCGACCAGAACCAGCAGCTCTTGGCCCACTTCCCCAACCTCGGAGCTAGCGACGTCATTGTGCCGGGGACTGTTCGCCTCGCTCGCTTTCACTATTTCGCTGACGTCGACAGACGTGGACCGAACCGTCGTTCAGAACCTGGGTCGCGCCATCGTCAAGAAGACCATGATAAAGATTTCTGGTAATGAGGTGATGTCGAACGACGACAGCGACGTCTACCATTGTTACCAGGACCTGTGGAAGACGGCGCAAGAGCGCGAAAACGCGGGCTATCAGGGTATTGACACCAGCCGAAATAAAAACGTAACCAGACTTAGAATCGGGGCTGGTGACAAGGCAGATAACGTCGCGAGTGACAACGCGATCGCGGCCGCTTACGGCAACGGCTTCTACATCCCGCTCGACTTTGAGTTGCTGGAGAGTCACATGCCATACTATCAGAGCGCTTTGGCTGACCGCCTCGAATACGAACTAACGTTCAACGACTACGGCCGAGTTCTCATAGCCACTGACATGGCGTCGACGTATACGATCGACAATGTGTCGGCGAGTACGACATGGTCACGATGCCCGAACTCGATTTATCAGAACCCAGTACGCCGGGCGCGTTGCCATACTTTACGACCGAGTTCTTCGCCACCGCAAGATGATGAAAGACAAAAGCGACACATTGTGTAATATTAATGTCAACGTACCCGCCCGCTCGATGAAAGGCATACTGATGCTGTCCGAGGAGGGTCGGTTCGCGCTCGGGGTTAGAAAAACCGACAAATTCTATAACCCCAAAATCACAAAGGTCAAGGTGACGATCGAGGGAGTCCACAATCAACTCTACAGCCAGGGCCTTCGCGCGAACCAGCAGTGGGACGAAGCCAGAAAGCAGTTTGCTGCCGGTTCTAAGCGCTCCCCGGAGGTTGTCGCGGTTGCCAAAGACCTGCAGCTCTCGGACGTCTTCCTCGCGCAGTTCCTGACTACCAAATACGCGTTATGGCTAGACATGTGAGCCAGCGACGACGACCAAATGCACGGTAGTGGACGCCAAGTTGAGATCTCTAGCGAGGGTGTGACGATCCAGATAACCAAAGAGGCGGATGGAGCTGGGTCATTGAACGTGTACTTATATATAATCACAGAAGCACAACTCAACATCGAAGATGGCCGATATGTCTTAGCTTTATACTAAATCTAAAGAATGAAATCCTCTGGGTTTTACATCAAATAAAGTTTGTGATGCCCACTATGCCATACTATGTGGGCAGACAGGATGCGGAAAAACGGTTTTCATCCTCGACGTGCTCGAGGGGTCCTATTGCTATGCCTTTCGACACATTGTGATCATGTGTCCCACTGTGCGGCACAACGAGACTTATCAGCGGCGCCCGTGGACCGACCCTGAGGTATACGTCGTTGACCTCGGCGACAGGCTTCACGATTGGCTGCGTGGTTTATACCAAAGATTCCTACCAAAGAGTCCACCCTATACGTGATTGACGACTGCTCAGCCAAGGCGGCGATGACCAAAAAGAAGGACATGCTCTCTGAGCTCGCATTTTCGGGCCAGCATGCGGGGCAAAGCGTATGGATCTCCACTCAGAAGTACAACGCCGTCCTCAAGGATCTGCGCGAGCAAACGAAATGGGTCGCCCTCTTCCACTGCAAGGACCGAGACTCATTCGATGACTGTCTTCGAGAGAACGACGTTATCCCAACGCGCGAGGAGCGCCTGGAGGTTCGACAGATGCTTTCGAAATCTAAGCACCCCAATATGTTAGACTTATGAGACTAGTCAGAATAGCACACCCAACACTGTTGGAATAAACACAATGAACTGCCGACACGACTGCCGACACGGTTGGAGCTGTAGGAACGACTGCCGACACGACTGCCGACACGACTGTCGGCACGACTGCCGATACGGTATCTTTCCTGAAAGAAAATGAAAACACGACGCGACACGAGCTGCCGATTGCACGACTCAAAATTACAGGCAGCTAAACAAGAAACCCGAAAAGCTAAACAAGATAAAATACTCGACGAGCTTCGAGAGGCCAAACAGTCGTTATTTGTTCCAGCTCCAACCGCACCAGCTCAGGAGGTTCACTCTCCGACAGTAGCTCCAACCGCACCTCCTGAGCGGCAGTTGGGGATGCAATAGTGGATTGCTGTAGCTCCTACCTGGATCATCCCGTGGGTTGTTGGTGGTGGTCTGGCAGTTATGGGAACCGTGTGTGTGTTTTGCTGTTTCAACCCCCAACAGTATTGGAGGCGGAAACACCTTTCGAGACAACCAACCGCGGTTCCGAAGGAAGTTACGAAACAGATTGCGCCCCATTTAAACATTGATCACTATCCATTTTATATGCAATAATCACTATATGTAATGGCTGAATACAATGGTAAAATGATAGTGGATGCGGTTTATCACGCCGTGGTGATATCGGGTCTCAAGGATGGCCTTCGGACGGCCCGCTCCCAAATTGGACATGACCGCGCGAGACGTAGGTCTCGTGAGCTTAGATGTGGCGGCCGCAGTTGGGACTCGAGATTATCTAGTTAAAGCTGGAATTCTACCTGTTAATATATGGAAATAATGGCTTCGATCGCAATGATAATATGTGGTGCAATCGTGAGCGCTGCGGCGTTCGGCGGTAGCAACTATTTCCTCTCGAAACTGGGAAACTCGGAGGCGGATGAGGAGCGCAAGCGTCACGATTTAGGGGTAGAACAATTTAATAGCGCAAAGGAATCATGGTCGAAAAAACGAACCGCCCATCTGGACTGGGTCAACGAAGAGCTTCGCCGAGAGAATCACGCCGTGCAAACTTCCTGGAACATTGAAGTAGCCAACCGCGAGTACGCGCTGGCACATCCGCAGAAAATTCTCGCGCCGTTGGATCCCGAGCCCCAACTTTCAGATTTCTATGTACCGTCAGAGGCCCAAAAAGACCGCGAGATCGCGTTCGTCGTCGTGGGAATGGTTGCGACAGGTCTCGTCAGCTACTATATTGGAAAATCAATAAGCAAAAGCAATAAGAAAAAGCAATAATTATTTTAAACAACTTTTTTTAAATAATATATATATATAGAACGATGTTAGTTGACGAGCTTTATTTTTCTCTGCTCGATGTAGGCTACACGGCCCTTAAACACCGTTTAGCTGGCGCAAAGGGTCTGATCCGTCTGGCCCAAGACTCTCTAGAGACGTGGCGCGAGGACGAAAAAGCGGCCACCCTTTTCGCAAAGCGGATGTTAGGTTCCTCCGAGTTCCTTCAGAACTTAACCGGCAGCTGCAGCGAAACTTTCAACAAAGGCTTAGTATCGACGACGCAGTTACCGGACGATCTGGCGAGGATATGTTGGAGACTGTTCGACCTACTAGAATACCTCGCATATGATGGACACGCGCAAGCTTAATAGCAAACTATCGGTTCGCCTAGCGCTCAAGCTAGCGAACACGTACTACAGCCCCCGCGGCTACTGGAAGGGACTCGCGGCCATCAAGAACCTCGCGGCGGCGACCAAGGTTTCCGAAAACGCAGCCAATGAATGGCTCAAGAAGCAGGCCATCTGGCAAATCTATTTGCCCGCGCCTCACAATATTCCGCGGCCGAAATTCGACGTGCCGGTGCCGAACGAAGTCCAACAAGCAGACCTCCTGTTTCTCCATCAAGATCGCGTTGGTCGCAAGACGTACAAGTACGCAATGACAATCGTTGACGTAGCGAGTCACTATAAGGGGGCTGAGCCGCTGGCCACTAAAGAGTCTAAGGAGGTGGCCGAGGCTCTTTCCCGAATATATAAGAGTCCTCTCAAATGGCCGAATCTTCTCCAGGTCGATCCCGGCCGCGAGTTCATGGGCGCGGTCTCTCATATATTGGCTAAACACGACGTTTCTGTTAAACGCGGCCGCGTCGACATCCACCGTGACCAGGGGATCGTGGAGCGGTTCAATCGAACCCTGGCTGAGAGGCTGTTCGGGCACCAATATGCCAAAGAGCTTGTAGACCCTCATAGGCTATCGACCGAGTGGGTGACCAGGCTGCCCGCCGTGGTCTCTGCACTGAACGGCGAGGTGACCAGATTGATCGGTAAGAAGCATGTATATGCCATGAAGGCAGACAATGTGACGCACAAGCCATCTGCCGTCTCGCGCGGGCGACCCGTTGGTTTAGCGGAGAAACGGCTTCCATCGGATGTTGCCGTCTGGTACCTCTAACAACCTGGAGAGCTCGAAGGTGGTCGCCGCCGCGCGACTGATCCCGTGTGGTCTCTCAATGTATATCATCTGGATCGATCTATTACCAAATCCGATTAGCCCGTGCTCTACTACCTCGACAGTGGTCCATCACGCGGGTTTGTTCGCGAAGAACTTCTTGCGGTGCCTTCTGACACCCAACTACCCCCCGGACAGTCCGTCGTCATAGTCGGTCAGGCTCTCGTCAAAGCCTTTAGTATTCTCCCATTTTTTCAGAGTTCTATAGGCTCGGTGTGTACCCCGTCTTCCATCACTCTCCTCTTGTCGTAGTACGCCGACAGCCCAAACTTCTCCTGATTGTACCTCTTCATCACACCATTAACCATTCGGAATCCCCTGTTCTCCGCCATGTCCCTTCTCCCTTCGAGAGTGCTCTTGTACCTCCACCAAGTCAGATCGTTAGATCTCCTCAACATCCCCTTGACCGAGTGCTTAGTTTGTTCGTCACCGGTCACGTAGTAACACTTGCTGCACAGCGCGATGGCTCTATCCCCCTCGAATTCCAGCTTGAACAGTCCGGGTTCTCTTTCTCTCCATTTATCCCACGCCAACCACTCGGCCTTCTCCTTGTTGAACTTTCTCTTCTTCCTCACCACCTTCGACAGCGTCTTCTCCGACACCGCGAAGTACATGCTGTCAGTGTCCATCTGTATAAGTTCGAAATCTCCGCGATCCACGTACTTGTCCAAGAAGTCATAGTAGAACTCCAGCATCCGGAGCTTGGCCAACTGGTAGACCGCTATGCCATACTGAAACGGTCTGTTGATCACCACTCGAGTCTTCCTGCTCGATATCTCGTAAGCCTCCACAATCTCCTCCAGGTCTTCGAACCACGCCGACCTCAGTGCCCGGTCGACAGTCTTCTCATCCTTCGTATAAGTGGTGTAAAGGTGTCTCTATTGTGCCTCTATCAGCTTGCCACAACACGCGTTGCCAACCAGTTTGAATATCTCCGCCAACACCGCCTTGCTCTTGTCGATGTCCCCCATCCGTCTGGCCGCGGTGACATATTTAACGAACCATTGGAACGGTTTGCCGGACGTGTAGTATATCACCATATGCACGGCCTTGACGACCAGACCGTGCTCCAGATACCACTTTAGCAGCGGGGAGTATATGATCATCTTCTTGGCGGATAGGGCTCCAACAAGCTTCTTACCGTCTCCTCGTTTCCGGTCCGTGTCCTTAAAATATGTTAACATGTGTTCCGGGACTTCTGCTTCCTCGACAACTCTGTTTACAAATAATGGCGACATTTCCGAGAACTTGTCTCGCAACGTTTCCGGGACCTCTATATCCAACTCTGCAAATCCGAACCACTCGTCGCACCTGGCCCTCCTCACGAAACGGTCTATACGCGACTGTCTTTCCGGGTCGTCCCACGTCCATATCATCTCCTCACCGCGCGGCATGTCTTTCGACAGGGAAGACAGGTACAGCGCATTGGCGTCGTAACCCAGCACCGCCTTGCACATCTTCTCCTCCCGACTCCCTACCTGACCCCTGATCGTCGACCTGCCAGCCTCGGCGTATCTGGAGAACACTATGGATGGACCACCAACCAACCCCTCATTCATCATCGCGTAAGTCTCACCCTTCGGTGACCACAGCTCGGGCGTGTCCGCCTTCCCATCGATCGACCCGCGGAGCAGGTACTGAAGGGAAACACAGGGCAGAGACACGGCATCATTGAGTATGTCCACACCTCTCCCCCTGTACAACTCCATCATTTTAGTCAGTGCCTCCAGGAACGGTCCGAAATCCAAGTCGTTGTAGTGTCGCAACCATTCCTGGACGTCTTCATCCCGTTTTCTCGGAAGACCTTCTTGCACTCTTTCCACTGGGACAACGACAGTAGGAACTCACCCTTCAACTTCCAGTACCACTCGGGATAGCCGGGCAGCCCCGGATGTTCGAGCTTGTCCGCGCTATCGAACCACTCGTACGGGAAGTGGGACTTTACCGTTTTACAGTCGTACGCCTTAACCCATCGGTCATACGTGGTACCGGGTCCCAGATACTGGATGATGTCGATAAATCTAAACTCCGGGGTAAACAGAAACATCGTTGTGCTGCCCCTCTTTCCGACCATCACCTTATTCACGGTGGCCGCCAACTTCTCGACAAGGTAATGCTTGATGAGGTTCAGGTCGTTCCTGCTGCAGTTGAACCCCACCACCGGGACTTGATCGATCCACGAGACGATCTTCTCTTGCTGAGGTTTCGACAGCATGTCTATGTCGGTCGGCATATAATTCTTCCTAACCCCCTCCCTGATGGCTTTGCCTCTCCTCTGCAGCTCGGTCACGAACTTCTCGACCAGCGTGTCGGGGTCTCGTTCGCAGATGTGGGTGATCCCCTCGTGCATCGTATCCCCCAACGACACAGATATAGGGACGTGCTCGACCTCGAAGGTCATGTCTTTGGTGGGTCGCATGGTTTTCGACTTGTCGAGATACGCCTCGAAGTCGTAGACTATCTGGTGAGGGTACAGAGTCGTCTCCTCCTCGCGCGGCGGTTGATAATGGGGATTCCCCTCCTTCAACCACTCGCACTCCCACATCACCACCAGCTCGTAACCCGCCTCCCTTATCTTGGCGTCTTGAATGTTCGTCCTCTTGTACAGCGATCTCGCGTTACCTCTCCAGCAATGCGTCGGACACCCGTGCCAGTAGCATCTGTGAAACTGAAACACGGTCTTGGTCTCGTGACAGTAGCCGTCGACCGGATCGCCGGCCACCCGCCTCTCGCCACCGTGACCACATATCGCGTGATGTATGTGCTTTCACACCCTCTCCTCTTCTCTGCTCAACCATTGAATCGACCTCTCGCTCGCTGACCCCTTGGGATAGAACGCCTTCTCGTAGGCCGACTGTGGTCTCTCTACCCTCTTACCGGGACATATCACCACGGTATTCACACCCATGCAGGTGGTCGCGTGCCTGTGTATGTTACACGACTTTGTGAACCGTTGTTGATATCCGGTGCATCCGTACTCGTTCGTCATCTTACGGAGGTTCGTTATGAGGAACGAGTGACCTCCAAACATTCCTATCGTCATGGTCTCCTCCCCAACGCGTCGTAGTTTGCCGGAGACTTCATGAGGTACCACACTCCGTCGGCGATGGGCTCGTAAACGCGAATGCCTAACTTGATGTGCTCTTTGACCTTCTTAATATCGTCCAGGGGGATTCCCTTGCTATCCGGTCCGTTATCGTGACCGAGGTATTCGCGAGCCAGAGCTCGTGCCTCCTCACAACAGCGGTCGGATCTCCCTTTACGGTGGATGGTTATGCACCTAAACAGACACAAGTAGTCGTCGTACGTGTCGACGGAATACATTCCCTTTTTCTGTCTTAACCAATCGGGGAGTTTTCCCGCTCCCATGAGGAGTTGTTGAGCGTCGATGATCATCTTCACCTCGACCGATATCCAACGAACGAAGGTCCATTTTGTGTTTGGTCTATCGACTTTGGCGATGTCTATTCGACCTCTCTCTCTATCGGCTATCCAACTCTCAGCTTTGGATATCTCGTTTATGATAGATCAGCGTAGCGTCGGTCTCGATGTTCCTAATATGATACGAGCACGAATACCTCAGATAACATGCCGTGGTCATCTCTGGGCGAATTTTATTCATTATGCGATTAGCGATCTCCCCGTCTACCCCCCTCTCGAAGGTCCATACTATCTTCCTCCTACCCCTATCAACAGTTTCCCTAGCTTCGGCTTATTCGGCGAGAACCCTGGGACCCTCCTCCACCAAATCTCTGGCGAGCCTCTCCTCCTCTTAGGAGGTCTCCCCACCAGGCCTTGATAAATCTTATTGTAGTACGCCTTGCATAGTGCTTTTCTGCGTGTGCTGTGATCGTCTTTTACACGCTGCGCGTAAGCGGTGGCACGCAGGCTGGCCGTCGTCTCGTTCTCCAATTTCTCGGAGCGTTTTTCGGGGTCGGCAGGCAGTCGTCCGGTCAAAACCGCACGCCGCAGCCTCTCCTCGCGAACGACGGTTCGCGCTTCACTTATCCTCTCTGCTATAGCTTTCTTGAGTCTCAAACCTCTTAGGGAAATTCCCCAACTCTTAGCTTGCTCTCTCATTTGCTTTATGGTAGGCATTATACTGAGTATAACCAATGGATTTTTTATCTCTAATAGGGTGTAAATTGTTGATATGTATAACAGGTTTTGCTATGTAAGATAGATTGATGTATTATACTGAGTATAAATTAAGGATTTCTTATCTCTAATAGGATGTAAATTGATGCTAGGTATGACAGATTGCTGTATTATACTGAGTATAACTTATGGAGTTCTTATCTCTAACAGGGTGTAAGTTGTTGCTAGGTATGACATATTGCGGTATATACTGAGTATAACATAGGGATTCTTATCTCTAATAGGGTGTTATCTCATTTATAACTTCTCATCCAGTCGAGGAAGTATCGTGGTTGATGAAAAATAATTTCCACTCTTCTCATCCATACCGTGCGAACAGTGGGGGAGAATACAAATAGTATATGAGAGTCAATAATGATACCACCTCTTGATGGGAGTCACCGCGCGTAGCGGGTGGCTTCCAGAGGGAGCTGGTATCATTTTGACTATCACATACTACTCACCGTCTCACTAAGCGGGGGCAACTCAGGGAATGGGATCACGTGGTCTATTGTTTACACTGGATTAATGGCGGCCCCCATGAGGTCTCGGGTAAATCTTATTTTTCATCAATACGACTGTGGTTTCTTGCTTTTAATGATGACCATGTTCGTTAACACTTATTTAGCAGCATTACCTATGTAGTTAGTCTGAACATTCTGCAGAGAAATTTATATCGGACGGAATCGAACGTTGTTTAAACTTGGTCCGGTTCATATGCACAAGTTAAAATATGAACTGCAAATGGCGCTTTGTGTGACAGAAATCCGTACGCGGAATGTTTTGTTTCGTACAAATGTTTTGTTATAAATATCACATATCGAGGGTTCAGCGCAATACGGTCGTAACTCACTTTTTTTTCGAAATGGACTTTTTTTGCATTTTCTAATGTATTATCTAGTAATACAGCATATGTAACAAGATTAGAATTTAATTCCAATATTTAAGGCTATAAATGGTCATTTGGCATAAGGTCGTAACTCAAAATCGCCAAAATAATCTCAGCGCAACACAGTCGTAACTCAAATTACATATGCAACGTATTTGTGCTTCATTTCATAAAGAATTGTGGTGGATCTATAGTGCAATTTTGAACTATAAATAATTATGGACTTGTATTTAGTAAATAAAATGATATTACATAGTACATAAAAAATGTTTAAACATTTAAATACAATTGAAAGTTTGGAAAACAAATATAATCTCGGAATGCAAAAACAAATTCAGCGCAATACAGTCGTAACTCCAGTTATTTGTACAACAGTTTTGCGCTGCATTTTATACAATATTATTGTAGCTCAACAATGATATTTGGATATATAAATAAAGATCAAGTTGTAGTATGTCAGAAAATAATATTACATCTAAAAATTTACATTTTTTTATTAACAAATATGAGATTGAAAATAATGTTTAGCTGACAAAACCGCAATACGTTAAAAAAAATCATTTATTTTTTCTTGGCATTTTCCATTTTATTTTACATTAATAAACATTAATAAACATGACACCATGAGCACATGTAATATAAATTACATGTAATTTCAATATTTAATGCTGAAAGTTATTAATGCATGCATATAGCTGTAGCATTTAAAAATACTTATAAAATTAAACAATGTTTCACTGACGAAGCCAAATAAGTTCAGCCAAAAAAAAAAGAAATTATATTTAATTGTTCAATATAAATTGCAAACAAAGGGAGAAATAAGTGGTACTGTATATAGTTATACCCCCCGCAACGAGTTGTGGGGGGGGGGGGGGGGGAGGTATACTGGAGTCAGGTTGTCCTTCCGTCCGTGCGTCTGTGCGTGCGTCCGTGCGTCCGTAAACTTAACATCAGAGAAACATTGTTATAACTTATATTTCCTTCATCTAAAATGCTCAATATTTCACACATGCATTCCTGTAAGGCTCTACTACCATGCTGTGCCAAATCCACGACTGTCCAACCCCCGCTGATCCCAAGGTCCACGTCAAATACTTAGTATCTTTACAAAACTTAACATCAGAGAAATATGTTATAACTTCTATTTCCTTCATATAAAATGCTTAATATTTCACACATGCATTCCTGTAAGGCTCTACTACCATGCTGTGCCAAATCCACGATGTCCAACCCCCGCTGATCACATGCATTCATGTTGAAGGTCACATACTTTGTCTCTTTACAAAACTTAACATCAGAGAAATATGTTATAACTTTTATTTCTTTCATCGAAAATTCTTAATATTTCATGCATGCATTCCTCTAAGGCTCTACTATCATGCTGTGACAAATTCCCGCTGATCTCGAGGTGAAGGTCACATAGTTAGTCTCTTTACAAAACTTAAACATCAGAGAAATCGGTTATAACTTCTATTTCCTTGCTCGGATCTGCTTCACATTTCACACACGCATTGCTCCAATGTGCCTCTACTACCATGTGACAAATTCACGTTCATGCCCTCCCGCTAAGCCCAGAGTCAAGGTCACAAGCCCACACAATTGGAAATGTTTACATATTTTAGGGGTATCTGGGTATTCCGTAAGCCTCGCTTACTGACCAATCTAGTTGAAAATGAGGTTGACCTCATGGTCAGGAGCAAAATAGATTTAAACATTATTTGTATAATCTTAAATGCAATCTGAACGGAATATGCCTAGTCCGGAAGTTGTATGTACCGTATTTATGAAAATGTGTATTAATTACATTTTTTTTCAAATTGTCACATTGTTTCTAATCTCAGGTAGTATTATGTTAGTGTGTGTATCTTATAATATATACTTTTAATTCAATTGGAGGAGACTGTCACATTGTAAGCACAAACAAACAATAACACCTAATTGCGTCACCGGTAGGCGTGATTTCAGTGGCTTTAGCTGCACTGACAGTTTCCTGCCAAAGATTTAGGAGCTCCTGTGCTGAGCATACGATAGAAGTGTCATATTTTCTAATAAATCTTTACTTATAGAGATCAGGCATTCATAAATGAATGAAGTCACTTAAACATGATGGAAATAGTCCGCATAGTTTTTTTTCATATTTTATGATTTCACATCCTATTTTGCTTTTAAAGGTTCATTTTTTCGTCATATCTGTTGAGCGATAAACATAAGACAGTCATTATTATAATATCAAAGCATATATTATATGGTCATACATGGTGTTGTAAACATAATAATGCAAAGTTACAGAGTACCTGAATTATGTTTTATAGTTTGGCGCGGAAGTCTAAAATTACTAGACTATGTACATGTATGTGCCAGCGGCTTTATCATGGTCTTACAAAGCAGCTAATTCAGTGTCATAGAATTGGTGACTGATGGCGTCATGAAAAACCATTGTTAATTCAAACATGACACATGTTACACATGATGTGGACCACATGCATGGGTATTACCAGATACATACTCCCTTACTGTCTAAAATCTATTATGTTTCATAATTAGTGTAGTTGACTATGTCTTTCTCAAACCGTGTTTTCATATAATTTACTGTTTACATTGTTTTATTAGACACTTTATACTAATCTATAATTTCTAGTGACAGAAATCATGGAAATATATCTTCAATACACAATAATGTAAAATTGATTATATAATTTCATTCCAATATTCAAGGCTAAACATGGTTATGTGGAATATCCATGTGTCATTTTAATACGAGTTAAAAGCGAGAAAGCCAAATAATTTCTGACGTAACTCGAGTTAATATTGTATTTTTCCAAAACTAATCCGCAATTTTTAAGCTTGGATAATGCATGACTTTTTTATAAATCGCTATGCTTATGGTTAAAAGCACTCGGTATCAGATATGCACAGAAAACAGATCCGTAAAAAATTATTATCAAATGATATGGTGTGATTAGTATGTGCAGAACATCACACGAAAAACAACACAAATTATTGAATATCTGAAACATCATCCGAGACACAGTACCTTCAATAAATGTACATATTATTACTGATGATGGGTGTCTGTTAACCTCAAGAATGGCTCAATATAATTAAAATAGTTTGTCAGTAGTTTCAAGTTGAAATAAAAAAAATACTTTTGATTTCAATAAACTGTTTCAAGATAAACGGCCCATTATCAATTATTTTTTACCATATATGTATGATAATTACAGATGTAAATGTAGGTCAAGGTCATTACACTAATGATAATGTAATTATGTAAAGTGTAGATATGCAAGTGCATAAATAAGCAGTACTAGTTGCATCTGTGTATGTACTGATATTAGTGAAAAACATTAAATTCAGATATGTACACGACACATGTTTTTTGAGCTTAAAAAGCTGACCACTGAAGACCAAGGTCATGACCGTGATGATAATAGCATGTTATGCTCAGAAAAGAAAATACATCAAGGATATTTTCATTCATTGCAAGTAAATTGCTGAAGCTGAAATCAAAATATCAAGTTTTACAACATATTTTTAAAAATTGATTCAGAGTTGCGACCGTATTGCGCTGAACCATTTCAGCATTTTGGCTGTTATTTTCAGCGCAATACGGTCGTAACTCAAATATTTGCTAATATCACTTTTTCATTTATTTGAATTTTTTTTTCATAAGGTTATTTATTTTTCATTTGTGTTATAACAGAATATAAGTGAAAATGGTACATAACTGAGTGTAATTGTTAGTTTTAGAAATATTTTTGGCTCTCCTGAACGTTTTACAAAAAGTGAGTTACGACCGTATTGCGCTGAGACCTTCGATATAGCGAAACAACGATAGCATCTATTGTTTTAATAATATGCATACATATTGTAATTAATGTTTAATAGCGATATACTTATGAACATTATACTATAATAGTTTTTATACTCCAGCACTATGTTTTAAGGCTGTGTGATTTGACTCAAAATAAGCTGGATCAGTTAATACTTAAATTCATACGCTTTATGAGAACATCAGGACATTTAAAATATACAAATATTATTTAAAGGAGTACCGATATGATATATTTTAATAATAAAAATATTGAAAATACATACTACAATTGCTTACAACATAATTTATTGATCGAAAATAGTCACTGAATCGTGGCCTATTTGACCCCATTACCTATTGCGCGGGTACCCCACTATACCCTCTGTATGTTGGTCAGTGGGGGTGTTCTGGGGTGCGATCGCTAATACAATGTTTGCGTAATGCTATATATCATACGTGATAAAAATAATATTTGTACCCAGACAATTTATATTATGACACACAATAGACAAGGCATTATCATAAATGTGTATTTACATTTTTTCAACGTTGTATGCATCCGTGAAAATACCCCACCTACCCATTTACCTGTATGAATATTTGCGTTAGTTGACATTTTAATAGATGTGAGTAAGTCGTCGACAATTCACGTTTTATTTGTCCTAAATTATTGTATTGTGTCCCAGATAGACGCACTAATGGACGACCCGGCCTTTCCATTCGTATGCGATGTTCTGTTATACCCCCCCCCCCTCCCTCTCCCATCACTATACAGCTGCACTATTGTATCTACCTATTAGTGCAGATGCCAAACAGCAATTTGAGCCTTAACCTAAAATTACCGTCCACACGAAATGTTTTGATGGTTTTGATAACTTGGATGTCAAGTTGAATGATACCTTGATAGTATTGGGCACTTAATTACTAAATTGGTATTTCCATAATTGAAATTCAAGATGGCCGCCACATATATAAAACATGTAATCAATGTCGTATTGTGTTTGCTATTCGGATTAGACCAATCAATTTCGTATATATTATTCGTTAAATGACACACTGATAGCATTAACCACTTTACTGCTTTGTCCAAAATGAAAATTCAAGATGACCGCTAAAATATATGGAAAATTAATGAAAATCATGAATATAGTATATACGTATGTCTGTGGCGGGACAGCATCAAGAGCGTATACAGTATCGGACCTATTATATATTGACGTGTCAATATTTAGTACAGCATATATCAATAGTTATGTAGTACTTTTTTACCTAAGTTATCATTACAAGATACCAAGCGCCCACCAATTGCTATTTACAACACACTCTGAATATAAAATATATGAGCCAGCTGTATACATATACCTGTGGCGGAGACAATCTCCACAGCAGCAGGTTTATACACATTAGCGCAAATATGTTCTACTCGTCAGTGTATACTTATTATCACGACAATAATGATTCTCATGTAATGTGGTTGCTCGTATACATCACGAGTGATGGGCGTTGTTAAAGGAATGGCTTCATTCATCGGCGAAATCTGGTTCTTCGGTCTCGTTACATGTATCGTTGTCACAAAAATCTGCGGCATCTTTCGTCCATCGGTTTTGATAATTGCCTGTGCTGCTACAGCTGCAGAAGATGGTACACGCTAACCGAGCTGTGTAATATCCACATCTGGCGGTCGCACATGGTTGTTCAGATGAACAACCACATCGAATCATCTGCATGATAGCTGCTGGCGCTGGTAGTTTATCTGAAGGCAGAGTCACTGCTGAAATATTTTTTGAATGGTTGTCTTTCAACCAACCCCACTCTATGGCGACAAGGTTTGGGGGATCTGGCTCCAAGGCAGCTGTGTGGCGCATCACATGCTCACCTTTCATAAATCTGTTCAGTACTTCAGTTGGCAGACATTCCATCGATCGCAGATAGTATAGGCCATACCTTGCGTAGATGATATGCCCTGCCGCAAAGAAGTATGGCATCATTGCATTTACAGCTAGTAAATGGAGAGACCAGTCCCTTTCTCTTTCAGCCCTAACGTAGAGCATCATAATCATCACTGGCTTGAAGACACAATTGACCCAGTGTTTGGTTGTTCTACTCTGTGCAGCTTTGGCATCCAATGCGGCAATTAAATCAGTATAGTTGTCAATGTTATGTAATTCACCACGCACGCAGTAACTCTTCTGTAACCATTCTCATAGCTCGAATATTCTGTGGGAAATTTTTCCCAGCTAACATACGACTTACTCCGCCAAATGCCGACTTCAATACATCCTCCAAACCACTGTTTGCCATCAATACATCGACACAGCCTGCAAAACACATCAGCATGTGCATACCTCCGAGGCGTGGAATAAATGTGTTGAATATTTATGGATGCACCCACATGACATTAACCATTACGCGATATAGTTGCTGATCTGCCGTAAATACAGTGTATGTCTGTCCGCATTTCAATGTTAGCCGTTGAGCTTCTGCCATTGCAGTCATCATGGTGTCCGGATCGGACGGTGTCATGTCTATCAATGGGGTGTACATAGCCTTTGTTGCAGGTTCTGCATTTTTTCCTTCTTCGCGTGCCATTTTGGAGTCAAACCCACCATACTCTGATGGCAAAGTTTCAGTTACAACATTTTGTAAAAACGCAAAGTCTAATGCCTGTGCCCTTTTATGTGATATGGCTTGTTGTGCTAAAACTTTGAGTGGTAGTATCGAATGATTGATTCTACTTTCTGGCATTTGTGGTTTCTTGGGACCACTGTAGTGCTTTACCAGCATATCTGAAGTTACCTCCGTTTGCATTTCGATCTTTTTTATACGTCTAATGGTCTCATTGCATGTGGCGCTGTCATATGATCCATTGTTTGCGGCTGTGTTAGAAGTAACGATAATGCATGCGTCGATCTGAGGCCATTCTGTGAGGAAATATTTGCATCATAGTTATCCGCTACCGCTTGAACTAGCCCAAGCTTTGAATCAGATATTGGCAGTGAACATAAACTCTCTTCCGACGCAGCTGCTTTGGCAGCCGATGTTTTGAATCGCAGTACTTCGTCGTAAGAGCAGGTCACGCCAAAGTCATGAAAACATTCAATCAAACACTTTTCTCTGACCAGAATCCCAAGTGCGACCTGAAGACTAGTGGGTCTGCTAGTGACAATATTAATTATAATATTACCGATCAGAACTGAAGGTAACAGTGAATTTAGTTTGTCAGAGATGCTTGATAGTAGTGACATTAACGAAGGACTTGTTTCTGCAGCTGCATGCTGAGTGTCAATTCTGGTATTATACATTTGTCTGTCTGGTATTAATTGTTTTGTCTCTTTAACAATTCGGATAGCAAGAGTTGTAACGGTTTTGTCCTCCTCCTCTTCCTCTTCTAACCTAAGCAAAGTGGATGCTCTATCACGAAACAATATGATATTAGCGAGGCCTGGAGATGACAGTACAACTATCATGTCACTAAAGTGATCTGCTAATCGTTGTGTAAGCTTGCTACGAGATATATTAATCCCACCATGCGCTGTATACAAATTGTGTATTTCTACTGATGTCCATACATGAATGGTATCTGCCAACATCAATTCAACTACTGTACTAAATGCCGTATCTTCGTCTTCCGAGCCTTTCTTTGATACTGCTTGTATAGATCGAGGTGTCCTAACCTAACCCTGCAATCATTGTGGTAGCGACCATCAGCTGCTGGCAAATCACTCACTGCACCATGTAATCTTAATTTTACATGTGTAGCCCACTCATCATTCCGAATAGCGCACACGTTCAGTATAATTTCTTTGAATGTTTTGCTTCCACTTCCACGATCCGCAGTCATACACAATACTGATTTCTGCCACCTTCCAGGATTACGCGGGTCTGGTGTCATTTGGCATGTTTCTCCACAAAATATGCAGTGCTCTAGAAAACTAAACGTTGACATTTCCGATCGTCGAGACATTTTAGCGGGTGGAGGCTCACTAGATGACCGTGCAATGGAGGGGCCATGACGTTTCAAATATCGCCCAATGTGCAAAGGTGAAGTGTATGTCGATACACTTTTGTGACATTTAATAGCGAGATTGTTATCGTCATCCAGCCGTTTTTGAAGATCAATATTCACCCCATCACCTCGCTGTCGACTAATATCCACGATGGTCTGTATCCGACCAGGACCACAATCATCAATGGTTTTCCTGTGAGTCCGCATTTGAAGAAACAGTTTTCCATTGTTTTTGCACACACTACATGCAAATGCTGTATACAACTATCATAAACTAGAAATTCAATCTAATAGAAAATTAACTACATGTATGTGCAGTATGTTAATTTCATGTGAAGCTGTGTAACTAAAGTACGTTAAAATCACAGCGTTGTTAAAATCGTTTATCCAATCATTATATATCAAACCGAAAGTAGTAATACACGTGTCTGAACTTTGAAAAAAAATGTCGTAGTACTTAGTAATAGTAGTAATAAATGTGGTGGTGTATTTAAAACAAATTCATACACTGTTGTCATTGGAAAAACTCACACTTGTACCCGATTATGACCGAACCATGTTTCGGCAACATTCATGGCAGCCATCTTGAATTTCTCAATTTCCTCAAGGGTGACAAGGTGGCACCCTTCGGATTCTGAATGAAAATATGTTGAACATTAGGAAACTGTAAAAAAACATCGTGTGGACGCTAATTTTGAGTCTGGCGAACTTCCTCCAGACTATATTATATTTGACATATGTAATACTGTAGCCGGGTCCTATTTTTCCCATGCGGATTATATTCCCCGTTGCGTATTCTTGTTTCCTTTCGTATGTTAGTCGAGTAGTCAGCCTAGAGTTTTTTCCCTTAGAGATTGTCGGTTTCTGTGTAGTTTTTCACGAGAGTTTAGTGAGCGAAGTTCGAATTTTCTGACGGCAAGATGTTTTAATGTTTTACAAGTTTATGTTGGTAAGAATTGGTTCATGAAATATTGTATCCTTTTAATATGTCAAACGGTTTGAATTGCAATGGGTTTCGGTAAATACGCGTAGTCCGAATTGTGTGTAAATGACGTCGAAATGTAATTGGTTACATTTGACATTCCGAAATGGTGCGTTATCCAAATTCTTGAAATGCACACACTTCACTTCCGATTGATGCATGCATGTCACTTAACAAGTCTAATACACTTCCAGTACTCACATCACTGATAGAGAAGATTGACAGCGAGTAGCCAGTGGACGAGAGAGGTGGAGAGCGTTGTTCACCCAGATCCATCATTCTGGGTAAATTGTAAGGGTCATCAGGTGAATTGTAAGGACGTAATTCCCAGCAGGGTTATATCCGATTAGCGTGTCCACCGGTTTATACTATATAGGACAGTGGCGGAACACACAGCATATATATGTACCATTGTCACGGAGTATATAAACTGATATAAAGGATCGAACTTGCATTCTTTTACCTCCTCTATTTCATCACCATGGATAGGGAAAAGGGAGAAGTTTACAATGGAGCCCCCAAGTGAATCGGAACTTTACGTGATGTGGTTAATTATTGTGTATTGGTACGTGTGTGATTCGGCCGCGAATCAGTGATGGTACAGTGATGATGATAGTAATGAGCCTTGTGACGCCGTTCGGGGACAACGAGCAGCAATTCAACACCTGAGCAGCAATCCGGCATCCGAGCAGCAGTCTGGCATCCGAGCAGCAGTTCGACATCTGATTATTTCTTCACTATACGTTCTATATCACCATAGTCGGTGATAATTCCACGCGTTTGAGTTTGACTCATTGATGTATTTCCCTCTACACATACACCAAACCAGTACGCCAACCATCCTGGAAGCCGAGGACGTCTTTCGTATCAGTCGGGAGAAGACCCTCCACTGTGGAACATTTGAGCAGTTTAATTGTGACATCAATAGTGACTGTGTATAGGTGTATAGTGTTCTAGTGGTCAGACACTTGATGAGGACAGTTCAGAAGTGAAGATGGTAACCATGGTAACAGTTAAAGATCAGTCAGCTGGGTGGTGAGTAAGACTAGTGTGCTAGATTTGTATAACAAAATAATTACAGTTTCAAAACATCATTATCTTTTGGGCCACATGACTGTAATTGTTTTGTCTTACACATTGTATGTCAGACCTTCACATGCCTGATAGCAACTGATCAGTGGTGACCGGTGAATTTATTAACGGACCAAGCATTATTAGACTCCGGAACAACCATAACAGCCTCATTATTATTATTAATATTTAGCATTTCACATAAACGGATAACGTGCCATTTTGGAAATCGACCATAACTAAAGCTAGCAAATGCATTGCAAATTCAAATTATTGACTTAGATCTCATTGTTTTTGTTCGCAGTAAATTTTTTGTTCGCAGTCATTTTTTGTTCGCAGTTATCAGTTGGTTCACAGTCAATTTGTTGTTCGCAGTTATCACTTTGTTCGCAGTGATTTTTTGTTCGCAGTTATCAGTTTGTTCACAGTCATTTTTTGTTCGCAGTTATCAGTTTGTTCGCAGTCAATTTTTGTTCACAGTTATCAGTTTGTTCACAGTCATTTTTTGCTTTTTGGTTAGCAGTTATCAGTTTGTTCACAGTATTTTTTGTTCGCAATCATCTCTTTGTTCACAGTCATGTCTTTATAATTTTGGCGTAAATTAGTGTCATCTTTCAGTGGTTTACATTCACCTTGAGTTTATTTAGCATTACATGTATAAGTGTGTTAATTTCTTCGGATATATTTTTTGCTTGGATTGTTAGGAATGTTGATGGAATTTGAGTTTGACCTTTGACCCAGTACACATCATGTAGGATTGATTTGTTGTTCGACCTTTGACCTTCAGGTTAAAAGTGATTTTCAGTTTGACCGTTGATCGTTAGGAATTTATGTTTTATGGTTGATTGTCATGTGACGGTTGACCTTTAGTGACCTTTTGTTTGACCATGGGACTTCAGTGACCTTTTGTTTGACCTTGGGACTTCAGTGACCTTTCGTTTGACCTTTGGACTTTACTGACCTTTTGGCTGACCGGTGGTGCCCCTGATTTAGTCCGATCTTGACATTCAGTGATATGTGCTAGTACATTTTCGACCGACACTTGGTATTATTTTTTCGAGTAGTGTTGCAGATTATTTTGTCAGCGGACGGATACATTTTTCTTTCAGCACAGATTTCTTTCAGCTTACATGCACTTGCTTATTTTCCGGAGATTTAGATTTAGACTGATTGTTTCTAAAGAGCAGTGATATTGAGTTTAATACTTTAAGGAAAACAATTTATTTAGTTGCAAATATTTTTGTGTAAATTACCGTATTACCCCTAATATTTTGGACACGTAGTCGCTTTTCATTTCAGTTGTTTGATTTTTGTCTAAATTATATTTGCTTATTGGAGAACATCGCCGTTATCATTTTTTTTGGATTTTAAATTTCAGTATTACATATTACTGTATATTATCATATTTTTGTGCAGAATTTACTTGTACACTTATTTCATTTTTGCCCGTTACCACATTTGACCAGTTGCGATTAGATTATAATTTTCAGGTTTAATTTACAGTTATCCCAGATTTACATGTTTACGCCTTTGAAATTTCGTAAAAAATCTACCATTTTGTATTACCGTAGTTCCCCTATCATATTGTTTGAGACAGTTAGCCGTTATTACATCATTATTTGTATGTTAAGGTTCACCAAGTGATCGTCATCATACTTACCGGATAGTCCATTTTTTGTGATTGGGGAATTTTTCATAATTACCATATTTACTCTATATTTTGGGACACACTGTATAATAGAGCCGATTGGTGAGATCGACTGAAGAAATATGCTAATTTTGTTTTGTATGTGCGTGATTTCTTGACCATGCAACATTATTAGTGGGTGTGATTATTAGTTTATTACGTGTAATCATGGACGTGGGATATAACTTTAGTTATCACTCGGAAAGTGATATCACTTTAGTTATCACTCGGAAAGTGATATCACTTTAGTTATCACTCGGAAAGTGATAACTGTATACATCAACGTGCGATATCACTTTAGTTATCACTCGGAAAGTGATATCACTTTAGTTATCACTCGGAAAGTGATAACTGTATACATCGACATGGGATATAACATTTGTTATCACTCGGAAAGTGATAATTGGTTATCACTCGAAAAGTGATAACTTATCTCAATCAACGTGGGATACAGCATAGCGTAAACAAGTGATAGTGTATCACTCTAATAGGAGACATATAGTATGAATTGTCACAGATGTGAAATACTACTTGTGAGAGCATTATATGTGATGTTAACTTTGGGTTTACATGTGAATTTGTGATAGTGTAAGTAATAAGTTAAAGTGACACTCAATTACCGATAGCCATTAAAATGAATGACAATGAGTTCAACAGGAAGTAATTAGTGATATAGTGGAACATATATTAAATATATACAGTTTGATAAGAGTGACCCTTAGAAATACGGGTTACAAGTGACGATTACTAGTGTTAAGACACGATAAAGTGAGATACTTGAGAATTTATGGTGGTACAGTGATTGAAAAGATTTGTGCAACGAAATGTAGTGGTGGACCGGAAGTGACTAATTAGCAGTGCATTCATTAGTGAATAGAAACCTATGCCCTATATTTGACAATATCGTGCATTCATTATTGAATAGACACTTATAAAACACATTATTTGACATATTACCGATATCAGTGCATTCAAACAGAATAGACACATATTACATACCTGTGAAGCTACATTGTGAGTATAGAAAAGTGAACACAACTTGATTCAACATGGCTGTTTCTGAAGATGATTTGAATCTTTTAGAAGCATTCCACTCATTGAAGGTTAAGCCACCGAATATATCATCGGCCGAGGATTTGATATCATATATGAAGCATATGGGAAAGAAGTTGTTACATGAACCAGACCCTACAGTTACTCCAAAGATGCACCCAGTGACACCTAAAACCAGCGGCCAGCACCACTATCCGAGAATATCGACATTCTCCGGCGAAGATGGGAAAGGTGAAGTAACTTGGGCGAACTTTAGGTTTGAGATCGAGGCACTACAAGCGGAAGGCATATAGGAATCAGGAGAGCTGTTAAGGGAAATGCCAGCGATATACTTGGACGGTTAGGCATTATAGTAACCATACAGGAAGTGATGGACAAGTTAGAAGGAACCTTTGGGAACATAGAGGCGGAATAGATCGTCCTTAGGAAGTTCTACGCTTGTCAACAAGAGCCAACCGAAAGCGTGATATCTTATGCATCGCGACTAGAGGCGCGAGCTGTAGCATTGGGTGGCATGAAGAGGGAGAATGACACCATCCTGAAGAAAGTATTTTATCAAGGGTTGACGTCTGACATCAAACAGTTGGCATTCAACAAATGCGATACCATTTCGGACTACGACAGATTCAAGATAGAAGTTCGAAAGATTGAAGCGGACATGAAATCTGAGAAAGCTACCAAACAGAAATGTCATGCAGCTGTAAATGTAGATAAACAGCAGAAGTCAAACTTTCTGAAGTTAAGGAGCTACTATTTAAGTTACATAGTAGGATAGATAAGCTGGAGCAAGACAAAGAGGAAGGACGCAACAACCAGTTTGCATATGATACGGGACCATACTACAGAGAAAATCGAGAGCGCGGAAGTAGAGGATCCTATAGAGGAAGAGGAATGTCGTACGAGAGAGGCGATCAGTTTAGAGGCAGACGAGGATACCGCCCGTCCAGACAGACTGGAACCAACACGATGGCTCCGACGTGTTACCATTGCAACAACAAGGGCCCTATTGCAAGGAACTGCCCAAACTAGTATGTGCCCAGATGAATGGACCGAATGTGGGCACTACTGATAAAAAAGGTCCCAATTTAGTGGGAGAAATTAATGAAGCAACAAGTCAGCTGAATAACGTCAACACTACAGCATTATTAGACACAGGAAGCTGTATTAGTGTAATTTCGGAAAATTTTCACCAACAGAACAGCATGGAGATTAAACCACTGAACCATATTTTAGAAATTGAATGCGCGGATGGGAATAGTTTGCCATACGTGGGCTTCGTAGAAATAGACATTACAGCGATCGAAGGAATGCCCATGTCACAATCAACGCCTTGTATCTTCTTGGTTACGCCAGATACTAAATACACTGCGAAGACACCAGTGCTATTTGGAACCAACATACTACATGAGCTGATCACTGATTATAAGAGCCAACATGGTGACATATACTTGCAGACTGCCCGTCTTACCACTCCATGGTATTTTACATTTAGAGCCATCACCGTTAGAGAGAAACAGCTGAAGAGATTCAAAGACAGGATAGCGATAGTGAGGAGCGCAGAAACGTCTAGGATTACGATTGAACCACACGAGAGTCGGAATATTTATGGATACACTGACAGAGAACTTGATCATCAGCCGACAAGCGCCATATTGCAGGAGAGTGAGGAGTCTATTTTGCCAACATATGTCGACATTACCCCTTCTGTAGTACACTACGAGAACCGCAAGAACACTGAAGTAGTTGTGAATGTGACAAACCTAACAAAGAATACAGTTACCATTACACCGAAGTCGGTGATATGCGAGATGCAGCCAGTCACAGTAGACGACTCTGTGTTTAACAAGATACAAGAAACTGAGGCAACTGACAAAATATTTCGCGAAATTCATATCGACCCATCTTTATCAGAGGACCAAGCCATCAGACTGAAAAATTTGCTTCTGAAACACAAAGATATTTTCTCAAAAGATGAAACAGACAATGGACAATGTGACCTGATAAAGCATAGGATAGACCTCATTGATGACGTGCTATTCAAGCAAAGACACCGTAGGATTCCACCGCATATGATAGATGAAGTACGTCAACGTCTGGAACAACTGTTAGCCAGCGGCGTGATACATAAATCCAAGAGCCCCTGGAGTTACAATGTTGTCCTAGTGCGGAAGAAGAACGGCAAACTACGAATGTGCATCGATTATCGCCTACTGAATCAACGATCCGTGAAAGATGCGTACGCTCTCCCATCAAGTAGAGCTGGAAGAAGACCACAAAGAGAGAAGCGCCGTTACTGTTGGACCTTTGGGATTTTTTGAGTTTTGTAAAATGCCTTTTGGACTCTCGAACAGCCCAGCCACATATCAACGGCTCATGGAAGAATGTCTTGGAGATTACAACATGAAGATATGTGTTATATACCTTGATGACCTGATAATCTTCAGCAACAGCACAGAACAACACCTCGAGAGATTAGAATTAGTTTTGACACGATTAAAAGAATGAAATTTGAAACTTTCGGCCGACGAGTGTTATTTTATGCAAACGAAAGTGAAATTCCTTGGACATATTGTTAGTGAAAATGGAGTGGAAACCGACCCAGCAAAAATCTACAAAGTCAAGAACTGGCCCATACCAAGCAATCCGGATGAATTTCGATCCTTCGTCGCATTTGCTGGATATTATCGACGTTTCGTGAAGGATTTCTCCTTTTAGCAAGGCCATTGGCAGAATTACTACCACCAACTACCCATAAGAAGAACAGAAAGAAACAGAACCAGAAGAAATGGAAGTGGACAGAAATTGAGCAGAAATCATTCGACAAGTTGAAAGATCATCTGACGACACGTCCGATAGCCGTTCGAGCTCCACATTGATGCCAGCGGACAGAACCGTGTTATACAATCTACAGGACAACCAGAAGCGAGCAATAGCATATGCCTCCAGGAGTTTATCAAAATCGGAGCGAAACTACTCGGCCTACAAATTAGAATTTCTCGCGTTGAAGTGGGCGGTGACAGAGAAATTTACAGACTACATCACTGGAGCACATTTCACAGTACTAACAGACAACAACCCGTTGACCCACATCTTGACGACTGCGAAGCTAGACACAACGGGACAGCGGTGGGCTTCGGCGTTAGGACAGTATAATTTCGATATCATATACAGATCAGGAGTGAAGAATACAGATGCTGACGCCATGTCACGATAACCCCATGAGAGGTTGACCGAAGACACAGTGATAATTGAAGATCAGACAGTGAAAGCGATCTGCCACTCATTAACGAGACCCCCATATATCGAGACACTACCATGCGCCGGTATAAATATAGTTGAGGCGACAGATAAACCCAGGCAGACCATGGCCCAATTGGAAGTACGGGAAATCCGCCAGAATCAGAGGGACGACCCTATCATTGGAAAATGGGTTAGAGCGGTGATCGACAGGAAGATGCCCAATAGCGGCACATACCGGACAAGAGAGGACCAGAACATGAGGAAAAACTTCCACAGTTTTAAGATGAACAGAGGAATACTCTATAGAGTGATTAAGGACAAAGAAGAAGTAGTGAACAAGATTGTGCTCTGAGAGTGTTACAGAAGAACAGCATTACAAGGTATTCATGACGACATCGGACACCACGGAAGAGACAGAACGTTATCATTACTCCGAGAACGATTCTTCTGGCCAGGGATGACGGCAGATGTGGACAAGTGGGTATCGAAATGTCTCAGAAGCTTGAGATGAAAATCATCCACCAACATACGAGCAGAGATGATCAATATCAGCAACAGGTACCCCTTAGAGTTAGTGTGCATGGAATATTTGACCCTGGAAACGTCCAAAGGAGATTCAGCAACATTTTGGTGATGGCGGATCATTTCACCAAGTACGCCTTGGCCATACCTACAAAGAACCAAACCGCGAAAACCACAGCTGAAGCAATTTACAACAACTTTATCATTCATTATGGAATTCCAACGAAACTACACAGCGACCAGGGAGCTAACTTTGAGTCGGAAATTATTAAGGAGCTATGCCATATAACCGGAATCACCAAGACCAGAACCACAGCCTACCATCCTATGGGAAATGGACAGACACAGTGGTATAACCGGACACTGCTCAACATGCTTGGAACACTGGAAAATCCCGAAAGAGTGATTGGAAGAAGTATCTCCCATCGTTGGTATATGCCTATAACTGCACAAGAAACGAGACCACGAAGATGTCACCGTTCGAACTGATGTTCGAAAGAAAGCAAAGACTTCCAATCGACTCTGTTTTCGAATCAGTATACATCACAACAACATCAAACAATAACTCGAGAGAGTATATAGAAGATTTACGACATCGCATGGAATCCACCCAGCAGATAGTTAAGAAATACACAGAAGAAGCACAGAAAAAACAGAAAGGACAGTTCGATAAAAAGACGAAAGCATCAAAGATTTCCGTCGGTGACACAGTATTGGTGAAGATTCTCGCCTACGACGAAAAGCATAAAATTGCAGACAAGTTTGAAGATGATGTATGTGAAGTAATAGAACAACCCAGAGAGGACATCCCTGTATTCAAGCTGAAATTAAAAGAAGGAATCGACAGGACACTGCACAGGAATCACCTGTTGCCGATATAATCTGGTGATACCAGCGACAACGCAGAGAAGAAGAGTAAAGTTGATCGATTTCAAAGAAAATGAAATCTAAGGAGAAGTCGCTTGGTCAACCAGAAAAGATACAGAAGGATGCATCCGATAGGAAAGGTAGTACATACGTAGTACCTTTAAAGATTCAGGAAGATTCTGAAGATTCTGAAGATTCAGAGGAGGAGATTGGATACGAGTATGTTTCACAGACATATATCCATGGGGACGCCCATGATCCAACCAATAAGCAGATGACAGAGGAGGTGTTGCAAGACGTAACATAAGTTATAGACCCTAATGCAGAGGTGCATAGTGTGGAAGGAGAGGAGACAGAGAAAGTTACACTTACAGAGCAGACAGATAGTCAAGATGAAGAGCAGACACTTATGAAAGAAGTTCATAAGGAATCGGAGATAGTTGAAGGTAATGGTGATCTGACGAAGGATACAGAGGAAATAGAGACCATCGGAACCAATAGAAACAGAAAGAACAGAAACTACCATAAGACAAGAACCAAAATCACAACCAAGAAGGAAAACTAACCCAAAGAAAATTACAGAACCACCACCAGAAGAGGAACAGCCAACATTACGACGTTCAGAAAGAGAAAAAAAGATACCTGCTCGTTTCGATTCTTTTCAGATGAACCATATGGTGGCTAGACAGCAGGATAGCAAACTACAGGCACTAGAGACTCTCGTGAACTCGGGCGTACTTAACCAATTTGATGCAGAGGTAGCTCATAAGATGGTTCGAGCCATGATGGAGAAATAATTTTATATGCATTTGTTTTTGTTTTTAGCTACAGAGAAGAAGACAATGATGCCGTGACTAGGATGCACATGATGTGAACACCTTCGACTTGGAGTTATTCATGAGCAACTAATATGTTTATATTTTTTCCAACAGGTTGGGGGTAAGATGAAACTTTAATCCGGAAAGCGAACAGCATCCACAGAGATAGTTTAGGAAGACACAAATGTCGGGACAAACATTTTTTTGACGAGGGGAGCAAACTAATCTGATTGGACATCGTTTGCAGTTTGTTTTTTTTTTTGACCGGACTAATGACGGGACGTCATTTGACAGACAGGGGGAGTGTGTAGCCGGGTCCTATTTTTCCCATGCGGATTATATTCCCCGTTGCGTATTCTAGTTTCCTTTCGTATGTTAGTCGAGTAGTCAGCCTAGAGTTTTGTCCCTTAGAGACTGTTGGTTTCTGGGTAGTTTTTCACGAGAGAGTTTGGTGAGCGAAGTTCGAATTTTCTGACGGCAAGATATTTTAATGTTTTACAAGTTTATGTTGGTAAGAATTGGTTCATGAAATAGTGTATCCTTTTAATATGTCAAACGGTTTGAATTGCAATGGGTTTCGGTAAATACGCGTAGTCGGAATTGTGTGTAAATGACGTCGAAATGTAATTGGTTACATTTGACATTCAGAAATGGTGCGTTATCCAAATTCTTGAAATGCACACACTTCACTTCCGATTGATGCATGCATGTCACTTAACACGTCTAATACACTGCCAGTACTCACACCACTGAGAGAGAAGATTGACAGCGAGTAGCTAGTGGACGAGAGAGGTGGAGAGCATTGTTCACCCAGATCCATCATTCTGGTAGATGGAATTGTACATGTGTGTTTATGTTTATTCGTCCGTTTTGTGGGTTTACACAGTGCCCAGATATCTGTGTCAATGTTAAGGTGACTGACCACTAGATAATTCTAAGTGTAACTATGCTAAGCTCATAATTACCCTGTCCGACTCTGTAAGCAACACCAGTGTCTTATTTATTCAATGTTGACATTTCACTGTGTCACATGTGTCAGTGTATTGTACTGTGCCATGTTACAAGTGTACCTGTATTGTAAATAGTATTATATATATGTACCGTGTTCGTGTATGTGTTCGTGCTCGTGTGTTCTACGTTACTTAGGGTGTTTTCCTACATTTATATATTTCAGGGTGAATTGTAAGGGTCATCAGGTGAATTGTAAGGACGTAATTCCCAGCAGGGTTATATCCGATTATCGTGTCCACCGGCTTATACTATGTAGGACAGTGGCGGAACACACAGCACATATATGTACCATTATCACGGAGTATATAAACTGATATAAAGGATCTAACTTGCATTATTTTAACTCCTCTATTTCATCGCCATGGATAGGGAAAAGGGAGAAGTTTACAATACTATAATATGCTGACATTAGTATGCCAAAGAAAGAGTAAAAAAACGAGGAGGAAAAGAAATAACTTATATATATATTAACACGATGCCAAAACAATATATGAACCACAAGGACAACATTCTCAGCATACGCTGGTAATCGCATATTCTTCAAAAAGACACAGAGGTACACACAACGATCAGCTGTGTACGGTTCCCCTAATTCCCAACCATTATCAGCAAGACGCGGTAGGCGTGGTTTTGGTTCTCGTTACGTTTTGACTCTCATTGAGATGAAGTTGGCTCTCTGTATTTGTGGTTTGAGAGTTGCAAGAGTAGGCGGAGCTTTTCACTTTCAAAGTTTTTGGATCTGAATAATTCCCATCGTAAGTCATGTACACTCTTGCATATGCTATTGGGCGAATAAACCATGCATACGAATCTCTATATACTTGCCATACCAATATAAGGTGCCAATCCATTTACAAGTCCATGTAAAGCACCAACTATGTCATCTTCAGGTTTGATGAGGGAAAGGTATTTGACAATCCAAGTTTTCTTCGATATATTAAAGAACTTGCCGCCCCAGTCTGCGCCTGTAAAATTGTGCAGACGAACCAAACATTTTGTCTTTCCCGGCCCTAGTTCAGAGTACCTTTCTTTTACATCGATAGTTCGGAATGATTTTCCTGTTCCAGTTAACAGTTTCAGCTGACCAGGGATATTTTCAGTTGCTATCATATCCATCAACAGAAGGAACACATCCGTGTCAGGGGACCATACATAAATGTCACGAACTGAATGACTTTGTAAAGAGGTATCGAGGGCGTGAAGTGGATCTGTGTGTCTGCCTCTTCATGGGAATGGGCCGCCAAACCTGGGTTAATAAGATGTGGCTTGTTCGTGTGAGCAGATGTTCCAAACACAACAACAATGCCCTGAACAATATTCGCAAAGCGTTTAAGCAGTCGTTGCCCAAGGTATGTAGTTAACTGGGATTTTGTTTCGCTGTGTGACAAGAGAAGTTTGATAGACACGTTGCGAATGTTCATGCAATCATGTATTATGAATTTCACTGGCTGTGTCTTACCCGCACGCTTGACTCTTGTCTTTCCCTTCAGTGAGCCACTAGTGTATATGTCAAATATTACTCTTCCTGCGGAATAACTGGTCATCAGTTTTGATATGCGTTGCAAAAACGAAACCCCGAAGTCTGATATTGTGTCCATTCCATTGAACGACGGCCTGTGCATCTACTATGATCACCTTCTCTCCGGCATCAGTGGGCACACACGTATCGTTGTCATTGTCAGTATTGTTATCGGGAGTGGCATCGGAAATTGTACTACACATTGCAATGTCATCGCCTGTCTGAATTGGATTTTCTACTGTTCCAAATGTAAGTTCTCCTAACTCGGCAACAGCAGTATTCTCTTTAGATGTAGCTGAAGTTTTTGTACCAGCCTTCGTAGCTTGTCCGAACATTTGTATTTCCTTCATAAATGAGACTTTGTCCGATGGTAACAGCAATGTTCCGTAGCAAGCAAAGAGAGATCTCATAATTTCCGATTGTTTCCCCCAGCTTCGACATCATGTATGGTCGTGCCTGTTGAACGACTAAAACTAATTGGCGATCTTCACGAAGCTTCACTACTTTGTTCCCGATTGCTACATATGATTTTGTCAAACATGTACTGTGTGTTTTCAGCTTCAATTTTTCAATTCTATCCCAAACAGATGGCGCAGATGCCGTTCTCAATCGCGTTTCTACGAACTCTTTATAACGTTCAGTTCCCTTCTCATCTCTCTTAAGAATATCGTGCACTGCCATCATGGAAACTATGTTTACCAGTGGCAGCTTGTTTTCGAATGGATTTCCATCACAGTGGCTTTCTAGAAATATCATGATTTTTGCTGCATTTCTTGCAGCTCGTGTGCCAAATGTCCCAGACAATTGACACGTTTCTTCAGGGCGTGAGCTGCTACCGGATGAATACAATGACTGAAACTTACCGACGATGCGTGTCATTTCGGGAGCTGTGAGTAGGAATCGATTGGTTCACTTTGAGTTATACCAGTAATGCCTCCAACCACCTTCAACTCACTAATACTCTTCACCAGAGTCTGATCCACAAACAGATTGGTAAATGGTATACCAGTGTTCTTCACACACAAATCACCTTCTTCGAGTGCTTTCCGTGTTTCAGGGCATTCGGTCTTGAGCTCGTTTATCTGGGCAATGTGTACTGGAAGCATGCGTGCGTAGTTGTATAACTCATGCGCGAAGAAGTATTTTACTTGCTCATCGAGGGCTGACAACTATTCGTTCCAATTGCACTGCCTACATGCGCGGATCAGGTGAAGAAGGCACTCGACCTGGTGTAAATAGTTCATGATGAACACGTCTCAATCTCCACTAACCTCGTCTGTCATGTCTTTGTCAAGTATATCTGCGTAGCACAGAGTTTATATATCAGATTTTATCCAGTACTTGGATGAAGCGTTTGTTTGTTAGGACTTTGTCGACTAAAAATGGTTCACCACTGACAGACCGTAAGAATATTTTTTATTAGATAATTTAGCTTTATTGGGTAAAAGTTTCATAAATCGTGACCTGTTTGCGAACGCGTTTCCCTCGGAAGCGTATGATGGAATTTGGAGCTCCGATATGCCGCGCCCATGATTAGGTATGTGCTAGGGGCGATGTTCTACTGCGTTTGTCCGCACTCTGCAGTTCCGAGCAAGGTGGCCTGTTTTAGAACAACGGAAACACATTTTAGGTCGGATATGGTCCACGTCCATGGGTTCCTCCGCTCGGGCTGGAGTGCGCCCAGTTCTAAAATTAAAGCGTTTTCTCAGATTTTGTTCCTGCATTGATGTCATTAGAACTGCTCGAAATCTATTGGAGTTTTCTCTCATGATACGTAGTTTAAGGTTATCGGAGTAGAGGCCATCAATAACAAAAAGTTGTTGTTCTATGGCGTCTTGTGGGTTTGGGTTGTTAAACGCATATTCTGCTAACGTAAGCAGTTTCTCAGTGAATACCTGCACACCTTCACCGGGTATTTGTTATATTTTGCTCAGTAGTTGTAACACAAGCTGCGAGTCAGTACATTCTGCGAAGCGGGATGTCAATTCTGCACGGAGCTGGGCCCATGTGCTTTGTGGGTGATCCTTTTGATATCGGTGAATGAAATCTCCTACAGGGCCAATTGAACTCTGATAAGAAATAAGGTTGACACGCTCGCCTGTGGCATTTGTAAGCAATGCAAACTTTTCATTATTTTGACCCACCGCTTAAATAAGTGCGGTTCTCCATTGTAATGGCGAGACTTCTTGTGCACCGACAGTCTTTGATAAAATGGCCAGTTGTATAGTTAAATTTTGAAATTTATATCTACATCTTGGGCAGCTTTGTTTATACGATAAGGATAAAAACACTGATGCACCGACCTTCGCTCAGTCGGCTCAGTGTGACGATGTACATAATGTTTCTATATCTTCAACACGAAACATGAAGCAGTGTTCATAGATTGAGTAACATCAATTCGTCAGGGAGCGTGGAACAATAATAACACAGCTTGCAGCAGGAAGCAGTGTTCATAGATGTATCAATTAACGTCACCACCAGTCACAACGACATCCGATATACGTATTGTATCTCCTTATACTTGTGCGTGTGTCCATTAATCGTGCTGTGGTATGTCCATATGGTAAATACGTTAACATATGTTAAATTCATCAATTCAATCAGTGATTGCTGTCCTCTGTACAGTTTTCTGCTGCACGTTGTGCAATAATTTCACGTCCGTAATCCTGGTGGAACTTACATCAAAAGCTGACTACTATGTTTCCCTCACATTACCTAAGTCATGGCAGCTTCCATCTGTGGTTCGCTGATGGCCACTTAATTTATAAACGTTTATTATGTAATTGAGAGAATCAGCAGCAAGCAGCCTGACCGAGATCGGTGATTAATGTATCTTAACAAAGACTTAACACTATGGTTTCCTTATACGGAGCAATGGACAAACAGTTATAGAAATTGTGTATCTCTAGATTGTTAATGAGAACCAAAATGAGCATGCTACTGATTCCAACCAGCAGAGTACATGATGATGTATGCTGAATGAAAGTACAAGAAAACTCTGCAGAGCCCCCCATTGTTCTACACCCCGCCCCAGCTCTGTTTCAATCTATTCACTGCTTTCGTACCCGGGACCCATCAGTTTGAATTGAAACGTACACATTTACTGTTACAGTGCGTAACTGTATGGGGTCCCCATTTCCGGTCTAAATACTGAACTACCTTTTCTGCATATTGACCAATCGTCACTGTCCAAACATCTGCTGAGGTGATCTGCCGTCACATTCACATAATTGTGAACGATATTTGCTTTTTCTCACAAATCTGACGACAAATTAAACATAATACATGAAAATCTAATATACTGCTACCTGAATTCAATATATATGTGAGATTTGTATTATCTGTACACAATTTTACGTTTTTTTTTCTGTAACACGTTTAAGTTTGTCATCAATACTCTGTAGATAGCTACCAACTCACTCCATGTTGAACCTTTACTTACTTCTGTCTCCGTCCACACACCACAGACGTCCGATCCTGGCTTGATATCGGACACGTAAAAACTATAAACATGTACCTCATTTTTTGACTTAATGACGTTGACTTAAGTAACGTCTGTCTGACTATTGATCTTCTAGGAGCTATGTCGTTTCAGAGGCGCAGCTTCCGCCACTTACCGTTTCCTGGTAATCTACGCTTTTTCGTAGCTCCATACAGGGACTGTTCACTTCCGGAAACCCGTCCCATCTAAGACCCACTTCCGGGGATCTAGTCAAACTGTGGCTCATGGTAAAGCTCGCTTCCGGGAGCTTCATTCCGTTACTACTTACTTCCGAGTAAGTTATCCCTTTGGCTCGCCTCTATGAGCCTTTTTACATTACCGCTCGCTTTCGGGAGCCTTACTCTGTCACCGCTCTTTTCTGAGATCGTTGTTTCATTACTACTCACTTCCGGGAGTATTTTACATTAGCGCTCTTTGTTTCGGGCTCGTCTTCCTTGTAATTCACTTCCGAAAACCTGATCAAATGACTCTTACTTTTCCGGGAACGTGTTGACTGTTCTGAAAATTGTAATCATATTTCATTCTAACGGGCTGCAAATACCCCTCGTTTAGTTCCGAGTTTCTTGGAGGTAGATGATCAACTTCCTGAAATGTTACATACCCGCCATACCCCAGCTTACTTGTGTCTGAGTAAACACATGCATCTACATTTACATTTATACAATGTACTTGCTTTGAATTATTTTCACTTGTCATTCAACAGTCGCGCATTCTCGAGCCAGAACAACAATTCTTGCTTCGCCTCGTAGCTTACTTTCTCATACGAGTTCCATTCGACCCGTGTATCAACGCAAGTACATGTATGTAAATACCGCGTCTTCTGCCTCACAAGCTTACCCAAAACACTTTGTGCTTATGTTATCTGACCAATGACGGATGATAGAAACCGTACTGGAATTATGTCTAATTTGCTCCTTTGCATTTGAAACATTACAGTATCAATAGCTAGTTCGAGACGTGAAATCAGTTCATTTGTTATGAACAGCCGGTTGCAATCATAATTGAGTCTTTGACCTAACCAGATCGTCACTTTGTTTATAATTACCTCCCGGCAGCATTTGTCTTCAGCTAACATGAAGGCGAGTTCATACAGACTGTTCCGTACAAACCTGCTGAACTCTTCCGCCTGATTACGATCAACGTCTCCTCCGATACCGTCATCTACAAATGAAAACACAGTGACCAAATGACCTCCATCGTTTCACAACGCATCTCAATGTCTGTGAAAATGTGCTCTGCAGTGGACATACCAAACGGTAGTGAATTAAACACTTAACACGTCTGTGAATTTCATTTTCGATGCAGGAAAATCGCAAGTATGTGGTATGTTCGTGAAATATATCGATATGATGATATGCTGATCTGACGTCAAAGGTAAATACATAACTGGACAACTCAAACATATTGTCTGCCACGGATATGTCTTCAAATTTCACATTGAATACATGTAAACATGCATTGATATGCCTGCATTACAAAACCAACCTGCCTTTACCTGAATGCAACAGTCAGCGGGTTAACCACTGCAGGCTTACCTCCAAAATAACACCCTTCATCAAGAGAGAGAGCACTTATTTCTTTGCTCACAAACTCCGGATTGTCACGGGCTGACTTATTATTGGGCAAATGTGCGTTACTGGGCAATATTTTGAATGGCAATTTATATCCATTTTACATAACCTCAATAATGCAATCAATTGATTGTTCCCATTTAGTCACAAACCGCTTTAAGCGACCGACAGGTGACTGAGATATATGTGCGTGTACTTATCTTAATATTATAATATTAGTCTGGTTCTGTCTTGGGCAATTTCGTGTCCAGTGCCCCGGCTTGCCGCATACGAAACATAGTCCAGGGCGTGAACGAGACTTCCGACATCCGACGCCGCCAGTATCTGGCTGTAACGACCGCCGTTTGTAAGGCCCCGACCGAATCTTCCTGCGAGCCCTGTCTGCCTTCGCCTTCCTGCTCGCCCGTGCCTCCGCCCTGTACATTCGCTTCTCATCGTCGCTATTGCTGGCGATCGGATTGGTCTCGTTCTCGGTCACCGTCCGCCACCCGAGCTTCGACGTGTCGGCCAGCTGAATCAGCTTCTGTCGTTTACGGACAAACTCCTTCAATGAAATATATGTAATTTATGAATAATCACTGAACATCAATATAATATATAATTGTTTATACTGTTCTCTGTAATAATCTATTCATAACTTTATTTTATCATTATTAATATTATTATTAGTATTATTGTGTTGAGACTATTTGTGAATATAACTACATTGTATGTACACTTGGATGAGCATGTACACGGCATTCACAATTGTATAACGTGATTACATGAACAAAACATGCCACTACGCACACTATTCCAATACGGGAGAAAAGTACGTTACAAGTACTTTCAAACCGCTCACGAGAAAAACAATAGCGGATAATTAAATCAATAGAACAGTCCCAACGTATGTTGTGACCACTCACTTGAACGGTCTCATGAAATGCATCACATACGTACCTTACAGTAAAGTAGATGTATCCTATATAGCACGGACACTGCTATGGTGAAATACATACATGAATACATGCTTATCTACACATGTCGTTTATATAAAATGTATTACTTTGTGTCACAACAGGACACGCGTGCATGTGTAAATGCACACTATAGCTAGAAAATGTAATAAATTGCCAACTATCGGCGTCATTTCCGGACTCCAAATTGTATTATCAAGCGCCCATATTGTGGTGTACCTACAGCATGTTATTTGTATCGTACATGTATTACATTTTATGTGCAGACACATTATTATTAAATCTGATATCCAGAATACCTCTCTATTTTAGAACATTCGACGGAATTTACGGCCACTATTTACATGTTATAATTATAATTATATACCATCAACGACTGCGTTTTTCGCATCTGCAATATTCCCCCACTGTAAGGTTGTCCTCTACAACGTGTAGTTTGTCCAGAATCTTTGCCTGTTGATTATATTGATCCTCATTACTGTTTCATTTAAATTTCGGCGTTTCTACTGTCGTAACATGGGATACAACAGAAGGAGCACTTATCTTTGAGACCATTCCCTCGATGGTCTTCAGCAGCTCCGCGTTGTTGCCTTGTAGACATTCCCGCACCTTCCCCTCCACCAAGTTGTTAAGATGGTCCAGGTGGTCGGATTAGCTCAGTAGGTAGAGCGTCGGACTGCGGATCGGGAAACTCCGAGTTCGATTCCCACCTCGACCGCTGCGAATGGCCGATTCGGCGTGTCCTTGGGCAAGACAACTTCGTGCTAGCCTAGTCCTATCGGATGGGGACTTTTAAATATTCAGTCCCGACATGCAAGGTCATCGAGCCAGTGCCGTCGTTAAATCAAAGCATTTACATTTTAAGCTGGTTACCGATGTATTTCGTCGCGTGGTCGTGATTAGTTATAAGCGCCTCAAAATACGTGTTGCGTTGTCAAAGCCGAGCATAGAACTGACCACTTCAGCTCGGCACGGGCGAAACGTCCGTGTCGTACAATCAGTCATGTGACCATCTCACTGGCCGTTAACGGGCACAACTTGCTTTGTCATGTTATGACATGCGTTCTAAGCTATGCTCAGTAACGCGAAGAATTTCCAATATGCGTAGATGTATGGTGAAACTGGCACATAATGACTATCACTGTATACACTGTATGTACATATCTTACATGCTGCTGAGTGATTGCATTGTTTATCTTAGTAACTTAGTATGAATGAACAGAGAACAGCATAGTTCCTGCCGAGATTTGTTAGCAGTGTGGACCCTGAAAGCTCACATTTGCCGATATGCATTTCAAAACCAGATACAAAGAGTTTATTTGCAAAACACACACTATATAAATGTTCAACTAGTATAGTATTATGCACATAGTAAACCCTGATTATAACACATTTGCCGATGTTTTGTTTGTTTTTATGTCACATATTATTATTATAATATACATTTTTTATTAAATAATATAAAATATGTACTTGCAAGCAACACCATTGCTATTTATTATCATTTGAAGTACCTTTCAACCATATCTCACACTCTAAACCCACTGTAGACCCAGCTCATATACCATGCATGTGTAGGCTCTTAAATTGATATTATAAAATGCTTTTGAAAATGAGATATTACAACCATTTACACCCCCCCCCCACACACACTCATTATCATATTTGAATACGGGCAATAGATATGACAAATGTAGAACCAGATTACATACAACAACTGCGTAGATTAATTGAGAGTGTTTTGAAAATGGCCAGACTAGACATTTTCAAAATACTCCGCTAAGTGTATCGAAGGAGAGTGTTTTGAAAATGGACAGTTAGCCATTTTCAAAACACTCCCCTCAGTGTATCGAAGGGGAGTGTTTTGAAAATGTACAGGTGGCCATTTTCAAAACACTCTCCTCAGTGTATCGAAGGGGAGTGTTTTGAAAATGGGTTCATCGGGGGAGTAGTTTGAAAATGCGATACCGGGCATAACAACGTCATGAACAGCAACAAATGATGTATACTATTTTTTTCTACATCGATATGGGCGACACACGGGTATAAAAGTAGTTCCTTCCACAGCCAAGCCAGCATTTATTGCATGTAATAGCAGATGGCATGAGTCACACAATACGGTAAGCCCTCTGTAAACTTGACACACAATTAACCGGAAAGTGTTTAATTTTAATGATTTTCAACTTAATTTGTCTCTAATTATACTGTCGTCCCCGATTGGAAACAATCACACATGTAATGGAGTGTATATAACATGTATACCTAACTTACAATGGAACCCCTCTAAACCTGACACCATGGGGACCTCCCAGGGTGTCCGGTTTAGAGATGTTCCACCGTACAAGTTCAGCAGGATCAGTACGGTCTTTCATATTGCAATTGCAGCAATCAGATGTACATGCAAATAGCAGACCACAACACGCATCTGCAGGTCTGGGTGTACGTTGTTTTCATGTATGTCGTCAGCAAGCTAAGTCCTAAAATTTGAGACAAGTCACATATTTGAACGACTATCGTTCATTTCATTTTAGTCCTGCCGATATTTGACCATTTTGGGCCGAACCCGGGCTTGGAGTATATACAATGAGTATTTGGTGATTTTGCATCTACATGTCATATTGAAGCGACCCAGCCAGCGAATCATCGCTATACACGCTTGTGTATTGCGTATTCATCGCTTCGAATTTATCACACATTTTGGACAACAAAACACGTCTGTCATTTTGTGTACACAACTTACCACGATCTCCGATGCATGCCTGAATGTTCACATTTATCAATAGTTTATGAGTGTCGTCTTCACACACCAGGAAACTTGTTTAGTTCGTTATTAATCGTGTCTGGTCGGAACTGTCCGTCCTCACAATCCAGCCGTGCGGGAGGATGGAAAAGTTCCGAAAATATTGTCCAAAACCTTATAAAATGTACCGGAACTTGTCAAAAAACCTTACGGAATCCGGAACTTGTCCAAAACCTTACGGAAAGTATCGGAACTTATCCAAAACCTTACGGAAAGTTACGGAACTTGTCCAGTACAACCTGACAAAACCTATAAATAGGAGTGAAATCTGTCAGTTGGGGACTTTGTCCCGAGAGACGCAACTCGAGACGCAACTCGCGTTTCAGAACTCCCAAGGCCCAACTATCCTCCCCCTTAACCATTACTCACCGACGATGTTACCAATGGTCCGTTAGTCGTTAGATATGATGATTTTAACGTGATTCTGGCATTATTGATTATTAACATTGGCTGGAACCTTGATAATGCCAATATCCCATTACCCCACCCTCTTTTTCTCCATTGCGATTTCCAACCCCAGCTTCGTGACCCCCGGCCGTGTGACTCCCCACCGCAGCGCCGTGCCCCCTTCCTGACCCCTGCTTCGTGCCCCACCCCCTCCTGCTGTGTAAATCCTCACCATAGCTTCGTGAGCCCCACTGTGTGACTTCCTCACCCAACGTTAGTCCCCACCCTCAGCTTCCCGACCCCCAGCTTCCCGACTCCCCCCCCGCCCTAGCTTCGTGCCCCCCCCCCGCCCCCCACGCCAACCTATGCTGTGCGATTCTCGACCCTGCTTCGTGTCCTCCTGCTGTGTGATTCCCCACCATAGCTTCGCGATTCGCGCTGTGTGCGTCCCCTACCCAGCATAATTAGTCCCAATCCTAGCTTCGTGATTCCCGCTGTGTGACTCCCCCATTCACTATTATCTCCCCACCCAAGCTTCGTGATTCCCGCTGTGTGACTCCCCCACCCAGCATAATTAGTCCCCATCCTAGCTTCATGATTCCCGCTGTGTGACTCCCCCACCCAGTTTATTTCCCACCCCAGCTTCGTGATTCCAGCTGTGTGACTTTCCCACCCAGCATTAGTCCCAACCCCAGCTTCGTAATTCCCGCTGTGTGACTCCCCACCCAGTATGATCTCCCCACCCAAGCCTCGTGATTCCCGCTGTGTGACTCCCCCACCCAGCATTATTCCCAACCCCAGTTTTGTGATTCCCACTGCGTGCCTCCCCAACTCAGTAGCATAATGTATGATAGCTCCTCGATTCCCGTCTAGGTCCGAGCGTGAAAGTTGTCCCTCATAGCTGATTGGTCGGAACGCGTGATCGAATTACCCGGGAACATACGGGATTTATAAATAGTTGCTTCTGTCTAGTTGCTCCCACAGTCGCCTATGCTAGTGAGTCTCGACTCGCATACATGTACTACGAATATATATGCTAACTGTTGATTTATATAGTCCTGTATATCACCCCGATACCATTATTATTACCATGAATTACCACCCTCATATAGTTGTACATGTTGCATAATATTGTGTTTTATGTGTTATCAACATACCAGGTATGAATACTGAATTCGTTACTGTCGTTCTTTCATTGCCAAGTAGCTATAGTTATTCCCGCGTCCATATCCTGATTCACAAGGGCCGGCTACCAACCCCCTGCGTGAACAGGAAATATTATTTTTATCGCGTATTCTTGAAGACAGATGCAACGAAGGGTCGTTACAAATTTGGTGACAGCGATGGGATTTACGCGGGCATAACCCGAGATTCAAGCTTCTTGACTTGCGATCTCAGAGCAGATAGCTCTGCTCGTAGTAATTCCTCGTTCGTATTTACGTGATCCTGTTCAGGAGTTCTGTCTGAATTACGATATGTGGCGGATCGTGATGAAGTCGTGTGCTCACTATACCGGGGGACCCTAAACTTGACTTCACCACTGGGGGTACCCAGTATAGTGATGCGCTCACCATTGGAGAAGGCCGGGAGATTTGTCCCGAGGTCATGGGGTTGTGGTAGACGACATTCTCCGTCCTGGTCATACAAGTTTGCGAGGTCTCCCTCTTCAATAGCCTCACTAGCTGCCATCATATATGGCTTATATTATAGTATTATAGGGTCTCGTTCGATATGGGACTGAGTATATAGAGCGATGTGTACCCTAACGACAAATATCAGTAAAACTACATGTACGTGTCTGTTAGCGCTGCTCGCTGTGCACCGTTTAAAGACAAGAGGGCGCGTTTGGCTTACATATTGTATATCCGTACCGCTGCCATCAAATTGTAGGGTCCCTCTCATGGTCTGTCTTTAGAATAATGGGGTTTAGGGGTGTTGGTAGCGTACCTTGACTTTTTGGAAATGGTAGCGGGCCTTCGTGAAGCAGGGGAATATGGACAACTGAACTAACTGCTTGAAGATCAAATCATAACAGTGGCAGCAATTCAGTTATACCTGCTATTTTGATGAAGCACTAGTAATGGTAATGGCACAACGAATATAAGTGAAAACAGATTGATTACAAATTGTGATAACAACAATGATGTGGGGTGATAACAATGGCTAATATGAGGTTATTATGATGTGGGGTGATAACAATGGCTAATATGAGGGTATGAGCGATAGTTTAACGGATAAACCTGGACGACTGTGGGAGGAGACATAAGAGGCAACTTCGATCAGCGATTAATGTAATAGACACAACCAGTCAACACACAACGGGAATGGGTCTCATACAGCGGGGGTGGGTATCACACAGCGGGGGTATCATAGGCTGGGTGGGGTATCACACAGCGGGGGTGGGTATCATAGGCTGGGTGAGGAAATCACACAGCGGGGGTGGGTGTCACACAGCAGTGGTGGGTATCACACAGCGGGGGTGGTTGTCACACAGCAGGGATGGGTATCATAGGCTCAGTGGGGGGTCAGACAGCGGGCGTGGGGGCGGGTATCACACAGCGGGGGTGGGTATCACACAGCGGGGGTGTATCACACAGCGGGGTGTATCACACAGCGGGGGTGTATCATACTGTTGGGGTGGGTATCACACAGCGGGGGTGGGTATCACACAGGGGGTGTGTATCACACAGCGGGGTGTGTATCAAACAGCGGGGGTGTATTACACAGCAATGGTGGGTATCACACAGCGGGAGTGGGTATCACACAGGGGGTGTGTATCACACAGCGGGGTGCGTATCAAACAGCGGGGGTGTATCACACAGCGGTGGTGGGTATCACACAGCGGGGGTGGGTATCACACAGCGGGGGTGGGTATCATAGGCTGGGTGGGGGGGGGCGGGGAATAAGTTGGTGGGGTAACGGGTACTGGTTGGTTTTATGGATTGCTAAACGTATACAGTCTAGAATAGTATGTGGCCAATTAGAAACCAGGATCCAAGGAAATACGTACCAAGTTGGTATGTATGTGCTGGGATTAAATTAATTATGTCGGGTTGGTTAGTGTTGGATTTGGGTGCCTTCAATAGCGTATGTGAGTTGTCCTCGGGTCGAATGTCAACTGGACGCTGTGCGCTCACTTATATGTATAGCCTTCGGTCCGAACGTTGTCCGCAAATCCAGCCCTTTGATAGACTCGTAAAGACTCCGAGGACAACAGTAGGACAATGAGCACCATATTTGGAATCCGCGGACAATATGCGAAAGTTGTCCCTGATTCCGCTGTGTGAATTGGTTTGAATGTGTAATCGGATACCAGGACTTTGCCATTTTGACGAAATGTGAAAGTTGTCCCTCATAGCTGATTGGTCGGAACGCGTGATCGAATTACCCGGGAACATACGGGATTTATAAATAGTTGCTTCTGTCTAGTTGCTCCCACAGTCGCCTATGCTAGTGAGTCTCGACTCGCATACATGTACTACGAATATATATGCTAACTGTTGATTTATATAGTCCTGTATATCACCCCGATACCATTATTATTACCATGAATTACCACCCTCATATAGTTGTACATGTTGCATAATATTGTGTTTTATGTGTTATCAACATACCAGGTATGAATACTGAATTCGTTACTGTCGTTCTTTCATTGCCAAGTAGCTATAGTTATTCCCGCGTCCATATCCTGATTCACAAGGGCCGGCTACCAACCCCCTGCGTGAACAGGAAATATTATTTTTATCGCGTATTCTTGAAGACAGATGCAACGAAGGGTCGTTACAAATTTGGTGACAGCGATGGGATTTACGCGGGCATAACCCGAGATTCAAGCTTCTTGACTTGCGATCTCAGAGCAGATAGCTCTGCTCGTAGTAATTCCTCGTTCGTATTTACGTGATCCTGTTCAGGAGTTCTGTCTGAATTACGATATGTGGCGGATCGTGATGAAGTCGTGTGCTCACTATACCGGGGGACCCTAAACTTGACTTCACCACTGGGGGTACCCAGTATAGTGATGCGCTCACCATTGGAGAAGGCCGGGAGATTTGTCCCGAGGTCATGGGGTTGGGGTAGACGACATTCTCCGTCCTGGTCATACAAGTTTGCGATGGTCTCCCTCTTCAATAGCCTCACTAGCTGCCATCATATATATGGCTTATATTATAGTTTATAGGGTCTCGTTCGATATGGGACTGAGTATATAGAGCGATGTGTACCCTAACGACAAATATCAGTAAAACTACATGTACGTGTCTGTTAGCGCTGCTCGCTGTGCACCGTTTAAAGACAAGAGGGCGCGTTTGGCTTACATATTGTATATCCGTACCGCTGCCATCAAATTTGTAGGGTCCCTCTCATGGTCTGTCTTTAGAATAATGGGGTTTAGGGGTGTTGGTAGCGTACCTTGACTTTTTGGAAATGGTAGCGGGCCTTCGTGAAGCAGGGGAATATGGACAACTGAACTAACTGCTTGAAGATCAAATCATAACAGTGGCAGCAATTCAGTTATACCTGCTATTTTGATGAAGCACTAGTAATGGTAATGGCACAACGAATATAAGTGAAAACAGATTGATTACAAATTGTGATAACAACAATGATGTGGGGTGATAACAATGGCTAATATGAGGTTATTATGATGTGGGGTGATAACAATGGCTAATATGAGGGTATGAGCGATAGTTTAACGGATAAACCTGGACGACTGTGGGAGGAGACATAAGAGGCAACTTCGATCAGCGATTAATGTAATAGACACAACCAGTCAACACACAACGGGAATGGGTCTCATACAGCGGGGGTGGGTATCACACAGCGGGGGTATCATAGGCTGGGTGGGGTATCACACAGCGGGGGTGGGTATCATAGGCTGGGTGAGGAAATCACACAGCGGGGGTGGGTGTCACACAGCAGTGGTGGGTATCACACAGCGGGGGTGGTTGTCACACAGCAGGGATGGGTATCATAGGCTCAGTGGGGGGTCAGACAGCGGGCGTGGGGGCGGGTATCACACAGCGGGGGTGGGTATCACACAGCGTAATCACACAGCGGGGTGTATCACACAGCGGGGGTTGTATCACACAGGGGGTGCGGGGGTGTATCACACAGCGGGGTGTACACACAGCGGGGTGGTACATACTGGTTGGGGTGGGTTAACACACAGCGGGGTGGGTATCACACAGGGGTGTGTAGAAGCCACAATCAGCGGGAGGTGTATCAAACAGCGGGGTGGGGGTTAATTACACCAGCAATAGGTTGGGGTAACACACAGCGGGAGTGGGGTATCACACAGGGGTGGGGGTGGGTATCACACCAGCGGGGTGCGTATCCAAACAGCGTGGGGTGTATCACACAGCGGTGGTGGGTATCACCACAGCGGGGTTGGGTAGGTTCACACAGCGGGGGTGGGTATCATAGGGCTGGGTGGGTGGGGGGGGGGGGCGGGGAATAAGTTGGTGGGGTAACGGGTACTGGTTGGTTTTATGGATTGCTAAACGTATACAGTCTAGAATAGTATGTGGCCAATTAGAAACCAGGATCCAAGGAAATACGTACCAAGTTGGTATGTATGTGCTGGGATTAAATTAATTATGTCGGGTTGGTTAGTGTTGGATTTGGGTGCCTTCAATAGCGTCTGTGAGTTGTCCTCGGGTCGAATGTCAACTGGACGCTGTGCGCTCACTTATATGTATAGCCTTCGGTCCGAACGTTGTCCGCAAATCCAGCCCTTTGATAGACTCGTAAAGACTCCGAGGACAACAGTAGGACAATGAGCACCATATTTGGAATCCGCGGACAATATGCGAAAGTTGTCCCTGATTCCGCTGTGTGAATTGGTTTGAATGTGTAATCGGATACCAGGACTTTGCCATTTTGACGAAATGTGAAAGTTGTCCCTCATAGCTGATTGGTCGGAACGCGTGATCGAATTACCCGGGAACATACGGGATTTATAAATAGTTGCTTCCGTCTAGTTGCTCCCACAGTCGCCTATGTTAGTGAGTCTCGACTCGCATACATGTACTACGAATATATATGCTAACTGTTGATTTATATAGTCCTGTATATCACCCGATACCATTATTATTACCATGAATTACCACCCTCATATAGTTGTACATAATATTGTGTTTTATGTGTTATCAACATACCAGGTATTAATACTGAATTCGTTACTGTCGTTCTTTCATTGCCAAGTAGGACGAGGACGATACAGATAAACTTGGAGTGTTTGTGAATCACCAGGCATGGGAGATGGGTCCGGGTAAGTCTTTGAAGTAGGTTAATAGCCTCTCACAGTCGCTAAAAATCGGAGAAAGTTTGAATCGATAAAACATGATGACATTACACCAAATAACTGTCGGAGTCGCTTCAATATAGCGTCCAAAATGGCTGCCCAAAACAACGAAACCAGGTCTCCTCGTAAATAGACAACTTTCGATCGCTTATAGTATGTATTACATTAAACCACATCCTTAAAACGTCATAATGATACTGCGCATATTAAAGACATTTGTCATTATGGCTTGAATATTTTCAAATATGCGCTTAAAATTAATTGTGTTCATTACAACCTTTAATTTGCGCTTTATTTTACGATTCATATTATATATCTGACTAATAATAATTCAACTGCTAATATAATGGTCGCCGAAGATAATTGTTTTATCAAAATATAATTAATTTCCGCTCTACCATACTCCGTTTTAATGAAATGAATCATGTATGCCTGTTTCGTTTCTGTATTCGCTCGCCCACGTTACATGTCTTTTTGGCGTAAACATCGTCAAATATGGCCGCCGTGACATGGAACAAACTTGATTGTTTGATTGAAAGTCACCAACGACGAGGTAAACGGATACCTTCTCTACGACGGAGCCAATCACACTGCCCGTCGGCCAGGCGAGGTACAAATGTAGCCGTCGGGCAACCGTCGTCGGCGTCGTCACCAGCGGCGAGGTAAACGGATGTCTACTAGACTGGTGACTGGTGCCCTTTGATAGACTCGTAAAGACTCCGAGGACAACAGTAGGACAATGAGCACCATATTTGGAATCCGCGGACAATATGCGAAAGTTGTCCCTGATTCCGCTGTGTGAATTGGTTTGAATGTGTAATCGGATACCAGGACTTTGCCATTTTGACGAAATGTGAAAGTTGTCCCTCATAGCTGATTGGTCGGAACGCGTGATCGAATTACCCGGGGACATACGAGATTTATAAATAGTTGCTTCTGTCTAGTTGCTCCCACAGTCGCCTATGCTAGTGAGTCTCGACTCGCATACATGTACTACGAATATATATGCTAACTGTTGATTTATATAGTCCTGTATATCACCCCGATACCATTATTATTACCATGAATTACCACCCTCATATAGTTGTACATGTTGCATAATATTGTGTTTTATGTGTTATCAACATACCAGGTATGAATACTGAATTCGTTACTGTCGTTCTTTCATTGCCAAGTAGCTATAGTTATTCCCGCGTCCATATCCTGATTCACAAGGGCCGGCTACCAACCCCCATGCGTGTAACAGGAAATATTATTTTTATCGCGTATTCTTGAAGACAGATGCAACGAAGGGTCGTTACAAATTTGGTGACAGCGATGGGATTTACGCGGGCATAACCCGAGATTCAAGCTTCTTGACTTGCGATCTCAGAGCAGATAGCTCTGCTCGTAGTAATTCCTCGTTCGTATTTACGTGATCCTGTTCAGGAGTTCTGTCTGAATTACGATATGTGGCGGATCGTGATGAAGTCGTGTGCTCACTATACCGGGGGACCCTAAACTTGACTTCACCACTGGGGGTACCCAGTATAGTGATGCGCTCACCATTGGAGAAGGCCGGGAGATTTGTCCCGAGGTCATGGGGTTGTGGTAGACGACATTCTCCGTCCTGGTCATACAAGTTTGCGAGGTCTCCCTCTTCAATAGCCTCACTAGCTGCCATCATATATATGGCTTATATTATAGTATTATAGGGTCTCGTTCGATATGGGACTGAGTATATAGAGCGATGTGTACCCTAACGACAAATATCAGTAAAACTACATGTACGTGTCTGTTAGCGCTGCTCGCTGTGCACCGTTTAAAGACAAGAGGGCGCGTTTGGCTTACATATTGTATATCCGTACCGCTGCCATCAAATTTGTAGGGTCCCTCTCATGGTCTGTCTTTAGAATAATGGGGTTTAGGGGTGTTGGTAGCGTACCTTGACTTTTTGGAAATGGTAGCGGGCCTTCGTGAAGCAGGGGAATATGGACAACTGAACTAACTGCTTGAAGATCAAATCATAACAGTGGCAGCAATTCAGTTATACCTGCTATTTTGATGAAGCACTAGTAATGGTAATGGCACAACGAATATAAGTGAAAACAGATTGATTACAAATTGTGATAACAACAATGATGTGGGGTGATAACAATGGCTAATATGAGGTTATTATGATGTGGGGTGATAACAATGGCTAATATGAGGGTATGAGCGATAGTTTAACGGATAAACCTGGACGACTGTGGGAGGAGACATAAGAGGCAACTTCGATCAGCGATTAATGTAATAGACACAACCAGTCAACACACAACGGGAATGGGTCTCATACAGCGGGGGTGGGTATCACACAGCGGGGGTATCATAGGCTGGGTGGGGTATCACACAGCGGGGGTGTGGGTATCATAGGCTGGGTGAGGAAATCACACAGCGGGGGTGGGTGTCACACAGCAGTGGTGGGTATCACACAGCGGGGGTGGTTGTCACACAGCAGGGATGGGTATCATAGGCTCAGTGGGGGGTCAGACAGCGGGCGTGGGGGCGGGTATCACACAGCGGGGGTGGGTACACACAGCGGGGGTGTATCACACAGCGGGGTGTATCACACAGCGGGGGTGTATCATATGTTGGGGTGGGTATCACACAGCGGGGTGGGTATCACACAGGGGGTGTGTATCACACAGCGGGTGTGTATCAAACAGCGGGGGTGTATTACACAGCAATGGTGGGTATCACACAGCGGGAGTGGGTATCACACAGGGGGTGTGTATCACACAGCGGGGTGCGTATCAAACAGCGGGGGTGTATCACACAGCGGTGGTGGGTATCACACAGCGGGGGTGGGTATCACACAGCGGGGGTGGGTATCATAGGCTGGGTGGGGGGGGGGGCGGGGAATAAGTTGGTGGGGTAACGGGTACTGGTTGGTTTTATGGATTGCTAAACGTATACAGTCTAGAATAGTATGTGGCCAATTAGAAACCAGGATCCAAGGAAATACGTACCAAGTTGGTATGTATGTGCTGGGATTAAATTAATTATGTCGGGTTGGTTAGTGTTGGATTTTGGTGCCTTCAATAGCGTCTGTGAGTTGTCCTCGGGTCGAATGTCAACTGGACGCTGTGCGCTCACTTATATGTATAGCCTTCGGTCCGAACGTTGTCCGCAAATCCAGCCCTTTGATAGACTCGTAAAGACTCCGAGGACAACAGTAGGACAATGAGCACCATATTTGGAATCCGCGGACAATATGCGAAAGTTGTCCCTGATTCCGCTGTGTGAATTGGTTTGAATGTGTAATCGGATACCAGGACTTTGCCATTTTGACGAAATGTGAAAGTTGTCCCTCATAGCTGATTGGTCGGAACGCGTGATCGAATTACCCGGGAACATACGGGATTTATAAATAGTTGCTTCCGTCTAGTTGCTCCCACAGTCGCCTATGTTAGTGAGTCTCGACTCGCATACATGTACTACGAATATATATGCTAACTGTTGATTTATATAGTCCTGTATATCACCCGATACCATTATTATTACCATGAATTACCACCCTCATATAGTTGTACATAATATTGTGTTTTATGTGTTATCAACATACCAGGTATTAATACTGAATTCGTTACTGTCGTTCTTTCATTGCCAAGTAGGACGAGGACGATACAGATAAACTTGGAGTGTTTGTGAATCACCAGGCATGGGAGATGGGTCCGGGTAAGTCTTTGAAGTAGGTTAATAGCCTCTCACAGTCGCTAAAAATCGGAGAAAGTTTGAATCGATAAAACATGATGACATTACACCAAATAACTGTCGGAGTCGCTTCAATATAGCGTCCAAAATGGCTGCCCAAAACAACGAAACCAGGTCTCCTCGTAAATAGACAACTTTCGATCGCTTATAGTATGTATTACATTAAACCACATCCTTAAAACGTCATAATGATACTGCGCATATTAAAGACATTTGTCATTATGGCTTGAATATTTTCAAATATGCGCTTAAAATTAATTGTGTTCATTACAACCTTTAATTTGCGCTTTATTTTACGATTCATATTATATATCTGACTAATAATAATTCAACTGCTAATATAATGGTCGCCGAAGATAATTGTTTTATCAAAATATAATTAATTTCCGCTCTACCATACTCCGTTTTAATGAAATGAATCATGTATGCCTGTTTCGTTTCTGTATTCGCTCGCCCACGTTACATGTCTTTTTGGCGTAAACATCGTCAAATATGGCCGCCGTGACATGGAACAAACTTGATTGTTTGATTGAAAGTCACCAGCGACGAGGTAAACGGATACCTTCTCTACGACGGAGCCAATCACACTGCCCGTCGGCCAGGCGAGGTACAAATGTAGCCGTCGGGCAACCGTCGTCGGCGTCGTCACCAGCGGCGAGGTAAACGGATGTCTACTAGACTGGTGACTGGTATATGCTATTGATTACTTTCCTTGTTCATTGAACGTATACCATTGTACCCACTGGCGAAGGGGTACGTACCGATGATCAGTGTATCGGGTGAGTCGCAAAAGAAATTCCCAAATTTAATTTCCTGTAACTCCTCTCACTACGCAACATACATGATTGAAACTTTGCATGACGGTTCATCAGGATGTTGTCGATAACTTGTATGAATATTATCATGATAAACCAAACGCTTTATAAATGACCAATTACGCAACATGATGGGTAGATATGTACTCGCATCAACTTATTTTTTGCATGATTTAACTACACACAATGGTCGATCGGTCCACCATCCTCTTCTACCACAGTACGCAGACGTTTTTTCCATAAAGAAATACTGCTTCTGATCTCAGCCAATGTCACTTTCTTCCAACATCTCTGAATCTCTGCTTTGAGTTCCGCTTTAGTGAATTTATCTTGCCGACGACTATAAACTTTCTCACTCAGAGAATCCCACACCGAGTAGTCCATTGGATTACCCAAATGATGACTACCGGTATGTGTTCCAGCAGGATGGTACACCATCACATACCAGCAGGGCAACATAATGGAGGATGATTACCACAGAGTTCACCAAACAAGATGAGTGGCCGACACAAGTCCGGGCTGTATTCCAATTGAATAAACCTCAGAATTGGCTGTACAACCTCAATATCGGGGATTGAATATGATTTGTCATTCAGCCGTTATTTATTGAGGTATTGGGGCAGTAGGCGTACGATGCGTTCCTTTGTTTTCCACCTAATGACTTCTGCGTAAAGTTCTGTAGACGTAAACTAGTCCAAACTGATAAATGTTACATGTTATTGGCCGTTTAGGACGCGAGGATATTATCATGACACAATTATATGTCGTACTAACCGGACACCTACATTTCGTTTCTACTTTTACTGCTAGGAACAATCTATAAAAAAAAATGTAAATGAGCCACCGACTGTAAATTTCATGAAATTATTATCTATACAAATGTACTTACGTTTTCAAGTTGATACTTTTGAGATTGAATATTTGTAATTTCCCAAAACCAACTGGCGGATATGACGTGGCACATATGGTACTTTTCAAAGCCTAAGTGCTCTTTGTCATGTAGCCTCTATTAAAACTGAGTGTTCTTAAGGAAATAATTTATATAAAGATATATTGGTTACATCTGGGTCCATTTATTTCATTTGCTACCATACACTCATAGACCGTTTGTTTATAATATGACATGTATTCTATGTAAATATACATGACTGTATTATGCATGTGATTAGTTGTTTTACGATATTGTGGGGCTGATTTAAAGCACATTTGCCAGAAACAAAAACTCCCGAAATTTAAAAATTCTAGCAATCGATTATAGTTTTAGAATAGTTTATTGCATCGAGGCAACTGCCTCATGAGCATACATACATGACCATGGTATAATATACGTACAATGCAAGATGGCGTACATGGGTAAACTACTAAATATAACACTCACTTATATTGCACAGTCTCCGCTTACTGATCATAGTGTGTACTAAGTGTTATAGCTCGTTTTAGTTTTTAACAATAAATGAGAGATAGACAGACATATACATACACATAGACATACATATGTACACACACATGCATACATGCACATACATGTACACACATATACGCACATATACACACCCATATACATGTATATCTTCTTTCTAAATGTAGCATATAATTACATGTCTATATACGTACATACACTCACATAAAACAATGCATCAGTGGTAGCGTCATGGCATTAACGTTATTTCCCTCAAACACAAATACTTAGATCATACATTGTATTCCAATTGTCGTTTTAAATTAATATTGCACATATAATACATGTATCTACGTTTCACACGAGTATATGATAATTTAACGAAGCAATTAAAGCATACAAAGCTTACTAGTAGATAAATATTTTTTAAATTTCGGGAGAGTTTTTGTTTTTGGCAAATGCGCTTTAAATCAGCATTACAATAACGTAAAACAACTAGTCACATTAATAATACAGTCATGTACATTCACATATATTGTGTGGTAGGAAATGACATAAATGCACATGTTGACTTGGCGATCAGCGTAGTCACAGATCAGCCTGCGCATTCGCACAGCCTGTACTGAGACTATACTGTGCATTTTATATAAATATGTATATCAAAAAGTATACACAGTTGATTTCCAGTTATTTCTAGAATAAATTACTACATATATCTGTTTAGCTGATATACAATTTCATTACGTTTCTCGAGCGCTCTGAAAACGAAATTCCCAAGGTTTCTTATATAAGACGCTCTATCTGAGTGAAACAGTGTTACTAATGTTAACATGTTAGGTCCTCTTCTATAGTATCGACCGATGCAGCGTACACTCAAGTCATTGTAGACAGGACATATAAACAAGAAATGAAATTCATCTTCTAACACGTTACAGAATTTACATTTACGATCATCAAAGGGTGTACTAATTGGTCTATGCCATCTGCCGGTTTCAACCTCCAGCCTGTCGGAAGACACACGCAGTCTGGTTAGAGGCACTCTAAACTTGTTTACACTGATGAAATCGAGATAGCATTGATATTCAAAAGATGAAATATTTTTATAAAATAAAGCCCTACTAGATTCATTTATGCTAGTGTTCCAGTCTTGAACGAAATTATCTGTTAAGCGCTGTTTTAATGTTGATAAAAATCTTGTAATGTCACCCACACCTTTCTTTGCTTCGTTAAATTATCATATGCGCGTGTGGAACGTAGATATATGCAGTAGTTGTGCAATATTACGACAATTGGAATACAATGTATGATCTAAGTATTCGTGTTTGAGGGAAAGAACGTTCATGCCATGTCGCTACCACTGATGCATTGTTTTATGTATGTGTATGTACACATATGTATATGTGTTTATATGTACGTATATAGACATGTAATACAATACCACATTTAGAAAGAAGATATATATGTATATATGTGTGTATATATGTGCGTATATGTGTGTACATATATGTGTATGTACATGTATGCATGTGTGTATTGACATGTATGTATATGTGTATGTATATGTCTGTATATTTCTCATTTATTGTTAAAAATAATACGAGCTATAATACTTAGTACCCACTGTGATCAGTAAGCAGAGACTGTGCGATATACATAAGTGTATGATACAAGTACATATATATGTATTAGTTGTCGCGGCATGGTCTGAAATTGATTTGCCTATTTGCCACGATTGTGGTGTTGCTGTATTCATCATGTTCATTATATTTAGTAGTTTACCCATGTACGCCATCTTTCATTGTACGTATATTATACCATTGTCATGTATGTATGCTATTGAGGCAGTTGCTTCGATGCAATAAACTATTAAACTATTCTTCTAAATGATAATTTCTTCATAAATGTGATGTGATATAGTATGTGAATATTGTCTTGTTACTGTATACTATATGATACATTGAGTTTCAATCTCCGCCATCTTTGTATGTACAAGCCATCGTACAGTTTTACCACTTCGAGCGTTTGACACATACAGCAAATAATATGACAGTAAAACCAACACAATTTGGAGCAATACATTATAGACAGTTATGACAAAAGCGTGCCAGCAGACTATACAAAAGAAGAGATATCTGCGCATTTATCCCATCGATCTGAAAGTAAATCTCAATGTGTAAACTTTTCAATCTGATGCACATTTTATTGTTAGTGTACACGTTACCCATAGGTATAGCCATATCTACCCACATAGTAGGCGAGTAAGACACCGGTGACAATGCACTCAAACAACTGCTTACATGTCACTGGATTTGATACAGTACGTATGGTAATACAGGTGTATATGTACCGCACTGTGTATGTATCTGACTGTTACACAACCATTACTGATTTCTCTCATATTTTAATAACGGGTCAACAAATTGTTCAGAAATCAGACTTTGTATATAAGTGTGATGAAAACAAGCAATAGGACATTGTTGTTTAACGTTTTTCGAAGATATTGCACCAAATTGTAATTATGTATATGGCATAATATTTGTGATATGTTTCAAACGCCAGAAGAGGTAAAACTGTTTGATGGCTTGTACACTAAGATGTCCGACATAGCAACCACATGCACCGTATAGTATACAATAGCAACATAATGCTCACATATATGTTATACATATATCCCATTACAATGTAGGCCATGAGTTTAAAGCAAAACCTTCACTCTGGTACCCGACATGTAAAGCTTCTCAAAATAGCAGTTTCACATAACAAGTACTGGTGGCAGCTTCAAAACATGCCCGCTTCAATCTCAAGATGTCCGTCGACATATACAACTGTAGACCCTGGGATGTCGTCGTGTTTAACCACTGTATGGAAGTTGCCTTGGTGAAGCCGTGACAAAGTGAAGAATGTATCCTGTGGCTTTCAGCCTTCCTCTAGGACACAACAACTGAAACAGATTAGTAGCGCACAGACAGCCATACCCACGCATCTGCAACTTTCCTACCAAATTAATATGTGCTAGTATGGCAATCAGCCGGTTATTCAAAATGATTCCATTTCTTGTGGTGCAAGCCCGAAAAGAAATTGTAATCAAAAATTATTTTTCTGAGGAGTTTCAGGGTGTGGAGGGTGGGTCAAATATTTGCTAACTGTTGTCCATTATTTAATTTTAAATACCACAAGTTTACTGACAACAAAATTGCCCTCGTGTGTTCCACGCTGGTGTGTTATTGAAAAGAAAGAAGGACTCGAAAATCAGTGACAATAAAATGGTTGGTCCGCATGAAAAAACCGAACGACTAAAAATAATTACAATATAATGACCCCATTGTAACAGACTTTAACCTGAACAGCTTAAAGTGTTATTACAATGTAGGCCATGAGTTTAAAGCAAAATAAAGCCAGTTTTCTTGCACACAACAGGTTGCTTTTATTTTATATATGGCGGAAAACGGCCACGGCTTCAAGTAAAATCCAATCCAATGTAACAAATCAATGCAATGCAAGATAACAAATTGAAGGCGCTGGGAAACAGATACCTTCACTCTGGTACCCGACATGTAAAGCTTCTCAAAATATCAGTTTCACATAACAAGTACTGGTGGCAGCTCAAAACACGCCACATGTCGACGTGCGTGTGGGCATAATAACCCCCACAGGCACGGCGACACCGCCAACAGTACAATCAAACAAGCCATGGTCCGCTTTCCCCAATAGTGGGCGACATAAACGCTTTTGGTGTCAGGCGAATTGTTTGCAAGGCCGGTTGTAATCGATACAAAAAAAAATATTCTCCTGGATTTTGGGGTAATGTATGTAAAACCCGCCATGCCGGATTACATCTGATGCGACACAACTATTTGTATGTGACACAACTATTTATCTGTGTTCTCACATTATCTAATGCTGAGTGAGTGACCTCGTTTCTCCATTGCAAACGAGACAGGATCTGGGACCAAATGAATCGCGTCTCAGGCAAAAGCTGACGAAGTGAAGCCAAATCAAGTAAAAAGCTGATCTCAGCTTGGCTGATGAAACCTGCCCAATTTCGTTGCCCCCTCCGTGGAAAACAATCAGATCTGGTTTGTCCTCGACGGTCAGTAAAAATTTGATTGTTCGACTCATTTGGACCCACCGCATGCTTCCTTTACCCTGCCACCATAAACGCGCCCTGTGCCTGCCGAGAAACAGGCGGGAACCCTCAGCACCTGCTCTCGCAAGGACAAAAGCCCTTCTCACTATTGAAGATCCATTAAACCAGATGCTGATGTCTCTTGCAGCAACTAAAATCTTAACTGACTTGTTAGTTGCATACAGTGGAAAAACCATTATGATAATATGCATGTATGAATATAGAACAAAATAAAATCATGTAACCTCCCAAAGAAAAGCATGTACCCGCACTATACGAATCCCCAAACAACTGTAGAACTTCAACAGTTATAGCAAACAAGAATCACCCTATTGACTCAAAGATATGGATGGTAACCTAATGTAAGATTTGTATGCCCCGGACTCCCAGCGTCCAAACGACTTAACGTCACTGTACGAAAATCCTTTTTTCGAAGCAGTTGTCGCAGCCCCAATGCGAAATGAATGAGACTCCAACTGCCCCTAGTGCCCCCCACAAAACGACACTAAACTGATAACAGGACACTGGCTCACCCCCGAAATTACAAAACAAGTGGCCCTGCTATTGTGACTTGTCTCACTTCCATGTATTGATTCAGAAGAAAAACAGGACAACAAGGCCCACCTGTAGCTGATAGTGAAACTGTTGCCCCGTTTGCCATTTGACCTGTCTTAGAAGTAGTGAGTGACAAGCTCACATCACAATGATCGCTGGAAAACTTAACGTTGTCCACTTTGATAACATGCCCCTATAACCCTGGTTTTGAAACCACTAGCTCCCCCAATGCGAAAAATAGTTTAACTTCATAATATGAATAACATACCTTGAAAGTGACCCAATCAAGGGAGACAATATGACAATTGTTATTGGGATCCTATTATCTAACCTTTTGTGTAGACGCCCCATCCCCGTTAACAATTTTCGAACAATAAAATTCTGAGTCGTATCGGGAACATTGAGCCTCTTGCAACGAAATGAAATGATAGATACATATAGCCGTGCTGTATACCTCGCAATGACAAGCTTGCTATAAAATCTGAAACCTGTTGTAATGGCGGAGGCCACAAACCCGGACAAGTGTATGTGCACCTGAATACTTCAAACATTCACACCCCATTACTATAAGCCTCTCTTGTACTTTCTGACAATGCCCCCGCTAGCAATCGGTCAGATTCACTGATGGTGAGTTCGCCCCACTCATGTAAAGTAACCACAATTCCTGGTCAACTGTACCTCACTGCAGTGTAGGATCCATGGATTTCCTAATCCGAAATAGCTCATCATAGACTTTCCTACCTAGCCCAGTTACCCTACTTGCACCCAGACTGATATTAAACATGCATTTTAACAAACATGGAGCCTCATCGCCATGCACCTCTGTGTATACACTTGTACAAATGATGAAAACATCCGTCCACTGCTTTATTGTTGATACAGATTTTGCCATATTTTTGCTTTTTAATACCAATTGCCCTTGTTCGAAAGACACATATTTTTCATCTATGCGCCCAGCCGCAGGAGCAAAAACAAGCATAGCCAAATAGACATAGTCGCCATTAATAATGTTTTGCCTCAGCAACTGAGGCACATGATGTCCAAGCGTATCGTGGTAGCTTGATATTGAGGGAATAATATTACCACTTTCATCATTCGTTAAACCGCACAAATTGGCTTCAATTGGAAGCCCTCCAATTCAGCCATACCTGGCATCATCACTTGCCGACCCATCCGAGTGGCTATCGCTTCTACATCCTGCATCGACAGTGATGACGAACTGGCCGGCCGAGCTTCCACCTCCTCTGTTGCCACTGTCACATCAGTCTTATCGCTCATGTGCCGCGTTTTACGCTTAGCCTTAGGCATCCTGCTAAACACAGTACAATCATACTTTACACAATGTATATACATAATAAAAGGTGTGCCCAAATTGTCAACACCAATAGCATGACTTCCCAATTGCAACAATAATTAATTTACGAATTAATATCCACAAATGCCAAATTAACATAAATTGTATAAACTATGGAAGCCACAAAATTATATTAAATTATGTATGAAACAACCACAATCAAGACTAATGTTCGATACAACCATATAACAACACAATCAATTTCACTTCCCCATTAACGATATTAAAAAAAAAGAAAAAAAAAAGTGACTGTAATGATCCTCTAGCAGTCAAAAAATAGGCTACCAACCAAATTCAATTAATTTGGTTATGGGCAACCACAAACAACACAATGCAACAAGAAGCCACAAAATTGTATAAATTAAAAAATAAATAAATAAATGACTGTAATGATCCTCTAGCAGTCAAAAAATAAGCTACAAACCAAATTCAATTAATTTGGTTATGGGCAACCACAAACAACACAATGCAACAAGAAGCCACACAATTTTATAAATTATAAATGAAACAACCACAATCAAGACTAATGACACAATCAATTTCACTTCCCCAATAACGATATTAAAAAATTGACTGTAATGATACTCTAGCAGTCATAAAGTAGGTTACCAACCAAATTCAATTAATTTGGTTATGGGCAACCACAAACAACACAATGCAACACTTTTTCAATAACAACAAACCAATAAAAAAACAATGTACAATATGAAATGCAAAACAACCAATAATAAAAACTAAATTGTCTGGCTTGTCTCAGGCAAAAGGTGGGTTAGATGGTAAATCAAATAATTGGTTAAGCGCAAACAAAAACAATAACAATTGCCACCTACAACAATATGCCAAATTAGGCATTTTTTATTTCAAATAATTGGTTAAGTGCAAACAAAAACAAAAAACAATTGCCTCCTTCAGCAATATGCCAAAAATTAGTTGTTTTTTATTTTCAAACAACACCCACAAACACTTACATTTATATTCTCAGACTAGCACATAAAATAAAAATTACCCATCATGCCTATTAACTCAATTGCAGCTGGCAAAAACAAGTAAAAACTGCATTTGCTAACACTGTAATAGCTCGCATAAAAATAGTCTGGTTCATACGTTTTCCCTGTTAAGATGGGCCCCTAAAAAAAAAAATATTAATAAATAAACCATTATGAGATTCAACCTCAACCTAAATACTTACGGAAACTATCGACGAAAAGAAAAATCTCACAAATACCAGGCGACGAGTGTCCGCTAGATCTTCCGGATGAACTAAAATATGCACAAACAGAACATGTACATGTATTTATTTTATAGGTGCTGGTGACCTACAAGGGACCCCACCACCAACACCCCTCTGATGAGTGCTCAAACAAACCAAACGTGGTCTTTTTCATTCCAAAATGTCAAGATGAGTCTCTATATTCCCCTATATCTACTATGGTTTATATCTGTGTAAACATTCTGCAATAAAAAAATAAATAATAAGTTTATTTAGAGAAAAAAAAAAAAAAAAAAAAATTATTTTCTAGACAATTTTCTTCCCTATATACAAGTCTATGTAGTATTTGCCAACTGTCTATTGTATTGTATATGAGAACACCCCTCATTACTATAGTAACCTGCCACTAATAAAAGCTGCTTTTAAAATTTTGAGAAAAATCCCTGTTGATAACAGGGATAATCCATGTACAGTGTAAGTGTAATTGTTTTACAACTTGACATGACCATATACAGACCACCTGGGTTCTTATTATACAGTATGACACAAAAGGTGTGAGAGAAGGCTGACAATTAACAGCCTGTTGTCATAGTTTGATATGGTTTATTAAAGTATATTAAAGTCTCATCAATGTACATGTTCATGCAAATAAGTAGACATTAGTAGGCTTTTGGCTAATTTTAGCGATTTTAGGTACTGTATCTCATACGTACCATCGTGGCCCATAGTCTTCACATTAAATAAATGTCATAATAATAATAAGTAATACAAATGCAAAGCATAAAAACAGCAGTACATTGTCATTCATATAAGACTTGTAAGAGACTATGTGTATGCACATCATGCATACTAAGATCATTTATTCTCATTTCTTGATACCGAATATTTGTGTGGAAGAAGGTTGACAATTAACAGCCTGTTGTCTAAACATAGTCTGATCATGATGACGTTATCCTTGTGAATTGTATCTAGCAGACACTCAGATGCTTCCTAAAAAATGAAGAAGTAGTTAACAAAAAAAATAATACGAGCAAAATATAAATGTCATGGTTGACAAATATTCCACCTGATGAGTACCCCTAGTTGGGAATGAAACAGATCTATACATTGTAATTAAACCCTATATCTAATTAGTAAGCTGTTGATTGTTTAATTAACTATTACTGAGCTTAAAACTTAATTTAAATAACTTTAATTATCAAATAATCACATCAAAATTCATATTTCACGGTATTTCCCACTTTTGCGAGTATTTCCTGGGACGGGAAATACCGGTATTACCCGCCGGGAATTCCCGCCCCCGGTATTTCTCGGCCAACCCTGATACACAAATACTTGCAATTATTTCCCTAACTTTAGGCGCAGACACAGTTTTCCAAAACAAAATCAGCGGCTGCTTCGCCAGTCAAAGACAATAATACAACAAATGACAATCAAATAGTTGGCCCGCATGAAAAAACAGAACGACTAAAAATACTTACAATGTAATGACCCCATTGTAACAGACTTTAACCTGAAAAGCTTAAAGTGTTATTACATTTAGGAGCAAATTTGACTTCATTAATTTCCACGATGTTGTCAATAAATGCACGCTATTGACCGGCAACGTCAGAACAGTCAGTGTAAATTAAACAGACCAAACGAAAATGAACCTCAGTAAACGCAACAGCCCATGGTCTTATTCTTTAAATATGATGATGATCAGGGGTCCGTCCCACGGGTCAGAAATTATACTGCTTTGGAGCTAGGTCGGAAATTTTGACCTACCACTCACTACCCAGAGTAGAAGTTTATGAAACATGTCTATTCATGTAGGAAATTCATCGTAGAATTCGAATCTGCGTGTTAAAATTGCTGACAAAAAATCGCGGCCGAATATCCATGGCAACCGTTACATTAACAAGAAATTTCAAATAGTTATAACGTCAACCAGAATGTAGCTTTCTTCAATGTCAACTATCCGTGTTAAAAGCAAACCTTCTGCATCTTTATGTTGCATGAAAATAAAATACAGTAGTCTGGTGTAGGTTTTCCATAACCAAGACGGTCGCCAATTCCAAGATGTTTTAAGGATCATAATTTATACCTGTACTTCATTGATAATGTGGTGCGGCATGTAAGAATGGCGCCCGTTGTATATTGCGACCAGAGGAGCGCACACACATGTGAGCCGCATAGTCATTACCTATAACGCACGTTTTTGATAAATAAACTGTTTTACATCTTGCAATGAATATTCAGTCATACATCTCTGGCGGATAGAAACCTATAATGGTTTTAACTCACCTGGATCCGTTCTTACTCTGACGCATCACGTACATTGTAACCTAATGTAAAAACCTGACTGCAAATACAACACATACCGAGGGGAGAAAATACATGTATGGCATACCAGTGAAAACGGGTATAGACCCAGATGAGCACGTGAATGTAAACCGTCTGATTCCGATCCACCTTATACAGTATCGACTAATTAATGTATCACAAAGAATTTAGTTACATAATTAGTATACTCATACTTATCTGGATCTACACTGTTTGAGATGCTCCTCCTCATGGTCGTGTAAATTAAAGCGTATCGCTTTTATAAGAACATATATATAATGTAATTATGCCCATGCAATACAAAGTGGCTTGCATGTACACTACGTAGACAAATGCATCTCGGTAAAAATATTTTGGATACACTATTTGATGTACATACAGACTAATCCGGTCTACATTGTTTGTCCAGCAAAGATGCATGTCCTCCTGATATATTAATGTTTTTGTTCTAAAAGAAAACAACAAACAACACACGTGGGCATGTATTAAGACGATGTACTACTGTATATATTCATCACCTTAAAAAACATTCTTCCTCACCATATCATTTGATCAATGAGTCTGCACGCTGTTGAACACATATTACGCTGACTGATTCAGAATCTACACTGTTAATTTAGGACGCTGACTGATTAAGGATCTACACTGTTCATTTAGCATGTATCATATTGTTTACCGAGTAAACACATATTTCCTACTCAATGGCATGCAATACAGGAAACAGGGCTTATCATCATGGGCAGCGTGAACCAGATCTGCCGGCACATTGGGTGAGGTCTAGTCGGGTTCACACTGTCCACCATTAGTAAGTAAAATATATCCGTGTTTAACAACATATCCTACTCTGATTCAGAGGCAGGTAATTATTGCTGATTTGGAAATATAATAGTAAACCATGAACTTAAGAACTGTTCCCAAACCACGCCCCCATGCTTATTGCTATATACATGTATACTGTATTTATGCACACATGTACCTGTCAATTTAATCATCGGTTATTTTACAACTAACTGAATAGCGAACAACTATGTGACTAGAGCGACAGTATCGTGGTCATACACCGTTTGAAACTTCATGAACTCCTTTATTTTCCCATCTGATCAAAATGACTCATCGAATAGATGTTGTCATCACAGAAACGCAGTACCGCATATCAACTGTCTGAAGCTGATCTCCTGCATTAACATTTCCATTACAGAAAGTCTAAAATTATACATGCACCTATTAATAAGACTATTATATTTAAAATGCAGTTCACGTGAAATGAGAAAACACGCGAATTTCACCAAGACCTATGGATCTAAAAATATGTAGTTTTAATGTAAACGGGCTTGGTCACAAAATCAACGCGAAATGGTTTTCTGTTGGTTAAAACAAAACATGTTCTCTGTATGTCTTCTGCAAATAGCACAGGCATTGGTATATTTCTAAATGTATCAGTAACATACGAAATCATCGATTATAAAGAAATAATTTCTGGGCGACTTCAAATGCTTAAAATAAAAGTTTCAGACTCGGAATATACATTAATAAACATATATATGGACCTAACACAGATGATATTACCTTTTTCAAAACAGTTGAGAAACTTGTATCGGATAACAACAGCGAAACACTAATCATTGATGGCGATTTTAATAACGTTATCAATTTTGATATACACATGTAGATAAATTGAATGAAAGAACAGATACAAACAAAAATGCTCCGAAAAAATAAATGATATACCGGTAATAGCTAATAATGAACTGTACGATATATATAGAATAAAATACCCAGAGTCGAAACGATTTACCTGGCACTCAAACCACAGACCACCAATATTTTTTAGACTATATAATTTATTAAAAACAGTAACCAGCTGCAATATAATACCAGGTTTCTGATTATTCTGCAATTACACTCGATTTAAACCTAAGCAATGCAATAAGGGCACTATAAATAACAGCACTATTAATAACAGTATTCTACTACACGATTCATATAAAACAAATATAAGGAAGGCCATTCAAGACTCAGTTCAAAATAATAGAGGATGCAATCCAAACACAATGTGGGAATTAATAAAATGATCCATAAGAAATGAATCAATAAGATAGCAGCAACCAAAATAAAATAGCAATGGAAACTAAAAGTCTAGAAAGAAGATTTCAATGAACCACGATTGTGTAGATCAGCTAAAAATCGAAATAAATAAACTTGATGAAATAAATAAAGAAAACAACGAGAGGAATTATACTTAGATCAAAAGCAGAATGGGTTGAGGGGGCCGGAAAAAACACAAAATACTTCTCCACTTTAGAAAAAAGCGATCCGAAGAACGTGCAATGCAACAATTAATGTTCGACAACAATATCGAAATGGATCAATTTTTTTCAAAACGCAAATAACCTACTAAATAACAATGACGAAGAAGTATGCGAAGGTATTATTACCGAATTTGAATGTAAAACAGCGTTAAAAGGTATGAAAAACATGAAAAGCCCGGGTTCAGACAGACTTACTGCAGAATTATACAAATTATACTGGAATAACATAAAGAATACTATATTGAATATATTAACTACTCGTATGAACATGGCTCACTAACAGAACTACAAACTCAAGGAATTATAAAACTTATACCAAAGAAAGAAAAAGATACACTATCCATTAACAACTGGAGACCTATTTCATTTTTAAATGTATACTCAACAAAACTAGAAACGTCCCTGTTTTATAGCCGGTGTAGCTCTGTCTATGTATGTACCACATGTTCAAAGTACATGTATTTTAAACCGTGGCGATGTTCAGAATACGATCGTGTAGAGTTTAGCCGATACACACGGTTTACATAGCGGCCAGTGACCGGAACGTTGATTTCCACTTTTTGCACGTGCACGCTATACTTGTCATCATATAAGGTGATTCAGTTCATGTCGTACCATTCATGCGATAGAGGCTATTCGGAAAATTAAAAAACTTTTTTAATTTTTCACTGTTTTCGATATGCCACGGCTTTCCGAAAACGAGCGAAATCAGGCAATTGGGATGCTTGCGGGTGGGATGGCCGCCAGGGCGGTCGCGCCTCGGTTTGGTTGCTGTCGGAAGACGATTGATCGTCTTGCAGCCCGGTACCAGCAGACTGGGGCTGTTCACGACCGGCAGCGACCTGGTAGGCCTCGTGTAACGACGGCTAGAGCCGATCGTTACATTACGTTGACGCACTTACGTCAACGTCGATTGGCAGCCACAGTCACTGCTAGGCGATACGGTGTCTCAGGGCAGACCATTCGCAACCGGTTACGTCGTAACGCCCAACCAATCCGGGCACGCCGCCCGTACACTGGTCAGATAATGACCCAACGTCACCGTGCTGCCAGACTGTTATGGGCGCGACGTCATCTGAACTGGAGAAGGGCTGACTGGAACCGAGTTTTGTTCACCGATGAATCTCGGTTCACAGTTAGTCATGCTGACGGAAGATTACGGGTATACAGGCGTAAAAATGAAAGATTCATCGATTGTTGCATTGTTGAGAAGAACAGGTTTGGGGGAGGGAGCGTAATGGTCTGGGGTGGGATCATGGGAAACCGGAAGACAGATTTGGTTGTTGTACAGGGCAACATCAATGCACAACGTTATGTTGCAGATGTGCTAAATGCACATGCCTTACCATTTATCTGTCAGCATGGTCCTGGTGTGACATTGATGCACGACAATGCCCGCCCTCACGTAGCCAGGGTCACCACTCAATACTTACAGCAAAACAACGTCGACGTCATGCCATGGCCCGCGGTCTCCCCGGATCTCAATCCCATTGAGCACATATGGGATGAGCTGGGCAGCAAAGCACGAGCTAACCATCAGATTGACAATGTTCGCAATCTTACACGGGCGTTACAACGGGAATGGAGGAATTTGCCCAACGCACTGGTATTGCGTTACGTCACGTCGATGCGGCGTAGGATCATTGCATGCATTCATGCAAATGGTGGCCACACTCGGTACTAACGAGATTTACTGAATTTGCCACATTACTTATTGAAATTCCATCTCTAAACATTAATTAACACATTTCTGAGTTTTTGTGATTTTTGATTTTGACCCCTACCACCCTTGGCCGGTTATCTCTCGAATATTTAACAAGATATCCAAATGCAATTTATTGGCTTTGATACAGAAATGAATGAACTTGTTTTTCCATTTTGATTTTTAAAAGTAACCCTTTTGGTTTTTGATGAATCTTTCCTTAAACATGGAGGGACGTTTCTAGTTTTGCTCAGTATAGATTATAAAATAGCAACAAAAGTACTAGAAAATAGAATGAAGAAAGTATTATATTCTGTAATAAATCCAAATCAAACTGGTTTTTTAAAAGGTCGATATATCGGAGAAAATTTAAGAACTCTATTAGAAATAATTGATGATGCTAACGATAGTAATACACAAGGTCTTATATTTTTCGCAGATTTTCAAAAAGCTTTTTATAGCATTGATCATAAATTTATAATTAAATGTCTAAAGTACTTCAACTTCGGAGATTCTTTCATGCAATGGGTGTCTCTTCTGTATAAAGACGCAACAAGTTGCATTTCAAATAACGGCAATTTTTAAGATTTCTTCAAAATTAAAAGCGGTGTAAGACAAGGCTGTCCTATTTCATCATATATTTGTATTGTATGTATAGAAATACTATCTCGAAAGATCGATAATAACGAAAATATTGAAGGACGAAATCTTGGTGGCAGCCATATAAAACAAACACTTTTTGCAGATGACGCCAGCTTTATACTTAACGGTTCAGAAAAATCATTTAATGAATGAGTAAAAACCTTAGATTTGTTTGCAGTTATATCCGGCCTAAAATTAAATAAATCAAAATGCAAAATACTAAAAATAGGATCCCTTAAAAATAACGCAAATGCGTGATGCAACAGTAAACACTACACATGAACATCAAACCAAGCCTCCACTTTAGGAATAACTTTTACAAACACGAACTCAGAAATGCATGGACTAAATTTAGATAAAAAACTAAAATTGTTCCAACATGTGTTAAACAATTGGAAAAACTGGAACCTTACACTAATTGGAATAATAAGTTCTTAAAACTTTCGCTTTCCCAAAGCTTGTATATCCTTTAACAGTCCTCACACAGCCACCAGAAAAAACAATATCCGAAATAAATAACATAATGTTCGATGTTTTATGGGATGGAACACCAGACAAAATATCAAGAAAATATTATATTATTCAAGACTACAAGGATTACGGTTTAAAAAGATTGATATACACTCATTTGTTCATTCACTAAAAGCCTTCTGGATAAACCGTATTCAAGAATCACACAGTAATTGGAGCAAAGCCTATAAGGCCGAACAAAATAAATACGGCGGATAATTACTCTTTAAATGCAATATTAATCGGTACGATGCAAAACAATATGTGTAGAAAATATACTTTTTTAAATGAACTAATTATTTTATGGAGTAAAATCAACTTTAAAATGTTATCTGAAGATTCGCATAAATGAAATGAAATGATATGGAATAATTTGAATATAAATAATTCAAACGGAAATACCATATTGTATAATGATTGGTTTAGCAAAGGAATAATGTTTATTATACCCACTTTTTTTGTAAAAAAAAATGGGTATATTGTTTTCGTCACGGGTGTCCGTCCGTCCGTACGTCCGTACGTCCGTCCGTACGTCCGTCACGTTTCTTGTAACACGAAAAACTTTTTCACCTTCATACCTACGCGCCTGATATTTGGTATGTAGCTTCGTTATCATGTGCAGATGCGCAAAGTGAATTTGGATTTTTCATCCGACCCTCCATCATGGATTATCTCCCCCTTTCGGACTCAGAATTTCCCATTTTTTCCTCGTAACTCGAAAAACTTTTTCACCTTCATACCTACGAGCCTGATATTTGGTATGTAGCTTCGTTATCATGTGCAGATGCGCAAAGTGAATTTGGATTTTTGATCCGACCCTCCATCATGGATTATCTCCCCCTTTCGCACTCAGAATTTCCCATTTTTTCCTCGTAACTCGAAAAACTTTTTCACCTTCATACCTACGCGCCTGATATTTGGTATGTAGCTTCGTTATCATGTGCAGATGCGCAAAGTGAATTTGGATTTTTCATCCGACCCTCCATCATGGATTATCTCCCCCTTTCGCACTCAGATTTCCCATTTTTTCCTCGTAACTCGAAAAACTTTTTCACCTTCATACCTACGCGCCTGATATTTGGTATGTAGCTTCGTTATCATGTGCAGATGCGCAAAGTGAATTTGGATTTTTCATCCGACCCTCCATCATGGATTATCTCCCTTTCGGACTCAGAATTTCCCATTTTTTCCTCGTAACTCGAAAAACTTTTTCACCTTCATACCTACGAGCCTGATATTTGGTATGTAGCTTCGTTATCATGTGCAGATGCGCAAAGTGAATTTGGATTTTTGATCCGACCCTCCATCATGGATTATCTCCCCCTTTCGCACTCAGAATTTCCCATTTTTTTCCTCGTAACTCGAAAAACTTTTTCACCTTCATACCTACGCGCCTGATATTTGGTATGTAGCTTCGTTATCATGTGCAGATGCGCAAAGTGAATTTGGATTTTTGATCCGACCCTCCATCATGGATTATCTCCCCCTTTCGGACTCAGAATATCCCATTTTTTCCTCTTAACTCGAAAAACTTTTTCACCTTCATACATACGCGCCTGATATTTGCTATGTAGCTTCGTTATCATGTGCAGATGCGCAAAGTGAATTTGGATTTTTGATCCGACCCTCCATCATGGATTATCTCCCCCTTTCGGACTCAGAATTTCCCATTTTTTCCTCGTAACTCGAAAAACTTTTTCACCTTCATACCTACGCGCCTGATATTTGGTATGTACCTTCGTTATCATGTGCAGATGCGCAAAGTGAATTTGGATTTTTGATCCGACCCTCCATCATGGATTATCTCCCCCTTTCGGACTCAGAATTTCCCATTTTTTCCTCGTAACTCGAAAAACTTTTTCACCTTCATACCTACGCGCCTCATATTTGCTATGTAGCTTCGTTATCATGTGCAGATGCGGAAAGTGAATTTGGATTTTTTATTCGACCCTCATTTCCCATTTTTTTTTTTTTCCTTGTAACTCGAAAAACGTTTTCACCTTCATACCTACGCGCCTCATATTTGCTATGTAGCTTCGTTATCATGTGCAGATGCGCAAAGTGAATTCGGATTTTTCATCCGACCCTCCATCATGGATTATCTCCCCCTTTCGGACTCGAATTTCCCATTTTTTTCCTTGTAACTCGAAAAACTTTTTCACCTTCATACCTACGCGCCTCATATTTGCTATGTAGCTTCGTTATCATGTGCAGATGCGCAAAGTGAATTTGGATTTTTGATCCGACCCTCTATCATGGATTATCTCCCCCTTTCGGACTCAGAATTTCCCATTTTTTCCTTGTAACTCGAAAAACTTTTTCACCTTCATACCTACGCGCCTCATATTTGCTATGTAGCTTCGTTATCATGTGCAGATGCGCAAAGTGAATTCGGATTTTTCATCCGACCCTCCATCATGGATTATCTCTCTCGACTCAATTTTCCTTTTTTTCCTTGTAACTCGAAAAACTTTTTCACCTTCATACCTACGCGCCTCATATTTGCTATGTAGCTTCGTTATCATGTGCAGATGCGCAAAGTGAATTTGGATTTTTGATCCGACCCTCCATCATGGATTATCTCCCCCTTTCGCACTCAGAATTTCCCATTCTTTTTTCCTCGTAACTCGAAAAACTTTTTCACCTTCATACCTACGCGCCTGATATTTTGGTATGTAGCTTCGTTATCATGTGCAGATGCGCAAAGTGAATTTGGATTTTTCATCCGACCCTCCATCATGGATTATCTCCCCCTTTCGCCACTCAGAATTTCCCATTTTTTCCTCGTAACTCGAAAAACTTTTTCACCTTCATACCTACGCCTCGCCTGATATTTGGTATAGCTTCGTTATCATGTGCAGATGCGCAAAGATGAATTTGGATTTTTCATCCGACCCTCCATCATGGATTATCTCCCCCTTTCGGACTCAGAAATTTCCCATTTTTTCCTCGTAACTCGAAAACTTTTTCACCTTCATACCTACGAGCCTGATATTTGGTATGTAGCTTCGTTATCATGTGCAGATGCGCAAAGTGAATTTGGATTTTTGATCCGACCCTCCATCATGGATTATCTCCCCCTTTCGCACTCAGAATTTCCCATTTTTTCCTCGTAACTCGAAAAACTTTTTCACCTTCATACCTACGCGCCTGATATTTGGTATGTAGCTTCGTTATCATGTGCAGATGCGCAAAGTGAATTTGGATTTTTGATCCGACCCTCCATCATGGATTATCTCCCCCTTTCGGACTCAGAATATCCCATTTTTTCCTCTTAACTCGAAAAACTTTTTCACCTTCATACATACGCGCCTGATATTTGCTATGTAGCTTCGTTATCATGTGCAGATGCGCAAAGTGAATTTGGATTTTTGATCCGACCCTCCATCATGGATTATCTCCCCCTTTCGGACTCAGAATTTCCCATTTTTTTCCTCGTAACTCGAAAAACTTTTTCACCTTCATACCATACCTACGCGCCTGATATTTGTATTTGTACCTTCTTTCCTTATCATGTGCATGCGCAAAGTGAATTTGGATTTTTGATCCGACCCTCCATCATGGATTATCTCCCCCTTTCGGACTCAAAATTTCCCATTTTTTTTTCCTCGTAACTCGAAAAACTTTTTCACCTTCATACCTACGCGCCTCATATTTGCTATGTAGCTTCGTTATCATGTGCAGATGCGGAAAGTGAATTTGGTTATTTTTATCCGACCCACCTTCATGGATTATCTCCCCCTTTTTCGGACTCAGAATTTCCCATTTTTTCCCCTTGTAACTCGAAAAACGATTTTTCACCTTCATACCTACGCGCCTCATAATTTTGTATGTAGCTTCGTTATCATGTGCAGATGCGCAAAGTGAATTCGGATTTTTCACCCGATTACCCTCCATCATGGATTATCTCCCCCTTTCGACTCAGAAATTTCCCATTTTTCCTTGTAACTCGAAAAACTTTTTCACCATCATCACCTACGCGCCTCATATTTGCTGATGTAGCTTCGTTATCATGTGCAGATGCGCAAAGTGAATTTGGATTTTTGATTGCCGACCCTCCATCATGGATTATCTCACTCCCCCTTTCGGACTCAGAATTTCCCATGATTTTCCTTGTAACTCGAAAAACTTTTTCACCTTCATACCTACGCGCCTCATATTTGCTATGTAGCTTCGTTATCATGTGCAGATGCGCAAAGTGAATCGGATTTTTCATCCGACCCTCACCATCATGGATTATCTCTCCCCCTTTTCGGACTCAGAATTTTCCTTTTTTTCCTTGTAACTCGAAAAACATTTTTCACCTTCATACCTACGCGCCTCATATTTTGCTATGTAGCTTCGTTATCATGTGCAGATGCGCAAAGTGAATTCGGATTTTTTTTCATCCGACCCTACTCCATCATGGATTATCTCCCCCTTTCGGACTCAGAATTTCCCATTTTTTCCTTGTAACTCGAAAAACTTTTTCACCTTCATACCTACGCGCCTCATATTTGCTATGTAGCTTCGTTATCATGTGCAGATGCGCAAAGTGAATTCGGAGTTTTCATCCGACCCTCCATCATGGATTATCTCCCCCTTTCGGACTCAGAATTTCCCATTTTTTCCTTGTAACTCGAAAAACTTTTCACCTTCATACCTATGCGCCTGATATTTAGTATGTACCTTCGTATGTGCAGATGCGCAAAGTGAATTCCCATTTTTGATCCGACCCTCCTTCATCGATTACCTCCCTCTTTCCGACTCAGAATTTCCCATTTTTTCCTTGTAACTCGAAAAACTTTTTCACCTTCATACCTACGCGCCTCATATTTGCTATGTAGCTTCGTTATCATGTGCACATGCGCAAAGTGAATTCGGATTTTTTATCCCACCCTCCATCATGGATTACTTCCCCCTTTCGGACTTAGCATTTGGGGAAAGTGGGTATATTGCGATGGCGCGCCATCGACTTTTTCTAGTTAAAAATATATATGATTACATAAAAAAGTACTTTTACACATTTCAAGAAATAAAACAATTGTTCAAGTTAAAGACCGGTGATTTTCTAAAATATTATTCGCTACTAGGAAGCATTAAACATGATTGGAAAACTAAAATTAAGTCTGAAACAATATATTACAATACACCGAACTTCCTTTTTCAAATAATAACATCAAAGGAGTAAATAAGTAAAGTATTATACAAAAATAAAAGAGAACAATATAAAACAACAACTAATAAACCTCTCGTTAAATGGGAAAATGAGTTTAACAATCAAAATATACAATGGAAACGATATTCACCATCACCATTTAAATATATACCATAAGCACAAAATGAGGGAGCGTTTCAATACAAATATTTAATGCGAATTATTCAAACAACGCATTTCTATTTTAAATGTAAAATCAAAACCATCCAATTTGTGTGATTTTGCATATGTCTATTGATTCCAAACAAGCATATGTTCTGGGTATGCATACAGTACAAACTTTCTGGTTCAGATATAAACGAATTGCTAAACGAACAATTACCAGGTATAACACTTTTTTAACATATTAAAAAACCGTTTCATTCTGTATGATTCAGGACCTTGTAAAAGAAAAATACAATTATTGGGTTCATAAGTTTTTGGCAAAATTAATTTATTTTCAAATGTAAATGTATCATTCTACCACTAATCAATCTTTAATTATATATCACAAACTTACACCAAAATAGAAGAAAACAATTGCCATTTATGAGAATTAAATGAATATATTCAACCAGAAAAGGTATGGATTTTTTATTAACTATCTAATAATATCAGTACATTATTACTTAGTCATTAAACACTCTTTTTTTAAGAAACTAGATACACTAAGTTGCAATGGTGCAATTACCCTGATAGTCAGGAACTTTTAGAAACATTTAATCGTACAACTCTGACCTACTTGAAGAATATACTGGCGTTGTAATTAACATCACTATATTCAACCTACAACTATGATTCAAACACAATACATCACTCCATTTATCTGTCTCCATTATCCATTATAAAATAGCAAATTATATTTCTAGTATTTTCTTTTGCACAATTAAATCAGTAGGTGAACTGTTACAAAGGATCTACTTTACGTTTATCACCCAAGTGCACTGAGAAACTCTTATTTTTGTTGATATTATGTGACGATACGAATCATCTTCTTTAATATATTTCCGACAACAGTATCCATTCATGTTTGACATTTTTCAATGTATATCGTGTTTATTTCATGTTCTTTGTGATATAATAATACATGTATTAATGAATAAATATGGAAATGAAAAAAAATCACCATGCCTGAAAATGACAGAAACGACACTATATCACTTGCTATCACTTGATTAGATAGATAATATCTTGAAACTTCCTGATGTTTCTATATTTACACACAGTATGATACCAATATCTATCACAGGTATAAACACGTCGGTGATAATAAAACACAATAAGCAATAACCTATGTAATTTAGTAACTTTACACTTCAAAATTACCGCCGTGAAGCATCTTGCCATTTCTATTTGATATATATGTTAACGTCCAGTTGCAAAATATCTTCATTTCTAACCGAATAAGTGCAGAAACTATCAATATGCGAGTCTGTTAACTACATATATATACGAGCAACACTACTAGGTCCGTTAAGTAATTTTATTTTCAAAATGGGGCTATGAGAAAATGTAGCGCTCTTCATAAATCTGTAAATTGTGATGCGATAATGATGTTTTTAAAAAGTGTTATATTTTCCAACCGACGGAAATATGTGATTTAGCTTTTTGTTTCATTTTCAAATTGCAGCAGGTACGACATAATAAGCGGCGGAAAGAATTGATAGATTACACGAAAGACGAGGAAATGTGGTTGATAATGCGTTACGATTCAGCCCTTCTAACGATGATTGGACAGAATAGGAGATGCGTACGAAATATCTGGCAGAAAATCGAAATTCATCCATAAAGCGACCGTTCACTGTGGATTGCCGTGTACAATTGGCGAAGTTGAGGAATGTTGGTGTTTTACTATGAATTTTCTAGATAAGTATGTGGATCGGGCGATTGAATTGATACAAAATGGACACAGATAGTATGTACATAGCCACTAGTGGGAGGATCTGAAATCATGCATTCGCCCAGTGTTGTAGATGAGTTTATAAATCGGAAAAAAAATTGGTTGGCCTGGGATAAGTGGAGCGGACGCGAACAGGGATTTTTCAAGAAGGAATTTCAGGGGATCCGAGCAATCGCGCTATCGAGCAAGTGGCTACTGTAGAGAAGGTGTGTTTGGCCCTAACCGGGTTGAGGCGACGACCATGTATTGCTCAAAGGAATGAGTAAAACGAACGAATAGTGTAGATTGGGACAGGTACAATAACCTCACTCTATGAGATCTTATGTTACAGCAGGATAACGAGGATTCCGCAGGGAATAAGGGAGTTATGAAGACATAGTGCTATGCTCGGCATATTTAGGGTGAATTACCTGCAGTTCATATCAACGAGTTGATGTGACGTTTATTTCAAATCATTTACAAAGCATCCAGTTTATCATTTTGTGAAATGAAGACCGGTGAAATAGCAATAATACATGCAGATCTGGCAATCATACTCAGACCACAACACGCCATACTGAAATTCACAGCCGTCTTTTCGGTCGAATATGAATTCCATCCATTTTCGCTTGATTGTGTGTTGACAATGGGCTATTCCAGTTTAGATAAGTACCCCCCGATGAAGAGACTTATTACTACGGAAATGACCCCCCCCTCAATTTTTTATCCAGATACCCCCCCCCCTCTATTTTTGGGATCCAGATAAACCACCCCTCATTTTTACCGGAGACACCCCCCCCCTCAATAAATCTCTTCCAATACCCATCGGCCTATTACCCCCCTCAATTTTTTTATCCAACTGACCCCCCCCCTCAATTTTTATCCAACTGACACCCCCCCAATTTTTTATCCACTGACCCCCACCCCCTTCAATTTTTACACTGGAAGACCCCCCCCTCAATAAATCTCTTCCATACCCATCGGCCTATATATCCCCTCAAATTTATCAACTGACCCCCCCCCTCATATTTTTTATCCAACTGACCCCCACCCTTCAATTTTTCCCGAAGACCCCCCCCCCTCAATAAATCTCTTCCATACCATGCTATATACCCCCTCAAATTTTTTATCAACTGACCGCCCCCCCCTCAAATTTTTTATCAAAGCTGACCCCCCTACTCCTATTTTTCCTCCCGGAAGTACCCCCCCCCCTCAATAAATCTCTTCATACCCCATCGGCTATATAACCCCTCAATTTTTTATCCAAATGACCCCCCCACCTCAATTTTTTATCCATGACCCCCCCCTCAAATTTTTTTATCCCAACTGACCCCCCCCCCTCATTTTTTATCCAAAACTGACCCCCCCCCCTCAATTTTTACATGGAAGGACCCCCCCCCCTCAATAAATTCTCTTCATACCCCATCGGCCTATTATACCACCTCAATTTATCCACTGACCCCCTCAATTTTTTTATCCAACTGACCCCCCCCCCCTCAATTTTTTATCCAACTGACCCCCCCCCCCTCAATTTTTCCCGGAACGACCCCCCCCCCCCCTTCAATAAATCTTTCCATACCCATCGGCCTATATATCCCCTCAATTTTAATCACTGACCGCCCCCCCCTCAATTTTTTATCCAACTGACCCCCCTCCTCAATTTTTTCCCCCGGAAGACCACCCCCCCTCAATAAATCTCTTCCATACCCCATCGCCTATGATACCCCCCTCAATTTTTTATCAACTGACCCCCCCCCCTCAATTTTTTATCAACTGACCCCCCCCCTTCAATTTTTTTATCCACTGACCCCCCCCCCTCAATTTTTTATCAACTGACCCCCCCCTAATTTTTACATGTGAAGACCCCCCCCCCCCCTCAATAAATCTTTCCATACCCCATCGGGCCTTATTTCCCCCCCTCATTTATTCCAACTGACCCCCCTCAATTTTTTCTCCAACTGACCCCCCCTCAATTTTTATCCAATGACCCCCCCCCTCAATTTTTTCCCCGGATGACCCCCCCCCCACTCAATAAATCTCCTTCCATACCCATCGGCCTGTATACCCCATCAATTTTTTATCAAATTGACCCCTCCCCCCCACTATTTTTCCGCGGATAGCCCCCCCCCCTCAATGTAATGTCCAGCAAATGCCACCCCGACTAAACAATATTTCCATACCCCCATCGGCATATATACCCCCTCAATTTTTTTATCAGATGCCCCCCCCCCCCCCCCCCCCACCCCCCCCCTTTCAATTCTTCCATCCGTAATAATCCCACCCCTCAATTCTCAATTACCTGGATGACACCCCCCCTCCCCAATTAATCTCTTCCACACACCATCAGCATATACCCCCCTGAATTTTTTTCCGCCAAAAACAATTGAACGTGAAGGATCCTGGTTCATACAGCCGACATTTGCATGTACATGTACATGGTGACTCGTGCTGGCGGTCACCTTAATAGTTCTTTAAAAATATATACATGTATTAGATATTACACAGCTTGCAGTTTAACAGTAAGTTGTTCTATAATATAACGCTGCGCCAGCGAAGTGCCTATGCTGCATGTGAACGACATTTGCCCTCCCAATATCGACACATTTTGTATCGAAAGAAGATAAGAAGATTACAGAACTGACTGTGGTAAATTTGATGTCTGTAAGTATTCTACTAACTTCTTTGTAGTGGACATTTGCATCTGAATTGTTTTTTTATATCGAATGTTAAATGAGGGGCCTCAAAATCAAGAAACCTTATTATTACGGAAAATTGATAGGGTTACTAGTTCAGTAATTTTCACAAGGTTTTTATAATCGAATTGGGTCTGATTATGATTAATTTAATTTTTCCCGTGTAACAATCACACGAAAAAATGTGTTAACAATTGGTTTACGTTGACAAACCTATATGATGGGGGATAATTTCGAGCTTTATTTACACTAAGTCACAAACAAGATCCAGTAGCAGAAAAGATTTTTTGATGTGTGGACTTTTTTTGAACAATTGTTACAAAATTCATCACTATACAGCATACAGCCATATCAGGAAATGAAAGTTGCATTCAAACATGAGACATTGATTGCATAATATATTTATTATTTTTTTTATACTATCTTGTTTGTAATTAAAGTAACTTCTAAATCATTTCATGGTTTTTATGTGTAAAATGCTGTTGTACAATTTTCATAATAAAAACTTGCTAATTGAGGACAATTTTGCATAGTTGAGGATGATTATCAAGATGGATTATTGTGTTTAAAGGTATATACAACTGGCCAGGTTCCATTATGGCTGGGCAAAGGGTAGGTCTTTCTCGTATTCAACTGTCATAATGAGGGAAAGTCCAAAAATCAGAACTGAATATTACAAAAAAATATATATTCTAGCCCTGAAAATTAGAATATATCCTGACCTTGTGTCGGGGTTACCATGCACCCAGTGTCCTTAAGGCTCCAGCCTCAAATGTAATATCATCAGTACTAATCTTTTAATGGGGCATAACAGGATTAGGCTCTTCAAGTATCAGGGGGGTGAAAATGTAAATGAGGGCCAAACATTGTAAGTTGCATTCGGTAAGGATAAACCAGATCGTTAAATTAGCGTGCTCCCAACCAACCATCCATACATATTAAGGAATTAGGGGCCATCAAATTTAACTGGTACATTTGGTACTTTCTACCAAGAAACATTATACTGCTCAGTGTTACATAGGAAACCTACCTTCTTTCGTGCCATACCGATTCGTTATTAAATACTGAAACATGCGGAATTGGTATTTGCCATGAAAATAAGTATTTACAGTAACACTATTGTGTTTTAAGTCCAATTATTTTCGATACATGTTAGATGCTGCGTTTGCAACACAATTGCTTTTAGTGTGATACTTGAATCAGGTGACTTGCAGTGTCTGTGACTCAGTCCCGGTGTCAGTTAATTTATTTGTCGTTGGTGGGTGGGGCCTGTTTGGGTTAGAAATATATGCAGGATAAAAGCTGGTTATCCATTCACAAACAAATATCAAACCATTAAGGAGTTCCGGTACGATGAGCACCTCCTGTTATTGAATTACCCTATCACACAGCTCGTTCAATCACCCACTATCAATAAATGTTTGGTGTTTGACGGGTATCACAGATAAGGTTGTGTACCTTTCTTGGAGTCCATTTAAATGTCCAATGGAAATCAAACGAAAATTAACTCAAAAACCAAAGTTACTTACAAAACTAAATTCATATCCCAGGTGTATTATATACAGCTGTTTTTCTCTGCTAGCCATGAAAATTACACGGTTATGTTTAGTTAGGAAATATAAAGCATATTGAGTTGTTTTCATGTTTACTTTTCCTATTACAACCTGTGTAGAAAGGTGGCTATATACATGTGTAGACATCGAATTGTGTTAATTATTCACAAATTACAGTATTTCTCGTTCCCAAGGCTGGCAGTAGGAATTATACGAGTACTTGTAACGGTGGGATATGAATATTTGGGTAGGTTACTTCAGGTTTTTTGAGCTAGATTTTATGTTTGATTTCCATTGACTTTACATGGGGCTGCAATAAGGGAACTACCATACTCAAGCGGGCAAAAGGGTTCCACAATTTCCACTAATGAAGGAAAATTCACCAAAACAATCATTAATTGAACTATTTACCGAAAAAATATATATCCAGCCTGTAATTAACAATACTGACCTGTTGCCACCACAATGACTTTAGCTCCAACCCCAGAAGTTTATAGAATTAGAAACATAACTGAATTACATTTAATGGATATAACAGGAATTAGCTCTCAGATGTACTCTGAAGGCAGCAAATGTACCTGGGGGCATACCATGTAAAATTCGGCATTCTGGTGAACTCCCGATAGTTAAATTACACCTCAGCTAGATCTAAGATCCACCACTATCAAAGGATAAAGACGTAATATGTGATAACTGTATATATTTTAGTTTCAATATATTATCCCTATTTTGTATTGTACGTTATCATTTTCATTAATTGTGTTTTATTCTATTTATAAAAACACACACAAATAGCCACAGTAACATACACAACAAATACTGAATACGGTAATCTCATGCAATGAAGTGAAAACTCTGTAAGCTAGATAACATGTAAATAGAATCACAGGTGACAGAAAAATGTACCCTTTATTCTATGTTTGTCTATTAACTGTAATCTATGTTGCACTCAAAAATTTGAGGGAAACAGCTGATTTCCAAGTATGATGTGGATGTGGAGATCTCATTTCATGTCGATCTCCTTACTTGGGGAGGGCGTGTTTGTGTTTGCATGGTTTACTGCAGGAATTTACATATATTACTAAACATATGAATGACTCCAATAACTGAAAAATAGAATCTTTTCGAAAGGATTGCAATAATTTCATATCAAAGTCCCATCTGCAGAGAAATAAGTAGCATCAAACTAGATGAACGAGATGCTGTTAAACTGAAGATATTGATTAGGGCAAGTTGAATAATCATTTATTGGCCTTTTGGTTTCATTTTTCCGTAGACATGTACATATATTTTTTAATATATATATACAACCACATTGTCATTATTCCTAGCTTGGAAGTGTTAACGGGTGTGAGCCAATTTCCAAGCTTAAATATAAGCAAAACAATTTAAACATTATGTATAATTATAAGTCATTGAGTGCCAAACCTGGTAAGTCAGGATTCTGTTAAATTATACATCCAGGCTCCGACCACTGTCCAATGTTCTATAATTCAGTCCCGAATATATACTCACATGCATGATATATGTATATATACATGTCGATGTTGGTGGACTTTATAACAATATGTTCTAAACAACAATATACAGTTTCATTGTGGGTAATGATATCACCTATATGTCAATTGGTGATTATGATTTCGAGCGCTTATTTTGTTTTTTAAACTTTTTGTTTGCCACCGCTTAGACAAAATATCGACTAATGCACTAAAAATAAATAATTATAGTACTAAAATAATAGTCTGTTTTACCAAAGCATCTCATGGAGTGAATAACGAATCACTTCATTTGTTAGATGCATGTGGTGGAAATGTCTTAAAAGTATATACTTCAGTCTTGCAAAACACTTGGCAACGACTGTACAAGTCATTAAACGCTCTCATCAATTTCAACCGATAAACCGGCAACAACTTTCGCATATATAAATAAACAGTACATGATTGGGCAGGTACTGCTATCGGCGAAGAAAAATATCACTGTCTAAATATATAAAACTCATTTGTCTGTTCCCACGTTATGTTCTAAGCACATTAGAATCATCTCAGATCTATTATCATATAATAAAAATAATTATTGACTAGTTAGCCATATAATCTGAACTGATATTCTCTGGCAGAAAAGTCTTATTGACCGAGGCTTAATACATATTTTGAGATAGTTGTCCTGGTAGGCCAATTGAATCACAATGATCAGAACTGAAATTTTGCATGTACATGTATAGCAATACTGACCACAGTAAAACTACAGCAAGTGAGCAGGGCTCACAGATTCCCCTGCCGCCACCTCGACCCACAAACCTTTAATAAAACAAATTGGTTTGAAGGTCTTTGAGAGTTAAAGTGTCATTCCAATGTGATGTAAATTTGTGATTGTGAATTGTAGCTGTTATTTATAAACGTTTAGGTGTCGGTTATTGATTTATATGGGCTGTGGATTTCAATGCAACAATGAATATCCAAACTGTATAAGTGGATAAGGTATGTCATGGTCCTACAAAGGTCAAAGTTTATAAAGTCAGTTTTGGTGTAGGAGCTGTAGCTGTTTTATTGTGTCAAAGTTGGTAGCTGTTGGTGAGTAACGGACAAAGTTGTTATGGACAGGACAAACGGTAAGATGGAATGAAGAACATTCGTATTGAATGTGTAACCTATATACCCCTATGTATATATGTAGTTGGGTGATCTGATCACTTTTAAGTATTTGTATTACTTGGAACAGCAGATCTACACATCGTGAAATCATATAAGAAAGTAAAATAAAATAGTCTGTTTTTATTATACTGAATTCATTATATTTATAGAAATTATTTCAATAGTCCACCAATTAAATAAAATACAGGACCATATTTACTGCATGTTAGTTAATTATAACAATCAGAGACAGCAATGAGTTATTTTCAACACATTTGGTCAATTTCATGGTTACGCCGTGGAATCGACGCACATGGCTATGTAGGTTTGCTGATTACTCCAGACTTAAATTTCGGCACAGAATTTACAGTTGTGAGGTTAATTCGACGTCTATGTTGTTCCAAATAATAAATATGTTACCCATAACACTTGCTTTTTGGAGAGCTTAATTTGGCTTTCTATGCGTAATAGACGGAATGTTTATTCGCCTTATGGCCCCATTTTCTTTCAGCCCACTGAGTTACTCGACCCATTTCCGTATTATTCTGCAGTAATTACAATTGATTGGTGTATTCTACTGATTATTGTATGCGGTTTTGTCATTTCGTCCGTGGTCATTAGCATCAACAACGTTGTTACATATCAGTAATTTGCTTGACACTTTATAAGCTTGTTATCATCATGATTTACATTTTCGTGGTAAAATTATCGACTTTGTGAGTTTTCCTATTAGGTTCAATTATATACGGGTCTTCTCTGTTTAACTGTTATACTTGACCTTAGCTATTTACACATTTACATATGTACAAACATTTACAGTGACACAAGTAACATGTTCCACATTAATACACACAGATGCAAACAAACATAACTGTTCATGAAGATTACAGTGTCATTGCTAATTATTATATCAGATCATGTTTGGTCACAACAACGTAAGACCTAGAACAGAGTGATGTGGCAAATACAGCTACTTCTTGAATAACTGTTGCTGAACAGATTCATGGTAAGCATGAAATGTTGGTCTCATAACTGAAGCATAGAGAAATGAGATCTCATAATCAAATGTTGGCTTGTTGCTGAAACTCTGTTATGATTAGCAGGACAGGTACCGCAAGCCTTTTTGTGGCATGGCTGACCCACTTGAGGTGGTACAGTAATATTACTGACGGTACTTGGTCTGCTTTGTCACCTTTCACTGGGGGCATCATGTTCAGCAAGGGCCAAGTGACTTTGGTGTTTTTTCCTTATGGTATGGACCTGGCACCCAGGTCAGGTTATTCTAATTTCCAGGGCTGAATATCTTTTTATCTCGATATAAATTTTCGCCAGCCGCATAGCGCATGGCCTGCCACTGGCAGTTGGCAGGAATATAATGATGTTACATGTTTAAATTCTATATGTTACATATCTTAACGTTTACTTATTTACATGTTTACCCACACATTTACAGTGACTCAAGTACACATGTCCACATTAATATGGTATGATATTTATTATATCAGATCAGTTTGGTCACAAAACATAAAACCTAGAACAGAATGATGTGGCAATTATAGCGACTTCTCAATAACATGCTGGTGAAACTGTTTCGGTGCTTTTTATCGGTTGTTTGTTTGCATTGTGTATTTAACTGGGTGGTAAGCATTATATGTGGTCTCATAAAACTGAGGCATAGAGAAATGAGATCTATTCATCAAATGTGGTTTTGTGGTGAAACTCTGTTATGATTAGCAGACAGAGTATCCAGGCCATTTTGTGGCATGGCTGACCACTTGAGGTTGTACAGACTTTTATACGGACGGTACTGGTCCGCTTTGTCACCTTTCAGTGGTGGCAAAAATCACGTTCACATGTACTTTATTTGAACTTTTGGATCCATTATATACACTAGTACCGCAGCCGCCATAGCAGCATGGCTGCCAACTGGCAGGTTGGAGTCATATAACTGACGGTACTCGTGTCAGATTTATTGGATGTCGGCTTGCTTTGATAGCTTGTTAATTCTATACATATTATTTATCGATCGGGGTTCATACTTTTCTTTGGTGTGGTGAGGTTTGGAACTGGCTCAAGGTCAGGTTATTCTAATTTCAGGCTGAATATATTTTATCTTGATATAAATATTCAGTCTGATTTGCAGCAGGTTAAAAGGGGATCGAACCGTTTGCCGGCCGTTACATGACCTTTGCTGTTGATAGGCCGTTAAAACCCAATAAACAAACAAAACAATATTATTTAACATTTTGGATTTCACAAGGCGTCCTCGATAAGGGATAACTTCAGTCTTGTATCTGCAGTCTGTTCTAATTTCATAGTAAACAACTATTTGTCATTGGGTTTCATTTTTTTATACATCCACAACAGTTGCTGCATACCACCCTGGAACGGAATATAAATAATGTGTATTAATACTAGTAAAGTATAGATTGCTTTATGATTAGGTAGTTCTTCCCTTATTGGGCCCCATGTACAGACAATGGAAATCAAACAAAAAATCTAACTAACAAACTAGTTTCTTGCAAAAATAAATCATATCCCCTGTTTATTATATATCGGTGGTTGTCCTGCTAGCATGAAAATTACACAGTTATGCTCACTATGCTTATAAATTTTTGAGGTCAGTGGGCGATAAACGTGTATTCTTAAAATGTTAACAAAAATCTATATTCGAAGAAAATCAAAATAGATTCCTCAAATTGTGCAAAAATATGGTTACGGGTAATAAGTATGTGGATACCTAATTGTTATAATATTCACATGTATATAATCAAAAGTGTTCGTATTTTACACAAAATCAATTAATATTTCATACAGTGTTTAGAGTTGAACACTAATCACTTTATGTACATATGAAGACAGTGATTAGTTTTAATTACTTTAATCAATTTATATGTGTAGGCAATTAATAATGACTGCTGTCGATAGCTATGAAGTGATAATTCTTGTTCATCTGAAAATGTATTGGACCAAATCAATATCGACTTTCTTTGATTATATATTGATTTTTGTTAATATTTTTTTATGAAAACGCGGTTACCGCCAAAGTTCTTGATTTCTGTCTTACAAGTATTGCCAACTACAGTCAATAAGTGAACATGATACCATGTAATAACAAATTAAACGCTATTGTGCATATTAATGAATCTAAGTTGAAATCATAAATTAGCCCCACAATACACTGATGTGCGGGACCCCATCTTTACAGGCATGACAGGATTTTTTAAAGAAAATTATATGAAAATACACAAAATGTTGTTTTATCATGGCCGTGTATACAGTGGTTTGATGAAGTACCGGTATATGACAATAATTGGTCAGCTGGTTTCTTGAGCATAAATAGCAATCAGCTGACTATTTGGATTGGCAATATTACACTCAATTTGTTAGTTGCGCCAACAAATATTTCCTTTGAAGGAAATGATCTGCGGTGGTTTTTCTGATGTACGGATGCAATGTGACAATATGTAGATGTATTTTACAGTTAAACAGGGTAATTTTAGTGGATAAAGGTTGCTTTTTATATAAATGACGTTAGCATGCATGCATGCTCTTTGGTGATCCAGTAACAAAAGGGATGTTGTTGGTTTATCAGAAATTTTCTTAAAAATGGGCAGACACAACACACACACAAAAAACTGTAACATCTTTTCCAGATTGTCAAAAAACTTATCAATGTAACCGGGTTTGGCAGGAAATACTGGAAATATGATTTTTTCTATGCATGTTGTATTGGGATTAGTTTTGAGAAAATGGGCTATTTTTGAAATTAGAAATTTAGAATATCCTGACCTGGTGTCAGGTCTATACCACAACAGTATTCAGTGTGCATGTGATGAACTCTGCCAGCATTTATATATATAAAAGACAGCTTACCTCATAGTGTCAGTTTGAATTCTGTTTGCTCATCTCAGAGCACTGTTGCGATATATATTGTGTATCTCATTGTCTTGATCCTCATCATTGTAGACAGTGGAGTCGCACAACATGAAATCAGAAAAAGTGTTTTCTGTTTGATATTGCTTCACTTTGTGGGCATTATTTACATATTGGCATTTGTTGCATCCCCACAATATACTGTAATTGCATACATATTTTTAACATGGTTGGTAATGGGCCTTGAGAGCACTGGTGTATGTATATCCATGCAAGGAGGACAAATAATTATATGATGTTTACCCGAGCCGTTAAAGTTTTGTGATGGAAGACGGGACGGACGGACAAGGGTATCATAAAAGGCCCCCTCCACTAATGTTGATGAGCATAAAATATCGGCATTTAAAGTCTCTATACCCTGTACATTTTCTCCATTAGGTGAATATAGTAAATTTTAGGGCATAGAAGCTTCATAAATAGAGTTGTTAATATAACAGGGTCTTCTTAAAGATGGGGTCCTCATATTATGTAAAATTACAAGTGTACGGAAATTAAACGGGTACCTAATTATGTACTATTCCACATGTTTTTAACATCGACAGACATCATTTTTTTTCACCAATATCCACTATATTTCATAACGTCTTTAGAGTGACACAAATTACCTTTAATGTAAAGACAGTTGTTATTAGTTCAATTATGTGTAGCAACTTAATTATGACTGCTGTTGATATCATGTCAAAGTATAATTATGGTACACAGAAAATGCATTGGACGAATCAATATAGATTTTCTTCGATTTAATCTTATTTTTTGTCAATATTTTGAGAAAACGTGGTTATCAACCATGCAGTCAAATTCTTTATGTACATCTAAATATTGCGATAATACTGGCAATAATTGTACCATGTAAATAACAAACTAACCAGTTCTGTATATTACTGACATATCTAAAGTTGGAAATGATTTATATAGGCCCCAACAATACCAGACCGATGTGCGGGACCACATCGACCACATCTTTAAGGGATACTTTAGTTAGTTTATCATGAATATACATGATTTCCAGGCTAAATGGTTTTCATTTTTCAATGTGTGAAACAAATTTCAATATTTAGCATAATGGTATATTTTTGGCAAATAATGCTCTGACTTCAAAGTTGCTTTGCATACTGACGTCTGTTCGTCCTTAAATCGTCCATCTTTATGGAGATATTGTGTCTTTTTTTCACTATAACCGTACAGCTCTATCAGTACTATAACATGATCCCATGCTCACCTGCTCTAGTTAGTTTTGTTTTGTTTCAGCTTCAAAACAACGAACGCTGGACATGATGGTGGGAGCCAGTCCTGTTAAATACAATCAGGCACGTTTGCGAGGAGTGAAGATATACTCCGATGAAGAGATAAAGAGAAAAAAATAAACAACGCCATGGGAATTGATAAGAAGCGATTGCCATTTTGGAATCGGAAAGCAGATTCATTATGCTCTGATGTCAACAACGAACATTTGAAAAAAACAGAAGTACATGGTATGATCGACTTTGAATGGGTGCTAGTGAAATCCGAGTTACTCGTGCACGAGGCAGACAAATTTTCTTCATCAAAATGTGTTGGCAAGAACAGTGACCGGGTTAAGGAACTCACAGCCACAGTAAAAAGTACAGCCGAATTAGTCGGCACCTTACATCAAGATGGTAAGCTGTACCGATGAGAAGTTCTGGAGGACGAACTGATGGGGAAAACAGCCAACTTGCGCAAGGCCCAGACAGCTTTAATGCAAGCCTGCAGAGTTGCGTCCAGCAGAGAGCGTCAAAAAACAGACTGGCCAAGTCCTAATGTTACATTGGATTCTGGTGAAATCAACAGTGCTAGTGTGTATGATTTTGACGAGTAGACAAAATGTTGTCTGTGATTGAACAAATGAGTGCTTACTTTACAAATTTATTTAAGGTTACAGATTCTAGATTTGTCATTATTAAATTACATTATTAAAAACACTGCATAAAATATGCTCAATTTCACAAAATGGGGATATTTGGACCAAACATATGTTTAATTTTATTTTTTTACTAGATTGTAACCTATATTATTCGTTTCACGGTACAATACTTTGGCAAAAAACACAAGCTCAAACGAGCGTACTAAACTGACATTGTAATGCCAATCTGAGAAGAAATGTTATTTGGGCACGACTGACAATTTGAACAACAAGTAAAACCTCAATAAACACCTATATGAAGAATTTATCAAAATGACAAATTATTATCAATTTGTACAGTTTAAACTGTTTGTTCTTAGTTTCATTTTCATTGTGACAGTGACTTGTCCATTTCATTAGCATTTTCATTTTGTCCTTGTGTCTATTGTGCATTATTGTATACTTTCCTTTTCTTGCCATACACTCTGCATTGTTGCCACTCATCAATAATTTGCCATATTTCACACTGTCAAACAGTAAGGTTGTGTAAATGACTCGCGCCACAAAATACATTAATATGAAGAATTTATCAAAATGACTCGCGCCACACTTTAATAGTGATATGTGGATATGATTACACAACTCAAATCATAAAAAATATACCAAAAAGTATTCACCATGAATATGAAAGACAATAAGTAGGTTATTGAATGAATCTGTACTGAAATACATACATGTACTGGTATTTATGTTACTTTAGACTGACTTACACAAGAACAGTTACTCTAAAAGAACATGTCCACCAATTAATAATTGAACGCAATAATACTTCTGGTATTGTTTTCATAATGAACAAGTCACGGTCACCTACGAGTAAATATTATACAGTTTATTGTTGAGTAATGGATCACCTTGGAAAACGGTCACTTTCACAGTATAAGCCTCATAAAAGAAAAAGTAAATTATAAATGAAAATATAATGCTATAAATCATAAGGTCTACCACCTCCAGAGGCGACTGACCCAAATATTTCAAATTTAAGCATCTTACTAAAGTGATTTTTATGCCACCGGGTTTCGAAGAAACGGGTGGCATATAGTGTTGTTTGGACCGTCCGTCCGTCACACTTTTCGGGTAACCACTTTGTCAGTTTCTCAAATATGCTGCAGTTGGCATCCGCGTTCGACAAGACGCATTTCTTGTTTATGATGTAATCAATTCATAGTAAAGTTATATCATGCCTTTGAGTTTGTTTTCAGGTATTATCACACCGTGGGGGAAAACTGAGGGAAAGTGACATGAAAATCATCAAGCCGTTTACGTCGAAATGATTGTTCATGTCACTTGCCCCCACTGTTTGATACTACCTGGGAACAAACGAATATGTATGATATAACTGACTTATTGTATGACCTTGTCGAAATGGACCTTGGCTGAAGTTTACATTTATAGTATACAGTTTTATGTATCAATTACACGGGTGCAATGCGCAATGGTTCACCCCAGGTATGATGCAATCAAATTCTGACATGCGCTTTAAACTGACCAATCAGTTATTTTGTTTTCAAATTAAAGTATTACTACAAATTCCAAATATTAAATTTAAATTAAATTAAAATTGCATCATGCCAACTTGAATCATGCGGACGTTCATTACATGAGTGCTAAAAATAAAACTGTAATACTGCACTTAGCAGCACACTGCTAGCAATTGTATCCGGAGAATAGCACACTGAAAACATCAAAGGATTGAGACGTGGTCATACAATAAGTATAAGTTAGATTACGGTTCGTCCGCATGTACGAGGAGATAATCCGCGAGCTTTAGCGAGCTGATTGCTCGTACATGCGGAAAAACGTGATCTAACTTATTTATCACATCCTCGTGCACATACCTTGCACGCGAGCTGTGTTAATACAGAAAAAACATCTGGAAATGTATCAAAGATGTGATAATTACCAATAAACAGTATATAATTCTGTTTAATATTATTGCTAAAAGTAATTTCTATTGAGTTTTTAAAAAGTATCAGTTTCTTAGACATTTCCAAGCAATCTTGCCAGACTTTGGGTAGTCTTAATTAAATGCTGATATGAAAATCATTTGCTATATCAATATTTGACATTGATAAACTAATTTGTTGCGGGGAAGGGTGAACTTTTAAATTATTATTTATGGTTGTCATTTTTGTGTTAACCCGTTCAACACCACATACCTCTATACTTGAGTTTGCAAACAGTGTAGATCCAGATGAGCAGTCTCATCAGTATCTGCACGGGTTGTGACAATTTTTTTAATAAACAACCCTTTTTATGATTAATAGAACAGTCTTAATATAACATTGAAGATTTCATCCCAGTTACTTGTGTTGAAAGGGTTAATTTGTTTAGTAGCCAAATTTTAGATTTGCAGTAACATGTGAATTAACGTAATCAGAAATTAATTGGCCCTATTTGTCACAGTATCATGTATCATGAAACACTTGCAACACTTTATATCTAATATTAGAAATAAAATGTTAATTTTAGTTACAATGTTATTTGTTTGTATCTATGTGATAACTTGTGTAATCACGGTAAATGGAATATTGTGCAGGTCCGTGCACAAGATCAGAGTTTTCCACTTAATCAAATAATTTTATTATTTTATCGATTTAATTTTTGTTTGAATCTATGTGAAAACTGTGTGTTATCTCCGTAAATGGAATACCGGCGCAGTGCACAGCAACTCAGGATTACCAAGTTCCCATGAATAATTATTCTATTTATTTTTAATTAATAAATGATCTATTTGAAACTGTGTGTAATCCCCCAGTAAATGGAAATACCGCGCCTTGCACAGCAACTTGATACAAAGTTTCCACTGATAAATTATTCTCATTATTTTTTTTTTAAATTTTGATTTATATGAAACTGTGTGTAACCCCGGATAAATGGAATTACGTTTGCAGTGCACAGCAAGCCACATTAACAAGTTTCCACTGAATAAAATTGTTCTATTTATTTTTTATTTAATAATTGAACGATGTGAAACTATGTGTGTAATCTCTGTAAATGGAATACCGCGCAGTTCCAGCAACTCAGATACCAAGTTTCCACTGAATTATATTATTTATTTGTGGTATTTAATAAATTATTATTGAAACTATGTGTGTAATCCCAGTAAATGGAATACGTGCAGTGCAAAAGCACACTCGGATACAAAATTTCAACTGAATAATTATTCTATTTATTTTTTATTATAAATTAATCTATTTGAAACTATGTGTGTAATCCCCAGTAAATGGATACTGCGCAGTGCACAGCAACTCAAGATACCAGTTTCCACTGAATAAATTATTCTATTTATTTTTTATTTATTTATATTAATCTATGTGAAATACTATGTGTTGTATAAATCCCCGTAAATGAATACCGTGCAGTGCACAGAACTCAGATACCAAGTTTCACTGAATAAATTATTCTATTTATTTTTTATTAATAAATTAAATCTATTTGAAAACTAAGTGGTGTAATCCCCCCAGTAAAGGGAATACCGTGCAGTGCACAGCAACTCAGATACCAAGTTTCACTGAATAAATTATTCTATTTATTTTTTTTTAATAAATGACTCTATTGAAACTGTGTGTGAAATCCTCCGTAAATGGAATACCGTGCAGTGCACAGGCAACTCAGATACCAAGTTTTCCTCTTAATAAAATAATTTTAATATTTTGTCCAAGTTTCCACTGATGAATTGAATGTTTTCAATAAATAGAATATAGTAATTAATTATTATTGGAAATTTTCATTGTGTTGCATTAATCTGAACTAAACAATTATATAATGGTACCTTATATAAACCTTTTATATTGTGTAAATCATATTCAAACTTACCGAAATGCGGTTGAAAAATACTATAATAAGTATCTTTTCTGCCAACGGCACTAGCTTCTTAACTTGGATTGAAATGACTGACTGATTGTTGTTGTTGTTTATCGAGTTTGGCAGGTTTTCCCGACACGATGGAAGGGAATACCCGCGCGGGGGATATACCACGCTATATAATAAAAATTTTTTTTTTGTGATTTTGATCTGTGCTTCCTGGTGATAACCGTACTTTCTCTAGAAAAAAAATATCTGACTCAAGAAGTGCTGAAATGGATTACTGCTGTCGGTCCCATTTTGGTGACCCTAATTTCGGCGCAGTAATCCCAGGAGCACGGTCCGCCATGGTGGTTTCGGCCCCTCGGCCGCTCTACCCGATGTTCCACCGCTGACCGGATCCAAGGGTATGGGGTGTGCATCGGTGTGTTGGATCGTATTCCTCCCAAACCTTTCTGGTCGTATCATGACGGGGCGCGGCGTGTTTCGGTTGTTCTGTCTACGTCTGGCGTCGCAGCGGGTTCTCCTTACACTTGTTGATGGTTCTCGGAGTTGCTATGATCCGATAGCAGACGAAGTCTCGATTCGTTTACGTCCTCGTCTGAGGTAGGGGATGTGGACACCGATGCTGAATGTAGCGTGATGATGAAACCCGTCTACTTCGGTAATCTTGATTGTTGTAGATCTCATGTATTCGGGGTGGTCATTGTGTTACCGCACGGTTCGGGCTGGCTCAGTGCAGTACGATCGTCGTATCCACGAGTCCAGGTGAATTCCAATACTATACACGTAATTACGGTCGTCGTTGTTATGAGACTCGAATATGTCCTCGTCATGTGTGGTTCATCCGGTGGTTTTAGTCCCGGGATTCCCCACTAGCGTTCCCGGTGTGGGGCCCGCTATATCATGGTTTCCTCGCTAGTTTCGGCTGGCGCTCGATCGGTGTGGACGGCTGGCGCAGGAATCTGGCGGGGCTGGATCCGTAGAGTAGCTGGTTCAACCATTTTATACCTCTAGTTGGGCCCTGAGATGGGCCGGTCGCGGATGAGCGTGCTCCACAGAAGGGGTCTTTCAATCCCTGGAACTTTCTTTCGGCTGGTTCGGCGTTGTCGGCGGAGAGGTTTCTCTGATGTGGTGGTTCCGTCGGCTTGCTTCGTCGGCTTGATGCACCTGTTGTCCTATAGCGTGAATGGTTGAGTGTCCGTGGTGGATGTGGTAGCGGCTTTTGCTTTAAAACACCCTCCCGGCTTCATCGGCTGTTGTACGAAGCAACACCTGGGTCATAGCTTATTTTCACGACTCTTGATACTGCTCGGCGGCGCTTACTGATGTGGTTGATGAATGACTGAATGGTAAATCAAGCATAAAATATAATCTATTCAATTACGAAAGAGATTTTTGATTGGTCAGAAGAGGACATGGAGGTGTGTCCTTCATTGCACTTGTTGGAAGCAGGGTCAAACAGAGTGAGTATGTCACTACCTACCCCCTGCTTGTTGGTATACAACTAGCTGTCCATAGTGTCCATCAATGACTCCATAGATCAAACAGCGTGCGTATGTCACCATCTACTACCCCCTGCTGTTGATTAGAACTATGAGTCTGTCACAGTGTCTCCTCAATGGACCCATAGTTCATGTTGACAAATGCTGGTTCAGGAGAATTGGGTACAGTAAGACGAGTAAACAGAGTAGGGTTTTTTAAATTAAAATATCTGTATAGTAGTGATAATCTGCACGAATGATAGCATATCAGACAAGTAAAGTCAATCAATTACAGCAATTGATTGTTATTTTAAAATTGGATGAATATTTATAAATGTAATTTATTAATACATTGACAAAAAAAAGAAAAGAAGTTGATCTTATGAGAATATAATAAGTTTGTAATAAAATAGTTTTTGTGATGCACTAGCCACATGATGAAAAGCTCTGTGTCAAGTAAAATAGCATAAAGAAAATGCACCAGTCACTGTCACTATACACTGTCCTGATAGTGACTACAACACATATTTTGGTATATTATCTTGCACTATTTCACAAGTTTTAAACATTATTCCTTAATATTTCAAAAAAAAAAAAAAAATGCAAGCTGACACAAACATTTATCACAAAATTTATATTAGCGGAATAGCTCGGTATGGGACGAGCGTAGGTCTGCGGATCTGGAAACCCCGAGTTTGATTGATTGAGTATTGGTGTTTAATGGCCTATCAACTGCCAGGGTCATTTAAGGCCGGGCCAACAGGTTGGACTATCCCGAATTCAACCTGTCCATAATGAAGAAATTCCCAAAATCAGAACTGAGTATTTACAAAAACATATATATTCAGCCCTGAAATTAGTATATCCCGACCTGGTCCCAGGTCCTCGCCACACCAGTCACTTAGCTCCAGCCCCAAAAGTAATATGATCAGCACTAATCTTATTACTTTTTAATGGGGCATAACAGGATTTAGCTCTCAAGTATCAGGGGCATGAAAATGTAAATGAGGACCAAACCATGTAAGCCGGCATTCCGGTAAGATGAACCCGATCGTTAAAGTACATTCGCGTGCTTCCCAACCAACAACCCACACCCCGAGTTTGAATCCCACCAGTGGCTGATACTTTTGACACCTCTGTCTTAAGGAATGAGAGTACTCCTTAATTGTATCATTTTCCAAAACAAATTACATGTACGGTACATGTTTCAGAAATAAATATGTTAACCCTTAGACCGCTATCTTATTTTTTTTGTCGTCTGCTGTTTATTTTCTATTTTCCATTTTTATCATCAAAAATATGCTTTGACAGCACTTTAGAATAATTTATAACATGCTTTGACAGCACTCCCAAACCATATTGTTATTGAGAAGTAATACAAGATATAAAAGCAACAGCAGACGACAATTGTTGTGAGTAGCGGTCTAAGGGCTAAGCAAAAATAGAAATTAAATATAGAATAAAGAACAGTTTAGTCATTATCTGTCACAAAAATAATGCTGTTTAAGGACTGATTGTAGTGTATAATTGACTGATTGTCATCTACACATTATTCCAGCTTTCAACAGTTAAACTAACATTTAATATTCCAAAATATTTCTATAATCTGTAACAGGGGAAATGAGTATTTACCATTTATGAAATGGTAAATGATTTAGGAGAAAATGTGGATGAAATGTAAACATGTAGGTGTTAGTTTTGAAGTCCAATTCTGCCATATAAAATGACTTGTTATGTAGCTTTGTTATGTCTTGTAGATGTACAAAGTAAATTTTGAGTTTTAAAGATAGATGCCCACGCAGTAGGTTATAATATAGTGATACATATACTTTTGTATATTCTGTACGTATGACATTTTCTGGCCAAATAAACATTCATTCCCCATTACCCCACATATTTATTGGCATTATACATTTTATTTTAGACGAACATTTTCACACTGATATCAGGGGCGCTAACCGTGTTTCCTTAAAATGTTAACGGACCTTACTATTTATTCTCTGTATTTATTTTTTGATGTGCAATGATCATTTGTCGAAAATATGATTATTTTTTCAGGTGACGCATTTCATTAGTATAAATAAGTTAAATTAAATGTGCCTATTTGCCTATGAAAATAGCTGATACCAACGCGCGTACTATCAGTAAAAATAATATAATTACTAATGAATATATCTGTTTCCGGGCATTGGTAATAAAAAAAATTTTTTTAGAACTGGTGGAATAGTGACACAATTATACACTTATTTATTTCCTATAAAGAACATTTTGTGCTTTCTGACTGGGCATGTAACTTTAAATTCAAGCCCTTGGTCATGTTTTTTTTTTACGTTTAGTTGTAAAACTTTTGTACCATAATAGGTAGATGGTTAATACTTGGTGAGTAGCTTCCTTATGGTCACATATGGTGTGTAGTAGTGCATTTTTATTCTTTTTTTTACCAGCAGGTCATGGAATATCTACCCCTTTTATTTACATTTACTGTTCACAAGGCAAAGGTGGGTATATGGCATTCATATATATAATAAGTATAATCAAGTAACATTGTTGGACACCTTGATTGTTAATTTCAACTCTGTATACAGCAAAATGCAGATTGATTGATTGAGGCTTGCGTTTTAAACGGACGATACTGGACTCGTTGGACTGCATGCTGCCTGAGAAAAGCAGAAAAAAGCTGGGCTGGGGGAGGGGGGAATTTTGTCAGTGTCAAAAAAAATCATGGGCGGGAGATTATGTCAGGGTGATTCTGTCAGTATCCTGATGGACATACATGAAGGGATTGTAAAATTATATGAATATTGTCTTGTAAACATCATAAACAGCAAACAAATGTTTTGTTTTGTAAATATTCAAAAGTTGTTAGAGAGGGTTATGTCCAACTGGTAAAACTCCGGTATACCCTCAGAGCTCCAGATAAGCTCTGTGTCTAAAGCGTACTATACCCCCTGATTTCAAAATCAATGCATATTTTACTTTTACAAATGGATCATTGCTTTTCTTCGTTACTAAAAAATAGGGAACAAATGATAAACAATTATAACAAATTTAAACATTCAGTTTGCTTTTTGCAGCTCAACTAAGTGCATTTTTAACTTTATGACAGTATTTTCAGGATACGGACAAAATCACCCCCGGGCATAATCCCCCCCCCCCCCCTATGATTTTTGACACAGGAGGACAAAATCCCCCCCCCCCGGGCCTAAAATGCAGGTAGGACAATACGCCAATACGCAGGCTATTGAGGCTATAATCGTCATTCATCCATATTTTATATAAAAAAAAGCATACTTTATATAAATTATACATGATACTTAGTCATATCACCTGCTATGGATGACAGCACATGTTTCTTCTGTATGTAGGCTAATGAATACGAATATGCATGTAAAATAATCAAGTATTAAATGTACTGAGCTATTGGAATGCTTTAAATAGAAAACGTGTTGTTCAATGTAATAAATTGCCATGCATCTTGATAGTGGTCGAACGCTAGTTTAGCGTTAATTGATCGCAAACCAAACAGATTCTCCTGAATGAAAAATATCTGGGGTTTACCTATCAAAGTAATTATTTAGAATATATTTTTTTGTTAGTATCTTGACAAGATATATTTTGCCAGTTTAAAACTGCAGTAATATGTTAATACAAATTAATCAATTATGCAGTACTATCCTATCTTAAACATGTTAACTTAAAGTATTGTATAATTGTTCAGCAGTATACAGATAATCTGCCTAAGGGCTGTAAAACTAGTGGAATATAATCGGGGATTATCTCAAAGATCCATGTACAGCCAGAATGGTACTATTATAAAGAGGGGTGGTCTCAAATATACTATGCAGTTCTGGGGATATATGGTCAACTTGCTTGCTGTATATATCGGCATTTCTACAGGAAGATTAATTTCACACACCTGTATAATTATTTTATGAAAAGGAAAGTGCGAGTCCTTATCAATAAGTTTGTTTGTTTGTTTTGTTTGTTTGTTTATTGTTGTTTAAAGGCCTATCAACAGCTAAGGTCATGTAAGGCCGGGCAAACGGGGTATCCCGTTTTAACCTGCTGCATTGGGGTGAAAATTCCAAAATCAGAACTGAATATTTACATCGAGAAACAATATATTCAGCTCTGAAATGAGAATAACCTGACCTGGTGGCAGGTCCATACCACACCAAAGTCACTTGGCCCCTTCCCCTAAAATAGGATTACGAATAATCGTAATACTCACATAAGGGGTATAACCAGATTCAACTGTCACATACAAAATGAGAATCGGAATTCCGGTAAGGATGAACCCCGATCGTTAAATTACCCATCGCTTGCACCCACCTTGCACCCACCCTTATCAATAAGCATTAATTGACAGACACAATACAATTAGAATATGATGAAAGTAGACCTCTCCAGTGAAGATCAATGTGGACCCTGGTTAATAAGAGTATAATACACATACGGAAAACTACTACATGTACCAGCATAATACTACTACCATTAATAAGCCTGTATTTGGATGTACATGTAGAAAAACGCACATGTTTCTTCTGTATGTAGGCTAATGAATACGAATATGCATGTAAAAGAATCAAAGTATTAAATGTACTGAGCTATTGGAATGCTTTAAATAGAAAACGTGTTGTTCAATGTAATAAATTGACATGCATCTTGATAGTGGTCGAACGCTAGTTTAGCGTTAATTGATCGCAAACCAAACGGATTCTCCTAACTGAATGAAAAATATCTGGGGTTTACCTATCAAAGTAATTGTTTAGAATATATTTTTTTGTTAGTATCTTGACAAGATATATTTTGCCAGTTTAAAACTGCAGTAATATGTTAATACAAATTAATCAATTATGCAGTACTATCCTATCTTAAACATGTTAACTTAAAGTATTGTATAATTGTTCAGCAGTATACAGATAATCTGCCTAAGGGCTGTAAAACTAGTGGAATATAATCGGGGATTATCTCAAAGATCCATGTACAGCCAGAATGGTACTATTATAAAGAGGGGTGGTCTCAAATATACTATGCAGTTCTGGGGATATATGGTCAACTTGCTTGCTGTATATATCGGCATTTCTACAGGAAGATTAATTTCACACACCTGTATAATTATTTTATGAAAAGGAAAGTGCGAGTCCTTATCAATAAGTTTGTTTGTTTGTTTTGTTTGTTTATTGTTGTTTAACGGCCTATCAACAGCTAAGGTCATGTAAGGCCGGGCAAACGGGGTATCCCGTTTTAACCTGCTGCATTGGGGTGAAAATTCCAAAATCAGAACTGAATATTTACATCGAGAAACAATATATTCAGCTCTGAAATGAGAATAACCTGACCTGGTGGCAGGTCCATACCACACCAAAGTCACTTGGCACCTTCCCCTAAAATAGGATTACGAATAATCGTAATACTCGCATAAGGGGTATAACCAGATTCAACTGTCACATACAAAATGAGAATCGGAATTCCGGTAAGGATGAACCCCGATCGTTAAATTACCCATCGCTTGCACCCACCTTGCACCCACCCTTATCAATAAGCATTAATTGACAGACACAATACAATTAGAATATGATGAAAGTAGACCTCTCCAGTGAAGATCAATGTGGACCCTGGTTAATAAGAGTATAATACACATACGGAAAACTACGACATGTACCAGCATAATACTACTACCATTAATAAGCCTGTATTTGGATGTACATGTAGAAAAACGCACATGTTTCTTCTGTATGTAGGCTAATGAATACGAATATGCATGTAAAAGAATCAAAGTATTAAATGTACTGAGCTATTGGAATGCTTTAAATAGAAAACGTGTTGTTCAATGTAATAAATTGCCATGCATCTTGATAGTGGTCGAACGCTAGTTTAGCGTTAATTGATCGCAAACCAAACGGATTCTCCTAACTGAATGAAAAATATCTGGGGTTTACCTATCAAAGTAATTGTTTAGAATATATTTTTTTGTTAGTATCTTGACAAGATATATTTTGCCACTTTAAAACTGCAGTAATATGTTAATACAAATTAATCAATTATGCAGTACTATCATATCTTAAACATGTTAAATTAAAGTATTGTATAATTGTTCAGCAGTATACAGATAATCTGCCTAAGGGCTGTAAAACTAGTGGAATATAATCGGGGATTATCTCAAAGATCCATGTACAGCCAGAATGGTACTATATTATAAAGAGGGGTGGTCTCAAATATAATATGCAGTTCTGGGGATATATGGTCAACTTGCTTGCTAGTATATATCTGCATTTCTACAGGAAGATTAATTTCACATACCGTAGCTGTATAAATATTTTATGAAAAGGAAATTGTGAGTCCTTATCAATAAGCATTAATTGACAGACATGTACAATACAATTAGAATATGATCAGAGTAGACCTCTCAAGTGAAGATCAATGTGGACCCTGCATGGTTAATAAGAGCTGTAATTTCTGTGTAATAACCAAAACAAGATTTCTAATAATTGTATTAAAGCAATCAGACTTGGTGAGGTTATCGCAAGTTCAATGTAGAGACAGCTAACTACTTGAATCATCTATATCCAAACCCAGATTCTTTACAACAGTGTCTAATTAAAGTAGTGTCATGTGTCAAACACTGACCAGTATACAAATTGTTTGCCTAAGGTTCTAAAACAATTACCCAGTTGATAGGCCGTTAAACACTAATACTCAAATCAAATTATCTGGATTATCCGCAGGAATTATCTCAAAGGTCTATGTGCAGCAGGTATTAATGACATATTACTATACAGTGCAAGGTGTTATCTGAAATATGATAAGAATCACTTGAATATACTTTTATATAGTCTCCAAGAGACTAAAATTTACATTGGTCCTACAATTTGGGTTTTGTTTTAATTTATCTCTATAAGAAGTTATTTTATTGACAGAATATTTTACAAATACATGTAAGTCCAACAGTTAAACACAGATACACAGCAGACTAGTTAAAGCCACATTATAAAAATGACATTTATAATATGAAATAACCAGCATAATTCATAATTCCCAGTATATCCCGATATTTCCCGCCATGCTGGGAAATATATTTCCCGGGAAATTGCCAACCCTGGTCTGAATGAAAATGTTCTCAGTTTTCTACTGATATATATATACAGTGTGTGCTCGACTCGGGGAGTCTATGATTATAAAACATTCTGAACATGTACTCCATATCAGGAAGTTTGATTGGCCAAGGGCGAGCAATGCTCAGTCTTGGCCAATCAAACTGCCTTATTTCGAGAACACAGTGACATAATATGATCAATTTTCTGTGCTCTTACCAACCAAAATCCCCTTAGTTAAAAATCCCCTTGATAGAATTACACCCTGTTAATTCTATAGAGGGGCTTTTGAATACCCTGTCATTTCTGCCAAGGGGGGTTATGACTATCCTTGGAATTCTATCGAGGTTTCTTTTACTAATAGAGCAATTTTGAACTAAGGGGGTTTTGACCAAGGGGATTTTGAAGTACACGCGTCAAATACACATGCAGTCAGTGCTCAGTACTAATGGTTGGCGGTACTTACCATATGAAAATATTGGTTTCAGTTGTAAATGCATATTCTATACTTGCTGTAGATCTTCACGGCAATAAAACGCGTATCTGCGGTTATTCGGTTTCCTGAGAAATTGTCTTGAAATTGGAGATAATTTATCTCCAATTTCAAGTATCATACGAGTATCATACGAGTGTGAACATATTCATAGCGTTTGATCTATTCCACTAATTTATGCAATATATCTATGCAATTTCCTTATTTTGGGAAACACCACAGATCGAAGATAGGTCTGGTATAGTTTTGCTACATGAAAATTCTGGCAGACATATTTTCATGCATGATGTCATCATACCTGTAACACGCATGCATGATTTTACATACCCCTCCACCTAAATTTTCTCTTTCCGCATAAACCCACCCCCTTTTTCTTCTTGGATACCCCCCCTCAATGTTCTCTTGCCAGATAACCCCCCCCCTCAATTTTCTGTCAATATTATCTTTATGAAACCCCCCCTCTAAATGTTTTCTTCCTGGATACCCACCCCCCCCCCCCCACACAAAAAATTATTTCTTCTCCGTCCGAATACCGTCTCTTCCATACCCGCCCCCCTGAATATTATCTTTATGATTGATACCCCCCCCCCCTCAATTTTTTCTTCCCGGATACCCCCCCTTAAATTTTTTCTCTCTTCCATCCCACCCCCTCAATATTTTCTTCACGGATACCCCCCCCCCCTCAATTTTTTTCCCTTTTTTGTTGCGCAATACCCCCCCCCCCCTCAATAATATCCAGATTGTACCCCCCCCCCTCAATTTTTTCTTCCCATACTTCACTCTCTTCCATACCACCTCCCCTCAATATATTCTATCACTACCCCCCCCCCTCAATTTTTTCTTCCCGGATACCACCCCCCCTCAATTTTTTCTCAGATCTCATTCCATTCCTACCACCCCCCTCAATATTATCTATGATTGCTACCTACTCAATTTTTCTCCCGGATACCCCCCCCCCCTCAATTTTTTCTTCCCGATACCCCCCCACCATTTTTTCATCCCGGTACCCCCCCCCCTCAATTTTTCTTCCCGGATACCCCCCCCCCCCCTCAATTTTTTCATCCCGGATACCCCCCCCCCTCAATTCTCTCTTCCATACCCCCCCCCATATTATCTAGTGCTACCCCCCCCCCTCATTATCTATGATTGCTACCCCCCCCCCCTCGAATTTTTTCTACCCGGATACTCAATTTTTTCATCCCGGATACCCCCCCCCCCTCAATTTTTTTAACTCTTCCCTTCCATACCACCTCCCTCAAAATTATCTATGATTGCTACCCCCCCCCCCCTCATCCCGGATACCACCCCCCCACACCTTCCCGGATACTCAATTTTTGTTCTCTCTTCCATACCACCCCCCCCCCCCTCTATTATCTATGATTGCTATCATTTTTTCCCGGATACCCGGACCCCCCCCCTCAATTTTTTCTTCGGATACTCAATTTTTTCTTCCGGATACCCCCCCCCCCCCCTCAATTTTTCTTCCCGGATACCCCCCCCCCCTCAATCTATCCCGATACCCCCCCCCCACTCAATTTTTTTCTCTCTTCCATACCCCCCCCTCAATATTATCTATGATTGCTATCCCCACCCCCCCCCCCTCAATATTATCCTAGATGCTACCCCCCCCCCCCTCAATTTTTTCTTCCCGATCAATTTTTTCATCCCGGATAATACCCCCCCCCCCTCAATTTTGTTCTCTCCTACCATACCCCCCCCCCCTCAATATTATCTATGATTGCTACCCCCCCCCCCCCCCCCTCAATTTTTTCTTCCCGGATACCCCCCCCCCCCTCAATTTTTTCTTCCCGGATACCCCCCCCCACCCCCCCCCCCCCTCAATTTTTTCATCCCGGACCCCCCCCCCTAACACCCCCCCCTCAATTTTTTTCTCTCTTCCATACCCCCCCCCCCTCAATATTATCTATGATTGCTACCCCCCCCTCAATTTTTTCTTCCCGGATACCCCCCCCCCTCAATTTTTTCATCCGGATACCCCCCCCCCCCCCCCTCAATTTTTTTTTTCTCTTCCATAGGGGGGTACTTATATAAACTGGAATAGCCCAATTTCGCGCACCTGTCCTTTCAACAAGTCTGCACGCCAATCCACTCGATTCGCGTGTAAACACCACACCGTAAATATTATCATGTAACATGTTGTTAAATGCATTGTTTTGCCAGCTATAGTTATCCAACGATCCCAGAAATTGCGTCTGTAACTGATAATCTGATCCTTTTCTCACATGGTAAAATCGCGTGGCTTTTCATCCGCCATCGTTGTTGTTGTTGTTGTGGTAGTAGAGCTCCGTCGTTTTCTTTTCGACGAACCGTCTCGAAGGACGTAGATAGGGTTTGTTAGTCTTTCTTATTTGTGTTAAGTCAATAGTCTATATAGGTATTTACAGGTATCCGTTGGAAAACTGGAATAGTACCATAGAGGCGACTTAGCAACGATCGCCAAGACCCTGTTGCCCTTCCATAGCGGTAAGTAGTCGAACCCGTTTATGATGGAGATGATGGATGAGAATTCTGCTCGCACGTTCCATGTTATCTAGGTCTGTTGGGCTGGTGATGCTCCATGATGGATCCAAAATAAGTTTGGTTAATGTCACTGGATTGTTTATATCAATGCCATATGGTTTTATGATATCTTCGGTTCTGCGGAGGTAGTCTTCTCGCTCAGGTAACAGGTTGAAAGGACGTACACCCGGTCAGGAAGTGTTGTCTCGTCTCTGGCTCACTCTCGCAGAGTTTACACACCGGATTCACTTTGTATTGGTTGAAGACCGCTCGGTTTCCTTGAAGATTGTAGGTACCCGTCAGGAGTCTGCATTTCAGTTGAGCCATTCTGCTGTCGTGTATATTGTCACGTACAGTGCTCCATATTGGATGGGGTCTACCCACCCGCAGAATCTCTGGGGAGTTGCATGACGGGATAGTTGGGGTACTATCTGGCGAAACGATTCAATTGACAGAAAAGATGAAGAGAGCATATACAAATGCATTTGAGGTGACTATCTATCATATGTCACGTATTTTAACTTAAATTTGTCTTCGTGGAAGTATTGTCTACGAAAAGTCCGCCATTTTTATGTCTGAATCTGTGCACCATGAATCTACGTCATGGCGCATACATGACGTCATGTTTCCGTAAATGCGTCATACTTCAGGGCGCGCGCCTGGCCTGTTATGTGGCCAGCTGGCCCGCATTTGTGGCCAGCTGGCCAACTGGCCCGTTTTTATGACCAGCTGGCCCGTATTTGTGGCCAGCTGGCCAATTATTGGCCACTGGCCCGTTTTGTGGCCAGCTGGCCCAGCCACACTATAAAAGGAGCGGAAATTCCGTCAGTCATCACTCTGGTTTTGGCATTTCACCCGACAATACCTCCACGTAAATTCCGTGCTAAAAAAATGAACAACACTCTCCTTGTAAGCTAATTTTCTGTTCTCATAGCAAGAATCATTTACTGTTTAGATCATTATTAAGTCCATCCAGAGTCATTTGGACATTATTTAACCCTTGAGAGGGTCTTATCAGCAACATAGGACATTTTTCACCTGTTTAGGGTCCCTGAGACCACACCTGCGACATAGTAACGTTTCATGGGTCCCCAGAGACACAATTAGTCATAATTACTACATTATACAGTCATATTTGCCTGTACGTGAACGAACTCTGATGGATGTCAAGTTCTATAGACCTCTAGATCGAACCACTGTATAATATATCTACTGGGCAGTACGTTGCCATTTCGTTAATATTGATCTTTGCGGTTTTTACTACATAATTATTATAGACAGTTTAGTCTATTCACACGATAGATTACTTATTGTAGTACGGACGAATATACCGTTCATTCGAACCATCTCACGGATATCTCTTGTGCTAACAAAAAGTTAATAAATAGTTGAATTTATCTAACCTCTTATCTGTTCCCTGGACTGCCAGACTGCAGTTACACCCGTGTTCCCTTACATACAGATGTGCAGCATCTAGTCCAGATCTGAGAGACACAGGTTGCAGGCGGCACAGATCTACTGATTGACAACGATAGGCAGACGCTACCACATTTGTCGGTCAATCAGTCATCTATAGCCCGCAACGCGTGTTAGAGGATACTGGGTAGTATACGCACAGCAAGGGTTTGATACAGGGTGCGGGAGCCCACAGCAACACACGTAGCCTAGACAGGGTCTGCGTGGGGTCATATATACGCACCACTACCGGCGCGTAACAATATTCCCAGCACAAGCTCCTGAGCTGGAGCGGGAACTCGGAGGAACCTAACATCCGCTTTGCGAAAAGGGTGGCCGCTTTTTCGTCCTCGCGCCACGTCTCTAGAGAGTCTTGGGCCAGACTGATCAGCCCCTTTGCGCCAGCTAAACGGTGTTTAAGGGCCGTGTAGCCTACATCGATCAGAGCAAAATAAAGCTCGTCAACTAACATCGTTCTATATATGAGCCGCGCCGTGCGAAAACCGGGCTTAATGATAAAAAATTCAGTTTTTACTTGTTCGCGTATTCTGAATTTTACATCTTTTTAAAGCGATATGCCGCCAAAATTATCAATGTATCCCAATTATTTTTCATTTTAGAAGTATTTTTATGACGCGTGGTAAAAACTTATATGACGTTTTATATCAATGACGTCGAAATTACGACGTTTTTATCAACGGCGTATACAAGGGGTGTTGATAAAATACCCGGACAAGTCCTATAGATTTGTCATCTTTTATCGCATGTCAACCACATTTGGATATCTCGTAGCCTGGCCAAGTGTCTCCCATTATGCCAAGACAAAGTATGAAAAGTAATGTTTATGGCTCGTGATGCAGTTGCTAATGTAACGTCATGTTTTTGATTGCGGCCCAAGTAACGTAATTTCGTATGAATAATTTTCAAACAAGGCAGAGTGAGAAGTGTTGGCGTTTCCCTGTTGTTTGCTGCTGTCTGAAATAATTTTGGGGAATAATAGCGACATTATTTAACATTTCGTATGCGACGACATATTTTAAAGTAGGCAGTAGGCCGCTTATAACATTAACTTTGTGAGAAAACACGACGTCGGGCAGATGTGGTAGCGTGATAGCGTGATAACTGTCGCCGTGTGTCTTTCATGAGGATCGTATTACCATCACCTGATATCCATTATTATGCAGTGATAAACTGATGATTTGATACTACAAATCGTACGAAAAGCAAGTTTATGACCATCAAATTCCAAATTAATTTCAAGACTTTTCGAAAACTCCACCGACCTCACTGTGTGTTTTGTGTATTATGTATTGCTTATACACAAACAATCAAGAAGCTGCAATGAAATCACTGATTCTGAATCTATTAGAGAGATGTTGATGCATTTATTTTGCCAAATTCAATACAAACACCGGATATATATGTAATTGCATAGCTGCGTGTCTACCTCCGTTTATGATAAAATAAGTGGCATTAAATGGCATAACCTTCGCTAAATACTGGATAGAATTGTTCAAAAGTCTCAATTTACTAATATCGTTTGCATACACTAGGTTGTTCATATTTAAGATTATTTATGAATCAAAGTGCAGTGTAAGCGAAAACTTCGCTGATATGTAACCAGTTAAATTATGCGTTCACCATTTTGAATTCATAAGGACAAACGACGAAAAAGAGTGACAATGTCAAAGAACGAAAGTTAGGCGACAATGTACAGCGCCTCAAGCATTTCTAACTCGTGCAAGTATCCTAGCTATAATATTTTGTCACGACACCATAGCCATAACGTCAAACGTGTATTCACGTTCAGTGACGTCACAAGTACGTGACGTCAAGTAATGACGTCATAATATGTGTACCGAGGTACAAGGCATCGCGTCTCATATTAGTGAAAGTTTCTGTAAGTTATCATTTTCCGTTTTCTGTTCACACTTAATGTTAACTGACACCAGTAAACGTAAATGGGGGGGGGGGGGCAAAATGTGAACTTTTACGGCGACGTTAGACAATTTTAATCGTCGTTTTTTCGACGTCGTTTACCGCTTTCTATAACGTTGTAATTCAGCCCGCCCATATATATATTATTTGAAAAAAAAAAAAAATTATTATTGTTATTGCTTTTCCTTATTTCTTTTTCAATATAGTAGATGACGAGACCCACTACACCCATTCCCACGACGATGAAAGCGATCTCGCGGTCTTTTTGGGCCTCTGACGGTACATATAAATCTGAAAGTTGGGGCTCGAGATCCAGCGGCGCGAGAATTTTCTGCGGATATGCCAGCTTGTACTCGCGCATGGTTTCGCCAACGTTCCGAAAAGTTTGCACGGCGTGACTCCCCGCGAAGCTCTTCGTTGATCCAGTCAACACGGTTTTTTCGTTTTTTCACCCATGCTTCCTTTGCGCTATTGAGTTGTTCTGTAGCTAAATCGTGACGCTTTTTCTCCTCACCCGCGTCTGCTCCTATTAACGAGAATAAATAGTTGCTACCGCCGAACGCCGCTGCGCTCACTATTGCACCACCTACTATTACTCCGATCGTAGCCATTTTATTTCCATATATTAGCAGGTATAATTCCAGCTTTAATTAGATAATCTCGGGTCGAAATTGCGGACGCTACATTCAAGGTCACGAGACCTACGTCTCCCGCAGTCATGTCCAATTTGGGAGAGGGCCCTCCGAAGGCCATCTTTGATAGTCGAGCAAACCCGATACTGAGACCCGATATCACCACGGCGTGATAAACCGCATTCACTATCATTTTACCTTCGTTTTCAGCCATTATATTTATTGCATATAAAAGGAATCGTGATTAATGTTTAAATGGGGCGCAATCGGTTTCGTAACTTTCTTCGGAACCGCCTCCAACTGCACAGGTGCGGTTGGGGGTTGTCTCGAAAGATATTTCCACACACACACGGTGCCCACAACTGCCAGACCACCACCAAAAACCCACGGGGTGATCCAGGTGGGAGCTACAGCAATCCACGATTGCTCCGCAGGAGATTGAACCGCAGCTGTCTTCGGAAGTTTTGCTGTTTCTGCCCCCAACTCCAATTGCGATTGGGGCTCCGGAGCTGGAACAAATAACGACTGTTTAGCCTCTCGAAGCTCGGCGAGTATTTTATCTTGTTTAGCTTTTCGGGTGGCAGCCTCTGCCCGCCCAGCTGCCTGTCTTTGTTTGGTTTTTGTGTCATGTAATCGGATTCAACAGTGTTGAACCCAATTCACGAATTGGAACTGGGGGATCAATCTGAGTTGGAAGTGCAATCGGGTTCATCCAATCTCGATTGGGAGTTGAGGGCTGTTCCGTCACTCTCGCAGGTGCTTGTCGCTCCTGGTCCAACAGGGTTGGGGTGCGTCTTGTGTCATCATTTTCTGAGCTTATAGTTCGTGGGCATATATGTCCAAATTGACAGTGCTTAGCCGTGGTCAACGCGGTTGTCAGCGGAGCTAAGTACATTCCAAACTTGTGATAAATTGAGCAGCAGGCTGTTCTAAGAGTGTGTCCTACAAAAGGGTCAGTCTCTAGATCACCAATCAACCCCGCGGTGTCAGATATAGGGAGAATTGCACTGACGGCGGTAGCGTACAAATGAATAGCCGCCGATCCAAGAGTTTTCGTCATCTCTGCCCCCAATTTAGATTCGTATCAACCTCGACATCTGACATCTTTTCCGCCTGACAAACTGAGAGACGCCGACCGAAATACTGCTCCGATTGCCCCCCAGCAACCAGCGCAGCTAGCCGCTCGCGTCGCGTCGTGTTTTCAGTTTCTTTCAGGACCGTATCGGCAGTCGTGCCATCTTTCAGGAAATATATCGTGTCGGTTCCTACAGGTCCAGTCGTGTCGGCAGTCGACACGACTGTCTCTTACATTAGCTGATCGAGAAGTTCGTCGCAGTTCATTATTTTATTTTTAATAATTAGTACTATTCTGTCTAGCCTCATAAGTCTAACATATTGCCAAGCGCACCACCCGATACTTATAATCACCGTTATGCTCGCAACAAGGCTCGCAGCGGAGCAACAATTTGATTCCCACATTGTTAACCATTGTTCAGCATTTGTTCAACATTTGTTAAGTATTTGTTAAGCATTGTTCAGCAATGGCTCAGCATTGTTAAGCATTTGCTCAGCAGTTACTAACGAGCGTTAAGCAATTGCTCAGTAATTAATTGATAACGTCGTAAGCAGTTGGTTCATCAGTCTTTAGCAGAAGCTTGGCGTGCTTAGTTTCCGAAAGTATCTGTCGAACCTCCAGGCGCTCCTCGCGCGTTGCGATAACGTCGTTCTCTCGAAGACAGTCGTCGAATGAATCTTGGTCCTTGCAATGAAAGAGGGCGACCCATTTCGTTTGCTCGCGCAGATCATTGAGGACGGCGTTGTACTTCTGAGTGGAGATCCCGAGAGTTTCTAAAACCAAAGCACAAATAGTCCGATCACCACGAGGGCTACGACGAGCCCTAATTTCTCCTCCTCGTGGGTTGTACTTCCCACTCTTGTTCCAATTATTCTAATTTCATCCAATCGGCGATTGGTGTTGATGATTGGATTGGGTGAACTGGTGGAACCCAATTATTCCCTCAACATTGTTGATGATTGGATTGGGGGTGCATCCAATTTCGATTGGTGTGTTGATGATTGGATTGGGGTTTTTATGGAATCTTTTTCAAATTTATTTGAATTTCCAACTTCAACTCCCAATCGAGATTGGATGAGCCCGACCATCTTGGGGGTGCGCTTGATGATATCTGCGTTCACGTTCCCATTGTGGCCGATTTTTTGATTGACGGTGGCGATTACGATCTGATTATTGTAACCGTCAACCGGGTCGTCTCGTAGTATCATATTGCTCGGCGCCATATAATGACCTATTCCAAATACATAGTCTACTGGGGTGCTGGCATTCTGCAAAACATCTTGATACCGCCTGATCGCATCTGGGAGGTCCACCAGTTTGTTTATTGCGTCCTCGACTGTTTTTGTGCGTGAAACGCCTTACCGTCTCCTAGTATAGAACTGCGCGCTTGCGCCTGTGCGCCGAGAATGGCCCAGACGTATGTGCGAATGGAGTCGTTGAGGCGGGTAACCCCACCCCTGGTGAACCCCTTCCCCCTATCAAAAATGAAAGTCCCCAAGCCGATATCGACGTGTTCGCGTTGTTCTATGTTGTCGACAGGTTCATCCACGATGTCTTTACACATGGCAAAATTACAGTAAACATTTGTGTCATTTCGTGTATATGTCATGTTGGTAGGATTAAAAACCCCAAGAGTTGTGTCCGTTACGATGTAACCATTTACATATATATCACCTAACCCACCATTTTTAGTAACTGTTTTCTGTTTCCAGTCGGTATTTTTAGAAATATGAAATTCATTGCATATTCTTTCGTAGGTCGTATGGGCTGTATAGAGGGTCACAATTATTCTCTTGGGGGAGTTTCACGCTCATCTCTTTGAGAATCCTCCTAATAGTGTAGCAGACGTGAAAAGTATAAACACTTTCGCAGAAAGCGGTCAGATTATGCTCCATGTGGTTTATGTAAGAGACACCACACCCGGTTGGGGCACACCACACATCAAAATTTAACTGGTTCTGCCAAAACTGCATCGGTGTTGCTTTCCACGCGTCTCTGGTTTCTTGGGTAGTAATTTTGGGCAGCCTATAATTATCAAATATGTTTGAAAAAGTTGTATCAAATCCGGTGTCTTCGTTTACTCTTATTGTTTGGTTTATTAGCTTTCTAATTAAGTAGTGTATTCCTACCGTTAAGTAGTACACACCTCCCCCATCGTACTTTGCCTGTGAATTGAAGCTAAATGTCTTGGTATTCAACGAAATTTTAATCGGAGTTTATTATGTTTGCTACTATCACTAATGTTCAAAAAGAGAGTTGTTAATTTCAGAAGTCAATCGACAACTGCTGCGGAAAACGCCGGGTAGGCCTCAGATCAATCACATTCACCGTTGGGTGGCGAAACTTGGGGGAGCGCGAAGGGCTTTACTATGTGAAGGATGGACAACAAGTAAGTGTAAAGCTGCCTCCCGGACTGTGGGGAGCAAGACAGCTCATATACTTTATTTCCACAGAGCGACGAAGCCAACCTCACAGTATCGAAGGCTACCGGGCTCGCAACATTAACAGCCCCCGACGGTGCTGTGATAACTATATTAGACCCATTAGGCATTCGCCTCGGTTTCAGCCACCCACTTAAAAATATTGTTTCCTCTCGGGGCCAAACATTTGTTGGAGATGTGCCTGTGGATCTAGCCTTTACCAAAACCCTCAAAATACATTTGAACCAGTTGATTGTTCCACGTTGTACAACTTGTTGGATGGAGCCCCCAGCGCACTACTTAAAACAGTGCCCGCCAGTGATTGTTATTTTGGGGAGACTGTGACATTAGACTTCCCATCCCCCGAGATGAAAGTTTTGGAATCTGGACGACCGAGCTAAAGAGTTGAATAACTATTATCCGATTTCGGTCGTTCTAGAAATTTCAAATTAATTCAAAGAATTAAACTCATGTTCGTAATAGAATTTATAACAACCAACATTATGAGTATATACGGGCCAGATAGTTCTTCCAATTCCAATTGGTTGTCCCCACCGAAATACAAGGATGGTTCAGGTGGTGGATTCACCCCCACAGAGAGTGATTGTTTAACTACCGGGAAAACCGTAGCACTTGTTGATGACACTGGCTTCAGCTTCAAAGTACATTCGTAGAAGTATAACACAACTGAGAACGGACGTCCTAACATCTATAGCACAAGTTCACGAAGAGGCCCGGACGGGGATTAAGGAAGTCCGGACGGTATTGAGAAAGTCCGATCAGATACACAGTCTGACCTTACGGAAGCCTATGGGATGTTGCACTCTGAGGACCAGACAGGACTTACTGAAATAGGCGGAAAAATAAGCGAATTTCGGGAAGAGTTTATGGAAGTTTCCGATAAACTAAATCGAGTTCGTAAAGACGCTCACAAAGCACTTGAGGATACCTCTGAAAAGGTTCGTGTTGAGACCCATACCGCTATCGAGGAGCTTGCTGTATTGTTGGACACATCTGTAGAGCAGTTTAAGTTATTGCAACAAGAAAAACGTGTCATAACAGTTTGGACTGAGAAGCGGGGCGCATTGAATGAGGAGATCTATGAATATTCGTTTGGTGCCAAAGCGAGCAATAGATATGGGGGATACGTCATGACATCTCCAGGTACGGTTCGACGAATGGCGGTCTGTTCGGTTAATGCTAAGGGTAAACCTGTGGGCGCGGTCATGGTAAATTTCGTACTGGATGGGGAAGAACGGGCGATCGGAGTCACTAAGCTGGTTGGACAGAGTTCAGGGGTGGTTGTGTTCGCCGGTGACAATCCAATCATATTTTCCGAAGGTAATGTTATTAACTTTGTTACGAAAATCGCTGACCCAGCGAGTTCTTCCACTGTTGTGACATTGTTGATTGAACTAATTTAAATATGACGAGTGAACATTTAACTGCCGCTCCTGGGCTGCTGCGGTTGAACCTACAACTAAAACCTGCCGATACTGTTTCAACACCCAATGTGACCCCGTCAAACTTCAGGTTGGAAAATATCGTAGAGATGCAGGATATTCTAAAACGAGAGGGGGAAACTATGAGGGTAAATGCTAAAAAATATAGACGAGCGGCAAACATAGTGGAGGGGGTGAGCACCGTGCTGGCAGCAATTTCTATAATGGGTGGGGCTGGAACCACTGCATTGTTATCTACAGTCGTGGCAATTCCCATTGCCGCGTGTTTGAGTGGTGTAGCCACTGGGGCGGGACTGCTGTGTATTGCGTTCAGAGTAGTGGGAAGACAATTCGAAAATAAAAGTAGAAAGCACGACAGAATATCGGTTCTCGCGAGGTCTAAGAAAAATAGCATCGATGTTATCGTGTCCAAAGCGTTGACCGATAACAATATATCGGACACTGAATTTGAGTCGGTGGTGGAGGAGATGTCTCGATATGAGGATCTAAATACTATTATAATTAAGGCACACGCCACCCTTCCCAAGATTGAGAATACTGATTGGGATAAATTTAGGTTAAAATTGGGAGATAAAGTGGGGGGTGGGGAAGTTACAACACCACCGTGAGTATGTCACCCACCGGTCACCATAGATTTCTATAAACACAAACCTCTCTTATATATAGCGTCTCGAGATAGCTTGTCGCCTATGGTTAAACCAATGCACGCCAATCGCTATTGGAGAAATACACCGGCGGTTTATGAACAGGTAATGTTTTCATAACTGTGTGATTTAAATCAATACACACCGTGGCCTCGATATGGTGAAATACACTCGGCTGTTCATAACCGTGCAATTGGAACATTGTCGTCTGCTGATAAAATATCGAGTTTATTCACTGAGCGCTGTATCTGACAAACAGCGGTCGGATAGGAACGCCAGTGGTAAGGTAAACAACCGGTATGACAACGGTGGTCGGATGTGAACGGTGTGTGTGTAACATTGAGAAAATATCGGTTATATCTTTATAACTGACTTTCTGATTTGAATTATTACTAAACGATAATGCTTGCGAGCACGTAATTCCTTGCTAACCAGTCGATGCGTAGCCTGAGTGCATTTCATCTTATCGATTATTGGGATAACAGTGGGGGAAAAGTTACAACACCACCTTCGGTAATAGGCCTCGGTTTCGGCTACTATTTCATGTTAAACAAACAAAACCTATAGGTAAACCAAAGTTTGATATGAAGCCATATATTTGTCTCGATTGTGGCAGAGAATCCGCGAAATCGCCCGGATTGGGGGTACACAGGCGAAAGGCTTCGTGTAGACCCACCAAAGTCTTGTGCGAATGGTGTGGAAAATCAATGGCTAGCGCGGCAACCGTAAATATACATAAACTCATGGCTTGCCAAGGGGTTCCTGCAGAAATTAAATCCGATATCATTGAACATATAACGCGGGTAAAAGGCTACAAAATCGATTTTTAATCTCTAACCACCAATTTATAGGAGTTGTTTACACTCCTATAAATAAATTATAGACCCTATATTAGAAAAAGGACTTTCCTGTGGTAGGTGGGACTATAATCAGCACCGATAAGACCCTCCAACCTAGGTGGTATCATTTCCATCTCCACTATAGAACTGTGCAATGTGAGAACCTGTTCGATATAACAGTATTCTATCAGCTGACTTGTAGCATATCGGCACACTGTCTTAGTTTGTGGGATTCGTTGTAGCTAATAATGTATGCTAACGCCTGATAGAATGGGATATAAATGAATAGCTTGATGAAAATAATCATACATAAAGTACAAGTTAATCATAATGTAGTTTACCTGTAAGTATTGAATGTACCTATAACATGACAATAACACAATTTACAATGACACATACATGTTATAATGTCCTCATGAATGAGGATATACCAGGTGATGACGAAGTAATGAACCCCTTAGCAGTCATAGTTAGTGCTATTTCGAACATAAATGTGTCCGTCCGTCCATCCGTTAGTCCGTCAGGGCGTCCGTCCGTAAGATTTGCGTTGAAGTTTTCGGGTACCCATTATCTCTGCAGCTTAACTCGGATTGACTTGAAACTGCCTTTACTTCTTTATCATCTTCCATATTTTCATTCTATACCCATCCATGCAGCTTTCATGGCCGTTAAGGCCAATTGACTGAGGAAACATTTGAATGTCGGACCAGGCTGCGGTCGGGGGTATCGGTGAGCCCCTGTCCACTTGCTCTAGTATAGCCATGTATATGCATATGTGAAATAGAGGTCAGAGAAAATTGAGAGCCCAATTAAAACATACTCAACTCATACTCTATTAAACAGCATACAGTCTGAGTAGTAAACATGTTGAACATATGATAACATATAATAGATTCTCAAGAAAACGAACCTGATGGCAATGGCACAGATATGAAATACCGATGGGTAGTACTCAACTAACTTACATGATATCATAAAGCATTTATTTATATTGTTGCCTAGACAGAAACTATGAACATATGCGTAGGTCTGCTGGCGAAAAATGCAATTATTTCTTTATAATATATACATTCAAATACTATTATGTGTTTGTCATATCAAACTGACTGTGCGTGGGAGAAACAGTCTGATCGATTATATTTCCAGAGAACTATTTTCGAATACATTGTGATAGAGATACGTCTAGTGAAATTGTATATAATCTCATATTCGGCTATCAAAGTTACATAGTTGAACAATAATTGTAGTGTCATGTTTGAATAATTAATCCAGTAGACGCAGAAACCTGCTTCACTGTCATACTAGCAAATATACATAATATCTGTGTATATTTGTAGAAATATAGTGTTAAATTTTAAATCGCAAAAGGCAGTCACATGCACATGGGCTTCGGTAAAATACTTTCATTTAACTTTGCATAGCAGACATAGGTCGGTGTTCTGGCATTTTAGTGAGGTACAAGAAACTGTATTGTGTTATGATAGAAGAGGTTCTGGTATAACTATATATTGTGTTGATCAATGAACGTGAGTGGAATTTATAGTATAACAAAGTAGTACAGACAATGGTCCAGTATGTCACTCGAGCCCGTTTCGCTGGACTGGACTGGGCAACTTCACCTCCTGAACTGGACAACTTCGCCTCCTGGACTGGACCACTTACACCTGGAGTCCGCCCCACCCATACGGGCGGGCCCAACTCAATGATAACGCAATACGCCAAGCACCCACGTTGCTCGTTAACTAAAGCATTCCAGTGGTAAACCCACGAGGCGAGCCCGAGGGACGGCTCACACACCTCGCCGGCCAAGGGCTCGCCCCGAGCGCGAGTCGGACGATGTACAAGTGGCGCTGGTGCGAAAGAAAATCTTGCTCGAAAGTTTTATGCTTCGTAAGGTGGCGCCGACTGAACTGCCAGGTAGTATGGTAGCGGGATCTACCCCGTCGTCAGACACGCGAATAAGCATATCACGTCCCGAGGCGGGCGAGGAGAGTCCTTCTCTCGCCGGCCAGCCCGGGATATTCGCGCTTTGGGTTTAGCCTGTTACGAAGGAAATCTCGGGCGGCAACTAGTAGGATACCAGCGACCACGACGATTATAGCCCAAGCGCAAGAAGGAGACGAGCACGCCTATCAGCCCAGGCAGTGCCAGGAGACTGGCGATGGCTTTTATCTGCTTTTTTACCCACTCCTTGGCTCTGCCGGCTGACGCGGGTGCTGGCGCGGGCGCTGCCGCCGCACCACCGCCCATGAGAGTTAGAACTAGGCTGGATATAGTCATGTAAAGCGCTGTGAGGATGCTTACTATTGTGACGCCGTGCTCTCTGAACAGCGTGCGAAGACACTCCCCGAGTGTCGTGTCCTCGTGCAGGACCCGCGAGATTGTGTGAGGAGCGCCTCACGGTTAGCCGGGACAGCTTACAAGCGAGCTTCTCTTTCATCCCGCAACAACAGCAGACGTTCAGTGATCCGCCGCTTATCTTCGTCATCATGGGCTTCTTCCAATTTCCGTTTTTCTAGTGCGATATGTTCACCCAGCGCCGTGAGTTTTGCGAGGTTAAGGACCAGTTCTCCCCGGACTGTTTGCATAGCCATATCGAGTCCCCGGAGTTCGCGAAGGTTTAACGGCGAGTCATACATCGTGCTAAGTATTTCTCATTTTCGCTGAACGTTGTCTCCATTTTGCGAATAGCATCGGTGGCTACACGCGGGACCTTGCTCAGCTCGACTGTTTCTATCGCGTCGACAGTCTTCGCCATCGTTTCATCGGTAGACTGTAGGACCTCTACAGCACGGTCGGGCATACTTGTTTTACCACTCTTCCAATCTACGAATCCGAGTTCGTCCCTTATGATTTGGCCACCGCCCCGGCTTCCGGCAATGGTACTCATCGCTAGGGGTTTCCCGGTTGTCAGGTTGACGATTGGGACATTTTATGCTTTTAGTCGTAACCTGCCGAACCGATCCAATTCGAATCGGAGTAGTCACGGCCAATAGATGGGACCGTACCTTTTTCTACCCAATATTTGTAGTAGTCACTTACAGCTGACTCGAGTAATTCATGGCTTAGAGAAACGGTGTTGAAGTTCCTATAGTCTCTATGAAGTGCGTTTCGTTGTCGGCGATGTTGTCTTCTCGGTTGCCCGCAGTGCGATCGAATTCGTCCATGTTTATGTCGGCCATCGTTTCGATGTATCGTTTCAATGTATCGTTTCGATACAATTTATGTATTTGTCAGAAAACCCGGCGGGTTCAATAGTATTGTTAATACGAAGTATAAAGAAGTCTTCAAGTCAATAAGGGCGCAAACTCGATCCATACCGCAGACTGCAAAAGGCGTGAGACAGAGAGTGGTCATTACGAACAACCCCTCGACGATCGACCAGAACCGGCATCTCATTGCCCATTCCCCAACCTCGGAGTTAACGACGTCATTGTGCCGGGGACTGTTGGCCTCGCTTTAACTATCTCACTGACGTCCACAGACACGGATCGAACCGTCGTTCAGAACCTGGGCCGCGCCATCGTTCTGGCACAGTTCCTGACTGCTAAGTACGCGCTATGGCTAGACATGCGAGCCAGCGACGACGACCAACTCCACGGTAATGGGCGCGGAGTTGAGAACGCGAGCAAGGGTGTGACGATCCAGATAGCCAAAGAGGCGGACGGAGCTGGCGCATTGAACGTGTACCTGTATATTATCACAGATGCGCAACTCAACATCGAAGATGGCCGATTCGTCTCAGCTTTATACTAAGGACGCCCACTCCGCCATAATGTGTGGGCAAACTGGATGCGGAAACACGGTTTTTATTCTGGACTTGCTCGCGGGTCCCTACCGCGATTTCTTTCGATACATTATGGTCCTGTGTCCCACTGTGCTACACAACAAGACTTATCAGCAGCGCCCGTGGATCTGGGCTGACCCTGAGGTCAATTACCCCGGTGACAGGCTCCATGATTACCTGCGAGCAATCTACCAAGTTCATCAGGGCGAGCCCACCCTATATGTGATTGACGACTGCTCATTTTCGGGCCGGCATGCGGAGCAAAGCGTATGGATCTCCACTCAGAAGTATAACGCCGTCCTCAAGGATCTGCGCGATCAAACGAAATGGGTCACCCTCTTTCACTGCAAGGACCGAGACTCATTCGATCACTGCCTTCGAGAGAACGACGTTATCCCAACGCATGAGGAGCGGCTGGAGGTTTGACAGATGCTTTCAGAAACTAAGCACACCAAGATTCTGTTAACGACTGATCAACCAACTGCTTACAAAGTGCTAAACGCGGCTTATCTTGTGGTAAACACTTCTTAGCTCGTGATAAACACTGCTGAGCCGTGGCGGCTAAAAATGTGTTGCTACGCTGCAAGCTTTGCTGCGAGTATAACGGTGATCATATTTATCGGGTGGCGCACTTGGCAATATGTTAGACTTACGAGGCGAATCAGAATATCACTGCTTAAGATCAAACAATCTTCGATTGTCACAATGAACTGCGACGAACTTTTCGATCAGCTGCTGGAAGAGACAGTCGGCACGACTGTCGGCACGACTACCGGCATGGCTTGAACTGTCGGAACGACTGTTGAAACAGCTGGAACGACAGTCGGCACGACTGCCGACATGGCTGGAACGGCTGTCGGCACGACAGAAACAACGACTTCGGAGCGGCGGCGCCAACGGCTCGCTGCACTGGTTGCAAGGGGGCATGCCGAGCAGTATCTGAGGCGACGTCTCACGGCAGACCATGTTGATAATATGCCAGACGCAGAGATTGAGAAATGATATGCCCGATACGAATCGCGGCTATGCGCGGTGATGACCAAATCCCTAGTGGCGGCAGTCATTCAGCTCTACGCAGCCGCGGCGAGTATGTCAAACCAGAAGCAATCGGGATTGGTCGACGACCTCGAGACTGACCCGTTTGTTGGGCATGCGCTAAGAGCAGCTTGCTGCGTAATTTACAAAAAGTTTGGCATATTCTTAGCGCCGCTGACAACTGCGTAGACCACAGCTAAGCACTGCCATTTTGAACACGTATGCCCGCTGACAATAGAGTCAAGCTCAGAAAATGTCGACACACGACGCATCTGCGAGAGTGACGGAGCTGGAACCGCCAGAGCGGGAGCTCCAACAGCAGCAATCTCCGATTGCACCGCAGCGACATAAAGACCCAAAATGACTGGCAACGGGGCGGGCAGGGGCCGCTGCCCGGAAAGCTAAACAAGATAAAATACTCACCGAGCTTCGAGAGGCCAAAGCAGTTGTTAGTTGTTCCTTCGGAAGAACGCCCGAAGGCAGTTCCTTCGGAAGAACGCCCGAAGGCAGTTCCGAAGGCAGTTCCTTCGGAACAGGCGCCGACCTGGATCATCCCGTGGGTTGTTGGTGGTCTGGCAGTTGCATGCGCTCTGTGGGTGTTAGCTGTAGAACAACTCCAGAGCGCACACGCAGCATGGTCCCTAAAACGAACCGCCCTTCTGGACTGGATCAACGATGATCTTCGCCGCGAGAATAACGCCGTGCAAACTTTCCAGAGCGTTGACGCCGCCATCCGCGAGTACGCGCGGGCATATCCGTATAAAACTCGTGCTGCTGGATCCCGAGCCCCAGCTTTCAGACTTCTATGTGCCGTGATATGCCCAAAAAGACCGCGATATTGCATTCGTCGTTGTGGGAATGGCTGCGACATGCCTTGTCAGCTACTATATTGCGAAGCATTAAATTATTGCCTTGCAATTATTGCCTTGCAATTATTGCCTTGCAAGATATTCGTTTTGAACTTTATTTTAAGGCCCTTATATAGAACGATGTTAGTTGACGAGCTTTATTTCGCTCTGCTTGAAGTAGGCTACTCGGCCCTTAAATATCGTATAGCTGGCGCAAACGCTCTGATCTGTTTGGCCCACGATTCTCTCGACATATGGCGCGACGACGAAAACGCGGCCGCCCTTTTCTGTGCTGAGTGACCAGCACATATAATCTGATTACGCCGCGATTACAGGATTTGCAGCTGCTATTATTTGTTTTATTGTATGTTCATTATCTGATATGGTACCGTCGGCTAAAAGTGATAAATGGTTTTAGTCCATACATTATATTTATTATGACATTTCATACGAGCGTATATTATCAATGAAAGTGAAACTCATTCATCGGTGGCATATATATATTATATATTCACTGCCAGGCTAACGCAATAACTGCGCTTTTCTCATAGCTGTCAGAATTTACAGTTCACCGTGTATATAAATAAATTTATTGAGTATGAGAAATGAATATTAACCCTATGCTATGCAGGCAAAACGTGTACACAGTTACATATTTGATACACTCGCGAAATAATTGAAATGAACGTCAATGTATAACATGTGCCAGTCGACTCCATGTTGACATTACTTGTTTGTAAATGTATATTAGTGTATACAGATATGTCGTTATTTTATATTTTGTGTTTATTTTTGCTACATTGTTTAAACCAGATTTTTTTCATCTATAGACCACATACAACAAAACTGGGGTTGGTTCCATTTTTTTCTATTAGCCATATGGCCGCCATCTTGACATTAAAAATGGCCGCCATTGAAATTTATATATTGAGGTCAAAGTCATTATGCGTGGTGCTTTTTTGCAGCGGAAAACACATTATTATGGACAATAAATATTGGCAGAACTAGTTCAATACAATTTGAGATACAATCCATTTAGATTTTCAATATGGCCGCCAATTCAAAATTGGAAATCCAGTATTTATTTTACATTTTTGGATGTTGTGGTAAGCTTTTGTAATTTCATTCTGGTTATACTCGTATTTCTTTGGACACAGTCTGCTGAGATTATTGCTAACTGGTATTGTGCTACGAGTAATCTTTATCCTCAAAATGGCCACCGAAACTAAGTGTGTTATGTACATCGCCACATCAAAGATTTGTTACACATTCTAGTATTTCTGTGGCTGTAGTTATGTTCTTTAAAATTATATTGTCAGTGGAACGTGTGTGTTTGCTTGAAAACCTATATATATGCAACATATAACAGCAATGAAGTTGATTCCATTGCATTGCCGCCATTTGAATTTAAAATTGATTTATGTTTAACGTAAACGTTTATGTGGTTTTTATTATTATTTATTATGGATAAGAAATATTGGCATAATTATTTCAGTATATTTTAAAATGGCGGCCATACTATTTTTAAAATGGCCGCCATTAAAATATTTATTATACATGTTTAATGCAGTGGTGATATTTTGTATGTTTCTTCTGCTTATGCTCATAATACAATGAACACAAATTGTTGAGATTATTGCTAACTAGTACTGTGGTACCAGACACTATTATCTTCAAATGATATCTTGGTCAGCACATGCGTTTTCCTTTAAAATAAGAAGATGAAAATATGGCAAATCATCCATTTCATCCAATAAAGTGTATATTATGATATTGTATACTGCATTGCTTCATGAGAAAGTGTCTGTTACGGCGATGTGATGCACCATCTGCAATATTTAAGAGCTGGCATTGCGTTAGCAGACTGCAAATGGTCTCAACAGTTTGCTGTCTTTATGGAATCCAACTTGGTCGCAAAGTCTTGGTCGTTTAGTTGTAAAGCTACTATGCTTTTATCATAGCGTTTCTTGCTCTGTTGATTGCTGGATCTGATATTGTCACAAAGCGAAACATGTATTGGAAATACGTGCTCACAAGAAGTCAGTAAACTGGATAGAAGCCGTTGTCCCATCAATGACAGTGCAAGTGACAATTCTGTGCCGGTTATGGGAGTTTCGATATTGCAGTATACCCAAATATAGGTCTGTACATTCACCTTTTGTTTTACGAAACTGTGTTTCACAATGATTACTGTTCGCTCAGCTAACCCACTGGATATTGGCTACATAGTGCACGTGACATTAAGGAAAACGCATTCTTTTGCAAAATCAGCAAATTCCTGGTAGGCAAATTGCAGACTTTGTCTGACACATGTGTACTTGGTACAATATTACACGTATGCTTACTGTAAATCCCTTTCCAATGTCCATTTTGGATTTCATGCTGTGTGACTGTTGTTGTTAACAGTTACCAGCAATTAGTTTTCATTCCATGTGAAAATGCTTGTAGCAACTGTTTGTCATGTGTGGTCTGGTACATAGTGTGATATCAGAGTTTCTTTGGCATTTCAGTTTCTATCTTCACTTGAACATCTTCCTACAATTATATCAGAACATACTATCTTGCGCTCGTCTAAGACATGTCTGAATGCCTAGATGGCTATTGTGCACGGCTCGAGGAGTCAGAATTATGTATTTCAGTTTATCTCTGTAATCCCATAACACCACTATTTTCTGCGGACATTGCGTTCTGAAATTTAATTATCCCTTTCGTTCGATTCGTTTTTCTAGCAGAATCAATTGTGCATATTACTCAGTCAAGTTTCCAATTCGTTGCAACTCGTGATCACTGACGGGTAAGTTCACGAATACTACATGTACCAATGTACTAATTCATACCCTTAATAAAGCAGCAGTAACATATCGTGTAGTATGTGACGACATGAATAGAGTATTTATTTCATGGATATGAGAGGCAAGTGATCTTACTCCATTTGAGCAGTCAGTCCGTACACATAACGAAACCGTTTCCGGCCAAATAACAGACCTCATTATTCATGTTCAATCAAAGCATATTATTTTTCTGCGAGAATCAATGATATAGATGCATTAGCCATTGGCATGCCTTTGTGGCACACTATAATGCAGTGGATTTGTCAAGTCATAGTATGATAATTTCAACAAGTGAAACGCAATTTGGACCATCACGGCAATGATCATTTTTACATTGACACAGGAGTTGAGATCTCTTAAGACCAAATAGTAATCGTAAATAATGATAATGACCATGGAACAATACTGCCTTTTCAACGTGGCCATTTTTTACAGTTTCCTGCATACAATTCTGTATTATGTATAGAATGTATTCAACCTCTCCAACAGTGTTTTGGCAATCAATCTGACATTTTACTCACGTCGTCTACACATACTGAACATGACGTTTTAATAACGAAAAGTCATTTAATCACACAAATACTGCCTTTCCGACAGTTCTTCTACACTTTCCTGCATACAAGTTTGTATATGGTATATATGTTATGTAAGCAACTCCTTTGACCTCAGTTTGAGTGTTATTGTGCCAGCACTGCCTTTCAGGAACACCAACAAGATGGAAACCCTAATGCAGATGGTGATGAAACTGATTGAAAGCACTGTATTCATAATTAAGAAAATTCCTGCATACACACAGTGGCCATTTTGAAATCTAACATGTCTGTCATAAACAGTGACTTGAAATTGACTTTAGTCATATATAATTTACTTTTAATAATGATTATAGTCTGGGGAAAATTCAGTCCAAACGATTTGTGCATGACTATATCAGAATTATATGATTTTCACGGCAGCCATTTTGAAAATTAGAATACAAATAGAACAACTCATGTTTTCTTTGATGATACAAAGAACGTTTGTTCCAAAAACGTACCAAAACAGTAAACACAACCTAACTATAAATACACTTTACTAAAGACAGTATGTAGTGAAGACATAAGAAATTATTATTTACATAGAGGCCATTTTGAAAACAAAATGTCCGCCATACCAGTTATCAGAAAAAGTGGAACCAAACCCCAGTCTTATTATTTGAAGTATGTAGCGAGAAAAACAACATTTTATCTTCATTACAAATGTAGATATGAATATTACAATATATTGTATACGATTTCAGGGCAGCCATTTTTAAATCTGTGATCGCCGCCATGGGGGCTGTTAAACATTGCAATAACACTGGTGTTGTTGTTTGTGGTCAAAGATGATTATCACCAAAAGAGGAATTAATATTCTACCTGGATTAGAAATGTATATATAATGAATATAGCATTTCAGGACGGCCATTTTGAAATTCAAGATGGCGGCCAAAGGAATTGTCGAAAAAAATGGAACCAACTCCAGTTTTTTCCTTCGTGCTCTAAAGATGACAAAAAACAATGGTTACAAGAAAGTAGCAAAAACAAATGCAAAACTACATAACCGTATACACTATATGGGCAGCTCTCTGTGAAAACCAGCATTAATGACAACGTCACCAAAGCCTGAAAATGACGTCGCAAAGTTACGCTTAAATTTACCAACGTCACGTCGGATTTTGACACTCGAAATAGTTGCGTCATTGCAAAAAGTTGTCCTATTTATAACCGTACGCTTTACTATTTGTGGCTCACAAACATTTTAATGTTGGATACGCGTAGCAGAATTTTAGTTGTTTTCATACTGGTTCAGCAAGTTGTCTGTTTTTTCGGTTTCCTTCAAGAAAACACGTAGATTATTTTTTATACAAATGGGCATATTACAAATGATTTTTATAATATATATGGACGACTTGTGCCCTGATATTTGAAACTAAATAACCATATGACCGGTATTTTTTAGTATGTAATCATATTGCGAATATTTCTTTTAAACTTTCTTTATAATTATGTATACAACAATTACAAACAAACGCGGGAACAATTGCAGTCAGTGTAGACGGAGGCATCTGTCTGTTTCTTATTTTGCGTTGAAACAGGAATACTCAAAGAAAACAAACGTATCCTGTCTGGCGACCACCAGATATAAACGGTCCTGTTCAGATTACGTGGGAGTGTGCCCACAAACGTTACTTTTATTAATGAAAATGTAAACAGTTGGCTCATTAACTGGGACACGTATTCTGGATAAAAATGGTTACGAATAGAACAGGACACAGGGCTTAATACGTTTAATTTACTGTTTCGCCTGTCGAATGTTTCGAAAATCAACATAATACAATTTGGAAATATTCAGAAAAATAAGCATATCATAGATGTAAAATTATGGTAGTGCCAAATTATACACGGCTCCTGTCATATCGCATCATGGTGACACTGGGCTAAACATGTTTTAGTAGTTCGGGTGTTGGTATTGTGTCGCATGCATACTTACTGCGAACATAACTGTAGCCACCAGGGACGTAGCCTACTGATTTGTATATGTATCTGCTACCATTTACATGTACCTTAAGAAAATATCACATTGAATTAGCCGTACGATTGCCGTTTGACAACAATGTAAATATTCTTTAAAATTACCACTTGTAAATATGGTTATATGAATGTATAGCAATTTTACTAGTATATTTGCAATCATTGCAGACACTGATCAGACTGCAAAGATGCACAGGTCTCCAACATTTACATTACATTTACGCAACAATTTCCTGTGGCGTTTCGCGCCCCCTTTCCGAGTCCTTTTCCTCCCTTACATCTCCACATTTTTCCGACATTGATGTATACATATTGCATGTTTATGAAAATATTATTTTGCACAAATATAAAAATACATAGTAATGGGTAATTTTGCTCTGAATGTTCTGTTGGTCATTTTCGATTTTAACAACTATGCATTCCATTTTCTAAAAATAAATACGTATGCTGTCGCGCGGACATCAGTCACGAAAATAACAAATATATGAAGGAATCTGCATAGTACGGTTGATAAATGCGAACATAAATTTCAAGAAAACTTACAAAAAGAAATCAGTACCGGCAGTAAATCCATAGACGGGTATCCCGCACAATAACTGTTTAAGAGGACACGCCTAACAATATCTTCCCTCGGTGTGTAGGAGTTGGATGGGGGGGGGGGGGGGGGGGGGGCACAGGCGGCGGGGGGCAGCCGAGGGAGTGGGGGCGCAGCGAGGGTGGGGGTCAGCGCAGCATTTTCCCATAGACCTGCTACCTGCTAGTACGGGGTACATGTACATTAGCCCGTCCGTCAGTCATGTTGGCTACACAGGAAAACGTTCCTCCCGCTTTCTGAGATGTAAATATAATTCCGAGAGTCAGTAATTGACAGTCGATTTTTAATTTGTTTAAAAATCCCCGGGGGTGTCCGACTAACCTCTAGACCCCATCTGGCGCTGCCAAATTCTGGTCATTCATTTCTACAGAAAACAAATGAATTTGTTTCAATCACCGATACGATGTGCATATAATTTACAATTTCAAAAACCAGGAATGCCGTTTAGTTTTTTGGTCTTTTGTGACGTATTGTCTGCATCAATAAATGACGTCACAATTAACTGTAAATGACGTCAATTATATTCTGGCCTAAATTCTGAAATAAGTGCAATGCATCTTTCTGACGACACGTGTGTATTATGAATCTATTATGGCGATGGTGGCAAATTACGAAGCCGCAGGTCGGCTAATTATATATTTAAAATCGATAGTGGTGTGCGTTTGTTTTGTTCACTACATGTACATGTCATAGTTTTATTCTGTTCTACGGAGCCTTATGAGAAGAGAAGAGAAAAAAATGTTCTGACAAATTTGATTATTTCGTTCTAACGCATTCCAATTCGTTCTAACGCATTCCAATTCGTTCGCATTCCAATTCGTTCTAACGCATTCCAATTCGTTCTAACGATTTCAATTATTTCATTCCAACGAATTTCAATTCGTTCTAACGGATTGCAATTCGTTCTAACGCATTCCAATTCGTTCTAACGCAATCCAATTCGTTCTAACGCATTCAATTATTGCGCGATTTCAATTATTTCGTTCTAACGCATTCCAATTCGTTCTAACGTATTCCAATTCGTTCTAACGCATTCAATTATTGCGTTCTAACGCATTCAAATTCGTTCTAATGATTTCAATTATTTCGTTCTAACGAATTCGAATTCGTTCTAACGCATTCCAATTCGTTTTAACGCATTCCAATTCGTTTTAACGCATTCAATTATTGCGTTCTAACGCATTCAAATTCGTTCTAACGATTTCAATTATTTCGTTATAACGAATTCCTATTCGTTCTAACGCATTGCAATTCGTTCTAACGCATTCCAATTCGCTCTAACGTATTAAATTATTTCGTTCTAACGCACTGCAATTCGTTCTAGCGCATTCCAATTCGTGCTAACGCATTCAATTATTGCGTTCTAACGCATTCAAATTCGTTCTAACGATTTCAATTATTTCGTTCTAGCGAATTCGAATTCGTTCTAACGCATTCCAATACGCATTCCAATTCGTTCTAACGCATTCCATTATTGCGTTCTAACGCATTCAAATTCGTTCTGACGATTTCAATTATTTCGAATTCGTTCTAACGCATTGCAATTCGTTCTAACGCATTGAAATTCGTTCTAACGCATTCAATTAATGCGTTCTAACGCATTCAAATTCGTTCTAACTATTTCAATTATTTCGTTCTAACGAATTCGAATTCGTTCTAACGAATTCGAATTCGTTCTAACGCATTGCAATTCGTGCTAACGCATTGCAATTCGTTCTAACGCATTCAATTATTGCGTTCTAACGCTTTCGAATTCGTTCTAACCAATTGTAATTCGATCTAATCAAATAGATTTCATTCCTACCAACTCCAAATTGTTCTAAGGAGGCCACATGGTTGATATGCATTTGTATATATTGAATGCTGTTGACTGAGTTTTAGAATTAATAAGTATGGTATACTTCCAATATACATGTACATGTATATCTATGTCACATATTTAATTTAAGAGTGACACATGCGCTATATATTTAATATATGTTTGTTATGGTTTAAAATTGAATTGCCTGTTTACTGAAGGCGGACATCTTTGTTTTAAGTTTTTGGTCACGGGGCACTCTTCACAGTTTGAATGTACTTCATTTCCTAAAAGGTCAACATCAATATTGGTCTAACCTAGGAAAAATACGAACACTGTCAATGTACTTTATTCAGGAAATGCCCAAATGCATGTGCTAAACAGCACACGAAACGTCTCCAAAAATCCTCCTGGTGCTAAGTTTGGCATTCAAAATGGCGTCCAAATAGCAGGCTAGTATATAATAGTATTGTTTATCTTTGCAATTAGGCATGCTCAGAACCCAAATGGTGAATCTACGTGGTCTCGATCATTTAGACGCTTGACTCACTTCGTGATACAGCTAGCGTAATCCCTGTTTCTACCCGCTCGTTTTTCTTCCAGCTTTGTCCCCCCAATTGATTCAAATATTTGAGTCACTAAATGTATGATGCAATTGTTAAATATGCGGTTGTGAATGGGGAAATGGGTCTTACGGGTTTTGCGACCAGTGTAGCTCCAGACCAGTATGTCTACAGTTTGATCAGAATCTAACCTGTTCGCTTCGCCATTACAGAAAGGAAAGACCCGTCATGCGTCTAACAAGCAATATAGATTGTTATCAGGCTACACCATTTGATCAGGAACTACACTGGTCAAAATCACATAAGTCCCATTTATCCAGTCACAACCACATACTAATGACAACAAAAGTAGTGATTGTCAATACTTGGTAGGTTATGTTTCGCGCATAGTATGGTTGTCGCTGATAAATTGGGGCTTATGAGATATGCGACCAGATCAGCATGTGCATCCGCACCGTCTGTTCAGGATCTTCACAGTTTGCCATTCCGTCCATGAACAACAACAATACACATCGTTATCAGGCTACATACATATGGGTGTGCTATTTGTTCAGGAGCTGCATCAGTCACAAAAACCCATAAGCCCCATTTCTCCAGTCACAGCCACATACTACGGAGGGTGAGTACTCCACAAGGATTTTCATGATGGAATGAATATGTTTGATGTCCATAAAAAACAAGGGCATCGTTATCAGAACATATAAAACAGAAAATGCATGGACTCACCTTCGTGCACATTGGAGCAAAGCGTGTGTGAAATGTGAAGCAGATCCGAGCAAGGAAATTATAAGCCATTTACCCGAGCGTTAAGGTTTCGGGACGGACGTGACGCCGGTAACACTATATGCCCCCCTCACCATTCGGTGGCGGGGGAATACACAAGAATGCTACGGCCCATGTCCCATGCGGGGCTCCGTAGTTTTCGGTGTTAACATGCAGAATGTCAATTAGGTTTGTTCCCCTAAAAATGACACCACTCTGAGGGTATTGTTGGATTGGGGTGGGATGCACTGGCACCTATATCTCCTGGACTACATGTTGCGTTATATGTTCGCACATGAGCGGTTGGCGCCATACAATAATTGTGTTCTTCTTTTTCCTTAGGTTACAAACTCTTTGGCTTAAAACAAGATGGATGCGGCTGAGAGAGATACCTTAATTCAATTATATTTTGAAATGAGACTCAAATATGCAGATATTACCCATACACTAGCCGTGTACATGTACCACCAGATAATAATAACAGAGAGACACCTAAAGCGAATTCTAAAAAAGTTGGGGGTCTTCCGACGTAAGGAATATAATGATATTGTTGATGTCACCAGCTTTGTTAAACAACAATTACAAGGGTCGGGCAAACAGCATGGATATCGGTGGATGACACAAAAGTGTAAAGTCAATGGACTGAAATGCACCCAGGAAGAAATCCGCATTATCATTCGCTTGCTGGATCCAGAAGGTCCCCAACAGAGGAAAGGAAGGCGACTTCTACGGCGGTCATACATTTCAAAAGGACCGAATTTCATATGACAAACTCAAACGCTTTTGATTTTGCATAAATGGATGTGTCGATGGATTTTCCCGTCTTGTTGTATGGCTCAATTGTTATATCACCAGCAATGACCCAATGGTAATCGCGAGTTGTTTCATGGAGTCTGTTTCTTCGTTAGAAGGCTGCCCCCCACGTGGTAAGAGGTGATATATGAACAGAAAATGCTCTGGTTAAACAGCTGCAAATGTTGTTGAGGCGAAATGGTGATGACAACAGGGTAGGAGAACTGAGCTATCTAGACGGACCCAGCACGGCAAACCAAAGTATCGAATATTTTTGGAATTTTCTGCGTAGAGAATGCACAGAATACTGGATTTGTCTGTTCCGCGAAGTTGAGGCCGATGGGAGCTTTGACGGGAGCTTTCTTGATATCAGTATCATGCAGTATTGTTTCATGCATTTAGTGCAAGTAGGTATATCTATTATAATGTAATCGTCAGCTGTATTGTTCACACATTTTCAAAATGTTTACACCTTCTATACATTCATAATGCAAACGCCCATTCGACGTATTGCGTCTACATCTACAATACAATACAGTAGACACACGTAACGTCGCGCGATGTTGTTGATTGGTTAAAGTTCGCAACGTCGTTGTTCCAGGAATTGCGACAAAATGACGTAAAACAAGATTGGGTTATTTTTGGGTGAAACAAAAAATAGTTAATTGATTGCATTCAGAGATAGTTCCTTTAACTTTCATTTGTTGCTTGTTTACGGTTCGATAGTTGGGTACCAGTAGCGCTGGTCCTCGGCTTTCGCACACTTTTTACTTTGTTAGTCATGGTTGCATAACATGTTCCTCGCTTTTGATTGGTGCGCAGTTCGTAACAAACTTTTGTTCGTCTTGCGCATTTTAGTTTGGTCACAGTTTGTTTGTAGTACATGTATGCGAGTATACAACGGGCTTATAGGGATTCGAACATATATGTGTATAATAACTCTACATATTCTACATTGCAGAAAGACCCCGACAGTGTCACGCAAACATGGAATTCCCACCAAATAAGACCTGTGCGGAATTCCAGAAGCCCAAGTGGGCGCCCTTCAGTGCTGTACAGACTTCCTGAACTCTACAGAACCCGCGACTACATTTCCCACTTGCCAGATGCAGATATTGATGTTTGCAAGCAAGAGTGTACATTTAGAAAACCTCTGCCTTGCGATAAGGACATGTTCGAGCTGTGCTCAATCCTCATGAGTGAAATAAATAGGCTATATCCTTCAGTCGCAACTGAAGCACTAGAGCTGTATATAGTTTTGAGGCTGGAAGTACGTACGTTCTTGTATTAACAGACCTGTGTTAACAGTTTTACCGCCAAAATACCACTGGACATACATAAACAAACTTGTAAATTGTATTCATTGTGGCAATGTCTTCAGTAAAATAGTTATTATACCACTTCACCCATATTCCCCGAGTTTTGTCACTGGGATATTATGAAAACCAGACATGGTATGGATATGGGATAAATTACTTAGAGCACGGTTGTCCGCATGTACGATCAATAATAATCGACTCGCTGAAGGTCGCGGATTATCTCCTTGTACATGCGGACAAACTGTACTCTAGTATTACTTGTATCTTAGGTATAGGACCCTCACTGTTATGTATGCATTGCTACAAATTCCAATATCATGATCATGTCAAGAGTGGAGCTTAATATTCAGTAGCAGCTGTGCAATAAGTAGCGTGCGTATAACTGAAACGTATGGGTGGACATACGCACGGTAGTTATTGCAAGGTTGTCCAGGGCCGCTATTTTTTTTTTAAACATATCAGCAGGCCCTGAGTGTATTAGAATTTATAGCAGTGCGTACACACTAGTGATGGTCACATATCGTAGCTGGTCAGGTGGGGCAGATACACAGTGAACAGTGAATTTCAAACACTTTAATTAACATATGAATATTGAACTCGAATACTGAAATGTTCAAACAATAGTATGGATACTTATTGCCATTATAAAAGTTAAACCGTACATCCAGTGAATGAAATGTCAGCATTTTTATTGTATTTGCCACCAGTGTAGCTACTGATCAAATAACACACTCATGTAGCCTGATAACGTTAAACGTGACTGGTGTTTCAGTGATGGAATTCGAACAGTGCAGATCATGATCAGACTGTGCGGATGCACAGGCCGCCGATATGGATATACACTGGTCGCAAAATCGATAAGCCCCATTTCTCCTGCCATTGGAGCAATATTGATGCTACAAGTGCAGACGCCCTGGAAACATTCAAGACATCATCGGTCACCTGTACAGCGTGAATACATACTACTAAAACGGGCGTATACAAAGTATAAGATGGGGGGGGGGCAAATAAATGACAAAATACACAATACACACTATGTTTATTCTATTCCATCATTCTTGTTTATCAGAGACGGCGATGTGTTAAATGAAAATGTGGGAAATATCCTTCCAACTATACGCATCTGCTGGTAAAAAAACATGCGCAAAATTCAAAAAAGAAATGTAATAGTAATGTGGTTATCACCCAGGGAAGACCAATTCAGGTCGGCTGCCGGGCAATATAGTCTCTGGTGGATTGTGTTTGAATCTGGTTAACTTCTTTGATCCCATCTTGGTGTCACATGTAAAGTCTAAGGAAAATCTGCTCCAAAATAATAGCTACTTACACCAATAAACCCCATGTATTTGTTAAATGAGTCTCTAAGCAGATACTGCTACCCTTGAAATAACACCATAGTCTGTAGTTAGAAAATAATAAGCACGTTTTGTTGTCCCACATGTATAAGTTGGCTTCTACACACCTGTGTAGACAGGTACAATGTAAATATATATGCCCTACACCAACATTTGTGTATTATTTACCGATTACAGTGATATGTTAATTTTTATTGTTAGCAGTACCTGCATATATACTTACTGATAAAATTCATTTGCTTTATTTGTTAATGAAGCTATTCTTTTATTAGAAAGTTTTTTAAAAGATTTCCATGGACTTCACATGAGGTCCAAAGAAAAGGTCAACAACTTAATTAGCATGTCTTCCAAATATTGCAGAATTCACAAATTAAGCAATGACGTTCTGTTATGTTCTTATGCTAGGTCTTATTCTGCAACTCTGTTTAAATACACAATACAAAACATCTGATGTATACATTACGACTTTTCAAACACACATATTTTCTTTTAGACTATTACGTATTTGGTCAGTTGTAGCAATATAGAAATTTGCCGGTATGGTGGGCATCATCAGCTCTGAGCTGGTGTGATCGGTGTCTATTGCCGCCGTCCATACCAAGCCATTATTGCCATGTCAGTTGCTATAAAAGACAACATACGCAAACGTTTGCAATACATATCCATGTGTTTGAAAAATACGAAGACATAAAGCGTATAATAATAAGGAAATAAATTTTCTTTGTTAGACTGGATAATTTCGTAATATTGGGAGACCCAGGTATACATAGTAGGCCTATAGCTGGTCATTATCTACAATCATGTTGGAACACAATCCAGTGCATAAATTATACAGTGAGTGTTACATCAAATAATAGCCAGAACGACGCACAACTCACCAAGTTAGGCAGACAGCCGTTTATCTCAACTGAATATATTGACAGGCGGCTGATCTGTTTATGATGATATATTTTGACATTTTATGTACTTGCAGACGAACCATGATCTAACTGTGGCTAGTTGTTTTTCTATCGAACAATTAATGTTAAAATAATGTTGCATGTACTATTAATGATACAAAACATTGAACACATTTACAGATCTGTAAGTAGAATAACAACGCAACATTACACTAAGCTAGTCCCCTCGCTCTCAGCCTTGAAAGTAAAACTAGACTAGAAATGTGGTATGTCCGCACACGAATGCCCCCGGTGGCAGCCAAAGAAAACGAGACACATTTGATTTGAAATCAAGGAAACAGAAATTATAAGACATTTACATGAGCGTTAAGGTTTCAAACGCACCAAGTATGTGACCTTGACCCGGGGCTTAGCTGGGGCGGGACAAATGTGGATTTGTCACAAGGCGGTAGAGGACCATTGGAGCAATGTGTGAGTGAAATGTGAAGCAGATCCGAGCAAGGAAACAGAAATTATAATCCATTTACCCGAGCGTTAAGGTTTCGGGACGGACGTACATGTACGCACGTACGGACGCCGGTAACACTATATGCCCCCCTCACCATTCGGTGGTGGAGGCATAAAAATGTGTTCATAGAACACTGATACCACACATATCGCTTTCATAGTAAACGAGGCAAATTTCCAAGTCCAAAAGTGGGAGATAATTCATGGCTCAGTGTCAAAGCAAAAATAGAAATTCACTTTGTGCACATACACACCATAAAGAAGATACATACCAAGCATCAAGCCTCAATATATTAAGGTTTAGAAGTTTTACAAGTTAAAAGACAAAATGGTTAAATTCTAAGTCGAAAAGGGGGAGATAATCCATGACCCACGGGTCGAACGAAAATCGAATAAACTTTGTGCATCTACCCATCATATGGAAGCTACATTTCAAGTATCAGGTGTGTAGCTATTAGGGTTTAAAAGTTTTACGAGTTACAAGCTAAAATTGGAAAACTCGAAGTCGTAAAGGTGGAGATAATCCATGACCCAGGGATCGAATCATAAGGAATCTACATACCAAGTTTGACGTCTGTAGCTTGTACGTTTTACGAGTTACAACGTTGGTGAGGTACGGACGGAAGGATGGATGGTCGGATGGACAAGGGCAACACTAAATGACCCCTCCACTATTTTGGTGGGGCATAACAATCGAATCAAGTCTTAAAGTGACCGTGACCTTGGGTGATCTTGACCTTGGGGACGTCGGTCATGTGTGCAACAATGCATCATGCATAGACACACATTGTGGACAAAATATTATTAAAATCTGGAAAGCGCTCACACAGTTATTAGAAAACTAGAAAAGTGTGTATGTTGTCCAAGTTTGGTAGTTTGGTGGCTATAGGTGTTACAGTGGCTGAGAAATGGACATGAACAACAAGGGGAACAGTAGGTGTGACAGTCGAGGTCATTAATCACACTTAGAATTTCAATGTTAATGCATTCATTTTATTAGCAAGACTTAGCTTAGGAATTAGCTTAATGAAAACTATGCCCTTGTTTGTATTTAACTAGTTGCCGGTTCATTAGCTGACCACATAAGTCTGATTGAGACTCGAACCTTCGACCTCGCAGTTGTCAGGCGCGTGCCTTATCGTATAGGCCACGTCAATTTACTGCCATAGTTGACAACATAGGCTTACTCAAGTTAAGAAGTGCAATGTATCATGTATCTGTGTGAGATGGTTACACCACATTGTTGATGTATACCAAGTTTGGAGGTCGTGGGGCTTACAGTTTTCCGGAAACTGAGCTAAATGCAAAAACTTAACATTGAATGCATTTGAAATGTAGGTCAATAAACCATGAAAACTAGGTCAATGTCACATGGGCTCCATCTGTGTGAGATGGTTACACCACAGTGTTGATGTATACCGAATCATTCCATCAAGGGAAACAGAAGTTTTAATAAATTAAACAGAGCGTTAAGTTTTCCAAACCCGGTAACTCCAGTACAGGTATACAGAACAGTGCATATCCCAATAAGCCGTCTCATCTGGATTTACTCTGGTTGCAAACATTGAACCGTGGGATTACATGGACTAATGGTTGCTCCATGTTCGTGTTAGTGCATTATGATTATAGAATGCATGTGAAAGATGAACTGGTATGTATAGTTGTGGGTACGTAACACAGCAAAAACTCCCGTACTGTGTCTGCTATGGATGTTACGAGAGTTTTGACAGAGTAACATGTCAACAACTAGGGTACGTAATGAGAAGTCATGTTCATATTCACCCACCAATGTTTGTGAAAATGATTTTTTTTTTCATGAAATACTTTTGCTGGTGATGTGGTGTCTTTTGTGTGACCTCTGAAGCCAGTAACAAATAGATAGACCAATCAAAATCTATAAAATATTTCCTTCAGAGACAGAGAGGGCGTCAGTCAGAGATCCCTCAAAATACACCATCAGGTATCACCAAACAAAATACTGAACCAACTTGGTAAGACTAGGATTAGGAATAATCTTTGTAAAGTTTGTTTGACGTGTCCGTTTGCCGATGGGGCAGAGACGGAGTGGATGTATCATTGTCAACATGGACATGGAAAACATGCATTACAATATTCTGAATTGGTTGGGGAAGTTGACATGATGTTTGTACCTTGATTATAAAGTCTCAATAATATTTGACAAAAAATAGTATGAAACGGGTACGAAGTGGTATGAGGACGAAGTTTCAAAAAAAATGTTTCAATAGTTGCAACAATTTCTACTACAGGTCTATATATAGGAGGCATTGATTATATGATATATTTCCCCAAATTACTTGTAAAAATCCATGTAGAATTGCTTGTATTGTGAAGGTATACATGTTTAAAAGTTTGTAAACAATGATTGGCGACGGGCGCCATATCTTGGATTTCGATCGTAAATTTCCGTTGATTTCCGTGAGCGCTCGGAAATAGTCACATCGGGTTGTTAAACTTCCAAATTCAACATTTTTACGTCCATTTTCGGTATTTTTTTCTGATTTACACTAACTAATAAAGGTATGGATGGTTGTTCATATTACCAAACGACGATGTAGAACACCTCTCCTAACTAAATTTTTACCTTAAGAAAACTTTTCAAACTGTATTATTGTTATGCAAATGCGCGTGTAATCAACTAAAAATAGAATGTTCTAGCAGAGTAATGTATTAACTTCTCTCATTGGCTTATTCCCGGTGTCAGAACCAAATCAGAAAAGAGCTTTCAGACGGAGTTTGCACTCATTACATTCCACAAATCTGGAGCCAGTTTTTGCGCAGGCGTAATTCATACTGTCGCGAGTTATCGTTCCTGTTGGTTCATGCTAATATAAAATGTATAATAATCAATACGTGGGCTAATGGTGAATGAATGTTTCTTTTGCCAGAAAATGTCTCAGATAATGTATCTGATATAAAGAAAAGTTGGTGCCTTACTGAGTGTACATGTACCTTTAACGCATGAATATCCGAGTATCGGTTACACCCGGTTAATGATCAGATGCACACTGTAAGTGTTGATTCGACCATCGTACCTCAATTGGGAAAATAATGTTTGCAAATTGAATCTGATCACTACAATATATATCTACATAAGAAACATGAAATTAACTAATGCATACTTCAAAATAAGCAAATAATACCAAGTCGCATTAATTTGACAAAACTTACAAGTTTGGAACTTGGACTACCATGCCAATGGCGGCAATAGCACTGTCGTTGTTGATGTTACTGCACTGTTTATTTGAAATCCAGCAGCTGAGTTTTGAATTTGAATGCGTTAAAACGAATTGGAATGCGTTAGAACGAATTGCAATGCGTTAGAACGAATTCGAATTCATTAAAACGAAATAATTGAAATCGTTAGAACGACTTTGAATGCGTTAGAACGCAATAATGGAATGCGTTAGAACGAATTGGAATGCGTTAGAACGAATTGCAATGCGTTAGAATGAATTCGAATTCGTTAGAACGAAATAATTGAAATCGTTAGAACGAATTTGAATGCGTTAGAACGCAATAATGGAATGCGTTAGTACGAATTGGAATGCGTTAGAACGAATTCGAATTCGTTAGAACGAAATAATTGAAATCGTTGAATGAGTTAGAACGCAATAATTGAATGCGTTAGAACGAATTGGAATGAGTTGGTTAGAACGAATTCGAATTCGTTAGAACGAAATAATTGAAATCGTTAGAACGAATTGGAATGCGTTAGAATGAAATAATTGAAATCGTTAGAACGAATTCGAATGCGTTAGAACGAATTACAATCCGTTAGAACGAATTGCAATGCGTTAGAACGATTTCGAATTCGTTAGAACGAATTCGAATTCATTAGAACGAAATAATGGAAATCGTTAGAACGAATTGGAATGCGTTAGAATGAAATAATTGAAATCGTTAGAACGAATTGGAATGCGTTAGAACGAATTGGAATGCGTTCTAACGAAATAATCAAATTTGTCAGAACAGTTTTTTCTCTTCTCATGTCCGTTATAAGTCTCCGTACTGTTCAATGTTTGTTGGAATGCGTTAGAACGAATTGCAATGCGTTAGAATGAATTTGAATTCGTTAAAACGAAATAATTGAAATCGTTAGAACGAATTTGAATGCGTTAGAACGCAATCATGGAATGCGTTAGAACGAATTGAAATTCGTTAGAACGAATTGCAATGCGTTAGAACGAAATAATTGAAATCGTTAGAACGAATTTGAATGCGTTAGAACGCAATAATGGAATGCGTTAGAACGAAATGGAATGCGTTAGAACGAATTCGAATTCGTTCGAACTAAATAATTGAAATCGTTGAATGAGTTAGAACGCAATAATTGAATGCGTTAGAACGAATTGGAATGAGTTGGAACGAATTCGAATTCGTTAGAACGAATTCGAATTCGTTAGAACGAAATAATTGAAATCGTTAGAACGAATTGGAATGCGTTAGAATGAAATAATTGAAATCGTTAGAACGAATTGGAATGCGTTAGAACGAATTGGAATGCGTTCTAACGAAATAATCAAATTTGTCAGAACAGTTTTTTCTCTTCTCATGTCCGTTATAAGTCTCCGTACTGTTCAATGTTTGATATTATACATACTGACACTTTTGGATACATTTAGTGTAACTTATCAGAAAAGTACTGTATGCTGTCGTGTTGCATTGTACAAACGTCGCCGTTTCAATAACGTCATTTTCTCGATGACATTACGTTTTTTTTTTCTTTTCGTGCGTGATTCACATGGTGCTACAAAAAGTGAGATAAAACAAAATGTTGTCATTAAGGCTGGTTTTCCCAGAGTGCGACCCATATGTATTCTGTTTCTTGTGGAGCGAAATCTGATACACACGATGTACTTTAATATAGACAAATACGAGTTTGATAATATATTAAACTTAACAAAAATAGTATTTCATTGTAAACATTTGTAAATGAACAAATGAATTTGCAGAATTGCGTAATTTAGTGTCGATAACTGTTAAATAATGTAATATTGATAAGGTACAAGCGTAAATAGGACAAATAGCAGAACATTACATTATACAAGTACCATTTTGAATCTCTCTCTAATATATAACATGAACGATGGACAACAGGGAAACATAGCACATGATACATACCATGAATATATGAACCGACAAATACTATAATAATAATAAAACAAGGGACATTTACACAGTCAGATGATTAGCTCGGACATTGATAAAACAAACATTTGGCGGCCATTTTTATGTTTTCTTACTTATGATGTTCTTTACTTGATCAGCATACAAAGGTTGCACTTGTTGCTACCTATGCGTTACCACATAATGTTACCCCATTATTTAAGGTGGGCGCAAGTTTGAGATGTTTTCCACAGGAGAATTCACGGTTACCATGGAAATGTAAAAAATTACGGCATTCTGCCGCGGTTTACGCAATTTTTATACGGGGAGTCGGTTTCTACGATGAACTTTACATACGTATGGCAAGCCAAATGCACACTAATTCCCTAAGCCATGGTTTGGAGCTTAAACCCTAGTTTAGACTCCTCAAACCCTAGTTTGAGCTTAAACTGCCGTTTAAGCTCCAAACCATGGTTTAGTGAATTATTGTGCATTTGGCTTGCCATCGCCGGGACTAGCCACATTCAGTCGCCAAAGTTATCAAGTACATTTGTGGGTCGGCGGCCCTTTTTCTTGATTTATTTAATTAATCCAGTATATACGAACCGCACCAGCTGTCACACCGTCATAGGTAGACGTCAATAACCCGACAATGCATCGGACATGTTTTACCGGCCTACTGATTGATTTCATAAATATGACGCGCAACGACAAAACGTGACCTACACGTAGTGCATTTATTCACCACGTTAAATCCTGATCAGTCGGCACATATATAGAGTATGGTATTGCTATTGTTTTTGTTGGCGGCATCAGATATTTAATTTATAGCCCCAAAGACCAGTATAGACGCTGATCAGACTGCGTGGATGCGCAGGCTGATCTGCGGCTACACTTATCGCGAATTCAATAAACCCGCTATTCTCATGTTTGGTTATTAATTATGAATAGGTATACTAGCAAATTAGCTACTATAGCATTTAGAGCAGTGTAACCCATAGAACGCATTCATAAGCCGTTTAAAGATAACCTTAGTATTAGTAGAACCATGGCCGATTCACAGTGTAATTGCCGAACAGTGTATATTTCGTGCATTTGCAGGCTGGGCTGAGGCTACAGTTGTCGTTCATACATTTTGACCAGTAGTCTTTTTCTGAATTAAGGTTTTATACGTATATGTGGATGTGACTGGAGAAATGGCGCTAATGGGTTCTACGACCGGTGTAGATCCATATAGGCCTGTGCATCCGTATGGTCTGATAAGGATATCCACTGTTCGCTTATCCATCAATAGCACACATGTCATTCTTTTAGCAAGCAATATAGATCATTATCTGGCTTCAAGAACATAAGTCATAAGCCCCATTTCTCCAGTCACACCTACATATAATGGTTACGCACAAAACAAGATTGTTGCATGTTGCCAAGTATAGCCCCTGACGGTCTTGAAGTTGGGATGATTACTATATACAAGCATCAAACGTATTACATGTACGTGCACAGCTAAATGACAATTATGTCTCTTTATGGCTGCGAATGAATTGAGTATGCTATAAGGTACACATCGTAGTTTCCTTCGTTTTTTGTCACGTATTTGCCATACTCGCCGGCATTGATATAATGATAGTCGTTGTATAATTCGTAATACGTGCGGTGTGGAAGTACTATTTAGTGCTTAAATGGAGAATGCTTTAATGTACTACAATGTATATGTAGTGGAGTTATATTGTAAACTGTGCCTCAGAAAAAGGATATATGCATCCACGAACTGCCTGAACAAATATGATGAGACACGCCATGTGATTTTGTACCTTCGGATATCTGCGTAATTTCACGAAATACGTTTACAAAGTTTACAATATTTTTCATAAATATAGTCAAAAGTTGACAAAACTTTGTCAACTTTTGACGCCTTTTACGGAATAAATGTAAATTTCATAACATTACGCAGATATCCCAAGGTACAAAATCACATGGCGTGTCTCGGATTGAGTTGTTTTATAATATTGTTCCCAACGTCAGATTTTCTCCGAATGAAACTGCGTTGATATATGCCATTTGCAGTTCGAAAGGAATCCATCATCTCAACAAATATATATTGAATATTTGAAACATCATCTGAGACACAAACTATTTATTTTCCTAATCTAATCAAATAACATGTTCAGAGTTTCATTAGAGGTATTGTGTTCAGGCCTATGACACTAGTATCACTATTCATACTTGAACTAACAGCGTTGGTTCTATTCCGAACATGATACTTGGATTTAAGAGCATTATTCCACGTGCCAGAAAGACAAACAGTCATTACATGGCCAGCAACGTAGGTGGATTGTGACTATTTAACGATGAGTTATTATGGTGGATTCTATACACGTGACGAGTCAACACGAATCTTCAAGTAAGTCGAGCCATAACGCTGGGATTGTCAATTCAGTCGCATGCATGTATATGCTATATAGATAGAGATGTGTGGTGTATATCCCTGTCTAAATACCCTATGAGACTGAATGCACCATATTGTATATCTCTGTCTATATACATTATACATATGTCTAAATACTCCGTAGGAGACTGAATATATTGGGTGAGTCGAAAAAAAACGTTCCCAAATTTAATTTCCAATAACTACTATACTACTCAATCTAACTAATTGAAAATGTGCATGATGGTTCAATAGGATGTTGTAGATAACTGGTATAAATATTATCGTGATAAACCAAACACTTTAAAAATGACCAATTATGCAATATGGTGGGTAGAAATGTACAATATCGGTAGAGTTCAAATTGCTGTTAATCGTACCAACTTATATGCATGATGTAACTACACACAATGGTCGATCGGCGCACCATCCTCTTCTACAACAGTTCACAGACATTTCTTCCATGAAGAAATACTGCTTCTGATCTGAGCCAATGTAACTTTCTTCCAACATCTCTGAATCTCTGCTTTGAGTTCCGCTTGAGTGAAAATATCTTGTCTACGACTGTAACCTTTCTCACTAAGAGAATACCACACCTAGTAGTCATTGGATTACAGTCCGGACTTTGTGGCGGCCACTCATCTCATGAACTCTGGAGTAGCATCCTACACATAAGATTGTGTTGCCCTGCTGGTATGTGATGGTACACCATTCTGCTGCTGGTATGTGATGGTACACCATTCTGCTGGTGGTATGTGATGGTACACCATTCTGCTGGAACACATACTCATCATGTGGGTACATACGCCGACAGTCACGTAACGAACTCCTCTGTAATAAGGACATATTCGTCTTTTCATGTCAGGAAACACCGCCCGAAACCATCAGCTTCTTGTAGAACCTACATTTGTCGCGGTAAATGCATAATTTGTGTCATGTTTCATTATGGCATTTACTGACACTGACAGATATCATGCTGGGACCACAGGTTAGCCGGCAGAGAAAATAGAAAATCTGCGCAAGTCTTGCATCCAACCTGAACTTTTGCATACTTAGTCATCTGTACATTATTCGATTATCATGATCGAATTGTAGACGACATCCTGATCTATCACTGTGTGAAATTGAAAATGTTTTCATAAAAAGGTGTCTGAGTTACAGGAACTTAAATCTGGGAACGTTTTTTATGAATCGCCCGATACACCAGTGCATATTTGTAAATACTCCATAGGCCACTGCAATATACCAGTGTATATGTCTAAATACTCCGTAGGAGACTGAAATACACAAGTGCATACGTATCAATACTCCATAGGTGACGGAAATACACCAGTGCATATGTCTAAATACTCCATAGGTGACTGAAATACACAAGTGCATATGTCTAAATACTCCATAGGTGACTGAAATACACAAGTGCATATGTCTAAATACTGCGTAGGTGACTGAAATACACAAGTGCATATGTCTAAATAATGCACAGGTGACTGGAATACACCAGTGCATATGTCCAAATACTCCATTGGAGACTGAAATACACAAGTGCATATGGCTAAATACTGCGTAGGAGATTGAAATACCCCAGTGCATATGTCTAAATACTCCATAGGTGACTGACATACACCAGTGCATATATCTAAATACTCCGTAGAAGACTGAAATACGCCAGGGCATATGTCTAGATACTCCATAAGTGACTGAAATACACCAGTGCATATGTCTAAATACTCCGTAGGAGACTGAAATACACCAGTGCATATGGCTAAATACTGCGTAGGAGACTGAAATACCCCAGTGTATGTGTCTAAATACTCCATAGGTGACTGAAATACACCAGTGCATATGTCTAAATCCTCCGTAGGATACTGAAATAAACCAGTGCATATGTCTATATACTCCATAGGTGACTGAAATACACCAGTGCATATGTCTAAATCCTCCACAGGATACTGAAATACACCAGTGCATATGTCTATATACTCCATAGGTGACTGAAATACACCAGTGCAAATGTATAAATACTCCGCAGGTGACAAAAATAAACCAGTGCATATGTCTAAATACTCCATAGGAGACTGAAATACACCAGTACATATGTCTAATTAATATGTAGGTGACTGAGAAATACACCAGTGCATATGTCTATATACTCCATAAGCGACAGAAATACCCCAATGCATATGTCTAAATACTCCATAGGTGACTGAAATACACCAGTGTATATGTCTAAATTATCCATAGGTGACAGAAATACACCAGTACATATGTATAAATACTCCATATGTGACTGAAATATACCAGTGCATATGTCTAAATACTCCATAGAAGACTGAAATACGCCAGCGCATATGTCTAAATACTCCGTAGGAGACTTAAATACACCAGTGCATATGTCTAAATAATCTGTAGGAGACTGAATATACACCAGTGCAAATGTCTAAATACTCCATAGGTGACTGAAATACACCAGTCCATACGTCTAAACTGAAATACCCCAGTGCATATGTCTAAATACTCCGTAGGAGACTGAAATACCCCAGTGCCTATTTCTAAATACTCTTTAGGAGACTGAAATACCCCAGTCCATATGTCTAGATACCCCGTAGGAGACTGAAATACACCGGTGCATATGTCTAAATACTCCATAGGTGACTGAAATACCACAGTGCATATGTCTAAATACTCCGTAGGAGACTAAAATACCCCAGTGCATATTTCTAAATACTCCGTAGGAGACTGAAACACCCCAGCGCTAAGCGCGGTGACTCCCATCAGGAAGGTGGTATCATTGTTGACTCTCATATACTACTTGGATTTTCCCCCACTGTTCAGTGGGTGTGGATGAGAAAAGTGGGAAATGTTTGTCATCAACCGCGAGACCATATACTCCCTCGAGCGGTCAGATAGGAACGCCGTTGTCATGCAGTTGTTTACCATAGCGATCTCGTTTGTAAGGATAGAAGTTAAAAAAAAAAAGTTTTAGGTCCAGCCACGGCGCGAACTCACAACACACGTCTCCGTAGAGTGGCGCGTTAGCCCACACGACCACCGTGGGCTGTTATGAAATATAAACCTGAAGATAAACACTACCTAGTGTTGTGCAATATCGATAAGGTGAAATACATTTTTGTATTATACACACATGTCTGAATAACATACTAAAAGTCTACAAAAATAAAAAATGATCTTTTATATTTTTTTTGCATTTACAATATACATGTCATTTTTTACTTTTTTGTTACATATGATTTCGACAAAAACGACACTGCACTGTATCTTGACCTGCTACTTGTGTTTTGATGGCATGTTTATAGAATATATTGTATTACAAAGCATATCAAAACATGTAGCAGGTACAAATTATTCATTATATGGAAATTGGAATGAAAATATAACAAAAAATTACCCCACCCACTTGTCTGCTAATTTCAACTGTTGATTATACGTGTAATACATGCACAGAATTCTGCATTTCCAAATCGATTAGATGTTAACATTATTCTTTCACTGTCAGTGTATTGAATAAATCAAAACAAATATATACTGGTAGCTAGTATACTGTCTTCCTGACACATGCAAACTAGAACAAGTGAGCTAGGGCTTACGGATACCCTGGCCGCCGCCTCTACCGACTACCAAATAGTTTCTAAGTCTATGACATTGACATTGAGTCTAACCTGGATCAGACGATGGTGGATTTGGTACAGCATGGTAGAGGAGGACCATCAGAGCAATGCATGTGTGAAGTATCAAGTTTCGTGAAAGGAAACGGAAATTATTAGCCTTCACCTGGCGTTCTGTTGTCGACTTACGGACGGAGGACGGACGGACGACCAGGTCGAAAGGATATAACTATATACCCCTCGACATACTTCGTATTGTGGGGCATAATAATGGTCTGACATGGACTTGTTAATTTAGAGCTGACTCATATTAATAAACAAATGTAGCATTAACACAAGAAAGATATTAGACACATAACCACGTGTTCATGTATGATAACACATACATGTACTTGAAGGCAAAGGCTTGTATAGTGATTTCAATGTGACACATCCGATTGACCTTTTTTTCTATTGCATAACTTCATTGTCGTTAAGGTTGTGTGCTTACATAAGCATGTGTCGCACAATCATACTTATGTGTACTGGACACGTGTCCTGAATATATGTGTATGCATGTAGCACTGCATATATGCAAAAGCAACACCAAACATCTAGCTATTTCAATAAAATCACCACAGTATGCCTATTATGTAAAATATCAAGCGGACAGTTCACGTTTGATATGTCTACACAGTCATGTCCATTGTTTTTTCTCGACATATCCATCCAATTATGGGCTATATAAGTGTATCTATATCGGAATCACATGTATCTAAGTGATTCTCGTTTTCGTCAAGTCCTAAGCCGTGTATCGCCATCGCATTTAGACAACTGACGCTTTTACATTCTGCACACATCTGCGAACATGCTATTCCGTGTTTTCGGCACGTGCAACGGGACGTTCGACAGTCAGATTTACATTTGCATCTAACTACTTTGATCAAATGTTCCGGAGCAGGTTCTTTGTCAGTTTGTACCGCTACCAACTGTCCATCCTTAACTTTCCATCCCCAATTCTCAGGCGGTAAAGCATCATTCCCCTTCCATACCTGAACCTGATGGTACACTCGAACGGAATGATAGCGTGTAGCTGCTGAGGTTGGCGGTAGATTTTCGGGTTTCACGAAAGTTGCACGCCCTGCAATCTTCTGCATGAACGTGTTCAGTCTTAATGTTTTAATTGTGTCATTTATGGATCCACCATATAACATCGTCAGCGCTTTCTCACCGGCTTGAACAACATCATGCGCGCTCACACACGCATCATTCCTGAAAACAGCTGCATACTCGCGGAATTGTTAATGATGTCGGTGTTTCTTAAGTGACACGCCTTTGCCCAATCCAAATACACGAGAGGTTGTTGTGTCGCACCCTAAGATGGCATGTACAAACAGTAAGTCTTTACAGAGATCGACACCGAGCTCAGACTTTGTTTGATTTATGTCCCACAATTTTACAGTTGTTTTCATACCTTTCCGTTGTGCAGGGTTAAAGTATATAGGATTATCATTCAGGGATGCATGGTAACATAGCAGAACTAACAAGTCGGTGTCTTCAGCAACCACTACCGTTCTTGTTTTACGTGAGCTCTCTACTGCTGTTTGAACTATCAGCACGTCCGCATCGCCTGCTGCATGTAGGGCCGTTATGTCATTCGCTAACAGGCTTTCCCTCAGCATGTTTATGAATTTTTGCTTGTTTTCAGGATTTGCAAGAAATACATCCTTTTTCATATCTAGCGGCATGTCACTTGAAAATGTGATTGTTCTTCCAATATGACCTCTATTTCGACGCAGATGAACTGAATCCTTCGTTGAAGGATCTGTGTTGTAACCATCAAACACAACAATCGCCTCGGTGCCATATTTCTGACTTACATATTTCACATACATGTCTATTATTTATTTGTAGGAGGACCCCCGTTGCCATGGTAGTAGATGTAGCAAGTTACCACCATCTAACACATACTGACAGAGTCCTTTGGGCTGTTGCAGGTTTAAGTTCAAACTGATTCCATATGGCATTAGCTAGCTGTGGTTTATTCGCTGCCCTCATGTTACCATCACCGTCAAACAGTGACGCGGGATGTGTAGCAAGTTCGAATGTAAATGCATCAGCTAATTCATCGTTTGAGTTCCCATCAACAGCAGATATAAGTCGCTGGAATAGTAACTGGGGATCCACTGTCACTACATCATCATCTATTTTCAAGCAATGTCTATCATTGAGAGTGATCGTTTGCTCTTTCTTCTTAAACACAAACTCATTGATCAAGCAGCCTTGCACTGATCTGACAATATTTTCTCCGACATGCCTTGCACTGTCTACATTTACTGTTTCAGCAGCATTCAACCCAGTAGATATACTGTGCAAAGATGGATCATCTCCAAATGGGTCCCTAGATTCAAGGAATGTTGCGATGTCGTTCATGTCAGCAGAGTCCTTTGCTATCCTCGCCTGGCTACAGTCTTTATGCTGTTCACTGGAGATGTATGAAGTGCCACTGAATTCCTCCATTGATTCACTTACATCAGCACAAGCCGGCATTCGCATTAACTTCGCATTAACACTTGCTCTATCACTAAATCAGTGGACAAACCGGCCCAGTACCTATCGCTCCTTCTTATCACATGATAACCTGCTTGGAATAATGCATGTACGCTTGGATGTGTGGTCGCTAACTTAGCCATGTTTTGCAAGTACAAGAATACACACTTGGTATATAAGCAATGTCCTGATGCTGTGAAGTATGGAAGCATTTCTGAGAGTGAGTGCAAATGAAGCTCCCAATAGCCTATCCGTTCTGCTTTGATAAACTGTCGAAGATTGGCAATCATTTCGAGATACTGTAGCCATAGTTTCGATGTTCGTGATTTAGAAAGTTTTTGCTTGCTTTCAGCTAGATTGTGTTTTACCTTGTCAAATATTGGATTGTTGCATGCTTCTTTCAACTCAATTTCACCATCAACTAATCTGTCGATAATACATGCTATACTATCCAAGTCACTTTGGCTCTCATCACCTACATTGTCCTGCTCTTCGGGCATCTCTATATCGGTCACACATTGTTCACATTCAACAGTGTTGTCACTTATTTGAGTTTCAGCAAACGTTTCTAGATTTGTGGTGTCATTTTCCACTACTGTATCATCTGATTGTGTTTCTACTACTATAGTTTTCGCAGCAGTAGTTTTCTCCACGACTTCATTTACTGCGTACTCAAGTATGCTCGCTGTACTAGTTGTGCAATCAACATTTTGTTCTCCGACTCCTAGTGGGCAGATTTCGTCTAGTTGGTCTGACAGACAATATTCTACTGTTTCTCGGTCATTCATGTCTGTCAATGGAGCATCTTTCGTGTTTGTAGTACCATCTTCACAGGAAAGTGGAAGGTCATATGTCTTGGACATTAATATTCCATTCAGAACTGACTCTATTAATAGGTTACCTCTGATTGCTCTTGGGATTGCTTTACCAGTCATTATATGACTCACAGCATTGTCGGCATATATTACTTCTAGCAATTCTTGCAGACCCGACCCACCCATCAAGTGACACACACTACCCAAGAAGCTCATCATTGTATGTAGCCCTCCTAGCCTCAGGACTATCTTCTTTACATCAAGATTACTTGATTCACTGTTCTGTATTACATATGATTTCCACCATAGCGGCTGGTCGAATGTCAGCACTGGTGTAACGTCGTACCGTTTGGCCTGCTCACTGACAAAACACATTGTTGAGTAGATGCAAACTTCGTCACTGGATTTGAGATCTATCATTGGCATGAACAGCATTGATGATTTACCAGGATGAGATCCTTGGCTCACCATCTGCATGAACCCATTCCAAGACGGTATCTTGGGCCGTAGTAACCAAGATGTTTGCCAAAAAATGTCGACATTGGGCGTGTCATCTTGGCATGTGAAATTGGGTAGCGTTTCATATTTTAAGGATGACATACGAGTTTCCATTGGCTTATGAAAAGTTATACTGATTTTGCCAACAGCGGCAATGTCAGCTGCTGTAACAGCCACCTTTGGTACAACTTTGCGAGTTACAGTTCCTGGGGTAACGGATGCAATTATCCCCATACCATGGAATGTACTGTGTCCATAAAAAGTCCTGATGTTGTGGTCAACATTGTCGGCTATGTGCTGAACAAATTGTCCTTGTACAGTCCTGGAATATCGGTGCTCAGATGTACTGCTGCACTTTGTTCATACTTTTGTATCTCTGGGTATGATGAGCAGAATCCATGCTTATGGAGGGAATCAATCAGGAAGCGTGAACCATAACGTCTGTGCATTTGCACAACTAGCCCTATTTGAAGAGGAGGTGTGATAACTCGAGGTCTCGTTGCCTGTACTATTGCTTGGCCAATTGAAGCAATCTTCCTGTTTGAATCTTTACCTACGAACATTGTCTGCAAAAATAATTTTAATGTTTGTGGAAGATAGTCAACATTCTCATCAACATACCTTATTTTGTCACTGGATGGATATTTCTGAGAATCAGTGGTCAATGATTTAATGCCATTCTTTATGAGCTTTGCAGCAATTTCCGTTAGTCTACTTTTTTCTGAATCCGAGTCACCAGTTTTCGATTGATTATAAAACTGGTGTAGTATAACCGATGTAGTTGTGTTGAATGTTACTACATTTGGTTTGCCATTAATCTCTGCAATTACTATTCTGTCACTAAAGTGGTCGACGAGTCTTTTCTTCATGTGCGGAAAACTGTATGGTTCATCATTGGTATCTTTAAGGTAGTTGTTCATTATGTCAATAAGATCATTTACTGTCGTCTGTTCTTCATCGTGTTCCTCCAGATAGTGTGTTACTAGCAAAAATGCATGTTCTCTGCCTGTGTTTGAAGGTCTACCCCGCTTACTTTTGGTACTGCTATCACTGTCTCTGTATTTTTCATGCACCTGTTTGAACGTCCTAACATTTGTACAACATTTTCTGTGGTATACCGTATCGGCTGCATGTAGATCATTCGCATAGTCAATCCTAGCCATAACATCATCACACCATGAATAATTTCTCTGCTTACAAATGTCAGTTATTGTCGTTTTGAAAGTTGAGGTTTTCACTGCTGATACTTCTATTTTACATCTATCAGTAAACCGTTTCTGTTCATGCTGTGTATTTTTACCACAGAAAATACAATCTGTTTGGAAATCGAAAGTACTTTGTGAACGAAATAGACGATGTCTATCATCCTTGCATTTGCCTTCATAATCTCTCTTAAATGTTTCAATATTCGTAGCATGTGTGTAGTCCCGCCTACATACTTTGTGTACAGATTAACCTGGATGAGCAACTACTGTATCACCGCGTTCACTGCTGGCTTCATTTATACTATTGGCACCTTTCTCTCTCAATTCCACTGTTTCTGTGCCATTGTCTAATTTGTCACTGCACAAGATGCACGTGTCCATCATGTATAGTGCGTTGTGCTTTCCTTATAGTTTTAAAGCGATGGTTCACATGTTTTCATACGGTCTCTGAACAATTGTACATGCTGGCTTCTTGAATATCTGTACAACACAGAGTCACCTGGAAACGAGAAAAGAAGGTCAATGTATATATATAAGATGTTCACAAACTGCCTGTCTAGTAGGCCGATGGAGTGTGATAGCAAAGCTATATATTACTTAGATTTCGAATTGACAGACAGACACATGCACGAACAGACAGACGTCCACTGAGACGATCAGTGAGATTACTATGTTGAGGCCTACTCACGTAGACTCAACACAATTAGTTTTCTCCCATATGTGATTGTTTTCTTGTTTTATGTCGTTGTTAGTGCTGCTTTGTTGTTGTTGTTGGTGTTGTTGTTGTTGTTGTTGTTGTATGCCAAGTTTTTATTTACTATAAATAGTTTCTGGTTACTCACAATAAATGTAAAATCACATCAATTAATGAATAATGAAAAGAAATACGAGGCCACTATAATGGCATCCCATGTAAATTTAGTGGGTGGGGTAATGCTATGTTATACATCTACTTTATTGTTGATTTTGGAAACCAAACAATATAGATATGTGCTGAACTTGTTATGAATGAATAATATGTATCTTCATATCATTGTTTTTCTCGGATTTATCATGATTTGTGGAATAGTTTATGTCAGAAGCAATATGATCAAAATTGACGATTTCCAACTTTTGAAAAAAAGGCTATATTTAAAATCTCAAAAAAATATAAAAAGTACATTTTTTATTTTTATAGACTTTTAGTATGTTTTATATAAATGTTTGATAAGTCCAAATAAAAAGAGAAACCTTTTGTTGCAATTTGTTTTGGGTCATGCTACAATTGGCCTGGACTATATTAGAGATAAGAATCCATTGGTTATACTCAGTATATGTAATCACACAATGGTTCTAGTTAATTGTGAGTGGTTGAAGACAGGTAGTCGCGAGAGATGTCATCGTACCGGTATTTACGAGTATTGCAAGCACCACCGGGTATGGATGAGAAGAGGGTCCGTTTAGCCTCGCCCATGTAGGCATTATGGGTACGGACCAGATCCGAGTCACTGCTATGTCCACCATGCGGTGGCACTCGCGCTACTCATCGACTGGTTAGCAAGGAATTACGTGCTCGCAAGTATTATCGTTTAGTAATAATTCAAATCAGATAGTCAGTTAGAAACATAGAACCGATCTGATGAAAACATAAACCTGGAGATAAACATTACCTGTTCACAAACCGCCGGTGTATTTGTTTTGTGTATTGGTTTAACCATATGCACCAAAGTATCGAGGTGATCTATATATGAGAGAGGTGACTACGGCACACGGTAACACGATTACTTCCCGGTACGGACAGTTTGCGGTTATCGATAAGTATGGTGGCCGGTGGGTGACATACTCACGGTGGTGTAAACGGGGTCGAACAAGTTTTATGTTCCGTACGGCGGAGCCGTCGGAACAGCTGGACTGTATGGTGGAGGAATCTCCTGCTGCCTCAAACACGCAAATAAGAATATCACGTCCCGAGGCGGGCGAGGAGATTTTTTCTCTCGTCGGCCCTCCCCTCATTGAGGAGTTTTTTTACGTCTTTGTCTGTGAGAGGTTCAACTTTGTTGAGGGCGCGCGCCTTAGTCCGAATAGTATTTTTTAAATCCTGATATCTAGACATCTCCTCCACTACCAATTCAAATTCAGCGTCTGATATATTGTTATCAGCTAAAGCTTTATACACGATAACGTCGATGCTATTTTTCTTAGACCTCGCGAGAACCGCTATTCGGTCGTGTTTTCTGCTCTTCGTTTCTAGTTTTCTACCCACTAATCTGGCAGTCATACAGAGCGGCCCAGCCACAGTGGCTACCCCACTCAAAGCTCCAGCGACAGGCACAGCCACGACTGTGGACAACAAGGCCACGCTTCCAGCCCCACCCATTATAGAAATGGACGGTAGCAAGGTGCTCACCCCTCCGCTATATTTGCAGCTCGTCTATATTTGTTTAGCATTTACCCTCCGAGTTTCCCCCTTTTGTTTTAGAATCTGCTGTATCTCGACGATATTTTCCAACCTGAAGTTTGACGGGGTCAAACTCCTATCCCCCAACTACATTGAAACAGGATCGGCAGGTTTTGGTTGTAGGTTCAACGGTATTAAATGTTCACTCGTCATAAATCAAGTTCAGTTAACAATGTTACAACAGTGGAATAACTCGTTGGGTCAGCGATTTTCGTAACAAAGTTAATAACATTACCTTCGGAAACTCTAATTGGATTGTCACCGGCGAACAACACCACCGCTGACCTCTGTCCAGTGAGTTTAGTGACTCCAATCGCCAGTTCTTCCCCATCCAGTACGAGATTTACGATGACCGCGGCCACAGATTTACCCTTAAAATTAACCGAGCAGACCGCCATTCGTAGAAGCGTACCGGGAGTTGTCATAACGTATCCCTCATATATATTGCTTGCGTTGGCGCCAAATAAATATTCATAGATCCCCTCATTCAATGGGCCCCGCTCCTCAGCCCAAACTGTTATGACACGTTTTTGTGGTTGCAATAGACGTACCTGCGCAACCACTGCACCCAGTCCTTCACCAACTTGCGCAATCGCTGTATGGGCCTCAGAGCGAACCCTCCCAGAGACTTCCTCAAGGGCTTTATGAGCGTCTTTACGAACTCGATTTAGTTTATCGAAAACTTCCATAAGCTCTGTATGGGCCTCTTCCCGAAATTCGGTTATTTGTCCGCCTAGTTCAGTAAGTGCTGCATGATCCTCTTCCCCAACTTGGATTATTTTTCCGCCGAGATCCTTAAGTCCTGTATGTGCCTCTACGCGAACTTATGCAGTCGCCGTCAGGACGTCTACTCTAAGCTGTACTATACTCCTGTGTATCTCGTCCGCGGCCGCCGACATAGTTATATTGATGAGTGATATGGTTTTTCCGGTAGTTAAAAAATCACCTGTGGGGTTGGTTCCGGAGTTCCCGTCGGGAACATCATTGTTACTCGGATTCTTTGAATTTATATCCGAAATTGTCAATAAATTGGAAGAACTACCTGGTCCGTATATACTCATAATGTTGGTTGTTATAAATTCGAGTACGAACTTGAGTCTAATTCTTTGAATTAATTTGGAATTTCTAGGACGACAGAAGTCGTGTAATAGTTCTTCAACTCTCTCGCTTGATCATCAAGAATAGAGACCGTAAATTCGTGGATATGTCCCGATTCCAAAACTTTCATCTCGGGGCATGGGAAGTCTAAGGTCACATTCTCCCTAAAGAAACAATCACTAGCTTGCACGGTTTTCAGTAATGTGCTGGGAGATCCGTCTAACGTGTTGTACGATGTGTTCACCTGGAGAGTTTTCGTGAAGGCGAAGTCCACCGGAACATCACCGACGTACTCACCCAGGACAAACAATCCTTTATTTGCGGAGTATGTTTCTCTAAAACCGAGTCGAGTACCCAACGTCGGGGAGACCCTTACCCGGCTGTCTGGGCCGATGGTCATTGTTGCGAGCCCGGTAGCCTTCGATACTGTAAGGTTGATTCTACCGTCAAGCTCTGAGATGAACTCCACAGTCCGTCCGGCAGGCAGCTTTACACCTACTTGGCGTCCATCCTTCACATAGCCAAACCCTTCGCTCTTCCCCACATTCTCCCACCCAACCGTGAAGGTGATTGATCTGAGGCCTACCCGGTGTTTTCCACAGCAGTTGTCGATTAACTTCTGAAGTTCACAACTCTCTTTTTGAACATTAGTGATAGTAGCAAACATAATAAACTCCGATTAAAATGTCGGTGGATACCAAGGCATTTAGCTTCAATTCAAAGACAAAGTACGCGGGTGGAGGTGTGTACTACTTAACGGTAGGAATTCACTACTTAATTAGATAGCTAATAAACCCAACAATAAGAGTAAACGAAGACACCGGATTTGATACAACTTTTCCAAACATATTTGATAATTATAGGCTGCCCAAAATTACTACCCAAGAAACCATAGACGCGTGGAAAACCTCCCCTATGCAGTTTTGGCAGAACCAGTTAAATTTTGCTGTGTGGTGTACCACAACCGGGTGTGGTGTCTCTTACATAAACCACATGGAGCATAATGAGAGCGCTTTCATCGAAAGTGCTTATACTTTTCACGTCTACTACACGATCCGGAGAATCCTACAAGAGATGCAAGCGAAATCACCCCAAGAGGATGAATGGAACCCTCTATACGACACGTACGACCACAAAGCCTACGAAAGAATATGTGATGAATTTCAGATTTCTAAAAATGCCGACTGGAAACAGAAAACAGTTACTAAAAATGGTGGGTTAGGTGATATATTTCTAAACAACAATATCGTAACCCGCAATGGGGGAAGTTTAGATTCAAATACTATGACATTCAGCGTGTCTTCAGATCCACCATTACACTGTAATTTCGCCGGCTGTAAATACCTTCCATCTGTCATACGTCACGTCGACAACATAGAACAAAGGGAACATGCCGATATCGGCTGGGGGACTTTCATTTTGAATAGGGGGTAGGGGTTCACCAGGGCTGGGGTTAGCCACCTCAGCGACTCCATTCGCACATACGTCTGGGCCATCCTCGGCGCACAAGCGCAAGCGCGCAGTTCTATAATAGGAACCGGGACGGCGTTTGACGCCCAAAAACAGTTCTTGGCAAATGTCGAGGACGCCATCTCAGCTCCGGTGGACCTCCCGGCGGCGATCAAGCGGTATCAAGACACTTTGCAGAATACCCGCACCCCAGTAGACTATGTATTTGGAATAGGTCTTTATATGGCGCCGAGCAATATGATACTACGAGACGACCCGGTTGACGGTTATAATAATCAGATCGTAATTGCCACCGGCAAACAAAAGATCGGCCATAACGGGAACGTTAACGCGGGTATCATCAACATGATCGGGAGCGGAGTTGTAAGTGGAACCTGTTTCATAAAACCGCAAGTACCCACCCCAGTACGAAGCACACCATCAAGTTCCTTAGGAACTAGTGTCTCATCACGTTCCAACGTTGTTCCAACTGGTGGACTTGATGCACCAGGAAGTTCTTTAGGAACTAGTGTCACAACCCACGAGGAGGAGAAATTAGGGCTCGTCGTCGCCCTCGTGGCGATCGGACTATTCGCGCTTTGGTTTTAGGAACTCTCGGGCGGAGAATAGTACTAGACCGGCGATCACCACGATTAAAGCCCAAGCATTCTCGGCGAGCCATATGGCCGTTTCTGATAATATAGATAACAAGTAGGAGACGAGACCTCCGATCAGTCCAGGCAGCGCGACAGCCGCCTTTCCGGCTAATTTAGCCAGGAGACTGGCGAGGGCTTTTAGATGCTTTTTTGCCCACTCCTTGACTCCGCCGGATGGCGCGGGTGCTACCGCGGGTGCTGCCGCGGGTGCTGCCGCGGGTGCAGTCGCCGCACCACCAGTGATAGCTAGAACTATGATAGATATAGTCATGCCGAAAGCTGTGAGGATGCTTAATATTGTGACGCCCTGCTCTCTGAACAGAGTGCGAAGACGCTCACCGAGTGTCGTCTCCTCGTGCAGAACCCTCGATATTGTTTCGTGGATCCGACTTATTTGGGTGCGGAGAGCCTCACGGCAAGACGATGCAGCCTCCAAGCGAGCTTCACTTTCATCCCGCAACGACCGCAGTCGTTCAGTGATCCGCTCGGTAGATTCTCTATCGCCACGGGCTTCCCCAAGTTTTCTTTCTTCTAGCGCGACATGTTCATACAGCGCCGATAGTTTGGAGAGGTTAAGGACCAGTTCGCCACGCACTGTTTGCAGAGCCTTATCGAGTCACCGGAGTTCGCGAAGAGGTAACGGTGGGTCATCCATCGTGCTGAGTATTCCGTCTATCGCGCTTTCGTTGATCTCCGTTGTGCGAATAGCGTCGGTGGCTAGACGAGGGAGCTCGCTGAGCTCGACCGTTTCTATAGTGGCGGCCGTCTTCGCCAGCGTTTCGTTGGTGGAATGTAGGGTCTCTACAGCGCGGGCCCTCGCCCGCTCGATGAAAGGTATACTGATGCTGTTCGAGGAGGGTCGGTTCGCGCTCGGGGTTAGAAAAACCGACACATATTATAACCCCAAAATCAAAAAAGTAGAGGTGACGATCGAGGGAGTCCCCAATCAACTATACAGCCAGGGCCTTCGCGCGCACCAGCAGTGGGACGAAGCCAGCAAGCAGTTTGCTGCCGGCTCTAGGCGCTCCCCGGAGGTTGCCGCGGTTGTCAAAGACCTGCAGCTCTCGGACGTCTCCCTCGCACAGTTCCTGACTACCAAATACGCGTTATGGCTAGACCATGCGAGCCAGCGACGACGGCCAAATGCACGGTAGTGGACGCCAAGTTGAGAACGCTAGCGATGGTGTGGAGCTGGGCCATTGAACGTGTACTTATATATAATCACAGACGCACAACTCAACATCGAAGATGGTCGATACGTCTCAGCACTATACTGAAAATAACAAAACCTCTGGGTTTTACATCAAATAAAGTTTGTGATGCCCACTCTGCCATAATATATGGGCAGACAGGATGCGGAAAAACGGTTTTCATCCTGGACTTGCTCGAGGGGTCCTATCGCGATGCCTTTCGACACATTGTGATACTGTGTCCCACTGTGCGGCACAACGAGACTTATCAGCGGCGCCCGTGGATATGGACCGACCCTGAGGTATACGTTATTGACCCCGTTGATAGGCTTCACGATTGGCTACGTGGTTCATACCAAATTTTCCAGGGTCAGTCCACCCTATACGTGATTGACGACTGCTCGGCCAACGTGGCGATGACCAAAAAGAAGGATATGCTCTCCGAGCTCGCATTTTCTGGCCGGCATGCGGGGCAAAGCGTATGGATCTCCACTCAGAAGTACAACGCCGTCCTCAAGGATCTGCGCGAGCAAACGAAATGGGTCGCCCTCTTTCACTGCAAGGACCGAGACTCATTCGATGACTGTCTTCGAGAGAACGACGTTATCCCAACGCGCGAGGAGTGCCTGGATGTTCGACAGATGCTTTCGGAAACTCAAAACGCCAAACTTCTATTAAAGACTGTTCAATCAACTGCTTACAAAGTAATAAGCGCAGCTTAACGCTCGTTAGTAACTGCTGAGCAAATGCTTAACAATGCCGAGAAATTGATGAACAATGCTTAACAAATGCTGAGCAATTGCAGAACAATGCTAAACAATGCTTAACAATGATGAACAAATGTTGAACAAATGCTGAACAATGGTTAACAATGTGGGAATCAATGTGTTGCTCCGCTGCGAGCCTTGTTGTGAGCATAACGGTGATCATACGTATCGTGTGGTGCGCTTAGATGTTAGACTTATGAGGCTAGTCAGAATAGTACTCAAAATGAACTGTGACGAAAATCGATCAGCTAATGGAAGAGACGGTCGTGTCGACTGCCGACACGACTGGACCTGTAGGAACGACTGCCGGCACGGCTCCCGATACGGTATCTTTCCTGAAAGGAAATGAAAACACGACACGACGCGAGCGGCTAATTGCGCTGGTTGCTGGGGGACAATCGGAGCAGTATTTCGGTAGGCGTCTCTCAGTTTGTCAGGTGGACAAGATGTTAGATGCGGAGGTCGATAAAATGTATGCGCGATACGAATCTAGGTTAGGTGCGGAGATGACGAAAACTCTTGGATCGGCGGCTATTAATTTGTACGCTACCGCTGTTAGTATATTTCTCCCTATATATGATTGGCAATCTAGAGACTGACCCCTTTGTAGGAAACACTCTTATAACAGCCTGCTGCTCAATTTATCACAATTTTGGAATGTACTTAGCTCCGCTGACAACTGCGTTGACCACGGCTAAGCACTGTCAATTTGGACATATATGCCCACGAACTATAAGCTCAGAAAATGATGATGACACAAGAAGCACCTGCGAGAGTGACGGAACAGCAATCCCCGATTGCACTTCCAACGCCGTTGGGGGAACTATCTCCGATTGCACGACACAAAAACCCAAAAAGACAGGTAGCTGGGCGGGCAGCGGCTGCCACCCGAAAAGCCAAACAAGATAAAATACTCGCCGAGCTTCGAGAGGCCAAACAGTCGTTATTTGTTCCAACCACACCAGCTCAGGAGCGACAGTTGGGGGCAGAAACAGCAAAACATCCGAAGGTAGTTCCACATCTGAAGACAGCTGCGGATCAATCTCATGCGGAGCAATCGGAGATTATAGCTCCTACCTGGATCATCCCATGGGTTGTTGGTGGTGGTCTGGGAGTTGTGGGCACCGTGTGTGTGTGGAACTACCTTTCGAGACAACCAGCCGAAACTGATTGCGTCCATTTAAACATTGATCGCGATCCCTTTTATATGCAATAATCACTATATGTAATGGCTGAATACGATGGTAAAATGATAGTGAATGCGGTTTATCACGCCGTGGTGATATCGGGCCTTAGTATCGGTTTTGCTCGACTATCAAAGATGGCATTCGGAGGGTCCTCTCCCAAATTGGACATGACCGCGCGAGACGTAGGTCTCGTGACCTTAGATGTGGCGGCCGCAGTTGGGACTTGAGATTATCTAGTGGAAGCTGGAATTATACCTGTTAATATATGGAAATAATGGTTTCGATCGCAATAATGATATTTGGTGCAGTCGTGAGCGCTGCGGCGTTCGGCGGTTGCATCTATTTATTCTCGTTACTGGGAAACTCGGACGTGGATGAGGAGTGGATGAGGAGTGCAAGCGTCACGATTTAGGTGTATAACAATTTAATAGCGCAAAGGAAGCACGGTCGGAAAAACGAACCGCCCGTCAGGACTGGATCAACGAAGAGTTTCGCCGCGGGAATCACGCCGTGCAAACTTTCCAGAACGTTGACGAAGCCATGCTCGAGTGGGCGCGGGTACATCCGCAGAAAAGTCTCGCGCCGCTGGATCCCGAGCCCCAACTTTCAGATTTATATGTACCGTCAGAGGCCCAAAAAGACCGCGATATCGCGTTCGTCGTCCTATGAATGGTTGCGACAGGTCTCGTCAGATACCATATTGGAAAAGCAATAAGCAAAAGCAATAAGCAAAAGCAATAAGCAAAAGCAATAAGCAAAAGTAATAATTATCTTAAAAAACTTTTTTAAATAATACATATATAGAACGATGTTAGTTGATGAGCTTTATTACGATCGATGTAGGCTACACGGCCCTTAAACACCGTTTAGCTGGCGCAAAGGGTCTGATCAGTCTGGCCCAAGACTCTCTAGAGACGTGGCGCGAGGACTAAAAAGCGGCCACCTTTTTCGCAAAACGGATGTTAGATTCCTCCAAGTTCCTTCAGAACTTAACCGGCATCTGCAGCGAAACTTCCAACAAAGGTTTAGTATCGACGACGCAGTTACCGGACGATCTGAAAAAAGCCTGTTGGAGACTGTTCGACCTACTAGAATACCTCGCATACGATGGACACGCGCAAGCTTGATACCAAACTATCGGTTCACCTAGCGCGCAAGCTACTGGAAGGGACTCGCGGCCATCAAGAACCTCGCGGCGGCGACCAAGGTTTCCGAAAACGCAGCCAAGGAATGGCTCAAGAAGCAGGCCATCTGGCAGATCTATTTGCCCGCGCCTCACAATATATATTCCGCGGCCGAAATTCGACGTGCCGGTGCCGAACGAAGTCCACCAAGCAGACCTCCTGTTTCTCCCTCACGATCGCGTCGGTCGCAAGACGTACAAGTACGCACTGACAATCGTTGACGTAGCGAGTCGCTATAAGAGGGCTGAGCCACTGGCCACGAAAGAGTCTAAGGAGGTGGCCGAGGCTCTTTCCCGAATATATAAGAGGAGTCCTCTCAAATGGCGAATCTGCTCCAGGTCAATCCCGGCCGCGAGTTCATGGGCTAAGCACGACGTTTCTGTTAGACGCGTCCGCGTAGACATCCACCGGGACCAGGGGATCGTGGAGTGGTTGAATCGAACCCTGGCTGAGAGGTTGTTCGGGCACCAATATGCCAAAGAGCTTGTAGACTCTCATACGCGGGCGACCGAGTGGGTGACCAGGCTGCCCGCCGTGGTCTCCGCACTGAACGGCGAGGTGACCAGATTGATCGGTAAGAAACCCGTAGATGCCATGAAGGTATAAAAGGTGACGCACAAGCCATCTGCCGTCTCGCGCGGGCGACCTGTTGTTTTAGCGGAGAAACGGCTTCCATCGGATGTTGCCGTCCGGTACCTTTATCAACCGGGAGAGCTCGAAGGTGGCCGCCGCCGCGCGACTGATCCCGTGTGGTCTCTCAATGTATATCATCTGGATCGATATATTACCAAACCCGATGAGCCCGTGCTCTACTACCTCAACAGTGGTCCATCGAGCGGGTTTGTTCGCGAAGAACTTCTTGCGGTGCCTTCTGACACCCAGCTACCCCCAGACCGCCCGTCGCCATAGTCGGTCAAGCTCTCGTCAGAGCCTTTCCGTCAGTCAGACTCTCGTCAGAGTCTTTCGGTCAGTTGTCTCCCTTTGTTGATATTCCTTTTTTTTTTTTACCTGTCTATAGGCTCGGTGTGTACCCCGTCTTCCATCACTCTCCTCGTGTCGTAGTACGCCGACAGCTCAAACTTCTCCTGATTATACGTCTTCATCACACCGTTAACCATTCGGAATCCCCTGTTCTCCGCCATGTCCCTTCCCCATTCGAGAGCTCTCTTGTACCTTCCCCAAGTCAGATCGTTAGATCTCTTCGACATCCCCTTGGCCGAGTGCTTAGTTTGTTTGTCACCGGTCACGTAGTAACACTTGCTGCACAGAGCGATGTCTCTATCCCCCTAGAATTCCAGCTTGAACAGTCCGTGTTCTCTTTATCCCACGCCAACCACTCGGCCTTCTCCTTGTTGAACTTTCTCTTCATCTTCTTCCTCACCACCTTCGCCAGCGTCTTCTCCGACACCGCGAAGTACATGCTGTCAGTGTCCATCTGTATAAGTTCGAAATCTCCGCGATCCACGTACTTGTCCAAGAAGTCGATCGCGGAGCTTGGCCAACTGCTAGACCGCTATGCCACACTGAAACGGTCTGTTGATCACCACTCGAGTCTTCCTGCTCGATATCTCGTAAGCCTCCCCAATCTACACTCCATGTCTTCTCATCCTTCGCATAAGTGGTGTTCATGTGTCTCTCTTGTGCCTCTATCAGCTTGCCACAACACGAGTTGCCAACCAGTTTGAATATCTCCGCCAACACCACCTTGCTCTTGTCGACGTCCCCCGTCCGTCTGGCGGCGGTGACCTCTTTAACGAACCATTGGAACGGTTTGCCAGGCGTATATCACCCTATGCACCGCCTTGACGACCAGACCGTGCTCCAGATACCACATTAGCAGCGGGGAGTATATGATCATCTTCTTGGCGGACAGTGCCCCAACGAGCTTTCTCTGACCTTCGATCCTATTCCTCCCAGTCCTGGTCAGGTAGTCATTCATGTGCTGCGGAACCTTGGTCTCGTCGACTTCTCGATTAACGAACAGCGGCGAAATTTCCGAGAACTTGTCTCGCAACGTTTCCGGTACCTCTATATCCAACTCTGCAAATCCGAACCACTCGTCGCATCTGGCCTTCCTCACGAAACGGTCTATACGCGAATGGCTTTCCGGGTCGTCCCACTTCCATATCGTCTACTCCCCGCACGGCATGTCCTTCGACAGAGTAGACCGGTACAGCGCATTGGCGTCGTACCCCATCACCGCCTTGCATATCTTCTCCTGCCGACTCCCTACCTGGCCCCTGATCGTCGACCTGCCAGCCTCGGCGTATCTGGAGAACACTATGGACGTACCGCCGACCAACCCCTCCTTAATCATCGCGTAAGTCTCACCCTTCGGTGACCACAGCTAGGGCGTGTCCGCCTTCCCATCTATCGACCCGCGGAGCAGGTACTGAAAGGAAACACCGGGCAGAGACACGGCGTCCTTGAGTATGTCCACACCTCTCCCCCTGTAGAACTCCGTCATTTTAGTCAGTGCATCCAGGAACGATCCGACGTCCAAGTCGTTGTAGTGTCGCAACCATTCCTGAAACGTCTTCATCCTCTTTTCTCGGAAGACCTTCTTGCACTCTTTCCACTCGGATAACGACAGTAGGAACTCACCCTTCAACTTCGAGTACCACTCGGGATAGTCGGGCAGCCCCGGATGGTCGAGCTTGTCCGCGCTATCGAACCACTCGTATGGGAAATGGGACTTTACCGTTTTACAGTCGTACACCTTAACCCACCGGTCATAACTGGTACTTGGTCCCAGATACTGGATGATGTCGAGAAATCTAAACTCAGGGGTAAACAGAAACATCGTCGTGCTGGCCCTCTTTCCGACCATCACCTTATTCACGGTGGTCGCCAACTTCTCGACAAGGTACTGCTTGATGAGGTTCATGTCGTACCTGCTGCAGTTGAACCCCACCACCGGGACTTGGTCGATCCACGAGACGATCTTCTCTTGCTGAGGTTTCGACAGCATCTCTATGTCGATCGGCAGATACTTCTTCCTAACCACCTCCCTGATGACGTTGCCTGTCCTCTCCAGCTCGGTCACGAACTTCTCGACCAGCGTGTCGGGATCTCGTTCGCAGATGTGGGTGATCCCCTCGTGCATCGTATCCCCCAACGACACCGATATAGGAACGTGCTCGACCTCGAAGGTCAGGTCTTTGGTGGGTCGCGTGATTTTCGACTTGTCGAGATACGTCTCGAAGTCGTAGACTATCTGTTGAGGGTACAGAGTCGTCTCGTCCTCGCGCGGCGGTGGTTGATAATGGGGATTCCCCTCCTTCAACCACTCGCACTCTCACATCACCACCAGCTCGGAACCCGCCTCCCTTATCTTGGCGTCTTGGATTTTCGTCCTCTTGTACAGCGATCTCTCGTTACCTCTCCTGCAATGCGTCGGACACCCGTGCCAGTAGCATCCGTGAAACTGAAACACGGTCTTGGTCTCGTGACAGTAGCCGTCGACCAGATCGCAGGCCACTGTCATCTCACCGCCGTGACCGCATCTCGCGTGATGTATGTGCTTTCACACCCTCTCCTCTTCTCTGCTCAACCATTGAATCGACATCGCGCTCGCTGACCCCTTGGGGTAGAACGCCTTCTCGTATGCCGATTGCGGTCTCTCTATCATCTTACCTGGACATATCACCACGGTATTCCAACCCATGCAGGTGGTCGCGTGCCTGTGCATGTTACACGACTTTGTGAACCGTTGTTGACATCCGGTGCACCCGTACTCGTTCGTCATCTTGCGGAGGTTCGTTATGAGGAACAAGTGACCTCCAAACATTCCTATCGTCATGGTCTCCTCCCCAACAGCGTCGTAGTTTGCCTGAGACTTCACGAGGTACCACACTCTGTCGGCGGTGGGCTCTTAAACGCGAATGCTTAACTTGAAGTGCTCTTCGACCTTCTTAATATCGTCCAGGGGGATTCCCTTGCTATCCGGTCCGTTATCGTGACCGATGTATTCGCGAGCCAGAGCTCGTGCCTCCTTACAACAGCGGTCGGATCTCCCTTTACGGTGGATGGCTATGAACCTAAACAGAAACAAGTAGTCGTCGTACGTGTCGACGGAATACATTCCCTTTTTCTGTCTTAACGAATCGGGGAGTTTTCCCGCTCCCATGAGAAGTTGTTGCGCATCGATGATCATCTTCACCTCAACCGATATCCAACGAACGAAGGTCCATTTTGTGTTTGGTCTATCGACTTTGTCGATGTCCATTCGATCTCTCTCTCTATCGGCTATCCAACTCTCAGCTTTGGAGATCTCGTTTATCCACGGACTGCCCTTTGGGTTTTTGTGATAGATCATCGTAGTGTCGGTCTCGATGTTCCTAATACGATACGAGCACGAATACCTCAGATAACATGCCGTGGTCATCTCTGGAAGAATTTTATTCATTATGCGATTAGCGATCTCCCCGTCTACCCCCCTATCGAAGGTCCATACTATCTTCCTCCTACCCCTATCAACAGTTTGCCTAGCTTCGGCAAATTCGGCGAGAACCCTGGGACCATCCTCCACCAAATCTCTGGCGAGCTCTCTCCTCCTCTTAGGAGGTATCCCCACCAGGCATTGATAAATCTTATTGTAGTACGCCTTGTATAGTGGTTTTATACGTGCACTGGAATCTTCTTTTACACGCTGTGCGTAAGCGGTGGCACGCAGACTGGCCGTCGTCTCGTTCTCCAATTTCTCGGAGCGTTTTTCGGGGTCGGCAGGCAGTCGTCTGGTCAAAACCGCACGCCGCAGCCTCTTTCCCCACGAACGACGGCTCGCGTGTCACTTATCCTATCTGCTATAGCTTTCTTGAGTCTCAAACCTCTTAGGGAAATTCCACAACTCTTAGCTTGCTCTCTCATTTGCTTTATGGTAGGCATTATACTGAGTATAACCAATAGATTTTTATCTCTAATAGGGTGTAAATTGATGCTATGTATGACAGATTTCTGTATTATACTGAGTATAACTTATGGATTTCTTATCTCTAATAGGGTGTAAGTTGTTGCTAGGTATGACAGATAGTTGAGTATAACATAGGGATTCTTATCTCTAATATGGTGTAATCTCATTTATAACTTCTCATCCAGTCGAGGAAGTATCGTGGTTGATGAAAAATAATTTCCACTCTTCTCATCCATACCGTGTGAACAGTGTGGGAAAATGAACAGTGTGGGAATATGAGAGTCATTTTGACTCTCATATACTACTTGTCTAATTACTATGTAGGTGACTGAAATACATCGGTGCATATGTCTAAATACTCAATAGGTGACTGAAATACCCCAGTGCGTATGTCTAATTACTATGTACATGATGTAGGTGATTGAAATATACCGGTGCATATGTCTAAATACTCCATAGGTGACTGAAATACACAAGTGCATATGTCTAAATACTCCGTAGGAGACTGAAATACACCGGTGCATATGTTTAAATACTCCATCAGTGACTGAAATACCCCACTGCATATGTCTAAATACTCCGTAGGAGACTGAAATACCCTAGTCCATATGTCTAGATACTCCGTAGGAGACTGAAATACACCGGTGTATATATCTAAATACTCCATGACTGAAATGCACCAGTGCATAGGTATCAATACGGAAATACATATATTTCATAGGTGACTGAAATACACCAGCGCATATGTCTAAGTACTCCATAGAAGACTGAAATACGCCAGCGCATATCCTAAATACTCCGTAGGAGACTGAAATACACCAGTGCGTAAGTCTAAATACTCTGTAGGGGACTGAAATACACCAGTGCGTATGTCTAACTACTCCATAGGTGACTGAAATACACCAGTACATATGTCTAAATGCTCCGTCGAAGACTGAATATACTGCAGTCCATACGTCTAAATATTCCATAGGAGACTGAAATACCCCTGTGCATATGTCTAACTACTCGGTGTATATGTCTAAATACTCCGTAGGAGACAGAAATACCCCAGTGTATATGTCTAAATACTCCATAGAGACTGAAATACACCGGTGCAAATATCTAAATACTCCATAGCTGACTGAAATACCCCAGTGCATATGTCTAATTACTATGTAGGTGACTTAAATACACCGGTGCATATGTCTAAATACTCCGTAAGAGACTAAAATACCCCTATGCATATGTCTAAATACTCCGTAGGAGACTGAAATACACCAGTTCATATGTCTAAATACTCCGTAGGAGACTGAAATACACCAGTGCATATGTATAAATACTCCGCAGGTAACTGAAATACACCAGTGCATATGTCTAAATACTCCGCATGTGACTGAAATACACAGGTGCATATGTCTAAATTCTCCATAGGTGACTGAAATACACAAGTGCATATGTATAAATACTCCGTAGGTGACTGAAATACACAAGTGCATATGTCTAAATACTTCGTAGGTGACTGAAATATACCAGTACATATGTATAAATATTCTATTGGTTACTGAAATAGACAAGTGCATATGTCTAAGTACTCCGTATGTGACTGAAATACACTCGTGCATATGTCTGAATACACCGTAGGTGACTGAAATACACAGGTGCATATTTATAAATACTCCGCAGGTGACTGAAATACACAAGTGCATATGTATAAATACTCTGTAGGTGACTGAAATACACAAGTGCATATGTATAAATACTCCGTAGGTGACTGAAATACATCGGTGCATATGTCTAAATTCTCCATAGGTGACGGAAATACACATGTGCATATATATAAATACTCCGTAGGTGACTGAAATACACCAGTGCATATGTCTAAATACACCGTTGGTGACTGAAATACACGAGTACATATGTATAAATACTCCATAGGTTGCTGAAATAGACAAGTGCATATGTCTAAATAATCAGTAGGTGACTGAAATACACAAGTGCATATGTCTAAGTACTCCGTAGGTGACGGAAATACACAAGTGCATATGTATAAATACTCCATAGGTGGCTGGAATATGCCAGTGCATATTTCCAAATATTCCGTAGGTGACTGAAATGCACAAGTGCATATGTCTAAATACTCCGTAGGTGACTGAAATACACCAATACATATGTATAAATACTCCATCGGTGACTGAAACAGACAAGTACATATGTCTAAATACCCCATAGGTGGCTGGAATATGCCAGTGCATATGTCTAAATATTCCGCAGGTGACTGAAATGCACAAGTGCATAATTATGTCTAAATAATCCGTAGGTGACTGAAATACACCAGTGCATATGTCTGAACACTCGATAGGAGACTGAAATACGCAAGTGCATATGTCTAAATACTCCATAGCTGGCTGGAATAATCCAGTGCATATGTCTAAATATGCCGTAGTTGACTGAAATACACAAGTGCATATCTCTCAATACTCCATATGTGCCTGAAATACACATGTGCATATGTCTAAATACTCCGTAGGTATATTCACAATACATACTTTGTCCCGGATGTACTTCACATGGTCACTGAATGTATCCGAAAATCACCGAAATATATCCATAGGTGCGTACAGTAAGTTAATTTGTCCATTGCATGCATTTAGATGACTAAGCAAAATGGCTACAGCCATGTATGTGTACATGTACTTTCTAATTCAGCGAAAATTGTCGAATGACCTACTTTACAGGGTCACAGAATGACAACAAATCAAAATATCGAGTGTCACCAGGATTATTGTGACGCGGGGAGGTCACATATAAATATTAGCACGGATGACAAGCATTAACACGACATTACGCCTGATGTCATTTTCATTCAATTTTTTATTCCCTGTCTAATATACACTGATCTACTTTCAGTTTCAAAGGATATTTAAACAGAGACAAATACTGCATATTCAATAGCATATGGTATGTTGATAAATAAAAAACACGAAATATATACAAATGAATATTCAGTATTAAGAGTTACATAAATAGAGATATACCTATATTGGTGTATGTTTAATCTCGAAGATAATTTAGGCCCAGATAAACACTAGTGTATATTCAGTCACCTTCGGAGTATTTAGACATATTCACTGGCGAATATTCAGTCTCCTACAGGTGCACTTGTGTATTTCAGTCACCTTCGGAGTATTTAGACATATTCACTGGCGAATATTCTGTCTCCTACAGGTGCACTTGTGTATTTCAGTTACATATGGAGTATTTAGACATATTCACTGGCGAATATTCAGTCTCCTACAGGTGCACTTGTGTATTTCAGTTACATATGGAGTATTTAGACATATGCACTCGTGTATTTCAGTAACCTATAGAGTATTTAGACATATGCACTGGTGTATTTCAGTCACCTTTGGAGTATTTAGCCACATGCACTGGTTTATTTCAGTCACCTATGGAGTATATGTATTTCCGTCACCTCCATCGGAGTATTTTAATTAGACGTATGTACTGACGTATATTCGATCACCTACGGAGTATTGATACATATGCGCTGGTGTATTTCAGTCTCATATGGAGAATTTAGACATGTGCACTGGTGTATTTCAGTCACCTAGGGAGTATCTAGACATATGCACTGGTGTATTTCAGACCCCTATGGAGTATTTAGACATATGAACTGGTGTATTTCAGTCACCTATGGAGTATTGATAGGTATGCACTGGTGTATTTCAGTGTCATACAGCATATTTACACATAGGCACTGGGGTATTTCAGTCTCCAATGGAGTATTTAGACATATGCACTTGCGTATTTCAGTAACCTATGGAGTATTTAGACATATGTACTGGTAAATTGTATTTCAGTCACCTATGTAGTATTTAGACATATACAATGGTGTATTTCAGTCTCGTACGGAGTATTTAGACATATGAACTTGTGTATTTCAGTCACCTACGGAGTATTTAGACATATGCACTTGTGCATTTCAGTCACCTACGGAGTATTTAGACATATGCACATGTGTATTTCAGGCACATATGGAGTATTGAGAGATATGCACTTGTGTATTTCAGTGAACTACGGAATATTTAGACATATGCACTTGTGTATTTCAGTCACCAACGGAATATTTAAATATATGCACTGGCTTATTCCAGCCAGCTATGGAGTATTTATACATATGCACTTGCGTATTTCAGTCTCCTATGGAGTGTTTAGACATATGCACTTGCGTCTTTCAGTCTTCTATGGAGTATTTAGACATATGCACTTGCGTATTTCAGTCTCCTATGGAGTGATCAGACATATGCACTGGTGTATTTCAGTCACGTACGGAGTATCTAGACATATGAACTGGTGTATTTCAGTCCCCTATGGAGTATTTAGACATATGCACTGGTGTATTTCAGTCACCTATGAAGTATTGATAGGTATGCACTGGTGTATTTCAGTGTCATACAGCGTATTTACACATAGGCACTGGGGTATTTCAGTCTCCAATTGAGTATTTAGACATATGCACTTGCGTCTTTCAGTAACATATGGAGTATTTAGACATATGTACTGGTATATTGTATTTCAGTCACCTATGTAGTATTTAAACATATACAATGGTGTATTTCAGTCTCCTATGGAGTGTTTATACATATGAACTTGTGTATTTCAGTCACCTACGGAGTATTTAGACATATGCACTTTTGCATTTTAGTCATAGGAGACTGAAATACGCAAGTGTATATGTCTAAATACTCCATAGCTGGCTGGAATAAGCCAGTGCATATATCTAAATATTCCGTTGGTGACTGAAATACACAAGTGCATATGTCTAAATATTTCGTAGTTCACTGAAATACACAAGTGCATATCTCTCAATACTCCATATGTCTAAATACTCCGTAGGTGACTGAAATGCACAAGTGCATATATCTAAATACTCCGTAGGTGACTGAAATACACAAGTTCATATGTCTAAATACTCCGTAGGAGACTGAAATACACCATTGTATATGTCTAAATACTAGATACTCCGTAGGTGACTGAAATACACCAGTGCACATGTCTAAATTCTCCATATGAGACTGAAATACACCAGTGCATATGTATCAAAACTCCGTAGGTGATCGAATATACGCCAGTACATACGTCTAATTAAAATACTCCGATGGAGGTGACGGAAATACATATACTCCATAGGTGACTGAAATAAACCAGTGCATGTGGCTAAATACTCCAAAGGTGACTGAAATACACCAGTGCATATGTCTAAATACTCCATAGGTGACTGAAATACACGAGTGCATATGTCTAAATACTCCATATGTAACTGAAATACACAAGTGCACCTGTAGGAGACTGAATATTCGCCAGTGAATATGTCTAAATACTCCGAAGGTGACTGAATATACACCAGTGTTTAGCTTGGCCTAAATTATCTTCGAGATTTAACATACACCAATATAAGTATATCTCTATGTATGTACCTCTTAATACTGAATATTAATTTGTATATATTTCTTGTTTTTTATTTATCAACATACCATATGCTATTGAATATGCAGTATTTGTCTCTGTTTAAATATCCTTTGAAACTGAAAGTAGATCAGTGTATATTAGACAGGGAATAAAAAATTGAATGAAAATGACATCAGGCGTAATGTCGTGTTAATGCTTGTCATCCGTGCTAATATTTATATGTGACCTCCCCGCGTCACAATAATCCTGGTGACACTCGATATTTTGATTTGTTGTCATTCTGTGACCTTGTAAAGTAGGTCATTCGACAATTTTCGCTGAATTAGAAAGTACATGTACACATACATGGCTGTAGCTATCATACTTAGGGAGCTATTTGGCTTATTTCGGTATGAAAGTGTCTGAAATAAAATGGCAAATAACACACAACATTAATGTTCAAGCTATATGTGACATACATTAACAAACAGTTTAGAAAATCATGAATATTTGCTATCAGTTTCGTGAATAAAACCTTATAATTGTATATGAAGTGTATGTATTAATGTAATATACTAAAAATGTTTAGCCGGAACGTACTTCATATCATCTCAAAATAGGTTATATCGAAATAGTTGGAATAATAGTAAAATGTACGTCACTCCAATGGAAATAGCTTATTTTGAGTTCCTAATGAAACCCATTAATATTCACAATACATACTTTGTCCTGGATGTAATTCACATGGTCACTGAATGTATCCGAAAATCACCTAAATATATCCATAGGTGCATACAGTAAGTTAATTTGTCCATTGCATGCATTTAGATGACTAAGCAAAATTGTCGCTGGAACACCTTTATATCACCAGATGTCATGTCCCAGTTGATCACACAGTACAATCTCTTCTGTTCCAGGGACACTTCGCATGACCATATAATATATTCAGATGGCACCACAATGTATTCATTTCTGTAGACAACATCGTCATATTGCCGCATAACTCTTGTGAGGGTTCAAAAACTCCAAAATATGGTAATACAATGCATTAATTCGTATATGTACATGCTAAATTGATATGCCTGGCTAATGCATTATTTCATCTATTCCTAAAACATCACCTTATGACAACATATATGCTTATTTGTCTATACAATACATTCATTATTATGGTCTTACAGCATGATACGTGCCTGAAACACATTTATGTTGCCACTAATTATATTATCTGGTCCTTGGAATGCATACATCGCATTTCCAGACGGGACATATACATGTGTATTCGTCCTTGATCCCTGAAACACTGTAATATATCTATGGATGCACAACACACTGTTTTGTCCATGACAAACCATCATATGACCATATAATGACCAGTGGGGTATTTCCCTGAAACATATTCCTATAACCACACATCTTTTTCAGTAGGGTTTCCACGATATGAACTATTGACCCAGCTGTCGAAACGAGCATACAATCGCATCATGCTATCACAAGATATGATACATTCAGTCAGCTAAAACACATCCTTGTATAAAATTGACCAAGAAATACATTCAGCTGAATGTGCATTGATATGGTGCACTTGCAATGGACGTTATCGCTTCTCTAAAAAGTCAAATAATATCGAGATATGTCCTTCTACTCTGAATTGCCCGACCCAGCTCATCAGGCCAGCCCACTACCCGAGAAACTGAAGCCCCAGCTATGGATGGACAGTAGTTTAAAATAGAAATGTATTTCACCCACGAAGGCCCAGGTCACAAAGGCCAATGTTACCTGAATGACACTGGTGGATAGCCATCACTCTGAGGAAGGTATTTGTGAAGTTTGGTAATAATCCGACTAACGGATATGGGAATAGTATTTAACATTTGGATGTATGTACAAAACTGTCGACGCCAACTACAAGTATTACTATGACGCCGTCTACCCCGGATTACTGACCGCCATGTCTCACTTTCCACTAACATGGGTGAGGCAAAAAGTGTGTACCTACAAAGGCGGTTGTATATCCAAGCAAATAGAAGGTACTTGGTTTTTGGACTGACGATATCTGCTAGGGGCCATACACCACAGTTAATGATGCCTGTTATGATGCTGACAAATCACATGTACATGTATTTGAAATGTTGGAATTATGCGTAGTAAATACTGGATGGAAACACTTCCTACATTTATGGCTCAGTACATATGTAAGTATGACAATACAATAATAATTTTTTCGCAATAATACAATTAATATGTTCAACAATTCTGCAAAAACCAGGAACCCACTTTTCCGACGTTTCGGCACAAGGCCTTTATCAACGCATTAGTTTGTACTGAACGCTAAATGGCATCCATTTTAGATTCCACACTGTTTATCATACACATTGTGAAATCTAAAATGGATGCCACTTAGCGTTCAGTAGAAACTAATTCCTTGATAAAGGCCTTGTGCCGAAACGTCGGAAAAGTGGGGTCCTGGTTGTTGCAGAATTGTTGAATACAATAATAGACAGACCAAATCAAACTATTTCTCGCACATATTAAATTGGTTTTATTCCGAACACAGTGCATCCTTGTATTATGTCGAACTGTCTGCAAGAGGTTGTTGCTGTGATCGGTATATAACTTTATCAGAACTGTGAAAATATGCTTGCTGGGGTGGTGGTGGCTGACAGTTCACTGATCACAACGTCAATTTGCGTAATGTTGTCAGATCACGGCTTGTCCATTTTCAAGAAATGCATTGGTTCTCACACTGGTTAGAATTGATTTACATTTAAAGGCGTGAAACATACTCAATTCATCACCATATTAAAGCCTCAGAAAAGTATGGAACCTTCTGAAAGCCACTTTTACAAGATTTTTGCCCATCGGCTACATGGGGCCCATATTATACAGACGGTTACCAGATTTATGACATGCACCATTTGATACTATTTAAATAACGTATTAAGCACATGATTTACACACATATTTAATAAAGTATAGAATGTATTTAAACACCGACTAACAAAACACAACGTATTCAATGAATTGGATATAAATAAAGGTAAGTGTCTCGTCATAATATTTTTCAATGCAAATGGTGTAGGTGGGGTAATTTTGCATCTTCAGTTATATTACGAACTTTGAGATGTCATAGGGTAAACTATATAGTGTAATATGTTTGCAAATAGTATGAACTGGACTTGATATACATCTTAGCAAACATATTATCGCTATATACATATCTATACACATCTGTAGCCAGTTCATCATGACATTAAATTGAAGAAAATAGTTTATTAATTTCCCCCTTTTTTTAATTCTATCCCGTCTACGGTTCAACTATTTATCTAATATGTCTGTCTGAAAGCGAAAGGCAATGTAAATGGCACACATGTAATGCCCAAAATAATCATAATGTGCACAACTGTTGAAATGAGTCGTGCTCAACCAAAGATCGGACACGCACAGAGTGAATCTTAATCAATCTCTGCAGAGCCGTATTATCGGTCTCTGATCAATCGGACTCTTTATAATTCTCAATATTTGGGTAGAATCTACGGTAGCATAGAGTGAACATGGAAATATGTTTTACTTTCGCATGCGCACGCAATATGTGTTGCGTGCGCCGGCGAAACGGTTTCGAGTGCGCACGCGATAGCTTAGCCAATGAAACTACGTACACGTCAGTTTACCAGGGCTGTACACCAGTATGGCATCTCACCAGCATGGATACACAGCAGTATGACATGTCACCAGCATGGATACACAGCAGCATGGCATGTCACCAGTATGTATACACACAGGTATGGCATGTCACGTATGTATGGACTGTCACCAGTATAGATACACTGCAGTATGACATGTCACCAGTATGTATACACACATGTATGGCATGTCATGTATGTGCACGTTGCAGTATGGACTGTCACCAGTATGGATACACTGCAGTATGACATGTCACCATTATGTATACACATAGGTATGGCATGTCACGTATGTGCACACAACAGTATGGACTGTCACCAGTATGGATACACTGCAGTATGGACTGTCACCAGTATAGATACACAGCAGTATGGACTGTCACCAGCATGTATACACAGCAGTATGGACTGTCACCAGTATGGATACACAGCAGCATGGCATGTAACCAGTAAGCAGTATGGACTGTCACCAGTATGGATACACAGCAGCATGGCATGTCACCAGTAAGCAGTATGGACTGTCACCAGTATGGATACACAGCAATATGGCATATCACCAGCATAGATACACAGCAGTATGGACTGTCACCAGTATGTATACACACAGGTATGACAGGTCACGTATGTGCACACATCATTTTGGACTTTCACCAGTATGGATACACCACAATATGGCATGTCACCAGTATGTATACACACAGGTAAGGCATGTCACGTATGTTCACACAACAGTATGGACTGTCACCAGTATGGATTCACACAGGTATGGTATGTCATGTACGTGCACTCAGCAGTATGGACTGTCATCTGTATTGATACACAGCACTATGGCATATCACCAGCATGTATACACACAAGTATGGCATGTCACGTATATGAACACCGCAATATGGTATGTCACCAGTATGGATATACAGCTATATGGCATATCATCAGTATGTATACACACAGGTATGACATGTCACGTATGTGTACACAGCACTATGGACTGTCACCAGTATGAATACACACCAGTGTGACAAACATACGGGTGTGTCTACATACTGTTGACATTACCTACTGGTGTGTATACATATTCTTGACATGCCATACTCGTGCGTATGGTTACATACTGGCGACACGCCATACCCGTGTGTGTATACACATACTGGTGGCATGCCATGCTGCTGTGTTTAAATACTGGTCACATGCCATACTGCCGTTTATTATATACGTACTTATTTTTCCATATTGACGTCTCGTGAGTTCATATTGGTCAGTGCCGGAACTACGCTTCACCTCGCAAAATAGTTCCTTTTAAATTGTCACTAGTCTGTTTATTTTATTTACATTTAGTATAGTTTTTGAAACGCATATAAATTGCGAATGATGTACGTATGTAATAAAATGGTTTTTGACTTGTATGTGGATATATGCCACTCGTTCCGCCGAAAAATGATATTGCGCTCCTGAAGTCCTGAAGTCGCGCAATATCGCAAGCTGCGGAACTCGTGCATATATCCACATACAACTCAAATAACATATACTTATACTTATTTGTGACATGCAATACTGGTGTGTACATATGCCGGTGACATGTCATAATTCTGTCTAAACATATTAGTGAACCGGTGTATATACATGCTGGTGAGACGCCATACTGGTATGTATATATACTGGTGACAGGCCACTCTGTTGTGTATACATACGTGAGAGGCTGTAATGGTGTGTGTCCATACCGGTGACATTACATACTGTTGTGTACATACTTGACATGCCATACTTGTGTGTATACATACTGGTGACATGTCATACTGCTGTGTATCCACCATACTGGTGACATGCCATACTGCTGTATAACCATGGTAAACTGTGTACAAAAGTGTACGTCGTTTCATTGGCAAACTTATCGCATGCGGACGCGAAACCGTTTCATGGGCGCAAGCGAAAGTAAAAAAATATTCTATGTCCCCTCTGAATACATGGTCTGAGCATCCTGCATGGACACCCAACACGTCACAAGTATTAATGATTCTCACAGATCCATGGTATCAGCATTGTTTACGGACACCCAACACGTCAGAAGGATTATGATTATCACTGATCCATGGTCTCAGCATTTTTTACGAACACACAACACGTCACAAGTACTATGATTCTCACTAATAAATGGTCTCAGCATCGTGCACGGACACCAACACGTCACACGTATTAATGATTGTCACTAACACATGGTATCAGCATCGTGCACGGACACCAACACGTCACAAGTATTAATGAGTCTGACTAATCCACGGGCTCAGCATCATGCAATGACACCAACACGTCACAAGTATTCACAATTATCACCAATCCATGGTCTCAGCATTGTGCAGGGACACACAACACGTCACAGGTATTAATGATTCTCACCGATCCATGGTCTCAACATCGTGTACGGACACCCAACACGTCACAAGTATTAATGATTCTCACCGATCCATTGTCTCAGCATTGTTTACGGACATTCAACACGTCATAAGTATTACTGATTCTCACCGATCCATGCATCGTGCTGGGATACCAACACGTCACAAGTACATATAGTAATGATTCTCACTCATTCATGGTCTCTGCATCGTACACGGACACCACCACGTCACAATTATTAACGATTTTCACCGATCCATGGTCTCAGCATCGTGGACAGACAGCCAACACGTCACAAGTATTAATGATTGTCACAGAGCCATATTTTACTCTTGAGTCGCTTTGTTTTTATGAAGAAGCATGCGTGAAATGTAAGAAAAGAAATGTAAGAATGCAACTAACACAACTTAATGATGAAAATAAAATTCGTATTTGCTCAATTGAAAACGTATATATTGATGCTGATTAAAAACAGAATGATAAATGTGAAAGCAATGAAAATGGCCAAAATGACTTTTCCCAATTTGTTTTCCAATTTTCATCACATACAAATTATTCTTTTTATACTTTTACTCTTCCAAACATATATGTTAGTCTTCCAAATAATGAGAAAAATAGTTATTCCTATACATCGATAAATGATAGGTTATATCAAAATATATATAAAGCAATACATGTATTAAAAACATGTATTTTTTTTAAAGTACGTACATGTTTGACTTTATGTCACGTAAGTTGTCCGATAAAGATACATTAAATTTCAAGGTATACGTATGTATCGGCCGATAGTAATACCCATGTGCTTTTGTGATCTCATCAACATTTATATCTGATATATTCTTTTTTGCAAAGGCAAAACACCCGTGTCAAATGCATGTCATGAAACTACTACTAGTTAAGGCCACTATCTGATAAATATACAAATCTATATTTTTAATTGCTTCAACATATGTATGATCGATTTATAATTCACTAAGAAATCCGGTAACCCACTGAAAGTCATTAAATAAAATACAGTCGAACCTGTGCTAAAGACCACCTCCGAATAGCAATCACCTGACTGTAAAGGCCACAATTGTGTTGACCCAATGGCACAATTACTATATAAATGGCCCTGCGAATAAAGACCACCTGTGAACAAAGGCCAGATTTTTCACTTCCAATGGCTGGCCTTTATTCACAGGTTTAACATTTTAAATGTGCGTGAAAATAATTAACATTCAGATCATGCAGTTATTCCCCAAGAAATATAGTTTTATTTAAATAGAAATATGCACGTGGTCGTACCGTTGTCCCGGTAACAATATAAATCTGCCCCTGAAAAACTTACTGACGAATTCGCATGGCAAATGATTTACACATGACCTGTCATAATTTGTCTGAAGCAAGGTTATATCTTTTAACAAAATATGGTTACCTGAACGAATTCTAGAAGAAAAATAAGGATACTAGTACATAATGCAACATGTTAGCATGTTTAATTTTAGACATACTATTGATTTTAAATTACGGCAGCAGTACTCGCGTGTGATTCTACAAAAAACAACGCTGGCGGAAATGTAGCTTTCTGATTTCAACGTGTCGAAATAAATTGACAGCAAAGAGTTAATAAGTATTGTGGATACATATGTCAGCTAAATGGGTGAGAAATTTATGTACACAGATCGTTATTTCACTATGTAAAATACCTGTATTGCAATTTGCAACGTAGGGTAGCGGCCATTTCGCTTACCGTGGGGAAATGTAGGTATGAGTCGTATTTATATGACTACACTCCATCCTGCTGTCAATGGTACAGTACCGGCAAATAACCGGGAAACTCGATTTATTTGAGTGTATATATAAATACAATATGATCCTGTACGTAAATCCCGAAAGGGCCGTTGCAGTATACGAAGAAAGAATAATTCGTTGCTGTTGACCTTGTTTTATAATTGTAATGCGAGAAAACGAACTACTGACGGTCAATGGTGTAATCAACGCCGCAACATATGTCAGCTGGCTCTGAAAATAAATGTGCGACACATCGTATCTATTGTGTCGCACCTGTATAAACGGTAGCGTGTTTTCGCGCAACACCGTATCCGTTCATGGCCCCATATATCTGTGTCTTCCATTTGTTGCAGCATTCGTGTGATTTGTGCGAAACCAAGAACCATCATGTAGACACACGCTGTGGCCTACTATTACAACCGATGAAGGCATTCATAGGTTATTAAGAAATAATAGGTGTCTTTACCGTATGTACCATATATACGCCGGTACATACGTACATGCATGAGCTATCGCTAAATCCAATCCTGCCTATCGGTGAGGAGATAATAGTCATGTCCTCTAAATTGCTGACGGTAAGAACTTGTTTGACCTTGTTTTATAATTATAATAGGAGAAAACGAACAACTAACGGTCAATGATATTGTAATCAACGCACCTTATGCCAGCTGGCTCTGAAAAGAAATATGCGACACACCGTATCTATTTTGTCTCACCGGTACGAACCGTAGCTTGTTTTTGCGCAACACCGTATCATTTTATGCAGTTGCTTACGGAAACTCTACACCGTAACAGGTGGTACAAACCATAACGAGATAAATCAGAAAATGCCATAAAGCGTGTCATATCCTGTATGTAGAGAGCTGACACTTTCCAAGAATCATTTACACTGTATTTACTCGATATCACCACCGGGAATATATAATAACACGTGCGTGTTAGCCAGAAATCGGCACTTTTATCACGTTCCCTCGATTCAAAATTTACGTACAAAAATGTGTCATTTTTACAAGCGAATTATTCAGCAAATATGTTGTCATTAGTATTGTGAGAGTGCTCGTTGGACATCATATTAATTTCTGCATATGTACATACCAGATACGTTGCTGATAATGTCCTGCAGTGTAAGCTGTAAAATATGTAATTAAACAGACACTTACCTGCTGCCATCTTGGCAACATGTATATACACTGTCTGCACCGTATCACTGAAACTCTCCACCGTATCACACTACCGACAGTGGAAATCTAATTGTTTAAACCACTTGTGGAAGACTCGGACCTGATAAATGGTTCATTTGTAAACCGTTACCCCACCCACCAATCTCCGTACAATAGACACTATAACGTTTTCAAGGTAGGAAAGAGCTTGGAAAAATGTCGTAGTTTCGGACTCGCTCAAACACTACACATTTCGATTTTTCTGCTGACTTATGTCTCTGGTAATCGATAAATGTCTTAGGTCTTCAAATATATTCACTTCAAGCATCTGCATTTCGTTAGTTACTGGCAAATTAGCTACCACAACCAAGGCGATAAGTGTGTGTACGAAATAATGTCACACATATTTGTGGGCTGTGGAAGCATACATTACGTGTAAAATCTGACTGAAATCCCATTACAGTCTCAATATATTGACATGAATCACTGAAAAAAACATCAGTAAATCCGATGTTACAATTTGCGACTAATAAGTGTCATCCACTAACCTTGAATGATCTAAAACGTGCGTTTATTTTGATTTGCGTCCCAATATTTCGACATAACCTTCCGTAAACTTTACTTTCGGATATCCTTTGTTATATTCAAAGAATGATCAATAATGACGTCACGGGAAAACCTAAACTGGAGCGTTACAAATACTACAGCCAATCAGGTGGCGATGTGTGTGGGATTGTTTCGGAAAGAGAATTTTCTCTGTAACGTTGGTAGCTAAAACGTGTGTAACTAACAATATACTATACACAGATGCTTACAGTGAATATATTTGGGGGCCTAATGCATTTAATATTTGCCCGAGGCGTAAGTCAGCAGAAGATTTGAAATGTGGTGTTTGAGCGAGCCCGAAACTAAGCCTGTCTAGGGAATTTTCCCAAGCTCTTGTCTACCTTGAAAGGCTATTGTAAGGAAATGGGTGGGTGGGGTAACGTTTTTCAAATGAGCCATTTATTGGGTCCTAGGTCCGAGTCATCCACCTGTGGTTTAAACTTGGTCCGAATAATTAATTTCTCTGCAGAATGGTCAGACTAACTACGTAAGTAATGCTGCTAAATGGTGTATTGGCGGACTAAAAAAGTTAACGGCTGGAACATAATCGTCATTAAAAGGAAGAAACCGCAGTCGTATAATTGATGAAAAAGAAGATTTACCCGAGACATCATGGGCGCCGCCATTGATCCAGTGTAAACAATAGACAACGTGATCCCATACCCTGACTGCGTCACCGATAACATTCTGTTGTCACATTTTTATATTCCGTTATTTTTATGAGCATGCACGTACATCGTGTGTTACGGTATTACAGTGATCGTGGTAATTATATACAAGTGTGCAATGCTACAATATATTGTAATAAAGCTCTTGAACAGTTTCAAGTGGGTGCATCTTTGTATCTTATCTGCAGCTAAGCGGTTCAGTAGCAACCATGAATCGGTAGATGTGTTTACGTTACTACATTACGTGGGTTTTCCGATAGATCTGTGACGCAATAGGCCTACAACCCAGTTCAATTTAGCATGACATTTCATTGAGTTCATGTTTACGATAAACCGACAGACGCATGCTTATTACCAGTGAAAAGTTGCAATTGTATTCATACAACATCGATTGACATATATCAACTGTTTTTTTGATTTGTGAAAAACATCTTCGGAAGTACCATTTGAGACACATCTGCATTACGGCGAGGTCCGTAAATTAGTTGGTAGAACTTGTGACCCAATAATAATGTACATTGAAAACAATGAAATATGTTTAAACTAAACAATATTTAACTCAACAGACTACATCACGTAATTCGGTTGACCACATGTAGCTGCCCAGTAAACACGACTATATCGGGCCTATATCGGCATTAAGTCGGAATATCGGCCGATATTGCTGATATTCGTCCAATATTGGGGCAATATCGGATACTTGTCGTTAATCATGTGAATTCTGAATACGGATTACCAATATCGGCCACATGTCGTTGCATCTTGTTGTATTATGACACAACATTTTCATTTGATTTTCGCTTTAATTTCCCACATCAGACAAATATCTGGCCCAAACAAGAAACAAGAAACCATAATTGTGAAATTGCGGGAATATTTTTAACTGAGCTTATTTTGTTTACTCATATCGGCCCGATATTGGACCGATGTGTATTATTTTTTAACGTATATATATTATCTAAGTGATAAAGATATTGGTACAATATATGTCCAATATAAGGCTATATAGGATATACACACTATTTATAAATCCCCAAAAGAGTATTTGATAACATATGCATAATAAAACGTATCTTTTATTATGTTTTTATATTTTACTTAGGGCCTATATATCGGCCCGCTATCGGCCCAATATATTTATTTACATGCTTACCTTAACTTATCAGTGGCAAAATGTTTTTGCTGATCTGTGTTAATAATTAATCTAAATTGTAAAAATAATCTACAATAAAAAAAACAATGTAATTTAATATACACCATCACGCCCCCATTTCCCCCATTATCCAAAAAACATACCATTACGCACTTAGTCGCCCTTTCCAAGAAGCTAGCAGACAACAGGTTGACGTCTTTCATTTTTCTGTGTTCTTTAGTCATTCTCTAGAAATAATTAAAAACATATATATATTTAATGAATTAAATTGGTATACTTTTACATTAATTATGTTTGAGGCCGCTAATTATGTAGGTATTGTAATCTGATCTAGCCTGATATTTGGTTTCTCGAATTGTCATTTGTTTTCGCGGTTTTGCAAATGTTCATGCCAATGGTACATTTTCTATCATTTGAAGCAACGGCTTAAACTATATCACGGTGGACGTCTTACAGAGAAATTCGTGCTAATGTCTGTCAGAATTTAGCAGCCAGTTATCCAGAGACAAACGTGAATATTGACAATGAGGATGAAGAAACTATGTCTGACATTCAAGGAAGTGAAAATCACCATTTGTCTACAAACACAAATAGTAGAAATTCAGATATGGCTCCGGGTGGTGAGTTGTCTCTTACAGATTTTAAATCTGCTGATGATTTATTTCATAGCGGTGGTCTAGCTTATGATGCAGAATGCAGATTTGTGTAGCTGTGATCATTTTCGGACTCTGAAAATGGCAACATTTCTGAAACACAGGATGCTGACTTATTCAACATCTATGATGACGGTGATGTTTATTTGTCTGATTCTTCTTCAGATGATTCCGATGGAGACAGATATTGATATCCAATGTTGGACCAATAATGTTATCAGATAACGGCCCGGTATCATAGAAAATCGAGCCGATGTTGGCCCGCTATCGTGCCCGCTATCGGGCAGCTAAGGATCTGCGTTGCAAAAATTCATTCGGGCCGATATTGCTTGCCTATATAGAACCGATATTGATATCCGATGTTGGACATATATCGTTATCAGATAACGGCCCGTTATTATAGAACATCGAGCCGATGTCGACCAGCTATCGTGTCCGCTATCGGTCCGATATTGGACCTATATCATTATCAGGTAACGGCCTGGTATCATAGAATTTCGAGCCGACGTTGGCCCGCTATCGTGCCCTCTGTCGGGCCGCCAAAGATCTGCGTTGCAAAAATTCAGTTGGACCGATATCGGTTGCCTATATAGGAACACTATATTGAATATATTGGGTCGCTATCAAGTCGATATAAAATGTTAGCTGGGTGTGCTGCGCATTTATTAGTCAACCGGCTTACATGGCTTGGCTGTCTCGTGAACAATATTCTATATTAAGCAAACGCCTGTGGTTATTTGCTGTGTAATTAATGTATTTCAACGGTAGGAATTCATCGGTAAAACTGATTTTCTAATAAATACTTAACACAAGTATTTAGTGACACCATTAGTCTAATCTGGATCACATGTATGATGGTCTCAAGTACCTATTAAGCGGATTAATATTTGAAATACGAGGGTCCTATATAGTGAAAACGAGCATGTAAGTTGATATATAGTGCATATATCTAAATGAAATTTGATATACCGCTATATTGACACTTCGTCCATTACGTCGCATTATATTACATCACTACGTTATATGACGTCATCGTAACTTGACGTAATCATCACAAGCGTCAAGCGTCGTGGACGCGGTGATGAACAGACAGAACAATATTTTGGTAAAATCTTGGCGTTTTCAGCGAGAAACCCTACATAAAATTGCATAATACGATGGAAAAACCTTGTGACTCTTATGGTCGTATGTTTCGTACGTTATACCAAGTGATTTATCGGATTACCATCGGAAACGCTTGCATTTCTAACACTGTCATTATTGTGCTACTGTGGGGAGTTTCCGTGATACGGTGCAGACAGGGTATATACATGTCGCCAAGATGGCGTAGCAGAATGACAGCAGGTAAGTGTCAGTTTAATTAAAATATTTTACAGCTTACGGGCCATTATCAGCAACGTATCTGGTATGTACAGACGCAGAAATGAATATAATGATTAATTCGCTTGCAAATGCGACACATTTTTGTGTACGTGAATTTTGAATCGAGGGAGTGTGATGAAAGTGCCGATTTCTGGCTAACACGCACGTGTTATTATCTCTTTTTGGTGGCGATATCGAGTAAATACAGTGTAAATAGTCCATGGAAAGTGTCAACTCTCTATATGTAGGATATGACATGTTTTAACGCATTTTATGATTTATCTCGTTATGGTTTGTACCGCCTGTTACAGGTTAGAGCTTACGGTGTGTCGCACATTACTTTTCATGGCCAGCTGGCATCAGGTGCGTCAACATCATTGACCATCAGTTGCTCGTTTTATCGTATTATAATTATAAAACAAAGGTCAAACAAGGTCTTAGCGTGATCAATGTACAGGACATGGCTATTATCTCCTCACCGATAGGCTTGAGTGGATATAGCGATAGTCCATGCATGTACGTACGTACCGGCATACGTACGTAGTGACACATATTATTACTTAATAACCTATGAATGCCTTCATAGATTTTAATAGTAGGCCACAATGTGTGTCCACATGATGGTTCGTGGTTTCGTACAAATGGAAGACACACGGTGACACAGATTTATAGGGCCATGAACGGATACGGTCTTGCTCGAAAACACGCTACGGTTTGTACAGGTGCGACAAAACATGTGTGTCTCACATTTCTCTTGAGAACCAGCTGACATAAGATGATGCGTTGATTACACCATTGACCGTCAGTTGCTCGTGTAGTCGCATTATAATTATAAAACAATGTCAAGTGTCCAATCATGATGACAGTACCTTTAACCTGCTGCCGTAACGGATTTTTCTGTATTCGTATGCTGCAACAGCCCTTTCGGGATTTATGTACAGGGTCATATTTTATTCATATATACAATCAAATAAATCGAGTTTCCCGGTTATTAGCCGGTACTGTACCATTTACAGCTGGATGGAGTGTAGTCAAATAAATACGATTCCTACCTACCTACGATTTAGACATATTTCTACCAGTTATTTCCCCACTGAAAACGAAATACCCACTAACCGATGTTGCAAATTGCAATACATGTATTTTACATAGTGATCTGTGTACATAACTTTCTCAGCCATTTAGCTGACATATTTACCCATAATACTTGCCTAATTTTTACCAGTTTCATCAACTTATTAACTCTTTGCTATCTATTTATTTCGACACGTTGAAATCAGAGAAGATGGAACATGCGAACATCGGAAAACGTATGTGACATAACGTCATATACATGTACGTACTTTAACAAAAGACATACTTTATTAATACATGTATTGCATATATTTTTATGACCTATAATTTGTCGATGCATAGGAATAACTATTTTTTCTGATTATTTGGAAGACTACCATGATATTGGAAGACTAAAAGAATAAAAAAAAATTATCATTTTGTTTTCAATCAGCATCAATATATTCGTTTTCAATTCAGTAAATCAGAATGTTATTATCACCATTAAGTTGTCTTCCTTATTTCTGATTTAGATTTGTCAAAATATTCAAAACATTGTTTATCAATTGTATAGTTTATCATATACCTTTTCAGTCATCTTCACTAGTTTTAAATAACTTTATTCAATGGAGTATATGTATGTTCGTATGATCCTCAACGACAACATGTATTAGCTAGTTGATTGTGACAAAATGTCCTGATCGAAGATTCCTGATGATCGATATAATGTCATCAAAAGCCAAGAGTGATCTAAAGTATGATCAATATACATGTAGCTCCTTATCAACAAGCTCACACAGCCTGTACATACTATGTGGAGTCTGTGTTGAAATATATATAAAGATTGGTAGATAGTAACACCCATGATTACTACATTGTTACTGAAATGTATTACAGTGAGTTAAAACTAAAAAAAAACGCATTTCTTTTCTAATTCATTTGTTACGAATTACGACATCCCACAACTACTTCTATATGAGATATACATGTATGACCCAGTAGTGCATACTCGTATATGTTATATTGCAAAAAATAATGATAGCATGAGTGATAAACATATTTCACATAGAAATGTTTTACACTTACCATGTTATTATGGTATATTGTGTTATTTTTTCTTTCTGTGTGCTCATAAATATTTGGGTATAGAATTCTCCATTATTTACAATAACATAAACAAGAAAACAATTAGGCCAAAATGGATATATTACATTGCCATGGTGGAAGAATTTGTGATTCCAATCAAATTTAAATAAAGTTTGTTAATAAAACTTCCATATACATGTAATACATTTAGATACCATTTCACTGTTTTTATCATTTTGTAGGAATAGTAAATGTTTTACATGTTATGCAATAGTAGAGATTTCGTATGTTTAGACCGTTTGTCCAATAATTGGAAATAATTCTACAACAATGTAGTTTTAGAATTTCACATAGCATGATTATTATGAGGAATGTGTTGCTAGAGATTGACTTTTGTCATTTTATGAATGAATACTGATTATGACATGTTACTTGCATAATATATTGATACACCAGTTGCTTGCAAATACTGAAGAAATTGAAATTTGGGAATACATGTACATGCAATTAATTTACCAATGTTGTTGTTGTTTTATTATAACTGTGTCTATCTTTCTGGATATTTATGGAAACGTTATTTGAAAACAATTTTTAAAATCTATTGCATTCCGACCAATTATAATAAAATGTATTAGTATAACTTTCCTATAATAAATACATGTAAAATACCAACATTTTGTCTATATTCAGCAATAATAAAAAATCAACATATTATACAATGTCTGCAGATTTTATATTTTTAGACCATTTTCAGCAGTTTCATACAGCAAAATTGTTTATAAGGAATAAGATTATCATATATTGATTTTGGTCATTTTATGGGCGAATACATATCGTTTATGTATTAAGGTGAACTGATAATTGTGAAATAATGCACGAGTGATTGGGTCCTTACGCGAAACAAAGGAATGAGCGTAGCAATCCGAGTTTGTTTTGCGTTTGGAACACGAGGGTATTGTTTCAAGATAATCAGCTGACCTGGTTAAATAAACATTTTCTTTCATTTCTTCATAAAAACAAAGCGACTCAAGATTAAAGTATGACCAAGAGTAATGCGTAATAATTTCTGGAGGCGGGCCGTAGTGACGGTGACTGTCTCGCGATTCAGAGGGTGGTTCCGAGAACACGATTTGATTATTCGTTCGAAGGAAACACGTCATTGTGACGCTACTGACGTCATATCTCCATATATGGTAAACACGAGAGTGGTGTAAACTACTGTTCCGAATAGTGTAATTCACAGTTATATTTCTGTAAACTACTGGCTGAAATGTAAGAAATGGTTATGACATGTTATTAGTGTGAAAATACTTATTTTCCAGTTGCTTGCAAACACTGAAAATCGAAATTTGGGAATTTAAGCAATACATGAAGTTAATTTGCCAATTATTTTTTTGTATGTATGCCTACCTGTCTGGATATCCATGGAACGCCATTTTGAAAGAATGTTTTAAAAAAATGAATTTGTTTACGTATTTATTGTCAGAAATATTCTGAAACCATGTAAACACGCAGCAAGAATTATTGAACACCAATGTATGATCAGCCACGTGACCGCAGTGCACCATGTGACTTTCATGTATCGATCCCGGATTATTTGGATAGATAATAAAATTGCTATTTTTCTTCAGTAAAATGTTTTTCCAAATTATGTAATAGGTGAATACAATTAATAACATGTTGAACTCCTTGTTGCATTTTTAAATCGTTTCAGTATATACTGTAACTTTTATGCAATGTTTGCAGGTTTTTACTAACTAAATTGTTCATAGGAATGCTTATTATAACCTTAGTGTGTGGTGTTTAAGAATAATACCCCTTTTAGTGAAGGTTTGAAGTGAAAAAAATCACATTTGAGAATAGTGATTTTCGCCAATTGAGATTATTATATCAATTTTACTTTGTGTTTGGATGATTTCAGAAAATCAAATAGTCTTTATAGATAGATTACCACACAGTATATATGCACATAAATTGTGTTTGCATTCAGCAGCGCGCGTGTATTCAGCAATTTGGATCTTATAGATATTTTTATTATTTTTGGTAGGGGGGTGAGTGCGTGGGATGTGGGTTGAACTATAATTATAGTTTTTTGTCATTATTTGGAAAAGTATTAAGTAAGTGTAGTTGCAGTATACCTCGGTCTTCGTTTGTCATGTCATTCGTGTTTGTTTTCTTATTGTCGATATACTCTGTTGCAAGAGTGGAGACTTCCTCGATGTATAATTTTAAGCGTTTCTGTCTTTCAGATAAAGACAGATCATGCTCATAGCCCCATAAATATGTGTCACCGTTCCTTCCATTTGTTACGGCATTCATGCGGTTTGTGCGAAACCAAGAAGCATCCTGCCTGTAGACAGATATTGTGGCCAAATATTAAAATCGATGAAGGCATTCATAAGTTATTAAAAATAATATGTGTTACTACCGTATGTACCATATATACGCCCGTACGTACAACTAGTTGCGGGAGCGGGTTAAGGACTGCCATCATGAATGGACATTTTACCTTGTTATATAATTATAATACGAGAAAACGAGCAACTGACGGTCAATGATGCTGTAATCAACGCATCTTATGCCAGCTGGCTCTGAAAAGAAATGTGCGACACAGCGTAACTATTTTGTACAAACCGTAGCTTGTTTTCGGGCAACACCGTATCCTTTTATACAGCTGCTTACGGAAACTCTACACCGTAACAGGCGGTACAAACCATAACGAGATACATCAGAAAATGCCATAAAAACATGTGATATCCTGCATTTAGAGAGCGGACACTTTCCACTTTCCATTTAGACTGTATTTACTCGATATCGCCACTGAAAAGGGGCAATAAGACGTCATAGTTATCCAGAAATCTGCACTTTCATGACGATCCCTCGATTCAAAATTCACGTACAAAAGGTGTCATCTTTTCAAGCGAATTATCCAGAAAATACATTAGTATTGTCAGCGTATTCGTTGGAGATAATATTCAGTTATGCGTCTGTACATTCCGAATACGTTGTTGATAATGTCCTGTAAGCTGTACAATATTTAATTAAACCGACATGTATCTGCTGTCATTCCGATACGCCATCTTGTAGACATGTATATACCATGTCTGCACCGTATCACGGAACTCCCCACCGTATCACAATACCGACAGTGTATAATCTACTCCTCTCTGAAAATAAAGTGAGAAAGACTAATAGCTTTTATATAGATAACAAAATCATATTACTGGAGTTGGTAGACGATATGTATGTGATCATATAGCTAACAGTATTGGCATTAACGATCAATCAGCTCAAACAATTCGTACTCGTAGTTTAAGTATACTAGAAGGGTGGCCACGCAGTGGTGTCCACGCTGTCTAAAATAGCTTGGACATGTATGCGGTTGACGTCATTAGTGACGTCATAACTATAGAACATCATATGTCATCCTCTTCATTATTTGGATTTAAGTTTGTGAGTCTTTAAAGTTTTCAACAAGATCAATAAATCTGCATCTCAACTTGATTAACCCGACTTAGAAAAACTTTATTATGCCGTGGCCATGGGAGGTTGATGAGTCCACTCCGGTTGCCTAGGAACCAGTATAGAAGCACTTCTGAATATGTGCAAATCAAATATCAAACAGACAGGAGGTTACATTGTAGGATTATGGGCACATGGCCAAGATTGTTCGTTTCAAACAAACAATACTGAGTAGTTTTCACTATAGGCTATGGGCTACCAGGACCCCCCGTGCACCCCCCCACAACATTTGTACGCCATGTTTTTTTTGTTCCTTGGGGTATACTAAATACTTTAAAAAATGTTAACATCAAAAATCTTGGGTCCCACATCTATTTTTAGCCAAATATGCAAATTAGGTGCCGCCATTTTTTGACAAATTAATTTTGCACATATCTTTCTTATTAAAAGTGCTAGAAGAACACTTAAGGTGTCTACATATATGTTTTAATGGTCAAGGAGTTCATTAAACACAATACCGATTTGATTGGATAATTTCCGAAGTCATGAATATGCAAATTAGGCGTAAAAAGATCCAAAAAATACATTTTCATTTATAAACTTTGTACTAAATATTTCTAAAAGCTTATATTAATCATTTTTTTAGAACTGAAGCAGTCTAAGTTATTACACTACATGTCTGCTTTATAATAGAAACATTATATCATGTATTGTGACCTCATATTGCTATGCAAATGAGATTACGGCCATTGCATAAATTTCTCATTTCCCGCCATTTTTGAAAAAAAATTATGTTTCCACATATCTTTCTGATTAATCAAGCTAGAAGAACATTTAAGGTGCCTAGATATATGTTTTCATGGTCAAGGAGTTCATTAAACATAATACCAATTTGATTGGATACCTTCCAAAGTCATGAATATGCAAATTAGGCATACAATTTACATTGTATCTTAAAAAATAAAACATATTTCTGTATCATGTTTATTTACAAACAAATCTTTGTTTACTCTATATAGTTGGCTCTATTGTCATGAGTTTTTGTTCATTAAGTCACACTGCCTAATCACTGTCGTCTGCATCCTCGTCAGAATATACAGGCCCCATCTCACCAGATTCTTTTTCATCTGATGTGTCACAATCCTGTATATTCTCGATGTTGTCTATGAGTCGTTGGGGTAGAATTGGATCGTTCGTCCACAATGGCTCGATATGTCCATCAGTTTGTATCCAGCCATGGCCATTAGTAGGGTTTGGAATCTCAGGAGTTGAAATGTGTGCCCTCTTCCATATTGCAACTTGATAATTGACCCTCCGTACATGCTGTACCAAGCTGCCTTTACATGAGGGTAGTGACGCAATATCTACATTGTTTGATATGGTTAGCTTTTCAGATGAACCACATTTTGCTTTCAACATGAACACTCTGAGTTCATCAACCTTTGTACATCTGGAATTGCCATACACGGCACAGGTGAAAGCTTCTAATTCATCAATAGTCTCTTCAGCCATCTCCCAATCATCTCCGACATGAGACAGAACTGGGACGTACTTTGGCATTTTCTGCATTGTTTTTATGTCCTTAACCTTCCCCAGCCCCTTGAATGCACTAGTACTATCACATCCTGTATACGCATGCAGTGTCAATAACGCGGTGCAGTATTCCTGTGTGTACCCACAAGCTATTTCGCTCATGTTGATTATTCTTTTTTTGTTTCCAGTTCCTGTGTCGAACCGAAGAGTGACATTCTCTAGATGCAGAGCATAATGCAATAGTATGAAAAAAAATATCACTATCTGGACTCTTTACCCTTATGTAGTCATATCCATGTTCATTGCCATACATCGCATACAGTATTATCCTCGTATCTGTCTCTTCCTGTGTAGATTTCAGACTTTCTATCTCTGTTGAGTTAACATGTCCAGCTTCACACTTCAGTTGATATGCTGTTCCATCGCATATTAATGTGGCATTGCGGTTGTTAATTTTGGAAGCAAATACATCTGTGTTCCAAACCTTTAACATGACCAGAACTAACTGCTGTTTGTTTTCATTATTTGCAAGAAATATTTTACATTTTTCTGGTTTCTTCGTGCTTTCACCTTTAATTATGAGCTTTTCTCCGCTCCCCCTTCTTGCTCTTTCCATTGAGTTAACAGAGTCTGCTTTATACATGTCAGTACTGAATATTACATCGGATTTTCTCGACATCATATCAAACATCTTTTCACTGATTTGTTTGAAATTTCCTGGAACAGTCTTTAAATAATGGAAGCACGCATTACCGTCTTCAATATCCAGTGTTGTTTGGCTAGATGGAACTGGCATATCGTCAACTTCTTTTGTCAGGTAGTGTAAACCTTTAGACTTATCTGTCTTAGACTCTTAGCGAGGAATCCATTTGCTGTCCCAATAGCATACGGAACAGGAGTTAACTGGTATGTCATTAGGTGTTTTAGATCGATCTGAATGCCTTCTTCTTGTGATTTCTTGCAAATGATGAAAACAAACAGCAGTTAGTTCAGGTCATGTTAAAGGTTTGGAACACAGATGTATTTGCTTCCAAAATTAACAACCGCAATGTCACATTAATATGCGATGGAACAGCATATCAACTGAAGTGTGAAGCTGGACATGTTAACTCAACACAGATGGAAAGTCTGAAATCTACGCAGGAAGAGACAGATACGAGGATAATACTGTATGCGATGTATGGCAATGAACATGGATATGACTACATAAGGGTAAAGAGTCCAGATAGTGATATTTTGTTCATACTATTGCATTATGCTCTGCATCTAGAGAATGTCACTCTTCTGTTCGACACAGGAACTGGAAACAAAAAAAGATTAATCAACATGAGCGAAATAGCTCGTGGGTACACACAGGAATACTGCACCGCGTTAATGACACTGCATGCGTATACAGGATGTGACAGTACTAGTGTATTCAAGGGGCTGGCGAAGGTTAAGACCATAAAAACAATGCAGAAAATGCCAAAGTACGTCCCAGTTCTGTCTCATGTCGGAGATGATTGGGAGATGGCTGAAGAGACTATTGATGAATTAGAAGCTTTCACCTGTGCCGTGTATGGCAATTCCAGATGTACAAAGGTTGATGAACTCAGAGTGTTCATGTTGAAAGCAAAATGTGGTTCATCTGAAAAGCTAACCATATCAAACAATGTAGATATTGCGTCACTAGCCCCATGTAAAGGCAGCTTGGTACAGCATGTACGGAGGGTCAATTATCAAGTTGCAATATGGAAGAGGGCACACATTTCAACTCCTGAGATTCCAAACCCTACTAATGGCCATGGCTGGATACAAACTGATGGACATATCGAGCCATTGTGGACGAACGATCCAATTCTACCCCAACGACTCATAGACATCATCGAGAATATACAGGATTGTGACACATCAGATGAAGAAGAATCTGGTGAGATGGGGCCTGTATATTCTGACGAGGATGCAGACGACAGTGATTAGGCAGTGTGACTTAATGAACAAAAACTCATAGCAATAGAGCCAACTATATAGAGTAAACAAAGATTTGTTTGTAAATAAACATGATACAGAAATATGTTTTATTTATTTTTTAAGATACAATGTAAATTGTATGCCTAATTTGCATATTCATGATTTGGAAGGTATCCAATCAAATTGGTATTATGTTTAATGAACTCCTTGACCATGAAAACATATATCTAGGCACCTTAAATGTTCTTCTAGCTTGATTAATAAGAAAGATATGTGGAAACATAATTTTTTTTCAAAAATGGCGGGAAATGAGAAATTTATGCAATGGCCGTAATCTCATTTGCATAGCAATATGAGGTCACAATACATGATATAATGTTTCTATTATAAAGCAGACATGTAGTGTAATAACTTAGACTGCTTCAGTTCTAAAAAAAAAGATTAATATAAGCTTTTAGAAATATTTAGTACAAAGTTTATAAATGAAAATGTATTTTTTTGATCTTTTTACGCCTAATTTACATATTCATGACTTCGGAAATTATCCAATCAAATTGGTATTGTGTTTAATGAACTCCTTGACCATTAAAACATATATGTAGACACCTTAAGTGTTCTTCTAGCATTTTTAATAAGAAAGATATGTGCAAAATTAATTTTCAAAAAAATGGCGGCACCTAATTTGCATATTTGGCTAAAAATAGATGTGGGACCCAAGATTTTTGATGTTAACATTTTTTAAAGTATTTAGTATACCCCAAGGAACAAAAAAAACATGGCGTACAAATGTTGTGGGGGGGGGGGGTGCACGGGGGGTCCTGGTAGCCCATAGTCTACTATACATGTATATTGGATGTCTCTCGTACAATGGAACCTCTCTAAACCGGATACCAATATAACCTCTGTGATCTTATTTTTGATGGGTTTCTTCATAATTTATCTAAGATGTTAATATATGTACATGATTCCAAAGCACGGCAATATATTTCAAAATGGTCATATGCCTGATTTACAGTGGAACCTCACTAAACCGGACACCCTGGAGGTCCCCAGGGTGTCCTGTTTAGAGAGATTTCACGTTAACTACCATTTCTGTTTAGATTTCGACGATCAGACAGTGCAGACAGTCTCACGGCGCCGCTATTCGACGAGGAGCCGCTGAGGCCCATAGCGAATTACGGAGGCGTTACAATGGGAGGGAAGTCAATCAACGGCAACTCTTTGGGTGTGAGGCTGAAACGACGCCGAGCCCTTATCGACCGTCGAAGAATCATTGTCAATATCGTCTGCGGCTTGGCGCTTGGTGGAATTATTTTGATGATGATCGAAACAGAATTATTTATTTACAATCTCGTAGAACGAGGCATACGTGTTTCATTATGCATTAGGATCCTTATTACAGTATTGACAGTTATGCTGCTGATTGGGATATGTCTTAACTATTACACAGAAATGTGCATCCGGGCACTTGACGAAGGCGTGAAAGATTGGCTGTCCGTGACGACAAACACCGCGTGGTGCTGGTTATTTCTGGAACTTGTCGTTTGTTCAATCCACCCGTTCCCGGGCGACATGAGAATTCAGTACACGTCCCCGGCAGGTAATTCTAGAAAGGTGAGCGTCGACGCCATCTTGTCCATCTTGATGATGGCGCGGCTCTACCTGATCTCCAACTTTGCCGTCGTCCACAGTCGTCTGCTCACTGACGCCTCCACCAACAGCATTGGCGCGCTTAGCAAGATTAAAATCAACACACTCTTCGTGTTCAAGGCTGTCATGACGACACATCCGGGCAAGTTACTGGTGTCCATTATGGTAATTACGTTTCTCGTGAACAGCTGGGCGATGCGCACGTGCGAGATTTACTACGACAACATGTCCAACACCTACATGGAGGCGATGTGGTTGATAGCGACCACATTCCTCACGGTCGGCTACGGCGACAAGATCCCACTCAGCTACTGTGGCCGCTATATATCCGTTTGTACAGGCGTCATTGGCGTGGCAACCACGGCGCTGCTAGTTGCCGTTGTGGCGCGAAAGTTGGAGCAGACGAGAGCGGAGAAATATGTCTTCAACATGGTATCAAGGATACAAATTGAGAAGCGCCGAAAGACGGCAGCAGCGAACGTAATAAAATCTATAATTCGCCTCTGGGTCATAAAGAAGTATGCCGCGGGACAAGAAGACGTTCATATGAAGCGGAAATGTGAAGACCAATTTAAAACTGCCACAAGAAAGTTAAGAACTGCAAAGATTGAAATGGCACACATTGGAGAATTTAACGTGGGTATTTTAGAAGTATCTGAGACGGTCAACCGAATCAATGACACGGTTGATGGTTTGTCAGCAAGACAGGAAGCGGGGGAATATAAAATGGCTATGGTTGAAAACCGGCTTACCAATATCGAAGGGAAACTTGACGAAATCAGGACAATGCTGTCCGTTGGAAAATAACAGAATTTCATGAGTAATATAATATTTCATTACATTAAAGAAGTTCGTGAATATGCACGTACAAATTAAATAGCATACATGTACATCCATTTTCTTGCGGGAAATAAATATTACCGTGTCTGCTGTTTTATTTTCAAAATTGTCCTTTTTTCTCAAGATAATCATAGCATACTGTTATGATTATCTTGAGAAAAAAATGACGATTTGAAAATGCCGTATGACATACATGTATGTACATACGATGGGTGCTGAAAACATAATGTCATTAGATGTTGTATAACCAAACTGTAAGTAGTTGCGATTATTTTATCTCACGAGTCCCTTCAAAATATCCCACCCCCCTTTGGACAAAACACACATTTTGAGTCTCTCGATTCAGTGTTCTGAAAACATTTGTCATAGTCCTGAAGAGGTATACCCACCAGACACTGATAAATGGCTGACCCAAGGGCAGACCTAGAGTTGTATCTCTTTCCAGATAAGTGATATTTCAGTCTTGGAAAGAGGAAATAGTCACAGAGAGCCAGGTCTTGAGAGTAAGGTGGGTGGGGATGAACTGTGACCTTTGATTTCTGCAAAAACTCTGTCACAATACGTGCCTTGTGAGCTGGAGCATTGTCGTGGAGAATGCGTACGGATTTTAGACCTGTTTAGCCCAGGAGTATTAGGTGTAAAAAACACCAAACCCCCCAAAAATTGTTAAAAAGCTGAATTTTTCGGGAAAGTTGAATACATGTATGTAGAATAACATACTAAAAGTTTAATGCATATATTATACAATATATGGCAAGCAGTACTTAATACATAATACATTGGACTTTGGAAATGCATTCATTATCACTATTCATGGTATATACAGATTGATATGAACTCGTGTCTCGCATAATTATGAATAGTGACAGTCCTGTAAGTAAACATACATGTAAATCCATACCACTTTACCACTACAGCATCATCAATATAGCAATAACATTGTAGGATCATACATAAAATGTGACTTGTGGATTAAGAATTATGGCATTTGATACCATGGTAGACATTTCTATGTACTTTTTTATGAATGTCATGTCATTCACTTAGACTAGATAAATGTATTAGACTCGCGCCACAACCTAAATAAGTCATGTTTATCTTTCAAATCACTGTTTTGTATTTATATGCATCATTGGTGATACACATTTTAATGTTTGACAGTGCTCACACAGTTATGTCATTTGTATTTAAGGAATAAAACCCCGGGCTATTGCGTTTACTGCGGTATGAATTATATTTGGTCTGTTTAAAGTGTGTGGAGTCCGAAGTAATCAAATATGGCATTATATTCAAGTTTTTTTTATTGCTTTACGTCATGTTCTCGTACTTCTTGGAACAACGACGTTGCCGGTCAAACGCGTGACGTTAATGACGTTAAACATACTTTAACCAACCAACAACATCACACGACGTCATTTGAGGCTAATGCATTTATTGGAGTATTAACACAATAGGTTGGATGGGCGTTTACATTTTGAAACTATTGGAAGTGTAAATATATTGATGTAAACGGTTGGATAATTCTGTAAAGAAAGCCATGGTTTGGTAACAAATGTCTTCACATGAGTTACTCATCAGACAATTTATATAAATGTAGAAATTGAATACAGATGTGCCTTGCAAACAACAATACTGCTTCAACAGTACCCAAGCGATACCACTGTCTAATCTTAAGTGTCAATTATGAGGTTATTCAGAATCATCATGATCATGGTCAGCTGGTACGGGCATAGTATTATTACATGTTTGTCCCATACATTGGCTGCACATCTCAGTGCAAAATAACCCAAGCTTCCTGCACCCGCATGACTTTCCATATCCAGTCTTACAGCCACATGAAACCATTGTCATTAGCTGATCTGGTGCAACTGGGAGGTCAGTCTCCATGGGTAACAGAACATCATCTTGCAATCTCCATCCCCATTATATTGGAGGCATTGAGTTACCCATCCATTGCTGAACAGCCAAATATATACGATATGCATGGTATTTGGCCTCAGCACTTGTCGGTGGGAGACACGCAAGCTGAAATGATGAGCTAAGGGAGGACCTACCAATTGCCTTTTTGTATGTAATGTGTCTGTATTTATCACGTGTCTTTACTTGACCAGCGCCATACACTTTGAGTAAGAACTGTTCACCGGCATGTTCTATATCGCGATGTGTGCTTTCACTATTTCTGAACGTTTCTAGCATATGCTTGTCCTGATGATGGTGTACAATATTGACAGCCTTGCGTTTTCCCTGTCTATAAGGTGCATATACTGTATCACAACCACTTACAGCATGCATACACAACAAGTGTTTTGGTGTCTCCTATAGCATGCTTAAGATCCTGGATGTTGTAAAGGGTCACTGGATTACAACGGCAAAGCATATGTGTGGCCACCGAAGTAACCGCTAGTGCAAAAGCATCACCAGTAAGTCAATATTTTGCTTACAATTTTGCGTAAGTGGACTAATGTTCTAACAGTCAGTCTAGCTCATGAGATATCTGGCGAATTAATCTGAAATAATTCAGTCATTAGTAGATATGACCAACTCGGTATTTAGGCTAACATCCCAAGTCTGCATAAACAGTGTAAATCACCCAGATATAACCGGTGCAAAATCCAATACTGGTGGTCCGTGCACGGTTTCGGATAAAGCGCTATTCTCTCCAGCGGTGTATTCCACGGGAGCGATATTTCACAATCGAAGGCCTATTCGATAGTCGGTACTAGATTATTCGATTATTGTGCTCTTGACTAGTATTGTGTGACCCGTGTTACAAATAATGAATGATAAAGAAAATAGTCAGCTACAATTCGTGACAGTCGATTCGACGTTTTATGGTCGTCGTAGTTCGTCGTGACATAAACACAGCGTCGGCACGATGTCCGAAACCTGACGTCTCCGCGATGACTAGTTACGACGTCGGTTTGACGTTGTATAGTCGTCGAAATTCGTCGTGAGACAAACATAACGTCGGTACGATGTCCGAAACCCGACCTTTCCCCGATGTCTAGTTATGACGTCGGTTCGACGTTGTATATGGTCGTCGTAGTTCATCGTGACATAAACACAACGGTCCTCCGTACGATGTACGAAACCCGACGTCTACCCGATGTCTAGCTACGACGTTGTGTTGACGTTGTAGGATCGTCGTCGTAGTTATAATTAGCCGTGACATGAACACAACATCCGTACCTATACCGGAAACTGACGTTTAGCCTATGTCTGGTTACGACGTAATACCGACGTTGACTTTTTGTAAACGTCCGTCGTGATATAAACACAACGTCGGTACGATGTCCGAAAGCCGACGACCACCTGATGTCTGATTACGACGTTTTGTGTTGACGTTGTACATGTAGGGTCTTCGTCGAAGTTAGCCGGCCATAACACAAACACACGGTCGGTACCAAGTCTGCTTACGACGTTGTACCTACGTTGTATGATTGTTTTAGTTCGTCGTGACATGGACAAAAAGTCGGTACGATGTCTGAAACCCGACCGCCAGCCCGTTAACTATATGCAGCATAACTAGTTGAATAATATACATGTACATGCATTTGAAATAAAGTGACAATGAGGAATATGTGAGCTCCTGATCAAACTTGCGCACTCACGGAGTATGATGTGATTTGATGTGCATTCCCTCACATCAGAGTGTGCTCGCATTTTATTCACATTGACAGTGCATAACTTGGTTAAATGTAGTGTGCTTCCTACAATGACGCATAATTTGGACTTCTAAGCCAGATATGTCCGTTTCATCGAACAACTGAAGTCAACATAAATGAAGGGACAAACAACATCTATATGAAGCGACATATGACACTTAGCCAGGGTTCATACCAGTCGTGTACACCTTCGTCCGTTGTCGAGGTTTACACCTGGCAGACAATGCAATTTATGGCCTGTCAGCCCAACCGTGAGGGCAGACCTGGGTCTACATTGATTTCCACTGTAATCGTCAACTATCAATGTGTGCACCATTCAAACAATGCATTCAGTGGCCGGCCATCACAGCTGGCAGAGATATTAGTCTACATTGATCGCCACTGTATTCGTTAACTGTCAAACTATCCATTCGTGGCCGGCTGGCTAGCATAGCCGGGCGGGAAGACCTGGGTATACATTGATTTCCACGGCAACTGCCAGCTGATAAGGTTTGCACCTGGCAAGTAATGCATTCCGTGACGCACTGATTTTCAGTGACATTTAATAACATATTTGCATAGACATACCGAAAACCCCAATTCGTGTGAATTCGAGCTAATCGACATACGTCTTAATCGATATATATATATGTACAGACTATTATTATGCTTGCACTCTCACATGCTTTATAACTGCACTATTGTTGCATGTACATGCATGTTCTTCCTCTTCAGATTTTGAGGAAATGATGATCAATATTAATATTATTTAAATGATTATTAAATTATTATGGATATATTTATTTTTATTTAGACTTATTTATACTTATTTGAACTAATAATTAATATGCAATCCGACATCGGTAGAACCTATTTCATATTATGTATGTGTGTCTGCTTGCTTTCATAAAAGTATGTCAATATAATGTGAGAAGCAGAACTAGGGTGAGGCGAAAAGTCAGCGGGTGAACTGGATCAACAACAACAACAACAAGATCGAGTTGCCTATTTCGGCGTGCTTTGAAGATAACCCGTAAAATCTAGTTCTCACACTGGTACGTGTCGTTCCTATAATTTGCCATATTGTACACCATGTTCCCATTTATTGATATATGTGTTGTTTCCCCTCCCCTGTACACTAAGTTATGAGTCCATAATCGATGCGAATATATATCTTGGGTCTGAAGCAGTTTCAACAAGCCAACTCGGCCCATGTCGTAGTAGAATCGTACTTGCATAAGTTCGTCCTTAGTGTGCTCCTACCTATGTTCATCCTTAGACTTGTACTCAACATGTTGCAGAGGCGTTGGAAGTGGGGACGCATGTCATTGTTGCTGGGATGTTAACCCCATTCATTTATTTCATTTTGAAATTCTTGCATTAGTTTATTGCTGTATTTATGCAAACCATATCATGCTATGCTCGTGGTCAGTAAGTGTGTGCTTTATATAAACTTTCTACCAGCTAGTGTTTTATATAAAGCTTTCCAATTCTTCAATGTCTGTTAGAATCATATTGTGTTCAATAATTGTATAACCTTTCATAATTGATGTCCAATGTTTATAGTTTTGACCTAATGTCGTAACAGGTTGCAAACCGTTTACGTGTGCATGAATTGATAGCAAGGAGCATGCACACTATGTTGTGACTGTCGATGGTAGTAGTGCCCACCTTTTCTCAATAAGGTCGTGAATTACCTAGGGCATTGCTAACTAACCAATTCAGTGTAAATGATTCCCAGGTTCATTACACATGTCCGGGTCATTTCACACATACAATTGGGTAACTTAAACTATGTGATTGTTTATTTTTTGACAATTGTCGGGTTCAGCCTCGTGGGTTATGTAGGCACCACCAGTATTGGCAAAGATGTGGGGGTACGTACATGTCCCCACCACCTAGTGTGCCAAACACCACTGACTTTAATTTAATTAAAACTCAAAGGTTTATAAATATTGAAATTTTAAGTTGGGGACAATTATTTTTAACCACCCAATATACTGAAGTGTCCCTCACCGCATCCACTCTTCGTCAAAACTGGATTAGCCCTTAAAGTGACATCACAATCACTCCACTTAGTTTATGTTCATTTCAGCAAGTGCCCAGAAATCCTTTCCTGGCATGGAGTATGCAAACAAAGTGGAAATTGTGTCCGTTTTGAAGTATGCCCCGGACAGGAGAGGTGGTGGCGGAAGAAAGACGTGATCACCTGGGTTAAAAGTTTCTGCGCGATGAACAACTTTGCACTATCATGCAGTTTGATCAGAAACAAATTATTAAAGAATGAAATTGTTCTTAGTTTGAGTTTTGTTGCCCAGCTCAAAATGTTTGGCAATATTATATATACAGAGCTTCAGATACATGTTGGGTTTTTGACTCATTATTTTGAAAAATAAGTATATTATTATAATTTAAAACCTGTTTTCATTAATCCCATGTATACCAACCTATTGAAATAAAAGTTATTTTCATTTTTTTACAATTTGCTTTGCGTTGTTTACTCAAAACCGACCATTATCTGAAGCTCTATAATCAATCCTTCTTGCTGACGTCTATCCAGATTAACAGGTAATAAAACACTAGATGTGCTTCTGGGTGTATGCGGCCCAAATGACAAAGTTAGACATTCATGAGCCGTAAGATATCAATAATCAATCGAAGTTTGGTGAATACAAAGCCAGGCTTGTGACATTGTTCCCACGTCATTGTGAATGGTTTACACTGTTGTTAATGCCACATTGTTTGACAGTCGTTGCACGTTGAACGGTTCAACATCAAGATTGGGACCATTTCGATGTTACTTCAACGTTAGGTTTGATATGTGGTTTCAACGTCAGGTTATGACGTTGTTTCAACATCGGGTTTATGACTTCGTTTTGACGTCATTGTGACGTTGTTTCAACGTCAGTTCAAAGATGTTTAAATACGTCATGTTGATGACGTTTTAACAACGTTGTGTTGATGACGTTGTATCAACGCCATGTTAATGACGTTGAATCAACGTCATGTTCATGTTCATGACGTTGTATCAACGTCATGTTCATGACGTTATTTCAACGTATTTTCAACTACTTTTGAACGTCTATCAAACGTCAGAAAAAGACGTCTAAACAACGTCCCTTAGACGTCAATTGCCCACTGGATGTATCTCCTGGCACCGGAGTTAAATTTCTATACTAGACATTTTTGTCCGTGACCTTGACCTTGGGGTTACTGGACACCATGAATTTTCTGCAGATAATGCGGAATGTTCATACAAATGCATGTATGAAATATTGAAACATTCCATCAAGGGAAACAGAAGTTACAATAAATTAACACAAGCGTTAATTTTTCAAAACTGCGAATTTTCTAAGCCCTTGACATTGGGGTTAGCGGGCACCATGGGCTCTTTGTAGAATCATGCCGGATGTTGCTATAGTTTACACCTAAGAAGTGCTAAAGCATTCCATCAAGGGAAACAGAAGTTGTAATAAATTAAATTAAACCGAGCGTTAAGTTTTCCAAACCCGGAATTTTCTAAGCCCGTGACCTTGACCTTTGGGGTTAGCGGGCACCATGGGCTTTCGGTAGAATGATGCGGGATGTGGTTTCAAATTCCATTGAGGGAAACAGAAGTTACAACGAATTAACCTGAGCATTAAGTTTTAGAAACATAGCAAAACACAAAAACTTAAAGTTAAATGCATGTGAAAAGTAGGTCAATGAACCGTGAACACTAGGCCAATGTCACATAGGCTCCCTCTGTGTGAGATGGTTACATCACAGTGTTGATGTATACCAAGTTTGGAGGTCGTAGGACTTGAGCTAAATGCAAAAACTTAACATTGAATGCATGTAAAATGTAGGTCAATAAACCATGAAACCTAGGTCAAGGTCACATGGGCTCCCTCTGTGGGAGATGGTTACACCACAGTGTTGATGTATGCCAAAGCATTACATCAAGGGAAACAGAAGTTGTAATAAATTAAACCGAGCGTTAAGTTTTCCAAACCCGGAAATTTATAAGTCAGTGACCATGACCTTTGGGGCTAGCGGGCACCATGGGCTTTCTGTAGAATGTGCGAGATCTTGTTACAAATGCATGTATGGAATATTAAAGCATTCCATTGAGGGAAGTTGCAATGAGTTAACCTGAGCGTTAAATTGTAGAAGCAAACGCAACAACTTAACGTTGAATGCATGTGAAACGTAAGTCAATGAACCATGAAAACTAGGTCAAGGTCACACCACATTGTTGATGTATACCAAGTATGGAGGTCGTAGAACTTGTAGTTTTCTGGAAGCTGAGCTAAACGCAAAAACTTAACGTGAAATGTTGACGCCGCCGACGACGCCGACGGAAAAGCTATGCCTATGTCCCGCTTCTGCTAAAGCAGGCGGGACAAAACGCATTGAAAATTTCACAAACACAGCTACAGGCATGATGATTGATCATTGTATTAAATTTTATTTGAATATGGCGAAATATATGAACCATTAAAAGGTTCTTCTTATATTCCTCTACCCAAACAATTGGCAGTAAAGAAGGCAATAATCAATGTTAAAAAATGACGATAAATGTCTGGTTCATGCAATAAATTCTGCACTTAATCCTTCTTCAAAACATTCAAATTGTTTATCATCGTATCCAAAACGTACAATATTAACTAAAGGAATTTAATTTCCAGTTACAATTTCACAAATACCAAAAGTAGAGAAACAAACTAATATTACAATAAATGTCTGGAAATAAAATAACAAAGAAGATACTAAGCATCTTTCCATATCATATATCAGAACAACCAATAGAATTGAAAGGAATTAATTTACTTTTAATATCTGATGTTGATGATAATTATAATGAATTAATAATTACGATGAAGATAGCGATGGCGAAGATGATGATAATGATGATGAAGAAGAAATGAAATATCACTACTGTCGGATTAAAAACTCTATGATAAAAATAAACATAAAACTAAAACTTACTTCTGTGAGTGTTGTCTTTATGGTTTTTCACGAGAATATTTACTTATCCAACATAATGTAGATTGTGAATGCATTAACACAAATCCAACAAGAATAGAAATGCCAACAAAGAACCAAATCAAATTTAAAAACTTCCAAAATCAAATGCCAGTTCCTTATGTAATATATATGCTGATTTTAAAAGTATAATTAAACCAAAAAACTGTAAAAGTAGGTGATAAATCGGAAATAACAAACGAACATGAAGCTTGTGGATTTGGATATCAAGTTGTTAGATATGATGGAATTACTGAAGAACCAGTTACATAAGAAAGATTATGAAAATGCAACACACTGTTGGGTTTTTGAGGAAAAACTTAATGAATAAGTAAGAGATCACTGTCATTTCAAAGGTAAATATAGAGGTGCAGCACATAAAACCTGTAATCTAAAACTAAAAATAAAACCAAATACAACTAAAATTCCTGTAGTATTCCACAACTTAAACAATTATGAGTCATCTTATAATGCAAAAAATACATAAAGAAAATGGTAATATTACTTGCATCACAAACAGTGCAGACAATTATACTAGTATAACATTCAGTATAGGTCAACTTAAGTTTTTAGACAGTTTTCATTTTCATGGCATCTTCTTTGGAGAAATTAGTTGAAGTAACAGATAAAGCTGATTTGAAAATTACAAAACATGAGTTTAATGACAAAAACAAATATACTTCTACATAAAGGTATTTACCCTTGTAAATATGATGACAGCCTTGAAAGATTCGATGACACTGTACTGTTCTTTGAAGCCGGAGTTCTCAAATAATGTACTCTAATACCTTGCATTACAATATAATAACAACACTCCATATTGGATATGTTGCTCTACGTTTACCTCCACCTTGTTCACCAGGTTGGTATAAATATCTTAAACTGGCATTAGGACAGACTGGATAATCCTTCAATTCTTTTATTTCAATTTTAGGAGTTGTTTTCTTCTCCGAATTGATTGCCTTCAGTACACTAGATAGGCTCTTAACCCATTTTTTATTTCATTTATGTGGATTCTCAATTTCATTTGCATACTGATGCCCAAATAATCTGTCGGCCAATGTTCTGTTAAATCTTTCCACTATAGCCTGATCTCTACGTATTTCTGTTCTACCTCTTCTTATTTTTACTTTATGTTTATCCATCAGTTTCGTAGCAGCTCCCATGAACTCTCGTCCAGAATCTATTTGTAATACTTTCGGGTACACTAATTTTCTTTTATGAATATTTTCAAATGCCTTGGCAACTTCTTTACTGTCCTTTGAAGTCAACGGTTCAGCCTCCTTATACCTGCTTGCAATATCAACCACTGTCAAAGCATATGTATATGTTGTTTCGGCCAACAGTATCATGTGGTACGAATAATAAATCAGCTCTATGGACTTTACTTTTGGCAGATACATCAAACTTTGGCCGTACTATTTTCTTTCGTGCAGGTAAATAAATCTGCCATATATAGCTTGTTTCTTTACGAAATGCAATGCTTCTTCACTTACTTTTGCAGTCTTTGCTAATTTCTTAACAACTGTTAAACCTTTCCAAATCCTTGTGGACTGTAATACAGTTTCTCCATTTTTTTTATGTCTATTTCTTGTTTTAAAAATATAATAATATAAGGGCTTTAATGTCCTATTTTGTTATGCCTTCGCACTAAAATGGAAATCAAAATTTGCTGCCCATTTATATTTTTTAACATATCTGATTTGATTTGCTCTCGGAGCTGTTTTTTTTTTCTGCAGCAGAAATCTCAAATTTTATAGGTTTTCTAACGTTAGTTTTCATTTGTTGATTCAATGTTTATTGTCATAATGTTTATCCATTTCTTCTGTTATGAATTTAAATTCTACACCAGATACTTTATCATCTTCTAACGCAGTAGATACTTTATTTGCAATGGAATTAAGTTTTGCCAATGCCAGCATACGTATCTCATCATGTTTTTCTCTTTTTTTTCAGTAGTTTTATATTAATAAATTTACTTGTAAATGCAAATGCACCACATATACTACCCGCAATGCCTATTCCTATAGAAACCGGAAGTCCTACAACAGTTAATAAGAGTCCGGTACTTGTCCCACCCATTACCAGATCAACAGTACTAGTTAATCCAGACTGAACACCATTTAATATTTATTTCGTATTGTTTTCCTTGTCTCAACTTCATTTTCCAGCTTATGTTTTAAAGCACTTATTTCACTAAGTCTATGATTTTCAGTATCCACTGGAAGCTCCGGATACAGTTTACTATTAATTTTTCATATAATATTTAAATATCTAATTCAATCAACATTTTTACATTTGAAATGGAAACTTTACTATATGTTATAAGTGAAACAAAATTTACTACACTTCCAGAGGCAAGTTCAATTGGAGTTTGAAATATTGTATATGACGAACGCTGTCCTTTATGCTTTTTAGCTCACCTGAGCGAAGCTCATGTGAGCTATTGTTACCGCAATGTGTCCGTCGTCGTCAGTCGTCGTCGTCGTCGTCGTCGTCGTCGTCCGTGAACATTTTCAAACGTCTTCTCCTCGGTAACCATTGGGCCTATGGTCACCAAACTCATGGTCATGGTCCTTAGATAGGGGGATTACAAAATTGTTAAAATGACGTCATTACGTAATCCAAGATGGCCGCCGTCTAAAAATAGCACAAATTCTTAAAAAATCTTCTTCTAAAGAACCGCCAACCGGATTTCGACAAAACTTGGTACGAATGATCGATGTACATTGCTCTTTCAAAGTTGTTAAAATGGTGACCCTGGGGTTAAAAATGGGCGTGACCCGTGGGGTCAAATTGGGGTCAAATTTTATTTTTGACTGAATATGGTCATTTCATATATCAAATTGAAGGTATCAATGAGGCGATCACTCTGGTGCATTTTTTGTCGAAATCGGATTGTTATGTCATCCAAGATGGCCGCCGAAAGGTCAAAAGGTCGTTCTTTTATTAAAGATTTCAAAATTCTTCTTCACATGAACCGCTAGGCCCATGGTAGCCAAACTTAAAAGTTATGGTCCATGGGTGAAGTCTTTTCAGATTTGTTAAAATGGTGGTCATCGCTAATCCAAGATGGCCGCCGTCTAAAAATAGCATAAATTCTTAAAAAATCTTCTTCTCATGAACCGCTTGCCGGATTTCGATGAAACTTGGTAGGAATGATCGATGTACATTGCTCTTTCAAAGTTGTTAAAATGGTGACCCCGGGGTCAAAAATGGGCATGGCCCGTGGGGTCAAATTGGGGTCAAATTTTATTTTTGATAGAATGTGGTCATGTCATATATCAAATTGAAGGTATCAATGAGGCGATCACTCTGGTGCATTTTCTGTCGAAATCGGATTGTTATGTCATCCAAGATGGCCGCTGAAAGGTCAAAAGGTCGTTCTTTTATTAGAGATTTCAAAATTCTTCTTCACATGAACCGCTTGGCATATGGTAGCCAAACTTAAAAGTTATGGTCCATGTGTGAAGCCTTTTCAGATTTGTTAAAATGGAGGCCATCGCTAATCCAAGATGGCCGCCGTCTAAAAATAGCATAAATTCTTAAAAAATCTTCTTCTTATGAACCGCTAGCCGGATTTCGACGAAACTTGGTAGGAATGATCGATGTACATTGCTCTTTCAAAGTTGTTAAAATGGTGACCCCGCGTGGCGTGGCCCGTGGGGTCAAATTGGGGTCAAATTTTATTTTTGACCGAATATGGTCATGTCATATATCAAATTGAAGGTATCAATGAGGCGATCACTCTGGTGCATTTTCTGTCGAAATCGGATTGTTATGTCATTCAAGATGGCCGCCGAAAGGTCAAAAGGTCGTTCTTTTATTAGAGATTTCAAAATTCTTCTTCACATGAACCGCTTGGCCCATGGTAGCCAAACTTAAAAGTTATGGTCCATGTGTGAAGCCTTTTCAGATTTGTTAAAATGGAGGTCATCGCTAATCCAAGATGGCCGCCGTCTAAAAATAGCATAAATTCTTAAAAAATCTTCTTCTCATGAACCGCTAGCCGGATTTCGACGAAACTTGGTAGGAATGATCGATGTACAATGCTCTTTCAAAGTTGTTAAAATGGTGACCCCGGGGTCAAAAATGGGCGTGGCCCGTGGGGTCAAATTTTATTTTTGACCGAATATGGTCATGTTATATATCAAATCGAAGGTATCAATGAGGCGATCACTCTGGTACATTTTTTGTACAAATCGGATTGTTATGTCATCCAAGATGGCCGCCGAAATGTCAAAAGGTCGTTCTTTTATTGGAGATTTCAAAATTCTTCTTCACATGAACCGCTTGGCCCATGGTAGCAAAACTTAAAAGTTATGGTCCATGGGTAAAGCCTTTTCAGATTTGTTAAAATGGAGGTCATCGCTAATCCAGGATGGCCGCCGTCTAAAAATAGCATAAATTCTTAAAAAATCTTCTTCTCATGAACCGCTAGCCGGATTTCGACGAAACTTGGTAGGAATGATCGATGTGCATTGCTCTTTGAAAGTTGTTAAAATGGTGACCCCGGGGTCAAAAATGGGCGTGGCCCGTGGGGTCAAATTGGGGTCAAATTTTATTTTTGACTGAATATGGTCATGTCATATATCAAATTGAAGGTATCAATAAGAGGCGATCACTCTGGTGCAATATTTGTCGGAATCGGATGATTATGTCATCCATGATGGCCACCAAAAGGTCCATTTATTCAAGATTTTTAACGTCTTTTTCTCAGGAACCACATGGCCGATGCTGGGTGAAGCATTTTCAGATTTTGTAAAATGAGAGTCATCGCTTAATCCAAGATGACCGCCATCTAAAAATAGCACAATTTTTTTAAAACACATTAACTCAATGTCACATTCTCCTCTGGTGTTCATGGAGTCAGGTGAGCGAATTAGGGCCATCATGGCCCTCTTGTTTAAAGTTCCATTCAGATTTGGAGTGCCATTAATACTGATCCCAATTTTTAACTCATCAGTTGCAAAACCATCTCTGCATAAACCCATTCGTAAAGCTCTTCCACAATTTCCAAATACAAATTCAGAAGAGCCATAAAGCAAAGGCCCAGACGCTTAATATATACATACATGTATATACTCTTTAATTCTTCCTTGCGGAGATTTGAACATATACATGAAAACATGCAAGACATACATATACATACATATTCATGAAAACATACAAGAAATGCATGTGTGAAAAAGCAAGATGAAATATTTGTACAGATTATGCATGTGCATCAATGCAGAGATGCTGGTAGTTCAAACGTATACTCAACAAAACTAGAAACGTCCCTGTTTTATAGCCGGTGTAGCTCTGTCTATGTATGTACCACATGTTCAAAGTACATGTATTTTAAACCGTGGCGATGTTCAGAATACGATCGTGTAGAGTTTAGCCGATACACACGGTTTACATAGCGGCCAGTGACCGGAACGTTGATTTCCACTTTTTGCACGTGCACGCTATACTTGTCATCGATAAGGTGATTCAGTTCATGTCGTACCATTCATGCGATAGGGGCTATTCGGATGCTTGCGGGTGGGATGGCCTCCAGGGCGGTCGCGCCTCGGTTTGGTTGCTGTCGGAAGACGATTGATCGTCTTGCAGCCCGGTACCAGCAGACTGGGGCTGTTCACGACCGGCAGCGACCTGGTAGGCCTCGTGTAACGACGGCTAGAGCCGATCGTTACATTACGTTGACACACTTACGTCAACGTCGATTGGCAGCCACAGTCACTGCTAGGCGATACGGTGTCTCAGGGCAGACCATTCGCAACCGGTTACGTCGTAACGCCCAACCAATCCGGGCACGCCGCCCGTACACTGGTCAGATAATGACCCAACGTCACCGTGCTGCCAGACTGTTATGGGCGCGACGTCATCTGAACTGGAGAAGGGCTGACTGGAACCGAGTTTTGTTCACCGATGAATCTCGGTTCACAGTTAGTCATGCTGACGGAAGATTACGGGTATACAGGCGTAAAAATGAAAGATTCACCGATTGTTGCATTGTTGAGAAGAACAGGTTTGGGGGAGGGAGCGTAATGGTCTGGGGTGGGATCATGGGAAACCGGAAGACAGATTTGGTTTTTGTACAGGGCAACATCAATGCACAACGTTATGTTGCAGATGTGCTAAATGCACATGCCTTACCATTTATCCGTCAGCATGGTCCTGGTGTGACATTGATGCACGACAATGCCCGCCCTCACGTAGCCAGGGTCACCACTCAATACTTACAGCAAAACAACGTCGACGTCATGCCATGGCCCGCGGTCTCCCCGGATCTCAATCCCATTGAGCACATATGGGATGAGCTGGGCCGCAAAGCACGAGCTAACCATCAGATTGACAATGTTCGCGATCTTACACGGGCGTTACAACGGGAATGGAGGAATTTGCCCAACGCACTGGTATTGCGTTACGTCACGTCGATGCGGCGTAGGATCATTGCATGCATTCATGCAAATGGTGGCCACACTCGGTACTAACGAGATTTACTGAATTTGCCACATTACTTATTGAAATTCCATCTCTAAACATTAAGTAACACATTTCTGAGTTTTTGTGATTTTTGATTTTGACCCCTACCGCCCTTGGCCGGTTATCTCTCGAATATTTAACAAGATATCCAAATGCAATTTATTGGCTTTGATACAGAAATGAATGAACTTGTTTTTCCATTTTGATTTTTAAAAGTAACCCTTTTGGTTTTTGATGAATCTTTCCTTAAACATGGAGGGACGTTTCTAGTTTTGCTCAGTATACATACTTCTTATGTAAAATGTGCTCTCGTTATGCTATGTTTTTGCGCGCTTTGTTATGTTAATGTCACTAGGGTCAGTTTACACCACGCCTGCCACACACTCGTAACTTAAACGTAGAAATGTGAGCAGCATATCTGCGTTGTCTGTCATATCCATCACTGAGTTAGATCCGAGTAGAACACATAGGTAACTTTCAGCATCCAGTGTAAGTATGCGATTTGTGAAACTTGCACCCATCAAACCTTCTGCCAGCTGAAAGAAGCATGCTGTCTTGTTGCAAATGTAGGGGCTCATACATTCAACTATTGCATGATAATAAATGTCTACAAATTGTAGGTTGAAATTTGTGCAAGTTGTGCGATGATTGCTATGTATATATCCCCATACTTTTGCGATGACTAGTGCTGCCTCGAGTGTATTTTTACTTTCTATGGTATTCCATAGTATTGCGTGGCGAAGGTTTGGTGTGTGTATATTTCGGAATCTTGTGAATTTGTCATTGTTATCACACTCTTGTTGCCATATATTCTCATGGTATGTTCTTATGTTATATTTTGTCACACCTTTCCATGTATGTTTTGGAGGGGAATGTTCAAACGTTCATGTATGTTTGCAAATCACTCATCAGATTATAGTTACCAAGTATTTTACATACATCTGGAATAAATCAAATCTGGTTTTGGCAACCTCTAGTGAAATATTGGAACAGATGCAAACTAAATATGTGTTTCACTAGCAGTTCATTAGAACATGTACATAATCTGAAGAGAAAATTAAGTTTTCTCATATCGACTTGGGACTGAGGCAGGAAGCCATCCACTCATTGATAATGTCACTTCAGTACTGGTTCGTATGTGTAGATTTTGACAACATTTAGCTGCAAGCCTCACTATGTTTTCAACTTCGTATGCCTCTTTCCTATAGTCATACTGCACCACAACTAATATTGGTATAGTGATCTTATGGAATATTGATGCGAGCGTTAGTGGATTTACATTGGCAGATAAGTTATGTAGGTTTAAAATGGAAAATAGTGAAGCTCTTCTCTTTCTGCAACGAAACTCAATGCTTTTTAGAGTTTTTCAGCGACCGGGTAAGTTGTATTCCGACATGTGTTGCAGAATTATGATATTGTATGACGTTGCATCCCAGTTGCACTGGTCGTAGGTCAGATGGACTTCTGTTTGTAAAGGTAAGTATTTTACATTTACTGGAATTCAATGTGTATCTCCATCTTGTAGAGTAGTGGTGAACTATTTCTAGTGCGTGTTGCAAGTTAGGTAAGTTTTGACATATAATTGTGATATCGTCTGCTAGGGTTGGATTACCGTATTTTATTGAGGCTCTTTGTGCTCCATATGGTGAGTCTTGCAGCTTATTAAGTAGTTCGTCCACATATAACAGATATAGCCATGTTGATATGATCCCTCCCTGCCTCACTCCTTGTTTGATAGGGAATATGTCGGATTTTTCCGTTAACTAAAAAACAGCTATAAATGTACGCCAAAATAATATTATATCACAATTGGCAATATCATTAAGATCATTATAAAATTTCTGTTCAGATTCTCTGATTGCATCAATTTGTTTTTTTCTAAACTTCCGCTTAGCACACTTATACGACATATAGTACACATTGTCGCTATCTCTGAGGCGTCCGGCTGCTATCCACGCTGAACGTTGAGCCCTCTGAGAAGTGTGTGCATTTTTGACCGAAGTTGTCCAGTATGGCTTGGAGTGCTTATTGAAGTGACTAACCGGTAATGCTAATTCTGATGCTTTGCGTATTGAATTCACAATATCACTGTACAGTAATTCAATGTGTCGACTTTCATTAAGTTGGTTGACTGTTTTCAAATCAAGTACTTGTAGTTCGCTATTTAGTATATATTGGTATTTTTTTAAATGTTCGCGTGTACATTTATTCCAAGCAATATGAGGTTCGATCCGGTGCTCAAACGTGACAATAGGTATTGATATACTCGTGCATGTGGGTAAATGATCTGAAACATGAAATATATCATCATCATAAACTCGACTCGACTGAATAAGATGTATTTGGTTTCTGGGCAAAATTATGTGATCGAGTGTCTTTATCGTAGGACGAAATGTATATTGTGCGCAGAATTATTTATGGATATTAAACCATTTCTTTCCATGAAACTCGATAAAAGTTTATTTCTTTTGTTCAAGTCATTTGTAGAGAGCGATGCATTAAAATCACCACATAATATTACTGTACCAATACCGCAATATGCATCAAACAAGCTTTGTAACGTATTTATGTTTTCAATATAGTCATATACAGGGTAATTTACAGACGGCATGTATGCGGAAAATGCATATAATGGGCGACAGTTGGATTGCGTAATACATACACCACATATTCGCTCACTAGCTATGCCCTCGATGTGGGTTATCTGAATAACGCATTGTTTTTGTACAGTAGACATGAGCCACCCTTACCACATCTCGAACCTGGGATGTCCGAGGTGTCAAAAACAGCTTGATATGTGTAATTCGAGTGCAACGAGCTTATAAAGTGTTTATGTTGAGTTCTGAGCTTATGCTAGATATAAAGGCCACATGTACATTTAAATCATCTAATGTTTGACTGAGTGAGCATGCTGTTGAAAAGACACCTCGAACATTCCAAGTCAGGAAGTTGCAAGTTGGTATTACATTGGTGGTCACCATTGTTATTGCTAAGAAGAGCACTGCTAATACATTATATATTACATCTGTACCCCTCGTACTAGTTACGTTGCTTATGGGGCTTATGTGATTTGTGGTCAGTTTATAACCTAATAAAATAGCACACTCCTGTAACCTGATAACTATATACATGCATATTAAAGGTACATGTCCACTCAGTAGGCACACACTTTTCTGTATAGGAATTAAATATGTGAATAATTGTGTCACTATTCCACCAGTTCTAAAAATTACAAATGCACGCTATACAGATATAATCATATCATCACTCGCGGTGGTATCAGGCTATTTTCATATGCAATGAGTCATGATAGTTTTTAAATCTTGATACTAATTAAATGCGTCACATGAAAAAAATAATATTTTGACAGATTATAAAGTATGATCATTGCACATCAAAAAATAAATACAGAGGATAAATAGTAATACCCGTTAACATTTGAAGGAACAACTGGGAAGACGGTTAAGGAAACACGGCTATCGTCCCTGATATCAGTGTGAAAATTTACGTCTGATGTAAAATGTATAATAATGCCAATCAATATACGTGGGGTAATGACGAATGAATGTTTATTTTGCCAGAAATCGTCATATCTACAGAATATACAAAACTATATATGTATCCCTATGTCACGAATTGTAGCCGACTGTCTTCTTTATCAGCCATCATTTGTAACACGGGTTACACAATTGCACAATACGCGAGCATAATACTCGAATAACCTTGTAACTAATATCGAATAGGTCTTCGTGTGTGAAATATCGCTCCCGTGGAATACACCGCTGGAGAGAATAGCGCTTTATCCGAAACCGTGCACGGACCATCAGTATTGGATTTTGCACCGGTTATATCTGGGCGATTTACACTGTTTATGCAGACTTGGATACTAGCCTGAATACCGAGAAGGTCATATCCACTAATGACTGAATTATTTCAGATTAATTCGCCAGATGTCTCAGGAGCTAGACTGACTGTTAGAACATTAGTCCACTCACGCAACATTGTAAGCAAAATATTGGCACGAAGTTTTTATATTGACAGGCGAACAAAAGTAGGAAACATGTGCGCTAGAGAATGCGTATAAACTATCACAACCTTATTCTAGCGGTCGGACATTCAAACATTCTTGTGAACACTTTGGGTCACAAGCCTTCACTGGGAACTGTCCCAGCCAGTCAGCCAGCCAGCCAGCCCCAGCCAGGCAACCAGCGACAGCACGTCTATCGGCTGTTCTTGCGTAGAACCATTACGTTACACCGATACTATTCTGGGGGTCCACTACACGACATCGTGTACCAGCGGGGACTCTGCTCTGTGTGGACCAAGGGCGTGATGATCGGGGTATTATTCCGGTGACGTCATTCCGTCCAAGGATGAGATGAATCTCGAAGTACGTGATATATTGGCCCCATCCGCCCAAGTAGTCGATTATAAGTAATGTAACCTAACGACGTCATATAACGTCACCCTCATCATGGCGGAAACCTGAGTTGGATGATAGAAACGTTAAGTCCGTATCTTGAACATGAGGAACATTGTTATACGATACTTACCTGTTCCAGAATCGTGACTGCCTTGGCTGTGTGACTGAGCTTTGGAGAACCCATCGAGAGGACGTTGTCCGTACTGTCTTGAATATTCATTATTTGTGTATATCATTATTTGTAAATACATCATCATTGTAACTATTATATATACCTTGTTGTATCTTCCCACAACGTGCTTGGTGTTCCGACACAACAATGAACTATCCCAGTGTCACCCTGGCGTGACAATGGTGTCAGAAGTGGGATTATAGTTTATTGGGAACAACAAGGATGGTGTGGAGAGGACCCCAGGGTCATACTGGTGAATATCAGTAACATGAGATAGGTTTACTCTTGTCCGAGACGTCCGTCAATGTAGGGATTACAACAAGGATAAGTGTTACCCCTGTCCATCTTACTGAGATATACACCCCAGTCCATACACTTACTATCTTGCAATATAACCAAATTCCTCACAATATGGGACGCAATATGAGATAGGTGAGAAGGTGACATATAACTTAAATTCCCAACCAGTGTAAATACATGTTGGACAAGGATTAGTCGGGTGGGAAGGAACACAATACATACCGGATTTGACATTACCCAATAAGGCGTGAATCGGATTGAGACTCGCACAGTCCTCGTGACAGTAGTGCTGAGACCCCGTATTCCAACGAGCTGTACAGAGTGCACTCCGCCTTGTGACTAAGTGACTAATTTGTTGAGACAATAAAAGGCAATCATGTCGACCATTAAAGAGTTAATGGACGTAGGCAGGGAATTAGGTTTAACTGGGATGGAGTTAAGGTCCTTTGTGAAAGAAGAGCAAGATAGACAGAGAGAGAGTATACTAGTAGAAAGATAGGCGCTGAGAAAGATAGGCTTGATGCTGACAGACTTGCAAAAGAGGTAGAGAGACTGACTGAGAAAGATAGGCTTGAGGCTGACAGACTAGCAAAAGAGGTAGAGATACTGACTGAGAAAGATAGGCTTGAGGTTGACAGACTAGCAAAAGAGGTAGAGAGACTGACTGAGAAAGATAGGATTGAGGCAGACAGATTGATGGAGGAACGAGAAATGGAAAAGGTAAGAATAGATTTGCAAATGACAAAAGTTAGATTAGAGTACGAATGTAAAATGCGTGAGTTAGAGACAACGCAGAATGTTCAGATAGCGAAGGCATAAATGGGAATATCGGATAATTATATTCCAGTAGTTGAGCATAAGGTACCACAAGGTCCAAAGTTACCATATTTTGATCAAGATAGGGACAATATGGATAGTTATCTGGCACGGTTTGAACGTTGGCCGAAAGGTCAGTGGTCATTACACCATAGCACATTATTAAGGGGCAAAGCTCTAGATGTTAAATCACGTTTATCGTTGGAAGATGCTCTTGATTATGACACATTGAAGACAGCCTTGCTCAAAAGGTTTTACTTAACCGTAGAAGGGTTCAGGAAGCAATTTAAGAACGGTAAGCCAGAACAGGGGGATACATTTGTGCAATATATCAACAGGGCTAAGAGTTATCTTGATTTGAAATAGGCATAGTTGAACGCACTTATGTAGGCGTGATCTATTTCTTGCTCATGGATCAGTTACAAAGCACTTGCAGTCGTGACTTGTACGTTTTTCTTAAGGAAAATGTCGTTAGCAAAGTACATGAGATGGCAGTGCAAGCTGACTTCTTTGCGGAAGCCAGAGGCGGTACAAAGTACGTAGTACAAAAAGAGAACCGAGACAATAGAGTGAAAAGTGAGAATCGTAACACAGGTTATGAGAGGAAGGTGAGAGGTCAAGGTGAGAGATATCGAGGCAATGACAGATCTCGCAACTATGGTAGAGAGATAAGTGGCGACAGAAGTATAGATAGTAGTAGGGAAAGGTACATAGACAATGACAGACGTACCATTACATGTTGCCATTGTGGAGGTCAAGGCCATATAGCTCCAAACTTCCCAAGAAGAGGTCACATGCATCGAGCTGCAGCCCTGGAGGAAAGTGATACGGGTGCCTATGAGCAAAAGAATGTAAGATTTGCAGGCACAGGCGACGAACCAGAAAAGGAGGATGCAATACACAGAGTCAGGAGTAGAGGCAGGAGCAGTGGTAGAGGGCGCTATCACCACCATGGAAGAAGCAGAGGGCGCCCCTTTCCCCACCTATAGATCAGGGTAATTTTTGTATTGTAGAGGACAACCAGACCAATGAAATCACTATGATATGCGCAGGTAAGGAAGTTGACCAGAGTCCGAAGATTACAGGATGCAAATTTTCCAGTGCGAAATTACCAGTGGCAGAAGGTTTGATGAATGGGAAAGTGGTGACTGTGATGCATGCTACAGGTTGCACGGGCGTAGTAGTGAGAAAGGAACTAGTACATCCTGATCAGTTTCTGAGGAGAGTGGCCACATGTATGCTTGTAGACAAGAGATGCTTGAGTGAAGTACCTGTAGCGAAAAAATAACCATTGACTCCCCATTTTTCAAAGGAGAGACCGAAGCACTATGCATGGAAGAAACTATGTACAATGTAACGATAGGGAACATAGATGGGTCACAACTTCCTGTACTGCATGATTTCAAAGGCGCGATCACGTTAGCAGTTGAAACGCGTTCACAGGTATTGAAGCGCGATTAATCGTATCGGAAACTGCGGGTACCAGAAGCTGTATCGCACGTTTCACGTAGTGAGTTCAAAGAACAACAAACAAGCGACATTACGTTAACGTCATTGCACACTAACGCAAATTGAAACGTGAAACATTCTAAGAACGGTAACGTTACGTCATTCCTGTACCGAAAAGATTTACTGTATCGACAGTTTGAGACGACAGGTAGCAAAAGAAAATACTATCAATTAGTCGTTCCGGGAAAACTTAGACAGACCGTGTTAAAGGTAGCACATGAATCTATTATATCAGGGCACTTAGGAGTGAAGAAAACAACAAATCGCGTGTTGGCAGAATTGTTCTGGCCTGGCGTGTCCGGTGACACGATACTGCAGGTCATGCGACATTTGTCAACGAACAATCTCGAAGGGTCATGTAATAAAGGCACCGCTGGGCAACATGCCACTAATTGACACGGCATTCAAACGCGTAGCTGTAGACATCGTAGGACCGATTTATCCAGCAACGGATAATAAAAATCGGTATATCCTAACGCTGGTAGATTACGCCACACGATATCCAGAGGCAGTACCATTACCGAGTATCGAAGCAGAACGAGTAGCTGAGGCACACGTATACATGTTCAGTCGATTAGGAATTCCTGAGGAATTATTGTCTGATTGCGGATCTCAATTTACGTCGAACGTAATGGAGGAGGTCAGTAGGCTGTTATCACTGAGACAACATACTACTACTCCCTACCATACTATGTCCAACGGGTTGGTAGAGAGATTTAACGGTACATTGAAGCAGATGCTTAAACGCATGGCGAGCGAGCGTCCCAAAGATTGGGATAAGTACATTAACGCGTTGCTGTTCGCGTATCGCGAGGTTCCACAGGAACATTCTCCACATTCTCCCCATCGAACTACTCTATGGGAGAACAGTCAGAGGTTCTCAAGTGTTCTCAAGGATCTGTGGTCTGAGAAGGAACTTGATGAAAACGTTGAAACTACATACCAGTACGTACTGGATCTCAGACAGAAACTCGAGCAAACCTGTGAAATCGCGAGAGAAAATCTCAAGAAATCGAGCAAGCGGTACGCGAAGTACTATGACAGGAAAGCGCGTGACCGGAAGTATAAGGAGAGTGACCAGGTGTTAGTACTACTCCCCACTGATAGCAACAAAGTGTTACTCCAATGGAAAGGTCCATACCCGATAGTGGAAGTACTAAATTACTGGGATTATAGGATCGTTATGAAGGGGAAACTGAAATTATTCCATGTCAACATGTTGAAGCGCTATGAAGAGCGTACGCCTCAAAGCCCAGGGAAGGGGATACTAGCCGTCATAAACACGGCGGTAATTGACGCCATAATTGACGGGAACTCGGGTACAGGGGACTGTAGTGCCGATGAGCACATGACGTGTCCTATGGAGACACAGGACTCGATTGACAGGGTGAACTTAGCCCCAGGGTTGTCCAAGGACCGAAAAGTAGATGTACAAAGGGTGCTTAAGGAATTTGACACGTACTGACTGATAGACCAGGGCGCACCCATGTAGAGATTCATGACATTAAAGTGTCCACCTCGGACCCATTACGGATAAAAGGTTATCCCATCCCGTACAAAGTTCGCGACTTCGTCAAAGTTGAGGTCGAAGAAATGTTGAAGTTAGGAGTTATCGAACCTTCTAGGTCCTCATACTCATCACCAGTTATTCTGGTCAGGAAAAAGGACGGAGGACTCCGCTTTTGTATAGATTTTCGTCAGGTTAACAAAGTCACTATTTTTAACGCTGAGCCGATGCCTGAAATTGAGGAAATGTTCTCGAAATTAGCGAAATATAAGTATTTCTCGAAACTGGACTTAAGTAAGGGGTATTGGCAGGTCCTACTCTCAGAGAACGAAAAGCCATATTCTGCTGTTGAAGTACCCCAAGGCCTTTTCCAATTCAAAGTCATGCCCTTCGGAATGGTGACGGCACAAGCTACCTTCTGTAGGCTTATGAGGAAAGAGTTGAACGGTGTCCCGAATGCAGACAGCTTCGTGAATGATATACTCATTTTCACCATCACATGGGATGATCACGTTCGGGCCCTGATGTAGGTTTGGTCCCGATTATCCAGTGCTAATCTGACCGCGAAACCATCGAAGTGCAGCATTGGTTTAAGCGAACTAGAGTGCTTAGGCCATACCATAAGCGTCAAGAAAGAGCTCAGAGCTCACCCAGAGAAGGTTGCAGCTATACAAGAAGCGAAAGGGCATTTTTGGGGTTAGCGGGGTTCTACCGTAAATTCATCCCCAATTTTGCAGAAATAGCTGTCCCACTAACAGATCTCACGAAAAAGGGTCAACCGAACAAGCTTGAATGGGGAGACTCCCAAGACAAGGTTTTCAAAAGCCTGAAAAGAGCGCTAACTAACGATCCCATCCTCAAACTTCAAGAGCTAGACAAGCCGTTCATTTTGAGAACAGACGCATCCGACGTAGGATTAGGGGCCATTTTGTTACAGGAACAAAACGGGGCACAACTACCAATTGCGTATGCTAGCAAAAAACTACTTCCAATGGAGAAAAACTACTCAGTCGTAGAAAGAGAGTGTTTAGCAGTAGTCTGGGGTGTGGGGAAATTCCACAAGTATTTGTTCGGTAAAGAGTTCGTACTCGAGACAGATCATCAACCACTAACGTACCTGAATAAGGCAAAAGTTGCAAACTCCAGGCTGATGAGATGGGCGCTGTTGTTGCAACCTAGGCCTATCGCGTGATGATCAGAGCCATCAGGGGCTCAAACAATGTGGGTGCAGATTATTTGAGTAGGATCTAAGTCGTAGACCACACACCATTCCCGAGATCATGGGGCACAAAAAGTAAATGTTGTGCAGGATTTGTATATATGTATATAGGTGAAAAATGTCGGTAACTCGTGATTACCGCTAAGTGTTTCACACATTTATTTAGGGGGGAGTATTGTCACGAATTGTAGCCGACTGTCTTCTTTATCAGCCATCATTTGTAACACGGGTTACACAATTACACAATACTCGAGAATAATTCTCGAATAACCTTGTAACTACTATCGAATAGGTCTTCGTGTGTGAAATATCGCTCCCGTGGAATACACCGCTGGAGAGAATAGCGCTTTATCCGAAACCGTGCACGGACCACCAGTATTGGATATTGCACCGGTTATATCTGGGCGATTTACACTGTTTATGCAGACTTGGATGCTAGCCTGAATACCGAGTAGGTAATATATACTAATGACTGAATTATTTCAGACTAATTCGCCAGATATCTCAGGAGCTAGACTGACGGTTAGAACATTAGTCCACTTACGCAACATTGTAAGCACGGAGATTTTATATTGACAGGCGAACAAAAATAGGAAACATGTGAGCTAGAGTATGCATATAAACTATCACAACCTTATTCTAGCGGTCGGACATTCAAACATTCTTGTGAACACTTTGGGTCACAAGCCTTCACTGGGAACTGTCCCAGCCAGTCAGGCAGCCAGCCAGGCAACCAGCGACGGCACGTCTATCGGGTGTTCTTGCGTAGAACCAGTACGCTGCACCGATACTATTCTGGGGGTCCACTACACGACACCGTGTACCAGCGGTGACTCTGATCCGTGTGGACCAAGGGCGTAACGAGCGGGGTATTATTTCGGTGACGTCATTCCGTCCAAGGACGAGATGAATCTCGAAGGACGTCCACCCATGTGATATATTGGCCCCATCCGCCCACGTTGTCGATTATAAGTAATTTAACATAATGACGTCATATAACGTCACCCTCATTATGGCGGAAACCTGAGTTGGATGATAGAAACTTTAAGTCCGTATCTTGAACATGAGGAACATTGTTATACGATACTTAACCGTTCGAGAATCGTGACTGCCTTGGTTGTGTGGCTGAGCTTTGGAGAACCCATCGAGAGGACGTTGTCCGTACTGTCTTGAATATTCATTATTTGTGTACATCATTATTTGTAAATACATCATCATGGTAACTATTATATATACCTTGTTGTCTCTTCCCACAACGTGCTTGGTGTTCCGACACAACAATGAACTATCCCAGTGTCACCCTGGCGTGACACCCTATATAATAACCTACTGAGTGGGCATGTACCTTTAAGCGGAGGTGCATTCTGTATAAAGGGCATATAAATAGGTGTACATTCTACTCATCGTACACACTAATTACCAGTGCGAATTGGCGTATTTTACGCAATTATTTTAACTCAATACGCATTGATTATCAAAGGTGGGAGTACAAAATCAAGGTGTATTATCACGTGGTTATACCAAAAAACAGCAGTGGCTGAAAGTGTTGAAATCTTGAAAGTATTATTTGATATTTTCCTTAATATGAAACGGATTTTGATGAAATATGGCGCAGAAAACGCGTCTTCATGAGCTGCATTTGTTGGTCCATGGAGTTTGACACAGACTTATGTCGTTTTTGCGAAGAATCGATTTCAGTGTCAGAGACACGGAAATCGATTCTTCGCAAAAATGACATAAGTTTGGGTAAAAATACAGAGACCACCAAATGCAGCTTAACAAGACGCGTTTGATGCGCCATATTTCATCAAAATCCGTAGCGTAATAATGAAACTATACAATAATACGTACTTTGAATCAAATGGATTCTGGAAATTTCAATACGTGTTGTTGTTGTTAGTACCACGTGATCATCCACCTTGAAAATGTGCACAGCAATGTGAAAATATGCATTGATTTTGAAATTGAGTAGTGAAAATATTGTCATAAAGTTTAAAATTCACTTAGTGAATGTTTATTTTTTTTACATTTTTTTTATTATTTGTTCCCTATTTAGTAATGAAGAAAATCAATAATCCATTTGTAAAAGTAAAATATGCAATGGTTTTGAAATAAACGGTATAGTACGCTTTAGACACAAAGCTTATCTGGAGCTCTGTAATGAGACCTTATGTTTTGCTTCTTTCTTTTATTAGGAAAAATATAGAGAATAGTACAGGGATCCTCAAGATTATCGGACAAAAATGGCAGTGTTTTAACGATATTTTTCTTAAAATAGCAGCTACGGGCATACAATTTTCACAGAACAAATCCTCGTTTCTTGCTTTCTAGGCTAAACTATTTAGCAAAATGTGCCATCTTTCTCACTTAAAATTGGGTCAGATTGTCGTAAGATTGCCCCAAAATTAACATCGACAATCAGTTTTCCGGACAAACGTATAATAGTCTTATTACTTCTATTCTCACATTGAAATCATAAGTTTATTGCCTGTAGACCAGTGCAATCCGAATTGTGTAGTTCTGCAGAAATATCACTCACATTTCACTTCTTGGAAAACGACATATATATAGAATGTATTGTATTTATAGAACAACTCGGCAATGACGTAATGGACGCACTCGACTGTGCCCCCCGCGCGACTTTTGACGTTGTAAACAACTTGTGGACAGAGTTGGGGAATGTTTTCAGCAAATATTACACTAAAATGTTTACCATGGCGATATATGCTTCACACTGGTATGGAAACAGCAAGCAGCTGCATGACTTATATGTATTCGTTGCAATATCGGATCAAAACAATGCGTTTAAAGGTACATGCCCACTCAGTAGGCACAACTAATCTTTAAATCAGAGACGTCATTTGAGCCATGTTCTTGCAAAATAAACATTTATTCACCATTACCCACGTATTGATTGGCATTATTATGCATTTTATATCAGACGTAACTTTCCACACTGATATCAGGGGCGATAACCGTGTTTCGTTATGTGCAATTTTCATACTTTATAATCTGTCGAACATATTATTTGTTCCGGTGATGCATTTAATTAGTATAAATAATTAAAAAATACCATGCCTCATTTGCATATGAAAATAGCCTGATACCAACGCGCGTCACTATCAGTAAAATAAAGATTAGTAAATGATTATACCTGAATAGCGGCCACTCGTAATCTTTGGAACTGGTGGAATAGTGACACAAATATACAGTTATTTAATTCCTATAAATAACATGTTGTGCCTACTGAGTGGGCATGTACCTTTAATTGACAGGTATTTTCATTTTTCCGATAGACTGATTGTCCGGATAACTGGTATGACCCCTGTAGGTTAGTGCCGTGAATGGGAAAACATAGCTGACAAGGCTTATGCAACGGGATGGGGGAGGCTCTCCATCACGTTTCCGTGCCGCGCCAGATATGTTTTCCAATTCACGGCACTAACCTACTATTCTATTTATCACGTCAACATTGTAAAACAACATTTAAATCAACTTAATTTAGTTAGTTTAGGCTTCAAGCGCGAGATAAGTTAGAGCCGAATTGCATCAACCACTCCTTTGCGCTCACAACATAGTTCGATACTTTATGGTTGTAATAATCCCTTAATGAACAGCCATGACAGTAAATTGATCAATACTTGTTTTAGCATTTAGGTACTTTACTCATCGAAATGTTTACAGAATAATCTTATCATGTTACAACGATTTTGTTTCTATTCATTTCATCGTCCATGGATGATAGAAGCCAACAAAAAAAGATGGCGGCTTTGTAAATTAATCCTATTTAGAATGGTGACCAGCTGCATCAATGCGTCCATAATTAACCAGTACAATATGTATACTGCAGGCGGGTTTAACAGATGTATGTTCTGTTGATACTACGGGGCGCCAAGTGGGACATGGCTCAATTTTGTCAACAAAATTCATTTTTGTGCCACAAAATTCAATTCTGTGTCACAAAATCCACAAAACTCAATTCTGTGTCACAAAATTCAATTCTGTGTCACAAAATTCACTTTTGTGCCACAAAATTCACTTTTGTGTAACAAAATTCAATTCTGTGTCACACAATTCAATTCTGTGTAACAAAATTCAATTCTGTGTCACAAAATTCAATTCTGTCAATTCTGTGTAACAAAATTCAATTCTGTGTAACAAAATTCAATTCTGTGTCACAAAATTCAATTCTGCACACGCATGTAAGAAGGAATACCATTGGTCAGAAACTGCACTGGAGAAATGGGTCACGGTCGCCGATCTACACATTCAATGTCGATGATTCATTTCTCATTCTGCCGATGATTCATTTCTCATTCTGCCATTTTGCTTCAACTATCTCCAAACAGTCAAACGTTGACAAACCCATTCGTATTTAAACTCATTTACGTTATAATTGTACACATAATTCATGTACATGTAGATCTCCCGCGAGTACTGACGTCATTTATTGTGTATCGCAAGGTACATCTGCCCCAGTTAAATCAATAATACATGCGCTGTGGCCTGTGTTCTGACTGCTGTCTGTGTTTATAAACAGAATGTGTGTATTGGGCTATTTGAGGAAACCATTTGTAGTATTTGTGTAGATACCATGGATACTAAGATGGTGTATACTGTAAATAATGCATGTAGACACATAGTTGCGAACACGTAACTTCGCAACTAGTAGACACAGATCCAATACCATTTGTTTCACAAGGTTATATCTACTGTTAGAATACGACGTCATCTAATGTCATTTTCGAGCATAAAACGTTACCTGATAAATAGAATACCAGGCTAGCGTATTTTAATATCAAGTTTATCAGGCTCGGCTCGGAAACGGTAGGAATTCCTCGGCAAGCCTCGGAATTCCTACGCGTTTCATAGCCTTGCCTGATAAACTTGATATTAAAATACACTAGCCTGGTATTCTCTATATATGGGCATGCTCTCAGGTCTAGCTATGTCCCGGCTACTTTATGTTTCACCCTGTTTACATAATTGAGGGAAAATTCCGAATATTTTTTTTATTTGTCCTTCAAAGTATATATGCTTATATGGTGTGACCACTCATTTGTAATCATAATATAACCAACATAACTGTCCATAAAGAAGTATAATATTGATATATTGGGTTATATTTTCGCATTGAAATATTTAAACCTGCAAGTGTACTCCACCATCTAGTAAAATGGACTAAGACCGATCTCAACCAATCAACGTAGAGATGACATAGACTATCCTACGCAAACTAATTGTTGTGGACAAAAATGAATTCTGTCCCACAAAACTGAATTTTCTTCACAAAACTCAATTCTGTCTTACAAAATTGAATCCTTTATAACAAAAATGAATTTTGTATACGAAACGTATGCAGAATTTAATTTTGTGACACAGAATTGAATTTTGTGACACAGAATTGACAGAATTGAATTTTGTGACACAGAATTGAATTTTGTGACACAGAATTGACAGAATTGAATTTTGTGACACAGAATTGAATTTTGTGACACAGAATTGAATTTTGTGACACAGAATTGAATTTTGTGACACAGAATTGAATTTTGTGATTTTTAGTGTTACAAAACTCAATTTTGTACACATAATTAACCTGTCCTGCATGGCGCCCCGTAGATACGTTATATGTTGTCACCAACAATGTGAAATTACAGCTTCTTGTCAACGAAATATACTGTGAAAATTCACCAGACCCATCCATTTTCATACACCAAGTTGCAGTTCCGCTGCCATCTTTCATCCGGGTTACACCACATGTAAACAAACCGCAATTTCCGATATTTCCGTGCTGTCACAGCTGTCAGACGGAGATAGTTTTTGCCTCGGTTCTCCATACTCAACGTATAATCTGGTATGTTTTGCTGACATTTACTTTTTTAAATGACTATGTTATATTATCTAAATGGAAATACTCGTCCCAGATACACTAAACTGGTTCACGAGATGTTTGAAGTGAACACACTATTGACCGGTTCACGTTTAGTACCAGTGGCCGACACCCACATATTCTGCTTATCCTATTGAATATGTAAATATGATGTATAACATTTATTGCTGAATGTAATATTTCGTTCAGCAAACAATAATTTCCATTGAGTTATTCCGTTTTCATGTTCAATTAGCTACACAAAACCATTGGTAAACACTAGGCTTAGTCCTAAGACAGAATTTGACGTACAATGGAATTAAATTCCTTAGGTGGGGATATCACATGTACCAATGTGTACAGTAGAATAGCGAATCAGATCTTATTCACACTTTATCTGTTGATTATGATACATTTTCTTTACTTATTTGGTATAAACATATGTATTAACTGCATACGTAGTAGTTTGGATTGGATTGAAAGCTTATACAACTTATTGAAATCCTCTCCAATACATTATGCAACATTTACATTGGCGACTTGTGAAGTGATTACAATACATTATTCATACATGTACACGTACACGGTTAACTATGCATGCACAATAGTGTAAGATACCAGTATTTTTCATCTAGGTATGAAATATACAATTTTCTACTTACTGTGTCATAATATCAAACATTCATTTTATTTTATTCATTAAGACAGAAATGCTAATCAGTCAAAACAAAGCAATTTGTTGCTCTGGTAACTTACCATCAAGAATAAAGATGTTAAATCTACTGATTTTATAACTGACTTAGTATGAGAAAATAAGGGAGTGGGATATTGGTAAGGTAAAAATAAAAAATACGAAAAGAAAGAAAAAGAAAAGGAGACAAATAAAATTTGCAGATACACAAACAAAGGGATTGCAAAATAAAATGCAAGGAGGGGAATCAAGACAAACAACATTTTACATATTTGGAAGCAATCAGGCTTCTCAGCTAAACGGTATTCAGAAACGTTTGGACATGTCAATATACACTGCTTTCACATAAATGAATGTCAGTATTATGAAATGAACATATTTCAACAGCTCTGAACTCTGATATAAATGTACAGATGTAAAGTGCATTGGAAAGGCAATATTTATTTTTCTAGTCCTACTAAAATGATAAAATGTATTTCAGAACTACACGTTTGTTTTACTTTTACAATACTGACATTTCTTTCACTTGAAAAATACAGAAAATATGTCACAATTAACAGCTAAATTGCGAATTAGATGTGATTCCCTACTCGGCAAGGGAAACCTATGGAGGGCACCGTAACTCTGGGTACGAACGATACAAAAGAGTATTCTGCAGAGTTACTTCCTGCAACTAAATGTATACAAGTGTGGATATACTGTCAATATATATTTATGGAATAAATAAATAAGCTTCATCCTGAGTGAATTAGATATAGAAGTTTAAAATTAGACAGCAACTTTATGAATGTGTCAAATTATCCTGGTGTTGACTGTCAGCCCACATACATCGATACACTATTCAACAGGAGCTAGTTTCACTAAACTTTGTACGATAAAAATGTTCAAGTTATGCATATTTTGATAAGTTTACTCCACACATGAATGTGGCGGACTACATGTACATTGGGGTCACTGAACCTGAACAAATCCACCAAAGAATTCTCAAAATTGTCTGCTAATGCAAATTTTGTTGTCGATTTAAGTTTTGCGCTTACAAACTTCTTAGTCACACACATTTTAGTGAAACAGGCCCCTGGGGTCTTAATTCCAACATTTCCTTGCATTCTACCCCAGGTCTTCATCCCACCCCAGTGAAGAAGAGTCTGACCAGCGAAGAAACCAGCGAGTAACAGAAAATATTCATTTTTCTTGTGGAAAAAAATTGGTGGAGGGGGGTTGGGAGGGGGGGGGGGCGTGTACTGTAATAAATTTATACTATAAAAGGTAAACCTCTCCCCTTTTTCCGGGCTCGAGACCGGCATGGCATATATAGTAAATACATGGTTAGTGCCATTGAATATAAAATATATTCGGTTGAGCCTTAGACAGCTTTATTGGGGCGAGCTTTAGCGAGCCCCTATAAAGTTGTCGGGGCGAAACCGAATATATTTTATATTCGACGGCACTAATCATGTATTTAATTTATACCGCATACTAAACTTAATTGTTGAACGTACGTGACGTCATCTTTTGACGTCATTCCATCGCCATACGTCACAAATCTAACGACGTCATTCAAAGCAAAATGGCGGCTTCCACGCTAGGTAGATTCGGTATTGTATCTGATTAAATATCCCATTTATTTACGATGAGCTTCAATAATGGCTGGTTTTAGACTACACAGTTGTCATAATAAGCATTACAATCATAATGGACATATCCATGCCGTTGGTTACATCGCATATACTGTACAAATGGACAAAATTCAGCTGAACCGACAGCGATTTCGATTTTAAAATTCGTTGCCATCTTTAATTTGCTGTTGAGACTGACCAATCAGAGGCCACGGTTACGGGTTAAAGGTGAACAAATATAGGCAAAAACGGCACTTCATGTATATTAGGCTACTTCAAGTATATTAGGTTACTTCAGATATAAACAACATTTATTCAACCCCCTTTATTATGATACATGGAGCAATGTAGCAGATGGTGTAATACTTTGCATATATGCAAACACATCTGTTAATGAGCTGCACCAAGGCAGGGTTATTTTCCTTTTAGGTGTCAGTGTTTAGTAGAAGAATCAATTACAATGCACTTAATGTATGTACTTGCAAAATCTTTGGCCAATCTCCCAGATTTAACTTCATGCCATAAGATCACATAATCTGGCTGACCATCAGCACGCACTCGCGCAAATTTCTCGTAGAAAACTATGAGGCGGCTTACAAAAAAACTCACTTCAGTTGACAGCTTTGGTAAAAGTATGACTTTTTTGCATATCGACTGTATAAACATTAAAAGTGGCAGGAATCTCATTCTGATACTCTGTACGAGCTTTCGTGTATGCAATTTCATGGGCACGACCACCAGCACATACTTCGCATGTGTCTGAATCATGATCGTTATTAGTACAGTATGCATTGCGATGCTGATCATAAGTCAGACAGGACTCAGATGTTATCAAAAGTTATGAGTTCGGATTCAAATACATTCCTATAAAGTTCAAAGGAGATATTCTGATATTTTTCACAAAGATCCAGCCACATTGCAGATATTGTTAAACCTGGCTCTAAATAACGCCTAAGTGGAGCATGGTTGATTTTGTAATGGCTAATAACAGGGTGATAGGAGTCGATGTGTTCTTTAATTAAGCCCCTATCAAACTTATTCGGAGGGACATCCCAGCAAACACACAACGTAATTGCAACGCTGTAAGTACGTTGCATCTAGGTTGCGTCTAGGTTGCGTTACACACAACGTTCATACAACGTTGTTGCAACGTTGCATATAGGTTGCGTCGTACGCAACGTGTACACGACGTTTGTAGAACGTTGCGTTCTGGTTGCGTACGTTGCATTCAGGTTGCGTTGTATGCAACGTCCAAGCTACGTGCTATGCAACGTTGTAAGCACGTTGCATCTAGGTTGCGACTAGGTTGCCTTACACACAACGTTCACACAACGTTGTTGCAACGTTGCATATAGGTTGCGTCGTACGCTACGTGTACACGACGTTTGTAGAACGTTGCGTTCTGGTTGCGTACGTTGAATTCTGGTTGCGTTGTATGCAACGTCCAAGCTACGTGCTAATAACGTTCGGATGGTTGCGATAAATAGAACCAGCACCACGGCATACAATCTACCGAATTTAATATGGAGAATGTCCCTAATCACAAACCGCCAATATTTACACGGATAATCAAAACAGTCTCTGTATCACGTGCTCAGCACGTGAATGCAACGTGACTTTACACTTACAGATATGGGAGTGATAAAATTGGTTTCGCACTCGATATAATGAGATTAAATTCAATTAAAATTACTATAATGTGCGTGATGTCCAATACTGAAGAAAATAGATCAAGTCTGATATCAATTTGTAGGTTTAAATGTTATTGTGCGAAACTAAACCTGCCATATTTGCTGGCTCTGTATCTGTTTAGGCGGCAGGAGATCCATTGTTTTGTTGTTCGCGTATCTTTTGCACCTTTGGCGGTTTTCTACGTGATTTTTCACTACCGAGGCGGGAGAAATTTCTTAATTTAGGTGAACCTCAGTTCAGGTATGATAACAGGGTGTTCTATGATGTGTATGTATTATTTTATCCATATAAACACCTGATTACATGGTCATTCCAATGCAGCATTGGTGGTTGACCCAGTACACTCCCGCCTGCGATTCTCTTACCAAGACCGCAGAGCGCAGCGTAAAGCGGTCATTCTTTCGCAGTTTAAAGAAAAAAAGGAGCGTAAGCTGCAATTAAAAGCGGAGCGCAGCGCTAACTGCGCTATAAGTATTGCAATTTCGCAACCAACTCTTTGGACAGCAGTCACATGATTGCAGTCCGATTGTGGTCCAATTGCAATTAATGGGAACGCGAATTGCAATCCTGCGCTCCAGGAATCGCAATTCGCCTGGTAAGAGAACCGCAGGCCACTCTGTAAACGGTGGTAACCAGTAGCCGTGGTACTCGGTATACCCAATCCTCATAAATTCGAACCGCCTCATAAATTTGTTTTCACATTCAGCAACTTTTAAAATGTGCATTTTGTGACTGGAACCATTTTGAGATGTCCTAAAAACATCATTATGAGAAAAAAAAATGAAAACAATATTGACAAAGTAGAAGATATGGTACACAAAAACCTTCTATTCAGCTATCCAAACTTGACCAAATTTGCCTGGCCATTATTAAAACTTATTTTTTTGACACATATAAAAATAACGTTGCTGGGAAGTTTAAATGATAAATCTTGTGTACTTGTTTTCGGCGCAAATTTTTTTTCTCACAGATTTGTGAACTGCAAGTAACGTCACATCTTTTGAGTGGGTCGCTCGCTTACTGGCAAGACTTCTCAAAAAAAATCTCATACATGTATATGGGAAAAAAAATATTTTTAGAAGTCCAGTGTTCCTCTTTGCCATTTTGGGAATGGGGCCCGTGGTTTTGAAATTGGGAAAAATGCGTCGTAAACCCTCAAATTGGGAAAATCGCGACGAAAACCGAGTAAGCGAAATTGTCTGAGTATATGCATATAAGCAAGAAAATAGGGGCAATTGATCTCTGAAGTACTTTCTATGGACAATTATGTGACATAATAGAGACAGTATTGACAATTATGTGACATAATAGAGACAGTAAAAGTAAAAAAATTAAAAATTTTCTCAATTGGTATTTTTTTTATTTCAACTGGAAAAAAACATACTTTTTGGCATTGGGAATGGGGCAGAATTTTGGTCCCAAAAATGGCCAAAAAGGAACACTGAAGTCATATAATTATGTGAAAATGAATATTAAAATATAGTATACATTGTACATTATGTATCTCAATATGTAAAAAACGGGGAGTAATGCATTGTTTTTCACCGTGAAAACCATATGTATGACAAGCGAGGTAATTTAAACAATTCAGTGCAGTTTCAGTAACGAGAGAAAGCTTAGAATAGTAAAGTACCGTGTGCATAGGAATAATTTCGCAGATTCCTTCGGACAAGACCAAATACAAGTTTTAGAAATACAGTTTTTGTCGCGCCCGCTGACAAGCGGAAAGCGCGACATAGTCGGCACTTTGGCGTGCGTCCGCGCGTGCGTCCGCGCGTGCGTCCGCGCGTGCGTCTGCGTGTGCGTCCGCATTAAAGTTTTTCGGCAAGCCCATGAGCACCGAAGGTGCTCCCATGACACCGAAGGTGATCAAGTAATATCGGGTATTATCGGATTTGCGTATTAAAGTTTTTGTGAGCACCGAAGGAACGCCCATGAGCACCGCATGTGCTCCCCCGAGCACCGAAGGTGATCGAGTGTTTTATTTTGTCTTCGTTGTTCAAGCAAGCGCCGAAGGCGCGCCCATGAGCACCGCAGGTGCTCCCCCGAGCACCGTAGGTGATCGAGTATTATCGGGTATTACTATCAATGCCTCGCAAGGCGCGACATGCTGGCCATGGCCATCTCGTTATCATAGCGACAGCTAAATTTACTTGCATAGCCCCGTCAGTAAGAATGTGTATGTAATGTCTCTGCCTGTCAGCATGTTACAAAGCAACTTGCATGTGCCTGAAATATTGCATGTCTGTGTTTCAGAATGGCAGAAGCTAAACGTAAGCGCGAGGACTTCACCAACAAATGGAAGTGTGCAAAACGTACACTTTCTCGCATGCATAGAACTGAATCCCTCAGTGATGATGACAGTACTATTGCTGATGTTGCGCCTAAAAGGGTTGGTGGACCAAAGTATAAGGTAAATTGCTATTAGTAGTACTATAATCATAGCCCATACACACAATGACTCACACACTTCAATGTAGTAGAAACTCGGAAACTCAGTCAATTATTACAAGTCCATACAAACATGTTTTAAGACAGTTATTTGTGACGCAAATGGGGCGCATCCAATCGCGATTGGTGTTTCGTAACTGTTTTTGGATGAATTGATGGGGGTTGTTTTCTCGATAAGGATTGGTGTAATAGGGGGTATTTCCACAGGCACAGGGCACCAACAACTGCCAGACCACCACCAACAACCCAACTCCAATTCGTGAATTGGGGTTCAATCGGATTCGTCCAACCTCGATTGGGTGTTCAGTGTGCTTCCAATTCGTGAATTGGGGATGTTGTTGTACTCAACACTGTTGAACCTGATTGCTCTGTCTTCAGATGTTTTGCTGTCTCCGTCCCCGATTGCAACGACTGTTTAGCCTCTCGAAGCTCGACGAGTATTTTATATTGTTTAACTTTTCGGGTGGCAGCCGCCGCCCTCCCAGCTGCCTGCCTGTTTGGGTGTTTATGTCGTGCAACCCCCAACTCCAATCGCGATTGGGTTGGAGGATCAATCGGAGTTGGAAGTGCTGCAATCGGGTTCAACTGCAATTGCGATTGGATCGGGTATTGCTGTTCCGTCACTCTCGCAGGTGTGTCTTGTGTCATCATTTATGATATTAATATTAGGGCTTATAGTTCGTGGGCATATATGTCCAAATTGACAGTGTTTACCCGTGGTCAACGCGGTTGTCAGCGGAGCTAAGTACATTCCAAACTTGTGATAAATTGAGCAGCAGGCTGTTCTAAGAGTGTGACCTATAAAAGGGTCAGTCTCTAGATCGCCAATCAATCCCGCGGTGTTTGGTATAGGGAGAAGTATACTAACGGCGGTTGCGTACAAATGAATAGCCGCCGATCCAAGAGTTTTTGTCATCTCCGCACCTAACCTAGATTCGTATCGCGCATACATTTTATCGATCTCCGCATCTGACATCTTATCCACCTGAAAAACTGAGAGACGCCTACCGAGATAATGCTCCGATTGTCCCCCAGCAACCAACGCAGCTAGTCGCTCTCGTCGCGCCGCATTTTCATTTTCATTCGGAGTCGTTGCACTCAACCCAATCGCAATTGGAGTTGAACCCGATTGCTCTGTCGGAGTTGATGTTTCATTATCTTTCAGGAAAGATACCGTGTTGGCAGTCGGAGTTGAGGTTTCTTCCATTAGCTGATCGAGAAGTTCGTCGCAGTTCATTATTGCAAATTTTCTTAAAATTAATTTAACTATTCTAACAAGTCTCATCACTTTAACATATTGCCAAGCGCACCACCCGATACTTATGATCACCATTATGCTCGCAACAAAGCTCGCAGCGGAGCACCAAATTGTTAACATTGTTAACCATTGTTCAGCATTTGTTCAACATTTGTTAAGCATTTGTTCAGCATTGTTCAGCAATTGCTAAGCATTGTTCAGCAATTGTTAAGCATTTACTCGGTAATTACTCGGCAAGTAATTGCTAATTAATTATAAAATTAATTAATTGATAACTTCGTAAGCAGTTGGTTGATCAGTCTTTAGCAGAAGCTTGGCGTGCTTAGTTTCCGAAAGCATCTGTCGAACCTCCAGGTGCTCCTCGCGCGTTGGGATAACGTCATTCTCTCGAAGACAGTCATCGAATGAGTCTCGGTCCTTGCAGTGAAAGAGGGCGACCCATTTCGTTTGCTCACGCAGATCCTTGAGGACGGCGTTGTACTTTTGAGTGGATATCCAAACGCTTTGCCTAGCATGGCGGCCAGAAAATGCGAGCTCGGAGAGCATGTCCTTCTTTTTGGTCATCGCCGCCTTGGCTGAGCAATCGTCAATCACGTATAGGGTGGGCTCACCCTGGAATCTTTGGTATAAACCACGCAACCAATCGTGAAGTATGTCGATGATCGGTCGGAGCTGCCTCAATAAATGGTAAAAACCCTACAGTCTACCGACGAAACGCTGGTGAAGACGGCCGCCGCTATAGAAACGAGCGATATCAGCGAGGTCCCTCGTATAGCCACCGACGCTATTAACACAGTGGAAACCACGGTCAACGAAATAAACGGCACTAAGTATGACCCACCATTACCTCTTCGCGAACTCCTGGGACTCGATAAGGTTCTGCAAACGGTCCGGGGCGAACTGGTCAATAACCTCTCCAAACGCACGGTGCTGGACGAAAATATCGCGCTAGAAGAAAGATAAATAAAGGAAGCCCGTGGCGATAGAGAATCTACCGAACAAATCAACAAACTCCTGCGGTCGTGCGGGATGAAAGAGAAGCTCGCTTGGAGGTTGTCTCGACTAACCGTGAGGCACTTACCGGCCAATTAAGTCGGAGCCACGAAACAATCTCGAGGGTCCTGCACGAGGACACGACACTCGGTGAGCGTCTTCGCACTCTGTTCAGAGAGAAGGGCGTCACGATAGTAACCATCATCGCAGCTTTCAGCATGATTATATCGACCCTAATTCTATCTATATCGTCTCTATTTGTAGCTGTCAATGCTGGTGCCGCACCAGCACCCGCACCAGCACCCGCACCAGCACCCGCACCATCCGGCGGAGCCAAGGAGTGGGTAAAAAAACAACTAAAAGCTCTCGCCAGTCTCCTGGCCAAATTAGCAGGAAAGTTGGCTGCCGTGCTGCCTGGTTTGATAGGAGGTCTCCTCTCCTTCTTGTTATCTATATTATCAAAAACGGTCGGATGGCTCGCCGAGAATGCTTGGGTTTTAATCGTGGCGATCGCCGCTCTCCTACTATTCTCCGCCAGAGAGTTCCTAAAACCAAAGCGCAATTAGTCCGACCGCCACGAGGGCAACGACGAGCGCTAATTTCTCCTCCTCGTGTGTTATGCTTCCAATCTCGATTGGTGTTTCCACTCCTGTTCCAATTACGATTGGATTAGGGGGACTCGATGGTGCATCCAATTTACGAATTGGGGTGGGTGTATCCAATCCAGCCACGATTGGATGAATTGGGGGTTTTATGAAATCTTTTTCAAATTTATTTGAATTTTCACCTCCGCTCCCGATCATCTTGGATGGGAGCTTGATGATACTCGTGTTCACGTTCCCGTTGCGGCCGATTTTTTGATTGGTGGTTGCGACTACGATCTGATTATTGTAACCGTCAACCGGGTCGTCTAGTAGTATCATATTGCTCGGCGCCATATAAAGACCTATTCCAAATGCGTAGTCTACCGGTGTGCGGGCAGTCTGCAAAACGTCTTGATAATTCTGGATCGCCTTCTCCAGGTCCACCCTAGCTGAGATGGCGTCCTCTATAAGTGCCAAGAATTGTTTTTGTGCATCAAACGCCGTTCCCGTGCCCAGTATAGAACTGCGAGTTTGCTTCTGTGCGCCGAGGATGGCCCAGACGTACGTGCGAATGGAGTCGTTGAGGCGAGTAACCCCGGCCTGCGTGAACCCTAGACCCGTATCTAACATAAATGTACCCCACGCGTCCTGAACCTCAGCAGCCTGCTGTATGTAATCGACGTGAGCCCGTTTCGGAGGTAACATTTTACAAGAAAACACGCCACAGTGCCGACCTCCAGACACTTCCGGCCCGAAGGTCATCGTCGCGGGGTCAAAATTCCCGGCGTTCCGACTGACAATGTGGTCGCCGGAGTGATCATGTCTAAAATCAGTCTGCGTCCAATTCCCGGACTGGACCCGAATGAGAACGTCCCCGAGGCCGGTGCTGGTAGGAAATGCTTTCTGTCTCCAGTCCGCGTCTTTTGAAACGTTAAATTCGTTACACAGTCTTTCGAACGCCTTACGGTCGTATGCGCTGGAAATGGGATCCCATCCGTCGTCTTGAGGTAGTGAAATACCTAGTTCTTTGAGAATCCTCCTAATGGTGTAATACACGTGAAAGTTGTAGACACTTCGGAGCATGACATTCTTGGATGCCAGATGGTCTTGATGTGAAACTCCACATCCGGCCGTTGCGCACCATACAGCGAAATTTAGCTGGTTCTGCCAAAACTGCATCGGTGTTGCTTTCCACCCGTTTACCGCCTCCATCGTAGTAATCTTGGGCAGCCTATATTTCTCAAACGTGTTAGGGAAATTGGTGGTAAAGCCACTTTCCGGTCTAACTGTTACGGTTGGGTGTACAAGGTGGTTAACAACGTCTTGTTGTGTGTATTTACCTCCGACCGCGTACTTTGCATTAGAATTAAAGCTAAATGCTTGGGTATCCATTGAAAGATATTATTATGTTTGCTACTATCACTAATGTTCAAAAAGAGAGTTGTGAACTTCAAAAGTCAATCGACAACTGCTGCGGAAAACGCCGGGTAGGCCTCAGATCGATCACGTTCACGGTCGGGTGGAAAAACATTGAAACGCTCGAGTTTTTCTTAGGAGATGTTGGCGAGCGTGCTATAGTACCTCATGGCCTTTGGAGTTTCGGAGATCTCCAAGCTTTTGTCGCGTCGAAGATTCCTGGTGTAGTCACTCTCGCAGTCTCGAAAGCCACGGGGCTTGCGACATTGACCGTTGAGAAAATTTTAAAGATCTCACCGGGGTTGGGCTCACTGTTAGGATTTAAAATAACACACCCTGCCAACAATGATGGGATGTTTGATCCGGGCGAGCACGTCGGCACGACCCCAGTAAACTTCGCCGTCACGAAAACTCTCGGGGTGCACCTGGATCGGGTGAACACATCGTACAACACGGTAGACGGCACTCCCAGCACATTACTGAAAACCGTGCCCGCCAGCGACTGTTTCTTTGGCGAGACCCTGACCTTAGACTTCCCACACCCCGAGATGAAAGTTTTGGAATCGGGACACATCCACGAGTTGAAGATTTCTATTCTTGTTGATAAAGGGCGAGAGTTGAAGAACGATTACCCGATTTCGGTCGTTCTAGAAATTTCAAATTAATTAATTTTATAATTTTTTAAAATTAATTAGAATTAAACGCATGTTCGTATATATATATATATATTATCAACATTATTGAAAATGAGTATATACGGACCAGGTAGTTCTTCCAATTCCAATCGGGATTGTGTGACAAATTCAAAGAATTTGGAACCGACAGAAGGGGGATTCATCCCGACAGAGGGCGACTTTTTAACTACCCAAAAAACAAAGGCCTTGATCAATAGAACTATATCGGTGGCCACGGACGAGATTCACAAGAGTCTACTATCACAACTTAGAGAATATGCCCTGGCTGTGAATACACAAAGTCGTGAAGAAACGCATACGGAACTAAACGAACTAGGCGAAAAAATAAGCGAATTTCGAAAAGAGGCACGGTTGGGGATTGAGGGAGTCCGAACGGGTGTTGATAAAGTCCGAGAAGACCACCAGGCGGACCTTACAGAGGCTTATGATGCGTTGCGCTTAAAGGACTCTCTCATCAGCGAAGCGACACTTACCAAACTAGGAAAACAAATAACCAAATTTCGAAAAGAGGCCAGGTGGGATATTGATAAAGTCCGAGAAGACCACCAGGCGGACCTTACGGAGACGTATGATGCGTTGCGTTTAAAGGACTCTCTCATCAGAGAAGCGGCACTTACTGAACTAGACGGAAAAATAACCAAATTTCGAAAAGAGACCCGTTCGGGTATTGATAAAGTCCGAGAAGACCACCAGGTGGACCTTGCGGAGGCATATGATGCGTTGCGCTTAGAGGACTCTCTCAGCAGAGAAGCGACACTTACTGAACTAGACGGGAAAATAGCAGAATTTCTGAAAGAGACCAGGTCGGGGGTTGAGGGGGTCCGAGAAGACCACAAGGAGGCCATTGCGGAGGCTTATGGGATGTTGCGCTCAGAGGACTCTCTCAACAGAGAAGCGGCACTTACTGAACTAGACAAAAAAATAACCGAATTTCGAAAGGAAGCCCGGTTGGGGGTTGAGGGGGTCCAAACGGGTATTGATAAAGTCCGAGAAGACCACAAGGTGGCCCTTGTGGAGGTTTATGGGGTGTTGCGCTCAGAGGACTCTCTCATCAGAGAAGCGGCGGTTGCTGAACTAGACGGAAAAATAACTGAATTTCGAAAAGAGGCCCGGTTGGGTGTTGAAAAAGCCCTAGAAGGCCACCAGGCGACCATTACGGAGGCTTATGATGCGTTGCGCTTAGAGGACTCTCTCATCAGAGAAGCGGCACTTACCGAACTAGACATGTTCGTAGAGCCGCGACCAAAGCTCTCGAGGAGGCCTCCGAAAATATTCGTGCTGAGGCCCATACCTCTATTGGGGGCTTGCTGGATTGTTGAAAACAATGAAAACGCAAAAACGTGTAATAACAGTTTGGGCTGAGAAGCGGGGCTCATTGGTTGAGGGGCTCCCTGAATATTCGTTCGGTGCCAAAGCGAGTAATAAATATGGGGGATACACCATGACACCGAATGGCGGTCTGCTCGGTTAATGCTAATGGTAAACCTGTGGGCGCGGTCACGATAAATCTCGTAGTAGATGGGGAAGAACGGGGGTTTGGAGTCAATAAACTCGCTGGAGATATTTCATCGGTGGTTTTGTTCTCCGGTGATGATCTAATTAGACTTTCCGAAGGTAGTGTTATTAACTTTGTTACGAAAATCGCTGACCCAGCGAGTTCTTCCACTATTGTCTCATTGTTAATTGAACTTAATTTGTAAATACTAATATATTGAAAATCATGAACGAATCACCGCTTCCAATTGTCAATACCACTCCATCAACACTGTATCCAATTAACGAAAGAAGTTCAGATTTTAGGTTGAATAATATATTTTAGTTAGAGAATATAGAAATAGAAAAAGACACGCTAAAAAATATAAGCGCGCGGCGAATATAGCCGAAACATCTAGTACGGTTCTGGCAAGTTTATCTGTAATGAGTGGTGCGGGTACTGCTGCAACACTATCTACAATTGTAACGGTTCCACTTGCAGGGGTTTTGAATGGAATTACCGTTTTATCTGGAATACTTTGTATGGTAATTAGGGCGTCGGGTGGAAAACTCGAGAAAAAATGTAGAAAATATGATAGAATATCCGTTCTCGCCAGGTCTAAGAAAAATAGCATCGGCGTTATAGTGTCCAAAGCGTTGGCCGATAAGAAAATATAAAATTTAGAGTTTGAATCCGTGGTGGAAGAAATGGGGAGATATGAAAAATTAAAAAATGATATTAGAATCAAAGCACGCGCCACCATGCCCAAGCTTGAGTGTACTGATTGGGATAAATTTAGGGTAAAACTTGGAGATAAAGTCGGAGGAAATTAATATTTTTATTAAATAATTAATTTTATAATTTTCTTTAAATTAATTATAAAATTAATTATATTGGTGCAGTAAACAATTTATTAATTAATTTTAGGAAAATTATTAACAATTTAAAAAAAAAAAAAAAAAAAGTTTTAGGTCCCACCGAGGCTCCAACCCGCGCCAGCAAAACCCTTCTGGGTCCACCCCCGCTAAGCCTTCACTTAAATCTCTTCTCTTCTCTTTTTTTCGGCTTAGCGATGTGTGTTACACTCACATCTCCTCCACCCCATCATTGGACCGATACCGCAGACCCCTCCTCTTCGTTACCTCCATCCGCTATAATGTGTAGAGCGGCCAGAGTGAAGTACATGTGGCGAAACCTGTCTCACTTTTGAGATTACTGCTAGCGTCCCAGCAATGTATATATGTGTTTATTTCTTATATATAAACCTAACTTTGCTGGTGGAAATAAAAAAAAAATGGTATTTATTATTAATTAATTAATTTATTATATTAATATGTTTTCTATATAATAGGGGGTGTTCAGCTTTAAATTGTAAATATTTTTTACAAAATTAAATAACGAATTATCCCGGAAATTCGTGAACTATATAACCCTCAATAAGTGTTTATAAACTGTGTACACACCACCTGTGTAAATCGATAGCCCGTTTACATACCATCGATAAGGCTATAAATAAACCGTGTGTGTAGTATATATTACAGTGTGTTTATTTTCCATCCCGGAAGATGTAATCGTGTAAATCTCTCTATAAATGGACACTCAATATACGTGTAAGGTGGGACACCTAATTTACATGTTCATAACGCGTGTGATTGGAACATTGTCGTCTGGTTGGTGTTGTGATTACAACATAAATTAATTAGTTCTGTTCAATAATAATTTTTCAATATCTTTATAAGCGATATCGTATAAACGTATATTCGTAAACGAATCGTTGGGTTTTAACAATTTTATATAATACACCTTAGTTTCATATCCGATACGCATTATCCGTCTTAATGTTTGTATTTGCCTCTTGTATAGTTCGCATAATTGTCGGTATAATATTGTAAATGCAACATTTTTATCGGAGCGTAATAAATTACGCTGATATTTCATGTATTCGATATCGCCTAGTGTTTTCATTTTATAGAATTTATATATAGGACTATAACCCCCGTATTCTTCATAAACTTCTTCAACACAGGCATTAAAAGCTTTCAATTCCAATTGTATTGTATTATCCATTTTCTCTAATAATATTGGTAGTGTTTTTTCTGTTCAATTTCCAATTTTATAAAATTAGTTTGATAATGTTTTTTTTACAGTGTTTTAATGCTGTATAAACACCGTGACTTATCAAAAACTACACATCAGATCGATTCTATCTTTCTAACTGATTTTCCGATTTGAATTATTACTAAACGATAATACTTGCGAGCACGTAATCCCTTGCTAACCATTCGATGAGTAGCCTGAGTGCCACCGCATGGTGGACATAGCAATGACTCGGCTTTGGTCCCTACCCCACAATGCCGACATGGGCGAGGCGAAACGGAACCTCTTCGCATCCATGCACGGTGATGTTTGCAATATTCGTAAATACCGGTGCGATGACACCTCTCGTGACTACCTGTCTTCAACCACGCACACTTAACTAGAACCATTATGTTATTATATATACTGAGTATAACATAGGGATTCTTATCTCTAATAGGGTGTATCTTCTCATGTCATAAATATATGGTCTCGCGGTATTAGTATATAAGAGTCACAATGATACCACCATGCGGTGGGGGGCGCCGCGCGTAGCCGGTGCCTTCCAGAGGGTGATGGTATCATTGTGACTCTTATACACTACTCTAATGGTGCTTATATGTAGACCGACCCACACATTTGGATATTAATATTTTGCCGAAAATAATATTTAATGCAAATTTCATGGAATCAGTATCTGCTATATATGCATGCACAATGGTCCGGTTATTTAAAGTGTTTATGTAATAGTGTTAATACTCTATATTTGTGACTATATTTACCAGGAAAATGTATCGGGCTACATAAATGTATACAGCTTTATTTATTTATGTATGTGTTTATTTAATGGAGTTTAACGGCCTGTCAACAGCTACGGTCATGTTATGCCGGGTTAGTGGGGACAACTTCCATAATAACCCTTTCACCCCTAAGTAACTGGAATGGATTTGGATATGCTAATTTTGTAACCATTCCAACCGTCAGAAAATGATTTTCAGACTCGTCTGGATCAACATTGTTTGCCAATACCACTATACAGGTATGTAGTGTTGAAATGGTTAACACTATTCTAATTATCACTGTCGTTCGAGTGGCATACTAGTAAACAGTACGGATATGATGAATATTACAATAGCAAGGTTACTTTGCCGATGGTCTATTCAGAATAACGGTATATGTTATGCCACTGCAACGATAAGTAACTTATATTCCAAAAACAATAATCTATAAACAAAAACATAATATCAATTAATGTATTCATAGAGACTCGCGGTGGTATCAGGCTATTTTCAAATGCAAATGAGGCATGATATTTTTTAATTATTTATACTAAAAAAATGCGTCATCAGTAAAAATAATATATTTGACAGATTGTAATGTATGATTATTGCACATCAAAACATAAATACAGAGAATAAATAGTCAGGTCCGTTAAATTTTTAAGGAAACACGGTTATCGCACCTGATATCAGTGTGTAAATTTACGTCTGATATAAAATGTATAATAATGCCAATCAATGCGGGGGATAATGGTGAATCAATGTTTATTTTGCCTGAAAATGTCTCGGACGATGTCTCTGATATACAGAACATGTTGTGCCTACTGAGTGGGCATGTACCTTTAACAGGGCACACTTTTATATATTGTCCATGTACACGCGTATATGCAACATTGCGTCTGTTTTTGAACGGACCTCGCGTAATGTAAACAGTGTAATTGTTTCGGGTGGAATTTCAATTCAAAATAAGGATATTTAAATATGGATTTTAAGTTGTAAACACACGGGCATGGTGTGAGTTAATCCTATATTTACTATACTCTTATCTCACCAAAGTGGATCAACAATATTGACTTTGTTTTTGATAAATTATATTTTAACCTTACCCCACCCACCTGATATGAAAGGGATCATACTAGTGACGTCACGCTGTCCAATTATTCCATGTATACAGCTCAAAAAAGTTAACGGATGTGAATTCCTATAGTGTGACATGGGCAGTGTGAAGTGTGAGGTTAGACAACATAATGCCGAAAGGTCAAGGAGATAATAATGCTGAAACAGTTGAGAAAGACAGTGACAAAAAGCGTAAACGCAGTTCAACATCCAGTGCAAACGGCGATGTTAGCGTAAAAGAGATTGACCAAGACATTATTGATAAATATAGTCCCACACAGACAAAAACCAAGAAAAAGAGGAAAGTCAAAACGGGTAAAACTTCGAAAATGGATACGGACCGAACTCACGATTCACAGGAAAAGGAGGTTGGATTAAACATAGATATCGACAAACGGTTAGACAATATAATGGAAAAGTTAGACTATATTGTGAAAAAAGAGGAAATTGTAGAAATAGTAAAAAGTACATTTAAGTAGGAAATGGAATCACTGGTAGAAAAAATCAAAGAACAAGTATATAATTCAGTAGTTCATGGAATCGAAGTAGTGGAAAGTGAGGCACATAAGACAAACAATGAGTTGGATAAGTGTAAGACAACACTTAACAAGAGTTGGCAGAAGACAACGAAGCTCGCCTGTTGGCAGCTTTCACTAAACTTGGCACAGTTGTATAAAAAACATGAATATTATATAACTTGACCTTGGTTTAAGGGATATGCGGTGGACCTTGACATTGAGGTCAGTGGTAGAAGGTGTGTCGTTGAGTTGCTATAGGATGATAAAGCATATTAAGATGAATGCATGTATGAAATATCAATGCGCTCCCTGAAAACAGGAGAACAACAAAATGTAACCAAACGTTAAGTTTATGAACGCACTAAGTTGGTGATTTTCTACAGCATGATAGCTATTCACATGATGAATGCATGTATGAATGTGCTAAGTTTGTGACCTTGACCTTGGGGAAAGGGGTGGGGAGGGGGGTCATGCATTTGCTGTAGCACAATAGAGGATTATCAGATGAATGCATGTATGAAGTATCGAGGCGTTCCCTGTAAAGAAACGGAAGTTAAGACATTTACTCCAACGTTAAGTTTATGATGTTCATCTTGGGGAAAGGGGTGGGGTCTTGGTCATGGATTTGCTGTAGCACAATATAGGATCATCAGATGAATGCATGTATGCAATATCGAAGCGTTCCCTGTAAAGAAACAGAATGTACACAACATTTACCCCAACGTAAAGTGTATGAACATGCTTAAGTTTGTGACCTTGACCTTGGGGTAATGGTTGGATGGTGGGTTGTGGATTTGCTACAGCATGATAGAGGGTCGTCTGAGGAATGCATGTGTGAAATATAAAGGCGTTCCATCAAAGGAAACATATGTTATAAGACATTTATCCCAACATTAAGTTTATGAATGTGCTACGTTTGTGACCTTGACCCTGGGGTAAGGGGTGCGGGTGGGTCATGAATAGAGTATCATCAGATGAATGCATGTATGAAATATCAAAGCGTTCCCTGTAAAGAAACAAAAACAACATTTACCCCAACGTTAAGTTTATGAACATGTTAAGTGTGTGACCTTGACGGTGGGATAAGGGTTGGGTGGTATGGATTTGCTACAGCATGATAGAGGGTTATCACAGGAATGCATGTATGAAATATCAAGGCATTCCATGAAAGGAAACAGATGTTACAAGACATTTACCCCAACGTTAAGTTTATGAATGCGCTAAGTTTGTGACCTAGACCTTGGGTAAAGGGGTGGTGTGGGTCATGGATTTGCTATAGCACGATATAGTATCATCAGATGAATGCATGTATGAAATATTAAGGCATTCCCTGTAAATAAACAGAAGGTACACAACATTTAGCCCAACGTTAAGTTTATGAATGTGTTAGGTGTGTGACCTTGACCTTGGGGTAAGGGTTGGGTGGTGAGTCATGGATTTGCTACAGCATGGTAGAGGGTCATCTGAGGAATGCATGTATGAAATATCAAGGCGTTCCATGAAAGAAAACAGATGTTATAATACATTTACCCCAACGTTATGTTTATGAATGTGCTAAGTTTGTGACCTTGACCTTGGGGTAAGGGATGGACGGTGGGTCATGGATTTGCTACAGCACGATAGAGTATCATCAGATGAATGCATGTATGAAATATGAAGGCGTTCCTGTAAATAAACAGAAGTTACACAACATTTACCCCAACGTTAAGTTTATGAACATGCTAAGTGTGTGACCTTGACCTTGTGGTAAGGGTTGGGTGGTGGGTCGTGGATTTGCTACAGCATGATAGAGGGTCATCAGATGAATGCATGTATGAAATATGAAGGCGTTCCCTGTAAATAAACAGAAGTTACACAACATTTACCCCAACGTTAAGTTTGTGAACATGCTAAGTTTGTGACCTTGACATTGGGGTAAGGGATGGGCGGTGTGTCATGGATTTGCTATAGCACTATAGAGTATCATCAGATGAATGCATGTATGAAATATCAAGGCGTTCCATGAAAGGAAATAGATGGTATAAGAAATTTATCCCAACGTAACGTTTATGAATGTGAAATAACAAGGTGTTCCATGAAAGGGACAAGAAGTTATAAGACATGTACCCAACGTTAAGTTTATGAATGTGCTAAGTTTGTGACCTTGACCTTGGGGTAAGGGTTGGGTGGTGGGTCATGGATTTGCTACAGCATGATAGAGGGTCATCTGAGGAATGCATGTATGAAATAACAAGGTATTCCATGAAAGGAAACAGAAGTTATAAGAAAGTTACCCCAACGTTAAGTTTGTGGACGACGCCGACGCTGACGCTGACGCCGACGCCGACGACGCCGACGCCGACGCCGACGCCGACGCCGACGCCGACGCCGACGCCGACGCCGACGACGCCGGTGTTATGCCATAAGCTCTTCTGCACTTCGTGCAGGCGAGCTAAAAAACTAGAAGACGATATCCAAAAAATAAACATGCATACCATGGAAAGCAATAAAGGGAAATGTGCACAAAAGGGTAACGAAATGTAACAATACAGCAGAAGTAACATCAAAATAATAAACTTGTGCTGGACCAGAAATGGCCAGGTGATGATTAAGTGGAGAGCGAATCAACGGGTGGAGCAGATACTTTTCAAAGACTATTTGTTCTGGTGGAGGGACGATGAGCCAGTGGGTTAATTTGAACTGTTTACATTTTCAAAGCGATTCAAGGAACGCTATATACACACAATACACACATATATAAACAATACTTCCGGGTTGATAATTGAACTTGGAGTGAGCAAGATTTCCAGATGATTTTGTGACAAATGTAGCTCCCGATCAGCCTACGCATAGATGAAATTGTCATGGATCAACACCGTTTTCCGAAACGATACTAATGTAATATGACGGGGGATTCAGCTGTTACAAAATAATCAGGACTGCTCTTTTGTCATGGCGAGTGACTCTATGGTCATAGATGACAGAATGCCTATGTCATAACGTGTAATTTTGATATTATAACAGATCAAGATATCTATATTTTGTACCAATTTGCATACTTTACAAATGAAAATATTTTATGATATACAGGAGACGTTGATTACAACACAGATATATGGTGGTAAACGAAATGTTCACGCGTTATTTCTTGTACAGTATAGATATATATATATACTAGTATATTCTTTTGCTCAATCGCACGCACACATGATCGCTTTGTCATATAGCATCAGCGCTCACAATAAAGGGTCATTCACAAATCAATACACACTATTCGTATGCATGTGTATCTTTCATTCACACTATATTGAGAAGTGTGGATATTGTGGACTCGGATCAGTATGTAAATATTTACAATGTGTGTATTAACTATTGATGCCGTGTCCTAGTGCCGTCTATCTGTGGGGCCAAGGGACTCTCGTGTGGATGATCATTGGCTAGACTGGTATGCAAACGCAGCAAATACTATATAAGTGTCATTTCACATGAACTAATGCATCGCTGCAAGCTATAGCGCCCCTACAATGATATATATGTATACAGCCGAACCTGTGCTAAAGACCACCTCCGAATAGCAATCACCTGGCTGTAAAGGCCACACTTTTCTTGTCCCAATGACACAATTACTATATAAATGACCCTGCGAATAAAGACCACCTGTGAACAAAGGCCAGATTGTTCACTTCTCATTGCTGGCCTTTATTCGCATGTTTGACTGTATATATATATACTCTCAATGAAGTTTCGTGTCTGGAGGTTTGATCGGCTTAGTCTGAGCAATGCTCAGGCTCGTTCCATCTGATCACCCGATTTCGAGCACGTGGTCGGGTATGTGTTCAGACAGTAGTTGTGTTACAGTTATGAGTCATGATTGAAATTAATATAATAAACATTGGCACCACCAGCTATACGACATGTGGACACCCTGTCAATTTGCATGTGTATGTATGAACAGTACTGTATATGTATGTGCTTTTTTTCACTTACTCATTATAAGTATGTATGCATCAACAATTTTGTACAGTGACCGCATCCTTTACAGACCTCGTAGTGCATGTAAATACTGCCACTAAACGATTTGATAATATAACATTTTTATTTTACATGGTCTTATTTCGCACATAATCAACTCGGGTAAAAAGTTGTATTGTGCTTTCGTCGATTTTTCAAAAGCCTTTGAGTATGTAGTGCGAGACAATTTGTGGTTAAAATTAATAAAGTTGGGAGTTCGCGGTAAAATATTGAATGTAATAAAATCCATGTACTGTAACGTTAAATCGAGGGTGAAGAACAATAAAATGCTAAGCGATGAATTTTCTTGCACCTTGGGCGTACGTCAATGTGATTGTTTATCTCCCTTTTTATTCAGCATGTTTGTGAATGATCTTGAATTGGAATTTGAAACGGGTGGTTTGGAAGGAATTGATATTGGTATGCTAAAACTTTTTATACTTCTATATGCCGATGATATAGTCATATTCGCAGAATCAGAAAGTGGAATGCAAACTGGCCTGAACTTACTACACAAATACTGCATAAAGTGGAAATTAAAGGTCAACACTGTAAAAACTAAGATACTCATTTTTCGTAAAATGGTAAAGGGGGAACATTGCCAAGAAACATAGAATTTTACCATTACAACGCCATCATCGAAATAGTGAGTAAATTTACATATCTCGGTATAGTTTTTACTACAGGTGGATCTTTCACGACAACACAATCGCTTTTATATAAAATCTATTTTTAGGCTTAATAGATATTTATACAAATTCACTGATATTACAGTGATACACAGATTGCAATTATTTGACAAATTAATTCAGCCCATTCTAAATTATGGATCTGAAAGTTGGGGTTTTGTAACGGGTAATCAAATTGAGCATGTTCATTTGCAATTTTGTAAAAATTTACTAGGGGTGAAAAAATGTACTCAAAACGATTTTGTCTATGGTGAAGTTGGCAGAACTCCACTCATTATTAGAAGATATATGATAATTATTAAGTATTGGTTTAAAAGTATTAAGTCAGAACCCCATAAATATATCAAACATATATATAATATGATGTTAGATGACATACAAACGTTTCCGAATAAACCAAATTGGGCATCACTTGTCAAAACAATGCTAGCACGCTATGGCTTTTTTCATGTTTGGCTACGTCAGGGTGTCGGCAATATAGATGCGTTTTTATCAATGTTAAGCAAAGATTAATGTCAAGCAAAGATAACTTCAACTGTATAAGAATGGCAAACACGACTAACGAAATCTAGTCGTGCATTATTCAATCGCCAGGTATGCGACTTCAAACTTCAGTATTATTTGAAAGACATCACACTACCAAAATTTCGTAACGCTTTTCTCGAGATTAAAAGTATCATCTCACCGCCTAGAGGTAGAAGCCGGTAGATGGAATAGAACTCTTGATAGAAAACAGAAAATGCACATTATGCCATTGCTTAGAAGATGAATATCACTTTATTATAGAATGTAACATGTATACAGATATTAGAAAAACATTAATAAATACTTATTATGGGAGGAGATCAATGTTCAAGCAAAGATTAACTGACAACTATATACAAGAATGGCAAACACGACTTAACGAATCTAGTCGTGCATTATTCTATCGCCAGGTATGCGACTTCAAACAACTTCAGTATTATTTGAAAAGACATCACACTACCAAAATTCGTAACGCTTTCTCGAGATTAAAAGTATCATCTCACCGCCTAGAGGTAGAAGCCGGTAGATGGAATAGAACTCTGATAGAAAACAGAAAATGCACATTATGCCATTGCTTAGAAGATGAATATCACTTTATTATAGAATGTAACATGTATACAGATATTAGAAAAACATATATAAATACTTATTATTGGAGGAGACCGAACATGATTAAGTTTATAGAACTAATAAAATCAGAAAATTCAAAAACTGTCAAAAATGTAGGCATGTATTTATATCAGGCGTTCAATATTAGAAACGAGAATTTATATTTACATAATTGAGATCATCTTCTCCCAACGCATCTAATGCTTATACACATACCAAACAGTATAATTTCACACGATATACGTGAATACTCACTTAACTCGATATGCTTGATAGTTAACGTATACATTGATAATAGTGGTCAAATTATTGTCACACATAGTTATTACATAATTGTGGTCATATGCCTGACGTTTTGTATGTGAAAGAAATGAACTTAATTGTTTTGTCTGTGGTATTATGTAAGATGTAGGTGTGCAGTAAATTCAGCATGATTATAATGCCATTCTGAATCCCCAGCACAATTGTTGCATTCCACCACGGGTAATACACTTAAACGACTTTCTACTTATATTTACACCAGTCCTGCTGTTGTCTTTGTCACTATGATATGTTTTGATTTATAGTTTGCCATTTTCGTATCGCTTCATGGGCCATATGGCTTAAAGTGTTGTATTTTGAATAAACATATATATATATACGATAGCCTAGACACAGGTATGTTACCGTGGTGAAATATTGGTGAAGCAGTTTGTTTTATCGGTAAGTTCAAGTGTTTTCTCCAGATCACTTGTGTACCAATACATTAGTATTGTTCTAATATAGACAATTATAACTAATTTAAATTGATACTTTCAGTTTACAGCCTACAAGAACCAAGTATATATAGCATATACTGGTACCTAGTGTGTCTCTTTTCATAAAAGGTAAAATGCTTCAATATAAATGGTATTGAAATGATAATGTTAAAAGGTAAATCTCGATTTTCATTTAATCGGGCGCATGTATATTCACTGGTTAGCGCAATTGCACACTACTATTCTAAGGCATGACAACTATGATATTTTGTGTCTTCATGCCACATTCAGCCATTTACTTGGGTATATCACGAAATACATGCGAGTAAAATAGCAACAAATGCACTACGTATGAGCAGCCAGTCACAGCCTGTCTCAGCCAGCATAGCACCGGATTAGCCGGCGCAGCAGCGCAGTCTCATCGAGTGCTAGGCTGGTGGCTGGTGGCTGGTGGCTGGTGGCTGTTCCGCATATCGCACTTTTATCGCATATCGTTGCATGTATGTATGTATGTATGTGATATTTGCAGAATCTGGCTGTTTCTACCTATACTAATGGTTAAGTTACATGTACAGAGTACAATAGTCCTTAACTCGGGTCCACATTCAGTGGCTGTGTACTTATAACTGTACATTCATAGTATTTAATGGGTCATTCAAAATACATGTATGTAAGTAGGAGCTTGATACTAATAAAGCACTATAAGTTTTTACTTAGCACATATGTGATTCGTGATGAGAACATTACCTAATCCTAGCATCGACTCTGATCTGGCAGTAAATACATGCGGTCAGATCGGGGTATAAACTATTTATATGTACATATAGATATATATTTTTTTTATATTAACGAACATGACTCAATATTTAAGATCATGCTAGCCACGACACACAGTCCGTTATTGAAGGGGTGTTTTGTTTCTTTTGTTCTTTTTCTCAATGCGAAGCACATACGTGAACACAATTGTTATGGTTCTCTCGAACTTTCGCTTTCGTAACACGGAGAGAGGACCATTGTGTATATCAAGGCGATACATACTCGTGTGTCTAGGTCTCTTCCTACAATCCATGATTGCAGGGGGCGACAAGCTGGGTTAGAAGTGCACTAGCAGTCAAGTGGAGATATGGATAGTTTTTATCCTACATAACATACATGTGTTATTTAGGAAACCGGTGGGGAGAGTGGACCTTACGGCATTTGTAACATCTGCACATACACGCAATTCAATTGATTTCCTGGCGTCCTCAATTATACTTTAGTGACCGAATTATCAATAGCGTAGACACTGATCAGACTGCGCGGATGCGCAGGCTGATCTGGGTCTATGTCCGTTGTATGTGTCGTATGGTACTTTTTCACAGACGGGATTCCATTTATACCGTTATTTCCTATGCCCCCTGGAAGCTATTTATCTCACCCGTTTTTATCACAGCTCATATCTACTGCTTGCACATTGTATATTTACATAGCATTTACGAATGACAATATAACTATAATCACCAGTGCGGTCATAGGCACTACATTTGGAAATTGGTGAACAACCATATATGTGTGTATATATAATATATATATATATATATATATATATATATATATTTAAGACATATATGTGTATGTATATGTGTGTGTATGTATGTTTGTGCGCGTGTGTGCGTGCGTGCGTGCGTGCGTGCGTGCGTGCTTGTGTGCGTGCGTGCGTGCGTGCGTGCGTGTATACATGTATATGTATGATGTAAACTTGTTATTTATAGAGAAGGAAATGTATAATATGATAAGAGTTGACAGGTGGCAATTAATGGCCGGGTCAGTCCCAATTGTTGATACATACATGCAACACATAATAGTTTTTGTATATACTACGGAAATACACCATTATTATGTGTATGGATTTTGTGGTGTAACCTTTCACTTCACACATCTTAGCATATGTAAAATTGAAAGATCGTCTTATGCAATGAAGGTTTTTGTGAATGAGAATTTTCATGTACTTCATGTAATGCATGTTTGTGTTTTTCACATTATTTCTCGCTTTTGCTTACATATCTATTTCTTGTTTATACTAAACATCCGAGTAGCAATACAACACTTAAGTTTACTAGAATCAAATGCATTGTTAGGCATCATACTATAGTAAAACAAGAAACGAGGCAAAGCCACGAAGGCCAGGTTTTTTCCAAGCATAGACACTTGGATAACATAATTATACCCACTTTTTGTAGACTAGATGGCCGTGGCCTGCATGTCGCGCCTTGGGGCGAGGCATGGACGCTAAAAAAATAGATATAGTAGATGGAAAAACTTTAACGAAAAAACTTTAACCGGACACACGGACGTACGGACGGAAGGACGGACGTATGCCAAAATGCCGACGATATCGCGCTTTCCGCAAGCGGGTGCGACAATGATGATAAACACCATGTGAAGTATCAAGGTAATGGGTGAAGCAGTTGCAGAGATATAGTACACGAACAAACTTTAACAAAAAAATTCAAAGTAATTTGACCTTGACATTGGGCACAGGGGCCGCACGGTTGGGGGTTAGAATGAAAATATGGATGATGATAAACACCCATGTGAAGTTTCAAAGTAATGGGCGAAGCAGTTGCAGAGATATAGTATAACGAAAAAGTTTTAACCAAAAAACTTTAACCAGACGTACGTTAAAAAGTTAACGTTGAAAATGGCTAAGTCAATTACGTAGAAATAATAGGTGAAGGTAAAAAAAGTGGTCACATGTTGGATAGTTGTATGTGGTGGGCACCCCTTGGTTATGAAGCTGTGAAAGTTTGGTGGTCCTAGGTGGAACAGTACCAAAGAAATGAACTTAAACACGAAAACTTAACATTGTAAACGCGAAAACTTAACATTGAAAATGGCTAAGTCGACTGCGCGGAAAAAATGGGTCAAGTTAAAAAAAAAGTAACATGTTGGATAGTGATATGTGGTTGGCACCCCTTGATTATGAAGCTGTGAAAGTTTGGTGGTCCTAGGTGGTACAGTACCAAAGAAATGGACTTAAACACGAAAACTTAACATTGAAAATGGCTAAGTCGACTGCGCGGAAAAAATGGGTCAAGTTAAAAAACAAGAGGGCCATGATGGTCCTAATTCGCTCACCTGATTCAATGAACACCAGAGGAGAATGTGAAATTGAGTTCATGTGTTTTAAACAAAATTGTGCTATTTTTAGATGGCGGTCATCTTGGATTAAGCGATGACTCTCATTTTACCAAATTTGAAAATGCTTCACCTAAGGATCTTAACTTCCTATGAAGTTTGTCCAGCATCGGCCATGTGGTTCCTGAGAAAAAGACGTTCAAAATCTTGAATAAATGGACCTTTTGGTGGACATCATGGATGACATAATCATCCGATTCCGACAATTATTGCATCAGAACAATCGCCTCATCGATACCTTCAATTTGATATATGACATGAGCATATTCGGTCAAAAATAAAATTTGATCCCAATTACACACCACTGGCCACGCCCATTTTTGAACCCAGGGTCACCATTTTCACAACTTTGAAAGAGCATTGGAAATCAATCATTCCTACCAAATTTTGTCGAAATCCGGCCAGCAGTTCATGAGAAGATTTTTTAAGAATTTATGCTATTTTTAGACGGCGGCCATCTTGGATTAGCGATGACCTCCATTTTAACAAATCTGAAAAGGCTTCAACCATGGACCATAACATTTAAGTTTGGCAACCATGGGTCAGGCGGTTGATGTGAAGAAGAATTTTGAAATCTCTAATAAAAGAACGACCTTTTGACCTTTCGGCGGCCATCTTGGATGACATAACCATCCGATTTCGACAAAAAATGCACCAGAGTGATTGCCTCATTGATACCTTCAATTTGGTATATGACATGACCATATTCGGTCAAAAATAAAATTTGACCCCAATTTGACCCCACGGGCCATGCCCATTTTTGACCCCGCGGTCACCATTTTAACAACTTTGAAAGAGCAGTGTACATCGATCATTCCTACCAAGTTTTGTTGAAATCCGGCTAGCAGTTCATGAGAAGAAGATTTTTTAAGAATTTATGCTATTTTTAGACGGCCGCCATCTTGGATTAGCGATAACCTCCATTTTAACAAATCTGAAAAGGTTTCACCCATGAACCATAACTTTTAAGTTTGGCTACCATGGGCCAAGCGGTTCATGTAAAGAAGAATTTTGAAATCTCTAATAAAAGAACGACCTTTTGACCTTTCGGCGGCCATCTTGGATGACATAACCATCCGATTTCGACAAAAAATGCACCAGAGTGATTGCCTCATTGATACCTTCAATTTGGTATATGACATGACCATATTCGGTCAAAAATAAAATTTGACCCCAATTTGACCCCACGGGCCATGCCCATTTTTGACCCCGGGGTCACCATTTTAACAACTTTGAAAGAGCATTGTACATTGATCATTCCTACCAAGTTTTGTCGAAATCCGGTTGGTGGTTCTTGAGAAGAAGATTTTTGAAGAATTTGTGCTATTTTTAGACGGCGGCCATCTTGGATTACGAAATGACGTCATTTTAACAATTTTGTAATCCCCTTACCTAAGGACCATGACCATGAAGTTTGGTGACCATAGGCCCAATGGTTACCGAGGAGAAGACGTTTGAAAATGTTCACGGACGACGACGACGACGACGACGACGGACGACGGACGACGGACGACGACGGACGACGACGGACGACGGAGACATTGCGGTAACAATAGCTCACATGATGAGCTAAAAAGTCACATGTTGGATAGTGATATGTGGTGGGCACCCCTTGATTGTGAAGCTGTGAAAGTTTGGTGGTCCTAGGTGGTACAGTAACAAAGAAATGGACTCAAACACGAAAACTTAACATTGATTGTGGACGCCGCCCGCCCGCCGCCCGCCCGCCGCCCGCCCGCCGCCCGCCGCCCGCCCGCCCGGCTTTCGCCAATCCAATAGCCTGGATTTTTTTCCAAAAAACCTGGCTAAAAAGGATCTTAGCATATGTAATTTAAATGTTAGAGGGTTAGGAGCAAAAGTAAAAAGGACACACATTTTTCAATGGCTTAAGGATAATGAATATGACACTCATACAACATATAATACCGCAAAGGAATGGGAAACGGAATGGGGATCAGATGCAATATTTAATGGTAACAGTAGTAATAGTGAAGGGGTAGGAATACTTTTTAATTCAAAACAGGCATATACTATACATGATATTATAGACGTTATCCCTGGTAGAATCCAAGCAATAAACGTAGAAATAAACAGTAAAGACATACTCCTGTTAAATATATATGGGCCAAACTCAGAAGGAAACACTTTTTTTAAACAACTAGACGACTTTATATCCAAACATGAAAACGCAAGAATGGTTATTGGTGGTGATTTTAATGTCACTCTAAACTACGAATTGGAAAAAAAGGGAGGTTTAATTACAACAAACAAAGTTAATCGGGAAACAATCAATAATATTATAGAAAAATATGATGTGTCTGACATAAGGAGAATTAAACATAGAAACCAGCAGCGATTTATATGGCATTCAAATTCTACACCACGTGTTCTATGCAGATTAGACTATTTTTTAGTTTCAGATAATATTGTTAATACAATTAAGTTATGTGAGATAAAAAGCAGCATCAAGACAGACCATGCACTTGTAAAACTGGATATAAATATTAATAACCAACGAAGAGGACCGGGATACTTTAAATTCAACAATTCTGTACTTTTGGACAACGAATATAAAATTATTATAAAGCATTTCCGAAATTGCAGAAGTCAATAAAGAGGCTAATCCTAATATTTTATGGGAATTCATTAAAGGAACAATAAGAAACGAGTCAATAAAATATTGTGCCAGGCGAAACAGAAACAAGAGGGCCATGATGGCCCTAATTCGCTCACCTGACTCCATGAACACTAGAGGAGAATGTGACATGGAGTTCATGTGTTTTAAAAAAGTTGTGCTATTTTTAGATGGCGGTCATCTTGGATTAAGCGATGACTCTCATTTTACCAAATCTGAAAATGCTTCACCCAAGGATCTTAACTTCCTATGAAGTTTGGCCAGCATCGGCCATGTGGTTCCTGAGAAAAAGACGTTCAAAATATTGAATAAATGGACCTTTTGGTGGCCATCATGGATGACATAATCATCCGATTCCGACAAATATTGCACCAGAGCAATCGCCTCATCGATACCTTCAATTTGATATATGGCATGAGTATATTCGATCAAAAATAAAATTTGACCCCACGGACCATGCCCATTTTTGACCCCGGGGTCACCATTTTCACAACTTTGAAAGAGCATTGTAAATCGATCATTCCTACCAAGTTTAGTCGAAATCCGGCCAGCGGTTCATGAGAGAATTTCATGACATAAAAGAACAACCTTTTGACATTTCGGCGGCCATCTTGGATGACATAACAATCCGATTTCGACAAGAAATGTACCAGAGTGATCGCCTCATTGATACCTTCGATTTGATATATAACATGACCATATTCGGTCAAAAATAAAATTTGACCCAACGGGCCACGCCCATTTTTGACCCCGGGGTCACCATTTTAACAACTTTCAAAGAGCATTGTACATCGACTATTCCTACCAAGTTTCGTCAAAATCCGGCCAGCGGTTCATGAGAAGATTTTTTAAGAATTTATGCTATTTTTAGACGGCGGCCATCTTGGATTAACGATGACCTCCATTTTAACAAATCTGAAAAGGCTTCACCCATGGACCATAACTTTTAAGTTTGGCTACCATGGGCCAAGCGGTTCATGTGAAGAAGAATTTTGAAATCTCTAATAAAAGAACGACCTTTTGACATTTCGGCGGCCATCTTGGATGACATAACAATCCGATTTCGACAAAAAAGGTACCTTTTGATATATAACATGACCACATTCGGTCAAAAATAAAATTTGACCCCAATTTGACCCCACGGGCCACGCCCATTTTTGACCCCGGGGTCACCATTTTAACAACTTTGAAAGAGCAATGTACATCGATCATTCCTACCAAGTTTCGTCGAAATCCAGCTAGATGTTCATGAGAAGAAGATTTTTTAAGAATTTATGCTATTTTTAGACGGCGGCCATCTTGTATTAGCGATGACCTCCATTTTAACAAATCTGAAAAGGCTTCACCCATGGACCATAACTTTTAAGTTTGGCTACCATGGGCCAAGCGGTTCATGTGAAGAAGAATTTTGAAATCTCTAATAAAAGAACGACCTTTTGACCTTTCGGCGGCCATCTTGGATGATATAACCATCTGATTTCGACAAAGAATGCACCAGAGTGATCGCCTCATTGATACCTTCAATTTAATATATGACATGACCATATTCGGTTAAAAATAAAATTTGACCCCAATTTGACCCCACGGGCCACGCCCATTTTTGACCCCGGGGTAACCATTTTAACAACTTTGAAAGAGCAATGTACATCGATCATTCCTACTAAGTTTCGTCGCAATCCGGCTAGCGGTTCATGAGAAGAAGATTTTTTAAGAATTTATGCTATTTTTAAACGGCGGCCATCTTGTATTAGGGATGACCTCCATTTTAACAAATCTGAAAAGGCTTCACCCATAGACCATAATTTTAAAGTTTGGCTACCATGGGCCAAGCGGTTCATGTGAAGAAGAATTTTGAAATCTCTAATAAAAGAACGACCTTTTGACCTTTCGGCGGCCATCTTGGATGACATAACCATCTGATTTCGACGAAAAATGCACCAGAGTGATCGCCTCATTGATACCTTCAATTTGATATATGACGTGACCATATTCGGTCAAAAATAAAATTTGACCACAATTTGACCCCACGGGCCACGCCCATTTTTGACCCCGGGGTCACCATTTTAACAACTTTGAAAGAGCAATGTACATCGATCATTCCTACCAAGTTTTATCGAAATCCGGTTGGCGGTTCTTGAGAAGAAGATTTTTGAAGAATTTGTGCTATTTTTAGACGGCGGCCATCTTTGATTACGTAATGACGTCATTTTAACAATTTTGTAATCCACCTACCTAAGGACCATGACCATGAAGTTTGGTGACCATAGGCCCAATGGTTACCGAGGAGAAGACGTTTGAAAATGTTCACGGACGACGACGACGACGACGACGACGACGACGACGACGACGACGACGACGACGGACGACGGACGACGACGGACGACGGACACATTGCGGTAACAATAGCTGACATGAGCTTCGCTCAGGTGAGCTAAAAATAAATTAGAAGAGGTTAAGTTACAAGAAAAAATCGATGAAATGGTTAAAGCAAATGTACATACTCCAGAAGCAATAGATGAAATAAATAACAATAAAACACGATTAGAAGACATTTATCAAAAACGGGCAGAGTGTTTTATTTTTCGATCGAAAGTAAATTGGGTGGAAAGAGGGGAAAAAATACAATTTTTTTGCAGATCTGGAAAAACGAAAATTCGATAGAAAAATTATATCAGAATTAAATGTAAATGGACAAAATATAACTGATAAACAGCACATTTTAGAAGAACAGAAACGCTTTCATCAAAATCTTTATAAGAAAAGAGAATGTATAGAATCAGACATAAATTTCTTTCCAAATGAATATAACAATAAATTGAATGAAGAAGAAAAAATAAAATGTGAAGGAGTGTTATCTGAATCTGAATGCTTTAATGCATTAAAGGAGATGAATCATAATAAAAGTCCTGGTTCAGATGGAATAACTACTGAAAGCATAATAAATTTAATTCCCAAAAAAGGTAAAGACAGTACCAATCTCGCAAATTGGTGGCCAATAAGTTTACTGAACATTGATTATAAAATTGCTACAAAGGCTATTGCTAATCGAATAAAGGGTGTATTAACCAAGTTGATAGATTTATTGGAGCTTTATTGGAGAAAACAATAAATGGGCTTTATTGGAGAAAACAATAAGCAGATGAAGAGATAATAAGAGGCAGATATATTGGAGAAAACATAAGATTATTATTTGAAACTATTGACCATGTTAATGAAAAAGATATTCCAGGGTTGATATTTTTTGCTGATTTTGAAAAAGCCTTTGATAGTGTTAGTCATGAATATATTATGAAAGTTTTAAGATTCTTAAATTTTGGTCTCAGTCTAATAAAATGGGTTGAAGTATTTTATCATAACATATCTAGTTGTGTAACAAATAACGGCTATCTTACAGATTTTGTTCGGTTTAGGTAGGGGCGTAAGACAGGGCTGTCCTTTGTCACCATATTTGTTTATTATAGCAATAGAAATACTATCACATAGTGTCCGAAATAATAGCATGATAAAAGGAATAATAATAAATCAAGAAGAAATAAAAAACACAATGTTCGCAGACGATGCCACTTTTTGCTTAGATGGGTCAAAAGAATCGTTAGAAATCCTAATTTCTACCATTCATAATTTTGGACATATTTCAGGCTTGCGATTAAACTTCAAAATCGATACTTTTTAAGACAGGTTCTTTAAAAAACACTACACTCGCTTTCTGTGAAGACAAACATTTTTTATGGACTGCCGACGTAGCAAAAACACTAGGTATAAACTTTTGTAATAACAAAAATAGAATACATAATATATAAACTTATTACCAAAAGTAAATGAATTTAAACAATGTTTAGACAGTTGGAAACGTAGAAAACTGACAACTATGGGTAAAATAACTGTTCTCAAAAGCTTCGCATTTCCAAAACCAATATTTCCAACGACGGTGGTAGATACTCCTGGAAATGATCGATGTTATAAAACAAATTACACACATGATGTTTGACTTTCTATGGGATTACAAATATAAAACAATTATATAATGTTAGTAATAATGATTACCTAAAATATGTTAAACTTATATCCAGTATACCACAAGCTTGGCGTGCACGACTAAATAATGAGACAATAAACATCCAAAATATTAAGTCACCCCTTTTAAGAAAAGTGCAATCTTCCAAACAATGTAATAAAATGTTATATACAAGTTTCCATAGTAAAATTAATAATGTTGTTTTCAAAGCTCAGACTAAATGGAATACAGAGTTTTCAGAAACAACTATTAATTGGAAAATTGTAAATACACAGTATTTTAGAAACATTATATGTTCAAAACTTAGGAATTTCCAGTACAAATGCTTGATGAAAATTATTGCCACGAACGATTATTTATATAAATGCGGAATTGTAAATTCTAATTTATGCGATTTATGCAGTATGTCACCAGAAACAAACAAGCACTTATTTTGGGAATGACAAAAAAAGTCAGCAATTTTGATCTCTGCTAAGCACGTTTTTACATGCTAACGGTAGAAATTTTACATTGGATTGGCAGTCAATGAGTTTAGGGCAGTATGAAACAGACATTTTCTTGAACTTGTGTATTATACTAGGAAAGTACTTTATTTATGGATGTAAATTAAGAAATACTGAACCGACATTCCCAGCCTTTAAGAACTATTTAAAAACTAGAAAATGTGTTCATAGAACACGAATGCCCCACATATCGCTTTGATAATAAATGAGGCCAAATTCCAAGTCAATTTTTTTTTTTTTTACCTGAGCGTTAAAGTTTTTGAAGCACCAAGTATTGTGACCTTGACCCTGGGCTCGGCGGGGGCAGGACGAACGTCGATTTGGCACAGGGCGGTATAGGACCATTAGAGCAATGCGTATATGAAGTATGAAGCTGATCCATGGAAGGGAACAGAAATTATAAGATATTTACCCGAGCGTTAAAGTTTTTGAAGAACCAGTATGTGACCTTGACCCTGGGCTTGTTGGGGGCAGGACAAACGTGGATTTGGCACAGGGCGGTAGAGGACCATTAGAACAATGCGCATATGAAGAATGAAGCTGATCCGTGAAAGAAAACAGAAAGTATAAGATATTTACCTGAGCGTTAAAGTTTTGTGACGGACAGGACGGACGGGACGGGGACGGGACGGACGGACGGACGGACGGGACGGACGGACAAGGGTAACACTAAATGCCCCCTCCACTATCGTGGTGGGGCATAACAACTAAAGAGATCGAACATCAAATAGCAGTAAATAGAAACAAAGCTGAAATACACAATAGAAAATGGAACGGTTTACCGCTAGACTAACTTTTTTTTCTTCTAGCATTCTTTAAATATTTAATCCAACACAAAAATAATGCAAACATATGATCATGCTGCTCGTACTTATCGTACTTATACACTTAAACTCTTCTTTTTTTCATGGGTGTATTTTTTTAATTTTTGTTTTTTCTCTCTATCTTTAATTGATAACTATTTTTGTTTCTTCTTTATAAATGTTTTGCAAACATATACATATACAAATAGGTAATAACATGAGTAAGATATATTTACAATGTATACATAGTAATGTAGAAATATGGAATGGAATGTAATTATGCACATGCATGTTACTAGTAATGTCTTGTTTGTACATGTTTGTGTGTGAAAATAAAAAACCAGAGCTGTATGAGAACAGCATAGCTCGACTACGAGGAGGGTTGTCGATGTACACAAGGTGTCGAAAAACAAGGTGGCCGCGGCCCGCATAAAAACCTTAACCAAAGGAAATTAACTAAGTAATTCAAGGTTCAATGTAGGTCAATGTCATATATAGGTCAGGGGTTATTGATGGGCCAGGAGTAGTCCATATACAAGCTTTACTAAAAACCTTAACCAAGGCGTGACGGTGACGCCGACGCCGGGGTGACTACATAAGCTCTAACTATTCTTCGAATAGTCGAGCTAAAAACTATAATAAAAAAAACAACAACATTGCGTCTGTGACCTGAGAACAGCCTGCATCCAAGTTTGCTGTCAATTTTGTTTGTGTGTTGTGGTTTAACGGCCTATCAACAGCTAAGGTCATTTAAGGCCGGGTCAATGGGTTTAGTACTAAATCCCAAATAGTATCTGTACAAGTACAAGTACATGTATATGTTCAATATGCTATAAATTTAAATTCAGCTGTATTCCAATTTAATTATGCTCGGTCGGTACGATATTAGTTAAATTTAATTTTTCAGAGGTCAGCCTAAATATGAGTAATGGTTAGGAATGCTAACTTGAAATTCAAGCTAATTCCATTAAGTATGCTATAAATTCAGGTGTATTCAAATTTAACTATGCTCGGTTGCTACGATATGAGATTTCGCAACTTAAATATGTTTGCTGTCAGCAAAAATAAGTAACCAAGGGAAATTAACTAACTAATTCAAGGTTAAATGTAGGTCAATGTCAGATTTAGGTCAGGGGTTATTGATGTACATCACTAGGAGATGAAGTTGTCCAAGTATGGTTGCTGTAGGCCCAGGAGTATTCCATATACAAGCTTGACTAAAAACCTTAACCAAGGGGAAATAACTAAGTAATCCAAGGGTAAAAGTAGGTCAAGGTCAAATATAGGTCAGGGATTATTGATGTACATCACTAGGAGATGAAGTTGTCCAAGTATGGTTGCTGTAGGCCCAGGAGTATTCCATATACAAGCTTGACTATAAATCTTAAGCAAGTTTGAGTACAAACCTTAACCAAGGGGAAATAACTAAGTAATTCAAGGTTAAATGTAGGTCAAGTAAAATATAGGTCAGGGGTTATTAATGTACATCTCTATGAGAAAATGTTATCCAAGTATGGTGTCTGTATGCACAATAGTATTCCATCTACAAGCTTGACTAAAAACCTTAACCAAGGTTGACTAAAAACTTTAACCAAGGGGAATTAACTAAGCAATTCAAGAGGAAATGTAGGTCAAGGTCAAATATAGATCAGAGGTTATTGATGTACATCCCTATGAGAAAAGGTTGTCCGAGTATGGTGTCTGTATGCACAATAGTATTCCATCTACAAACTTGACTAAAAACCTTAACATAGGTTGACTAAAAACCTTAACCAAGGGGAATTAACTAAGTAATTCAAGGTTAAATGTAGGTCAAGGTCCAATATAGGTCAGGGGTTGTTGATGTACATCACTAGGAGATGAAGTTGTCCAAGTATGGTGGGTGTAGGGCCAGGAGTATTCCATATACAAGCTTGACTAAAAACCTTAACCAAGGTGTGACGGTGACGCCGGGGTAACTACATAGCTCTCACTATTCTTCGAATAGTCGAGCTAAAAATGTATTATGCGGTCATAATGCAATCTATCTTGTAAACATATGTATGTATATGTATCACAGTTATGAAGAGCGCTTTTTTTAGGGAATGCCATACACTTTAATCATATATGTTGTAGTCATGTAGCGTCCTTACATGGTACGTGTAAGTGTCATAACTGTGTATTATAATATCACAAACGTATGTGTAATATAATATATAATAGTTTACATGCATTAATATGTTACTTTGTTTCAAATGAACACGGTTGATTATTCTATGCTAATCAAGAATTGTATCAGAACGTTCCATCAGAACGTTCCATTGTCCGTGCCTATACACACCAACATACAACATATAAATAAGATCGTAAGAGAACAAAAAAGAGACACTTATTTTCACATGCACGTATTTGGGTAGTACTTTGTTAAATATATAGAGCATATAATTTTACCTATATGACGAAATTTCGATTCATGGATAACTAATGAACACAAATCAACCAAACAAACACTTTTCTGTTCAAAACCACAATGATCTGAGAATATATTTCCATGTATCAGCGGTGATTAAACATGCAGTCATGTGGAAAGTTTTGCTGAAATATAATATGCTGATCTGCCTTATACAGACTTATGGCTATATGGGACAATTATTAAATATTTCAGTGTAATTTAAATGTATGTATATGGGTAGATCCACTCGTGAATGTATGGATACTCACGGAAATAGAAACTGTAATAAATAATATTTGATAATTGTTGTATTTTACATTAATTGTTTTAATGTCATGTTCTATCTTGGTTATAATTAAGTCAGCAGTGATGGAAATATCATAGTACTTAGCCGCACACCAGCATATAACAGTTCAATATTTGAATTGAATGCGCACAATGCCGAACTATAGCATATCTAGCAATTGCAATACATAGTGTATACATACATGGCATTATAGTGCAATTTCCAACGTATATCATAAGGTAAGACTCAATAAAATACAAAATATGTAAAACAAACAGTACATATATTTTAAAATTCTGACTTTTGTACGAGTGTAACCTAATTAGATAATCACCAAGTGTGATATCAGCGAACTAATAGTATGAACACATGCGAATATGTCCTATAAATAACTTAAAAGTAAATGAAAAGAAATGCGCAATTACCAGTACCACAATATATTAATATTTGAATAAACAAAATTACAAATGACTTCAAAATCCGCCTAACAGAATGAAGTATAAATAAGTAAAAATAATATCCAATAACTTTCTCAAGTTTTTGGAAAATATGGCGACCATTTTTAATTAAAAATACTTCTTTAAGACCGTACATATTTATCTATATTTTTAATATCATATCTTAGCTGAAAATCAAACTAATATGTTCATATCTAGCTTAGTTCCACGATAATTATGGTCCACCACAGTGTAGATAATGCTGCCTGATCTTGATGAATATTTGGCGTCCATCTTAAGATTCATATGGATTTTATAACCCTATCTATGTTTAAAATTAATACATGGTACCCACAGGTTTTTCTGCGTCCGTCAGATCAAGATTCAAGTGCCTATTTGTTTAGATTCATCAAATAAGTACACATTTCAGGTTAAATATTGATGTTTGGCGGCCATCTTGAATATGTTGATACCATCAACGATAGAGACGTCCCAGCAAACCGAATCGCTTTGTGTATGCCCCAGAAAACAATAATCACAAATAAAACATACTTTACCGGATTTTCTGTAATGTTATGCAAGTACATATTGTATTGTCAAAATAGAGCGAGTTTTGCACTCATTTGACCCATTTGCACTTAATGACCTTGAAAATGACCTTGTCCCACCTGATTTGATTGACCGACACCGGATTCGTGTTCAGGATATAATGCATTGATTTAAAGTAGTCGTTGCTTTTGCTCTCTCGGGTTGAACAGAATTCATTGTTATGGGTGCTTGCTCCCCTACTAATAGGTGGTCATATGTGAACATGTAATAAACAATTACATGCATCAATTAATAAATTATGACAACATTTTTATAACATTTTTGTAAACGCCACAGCAGACTAAGTCGGTGATCCTGCACTGACCACTACATGTACTGAATTTACAAGAAAATGTCGTTGCAGATGTTGGCATTACATTTAACACAGTACAATGAATAGGACAGGTGTACATTGTAAAATTAGTCCCGGAGCTGGGTCAACTTTATTTACACTTTTTGGCACACGGATTCTGATGGTGGTTTCCAATGTAAAAATGTTTGCCGAGTTAAAAAATACATTTCTTAAAAATACAAACCTGCAGTTTTTTTCACAAATCGAGGGTCTTTTAGGGGACCCCCATTGTTTAGTCATTATCCGTACAAGAGAAACAAACATTGATTTCAGACATGATGTGTCATTTTATAAAATTTAATAATACCATTGTTTGACATAAACATAAAATATGACATTCTTGTGCGTTTTGTAAGTTTTTACCAAATTGAGGGTTGCATAGGGATTCAGTTCACAAAATGAGTTTGGCACTTTTTAACCATATCGACTACTGGTTCAAAATGAACCCACCATTCACCACACGCATAACATATGCGAAACAATGGTTTTGTTGGTTCTCTGGATATATTGAATACTTTAACAATTATTGACATGTAAAATAATCAGCACAAGCCATTATTTTTAGTCATTTATGGAAATTGGTAATATAGGCCACCATTTTTGAAAATTCTCATTTTGTAAATACGCCTGCTACAAATTATATACGAAAGTGTGTAATATGTCTAGATATATGTTTTCATGGTCAAGGATCATGACAAATATACTTTCAATTGGATTGGATGCATCCATGAGTCATGAATATGCAAATTAGGCATTAAAATAATAAATAAAACATATTTATTTTCACACATCGCTTTTAAAAATATTCATAAGTGCCTACTTTCATAGCATTTTAATGTCTGGAACCTGTTGTGCTGTGTTTGTGTATTTATACTTTTTTACAAAAAATAACTGATTCATTGATAAACTCATATAATGTATTGTTATGCAAATAAGATACTGCGTTGCATAATAGTTTTTTCAGCACTATGGTAAAATATAAAAGTATCACATGATAGGAGATTAAGTTATGTATTTCCGTAGTCAATAAATGTGAATATGTATTTATATAATAATAAATACGATTGTGATTTGATTGGGTATTTTCCCGAGTCATGAATATGCAAATTATGCATCAAATTAATGTGTCCTTATTAATGCAATACAATATAAGCATAATTTACATATGATTTGTGCGATGACATTATAGTAATACACAAAGCTGGGTTATTTACACTTTCCGGTTTTGATGGTTGTTCCCAATGTAAAAATAACTGCCGAGTACAAAAATACATTTCGTAAAAACATAAACCTAGCAGATTTTTCGCAGTTTGAGGTTTTTCTAGGGTCCCGAATTTTTTAATTTATTAATTTTGACAAAGCAGAAAAGCATGTATACATATGCAGTTTATCGAATTAGTTATATCACTGTAGTGTATGTAATAAACACCATTCTTAGGAATACAAATTGTGTAATTCATTATCATATTGCCATACGATTCTAAAGTGTGGGTATTACACATAGGTATCACATAGGTATTACAATCATGTCCGTTGACAGTCGAATGCTTATTCCAGAACGTTTGATCATGCGAAACGTTTGTTATCTCGATCCAAATGTTTCAGTGTTTTCTATGTATGTCACATATTCAAGAAAGGATAATATGAATTGAATATATTGTGATTAATAATAGAGGTATTTGGCACCAAATGAGGTTCTTACAGGAAAACAAGCCGAGTTGCGGCGTTTTCGTAAATCACAATTTATTTTGTGAAAGTTATGAAACTCGTCACAGATTGAATGCTATCTTTAAATTTGACTGCGACGTTTGTGGTTCACATACTTATATGATTACTATCTATGTCTAGCGATTATTCAATGCAGTGTGATAGAGACCTGAGTATTCTACATGTGAGGGTCACACAGGGATTTCAATTTTACATACAGATGAACAAGAATATGTGGATTTACGGCCAAGTAAGTGTGCATTTCTCATGTCTCTGCTTTGTGGGCACATGTAAACACATTACTATGATTATTTCTTAATAACATACGGTACTTAATATGTTCATTTCGTCTATATGAGTGTGTCCGTTTATACTTTCATGTGTATTGTACCAACAAATAATGTATACTACATTTATAGTGTATTTAATTAATTGGCTGTTGTAGTACATGCAACACAGATATTACATGTATACATTGTACATACACTTTATGGCACACCTGATTTGATGTAAAAATGTCTGCTGAGTTTAAGAATCCGATTCTTAATAAGAGTGTCGAAAGTCACAATATACGCCCGTCGAGGCAAGGCCAGTTAACAAGGGGAGATAATTCACTGACAATTAATAGGGTTCTTGCCGTGATAAACATGTATATTGAATTTGGTCACTATCTGTCAAAATATATAGGCTTCTTCGTCTTGACGTGATAAACATGTATACCGAATTTGGTTACGAGCGATAAAGTAGAACTTGAGTTATTGCGTGGACAAGGATACACAGTGCACAAATAAAAATGGCCGCCAAGGGGTGATAAGTCATCGGATATGTTTCATAATCAATAGCCTTCTTCGTCTTGCTATGATAAACATGTATACAGAATTTGGTTATGATCGGTGAAGTAGAACTTGAGTTATTGCGTGGACAAGGATACAAAGTGGGGAAATAAAAATGGCCGCCAAGGGGAGATAAGTCATCGGAATGTTTTGAAAATAAATAGTCTTATTCATCTTGCCGTGATAAACATGTGTAGCGAATTTGGTTAAAATACGTCAAGCAGAATTCTAAGTTATTGCGTGGACAAGCTGTGCCCGCCAGCCCGCCTGCCAACCGCCCGTACAAGATGAATACATAATACGTCCCGTTTTTTCAAACGGGCGTATAAAAACACAAGCCGAGTAGAATTTTTCACAAACTGAAGGTTTTCTAGGGGACGCTATTTTTAACTTGTCAGTTTCAACGAAACAGAAATATATGTATCACATTTATCAAAGTAGTTGTGCATATAAAAAACACCATTCTTAAACAAAAGGGCCATGATGGCCCTAATTCGCTCACCTGACTCCATGAACACCAGAGGAGAATGTGACATCGAGTTCATATGTGTTTTAAAAAAATTGTCCTATTTTTAGATGGCACTCATCTTGGATTAAGCGATGACTCTCAATTTACCAAATCTGAAAATGCTTCACCCAAGGATCTAACTTACTATGAAGTTTGGCCAGCACCGGCCATATGGTTCCTGAGAAAAAGACGTTCAAAATCTCAAATAAATGGACCTTTTGGCATAATCATCCGATTCCGACAAATATTGCACCAGAGCAATCGCCTCATCGATACCTTCAATTTGATATACGACATGAGCATATTCGGTCAAAAATAAAATTTGACCCCACGGGCCATGCCCATTTTTTACCTCGGGGTCACCATTTTAACACCTTTGAAAGAGCACTCTACATTGATCATTCCTACCAAGTTTCGTCGAAATCCGGTTGGCGGTTCATGAGAAGATTTTTTAAGAATTTGTGCCATTTTTAGACGGCGACCATCTTGGATTAGCGACGACCTCCCTTTTAACACATCTGAAAAGGCTTCACCCATGGACCATAACTGTGAAGTTTGGCCACCATGGGCAAAGCGGTTCGTGTGAAGAAGAATTTTGAAATCTCTAATAAAAGAACGACGTTTTGACCTTTCGGCGGCCTGCCTTCTTGGATGACATAACCATCCAATTTCGACAATAAATGCACCAGAGTGATCGCCTCGTTGATACCTTCGATTTGATATATAATATAACCATAATCGGTCAAAAATAAAATTTGACCCCAATTTGACCCCACAGGCCATGCCCATTTTTAACCCAGGTATCGCATTTTCAAAGTACTCCCCCTGATAAAAGTACTCCCCTCGATACACAGACGGGGGTACTTTGAAAATGGCTAGTCGGCCCATTTTCAAAGTACTCCCCTCGATACACAGACGGGAGTACTTTGAAAATGGCCACCATGGGCAAAGCGGTTCGTGTGAAGAAGAATTTTGAAATCTCTAATAAAAGAACGACGTTTTGACCTTTCGGCGGCCTGCCTTCTTGGATGACATAACCATCCAATTTCGACAATAAATGCACCAGAGTGATCGCCTCGTTGATACCTTCGATTTGATATATAATATAACCATAATCGGTCAAAAATAAAATTTGACCCCAATTTGACCCCACAGGCCATGCCCATTTTTAACCCAGGTATCGCATTTTCAAAGTATTTTTCAAAGTACTCCCCCTGATAAAAGTACTCCCCTCGATACACAGACGGGGGTACTTTGAAAATGGCTAGTCGGCCCATTTTCAAAGTACTCCCCTCGATACACAGACGGGAGTACTTTGAAAATGGCTAGTCGCCCATTTTCAAAGTACTCCCCCCCCCCCCCACCCCCCCCCCCCCCCCCCCCCCCCCCCCCCCCCCCCCCCCCCCGATACACTGACGGGAGTACTTTGAAAATGGCCAGTCGGCCCATTTTCAAAGTACTCCCCTAAAGTTTCGATCAATCTACGCAGTTTGTATACGCGTTCAGTATATAGGAACTGTGTCTACATTGTTGGGCATTAAGTGCAACATTCATCATATGTCCTGATATATTCTGAGGGGGGGAGTGGTTTGGAAATGGGTATACACGGCCATTTTCAAAGAACTCCCCTGAACAAAAAGAACGAGCATGATGTGACGCATAGAATCAGCCTACGCGTTTATGGTATAAGATAAGCGTCTACAGCGTTGGTCATTGCTGTGCATACTTCCGTCGTACATGTACTCATGTATGAGATATTGAGGGGGAGTGGTTTGAAAATGGGTAAACACAGCCATTTTCAAAGTACTCCCCTAAATAAAATGAACGAGCATGACGATGTGACGCATAGAATCAGCCTACGCGTTTATGGTATAAGATACGCGTCTACAGTGTTGGTCGATGTTGTGCATACTTCCGCCGTGCATGTACTCATGTACGAGATACTGAGAGGGAGTGGTTTGAAAATGGGTAAACACTGCCATTTTCAAAGTACTCCCCTAAACAATAATAACGAGCATGACGATGTGACGCACATAACCAGCCTACGCGTTTATGGTATAAGATAAGCGTCTACAGTGTTGGTCGATGTTGTGCATACTTCTGCCGTGCATGTACTCATGTATGAGATACTGAGGGGGTGGTTTGAAAATGGGTAAACACTGCCATTTTCAAAGTACTCCCCTAAACAAAATGAACGAGCATGATGATGTGACGCATATAATCGGCCTACGCGTTTATGGTACAAGATAAGTGTCTACAGTGTTGGTCGATGTTGTGCATACATCCATCATACATGTACTCCTGTATGAGATACTGAGGGGGAGTGGTTTTAAAATGGGTAAACACTGCCATATTCAAAGTACTCCTCTAAACAAAAAGAACGAGCATGACGATGTGACGCACATAATCAGCCTACGCGTTTATGGTATAAGATAAGCGTCTACAGTATTGGTCGATGTTGTGCATACTTCCGCCGTGCATATACTCATGTATGAGATACTGAGGTGGGTGGTTTGAAAATGGGTAAACACTGCCATTTTCAAAGTACTCCCCTAAACAAAAAGAACGAGCATGACGATGTGACGCATAGAATCAGCATACGCGTTTATGGTATAAGATAAGCGTCTACAGTGTTGGTCGATGTTGTGCATACTTCCGCCGTGCATGTACTCATGTATGAGATACTGAGGGGGAGTGGTTTGAAAATGGGTAAACACTGCCATTTTCAAAGTACTCCTCTAAACAAAAAGAACGAGCATGACGATGTGACGCATATAATCAGCCTACCCGTTTATGGTATAAGATAAGCGTCTACAGTATTGGTCGATGTTGTGCATACTTTCGCCGTTCATGTACTCATGATAGATACTAATGTATGAGATACTGAGAGTGGTTTGAAAAATGGTAAACACTGCCATTTTCAAAGTACTCCCCTAAACAAAAAGAACGAGCATGACGATGTGACGCATAGAATCAGCCTACGCGATTGTGGTATAAGATAAGCGTCTACAGTATTGGTCGATATGGTGCATACTTCCGTCGTACATGTACTCATGTATGAGATACTGAGAGGGAGTGGTTCGAAAATGGGTAAACACTGCCATTTTCAAAGTACTCCCCTAAACAAAATGAACGAGCATGACGATGTGACGCATAGAATCAGCATACGCGTTTATGGTATAAGATAAACGTCTACAGTGTTGGTCGATGTTGTGCATACTTCCGCCGTGCATGTACTCATGTATGAGATACTGAGAGGGAGTGGTTTGAGGTATACATTGCCATTTTCAAAGTACTCCCCTACGCGTTTATGGTATAAGATAAGCGTCTACAGCATTGGTCATTATGTTCATAGTGCCATCGTACAAGTACTCGGTATCCGGACAAAACAACCTACATTGTAGTTGTAATTTTTCAGGGGGGGGGGGGGGGTGGGGGGGGGGGGGGGGTGGGTGTGGCAAATGTCCACCTGTGCATTTTTGGACTGGGGGCGGATGTCCTAGAGGGCAAATGTCCGTGTCCCTTGAAAATGTAATAGGCCATTTTCGTAAATAATGTACATATATGTATAAATGTATGTGACCCGCAATGAGAATTAGGTTGAAAAGATGAAGCTCGTGAGTCGTCCTGGTAAACATTCATATTGTGAAACAAGCTGATGTATTCAACTACATGTAGTAACTTAATTGAATCTGACAGTTTATTTGATTCGTTGGCCTCAATGAAAGGCACACTATGTTAGGTTGTGTAGTATATATATACAGGTACACGACTACATGTAGATGTAAATTTCATTCTCCGAGTATTGGACCGCATGTTTTCAGAACCAACTGGCATCAAATATAAAGTAGATTTGCATTCACTAACCGTCTAATGGTGTTGTAGATTTCTTAACATTGCAATATAGTATCTTAATTCTGCTTCTTCCAACTGGTCACTTAACATACATATGTGTAAAGCCTGTGTACACTACTGTCACTATAGACAATGATCTCAAGCGCGTCCAGAACAAGAACAAATTGTTTGCAATTATTCACCATAATTATTGTTTTACTTTTTATTTGTATGACCGTAATATCTACATAGATGTATTATTATATTTCTTGCAACATATACCATCAGCATCAACTAAAACATTAGGGTGGATTTAACGAAAAGCCCCACTGAAAATAATGATGTCAAACACGACATCAGTTGATGTTGATAAACACGACTCTCACGATTTTGTATGTGACAGTTGAATCTGGTTATACCCCTTATGCGAGTATTACGATTATTCGTAATCCTATTTGAGGGGAAGGGGCCAACTGACTTTGGTGTGGTATGGATCTGGCACCAGGTCAGGTTATTCTAATTTCAGGGCTGAATATATTTTTTCTCGATGTAAATATTCCGTTCTGATTTTGGGATTCCCCCCCCCCAATGCAGCAGGTTAAAACGGGATCGAACCTGTTTGCCCGGCCTTACATGACCTTAGATGTTGATAGGCCGTTAACCACTAACAAACAAACAAACAAACAAACAAACAAACTCATCTGTGGCGCCTACATCTCCAGTTTACACTGTGTGTGTGTGTGTGTGATGAAGCTATACATGTACTTGTGCCTCACATTAGCAATCTACATATATTGTGTTTTTGTAACCAGTGTAGATCACCGTACTGATTGTCATGCAGTTGATGAAAATGCATCTTATTAAACATGTTAAATGTGTATATCCTGTCAAAATATGTGATGCAAGCTGAAGAACGACACTCATTATAAACACAGTAAATCGTTTTAACCAAGTATATAATGAAGTGTAAACAAAATTTTAATTTCTATTCAATATGATCAAAAACGTACAACGTATGTACTAATATGCATGTAATATGCATAGCTCATATGCAAGAGAATCCAATGAAATTGAATGCTGTAGTATACATTATTTGTTGTGTACATTCCACACGAACTTACAGAGGGACACACTTGTATTGAGGAATGGTCACATATTACTTATGTTATTAAGAAATGACCATATTAGTGTGTATACATGTGCCCGCACAGCAGAAACATGAGCAATGCACACTTACCTTTGCCGTTGTGATGTGTTAATCTGCATAGTCTTGTTAATTTGTATGTAAAATTGAAATCCCTGTGTGACCGTCACATTTAGAATACTCAGATAATGCATTGAATAATCGCTATACATAGATAGTAATCATGTAAGTATGTGCACCACACATGTTGAAGTCAAATGTAAAGACAGCATTTAAACTGTGACGCGTTGCATGACTTTCACTAAATAAATTGTGATTTGCGAAAATGCCGTTGTTGGGCTTTTTTCCTGTAAGAACCTCATTTGTGCCAAATTCCACTAATAGTATCACAATATACCAAATCCTTCATTGAATGTGTGACACAAATAAAAAACACTGAAGCAATTGGATGGATAGAAATAAAACACTCACACTTTAGAATTGCACGGCACATACGATAATGCATTACACAATTTTATTCCTAAGAATGATGTTTAATACATGCACTACATTGGTATAACTACTTCGATAAATTGCATACATATAGTTCTATTTTGTTGAAAATGGCAAATGAAAGGACAACGAGGTCCACAAGAAAACCCCCCAATTTGTGAAACATCTTCTAGGTTTGTGTTTTTAAGAAAATTAACATATTTTCAACGTCAGCAGATATTTTGAAATTAGAAACAATCATCAAAACCCGTTTGTCAGAAAGTGTAAATAGAGTCAACCCAGCTCTGTGTATTACTATGTCATGACACAGATCATATGCAAAATATGCTTATATTATATTGCATAACCACTTGCATTAATAAGGACACATGTTTTATTAATTTTATGCCTAATTTACATATTTCTGATTCGGGAATATACCCAATATAATGACAATCTTATTTATTATTATATACAATACATATTGACATTATGACCATGGAAATACAGTGTTAGACAGACAAGTTAATCTTCTGTCAAGTGAGAAGTGTATTTGAGAATAGTGTTGCATAACAATACATTATAATAGTTCATCAATGGATCAGTTATTTTGTAATAAAATATAAATACACTGTCACAAAGATAGCACAATATTTTCCAGAGATAAAAAATGCTATAAAAATACGAGTTTATGAATATTTTTTATAGTGATATGTTTTTTTATTAATTTAATGCCTAATTTGCATATTCATGACTCGGGAATGCATCCAATGAAGTTGAAAGTGTACGTATCATGATCCTTGACCATGAAAACATATATCTAGACATAGTACACACTTTCGATTCATAATTTGTCACAAACTTATTTACAAAATGAGAATTCTCAAAATTGGTGGCCTATACCTATATTATCAATTTACATAAATGACTAAAAATAATGGTTTGTGCTGATTATTTTACATGTCAAATTTGTTTAATGTATTCAATACCATTGTTTTCACTATTTTATGCGTGTGGTGAACGGTGGGTCCTTTTTGAACCAATGAGTAAAAAGAGACAAACTAATTTTGTGGATCCCTATGCAACCCTCAATTTGATAAAAAAAACACACAAAAACGTCATTGTTAAATGTTTATTTCAAACAATGGTGTTATTAAATTTTAGAAAATGACAGCATGTCTGAAATCAACATTTGTTTCTCTTGTATGGTTCACAACTAAAAAAATGGGGTCCCTAAAAGACCCTCGATATGTGAGAAAAAAAATGCCAGGTTTGTATTTTTAAGAAATGGATTTTTAAACTCAGCAGACATTTTTACATTGGAAACCACCATCAGAACCTGTGTACCAAAAAGTGTAAATAAAGTAGACCCAGCTCTGGCTAAATGTTTATAGTTGGAATGATACGATGTATAGCTCTACCAGAATTGTTCTTGTGTGTAGCCATACACCACGGTGAAAGACTCTGACCTGTGCTATAAAAAAGGACTATTGAAAAAAATCCCAATATATTGTTTCAATGTTCATTTTTAATGGCACAGGTGCCTTATATCATTCCAACTATATAATAGATGTCTAAGATTAATTGTGGTCCAATTAAATTCTTGAAAATTGCATACAAATATATAATATTAAAGCAATAGTGCTTGTTTCCGTTTCTGTAATAGAGGACAAAACATACATGGAAAGAATTCAAGTTACAGTATTGTAGGGCATTGTAATCATGAAGCTAATCCCCTCATTGTAAGCCTTGAAACGCAAGTCCTCAACGACATTGATATTGGGTGACATTGGGTGTTCATACGGGGTGTAAAAGAAACAAGGTGATCGCCAGGGAGTGTCTCACCCACTAAACGAGGCGATCACCATGGAGATCAAGGTCACACTTGAGAAAGTCCAAAATTATTGATACGAAGGTCATGGTCACCAAGAACAAGGTGACACAAATGACACTGGGTGGATATCCATCAAAGTGAGGAAGCTATTGGTGACGTTTGGTAATGATCCGACTAACGGATACCGAGATATTCAACATTTGAACGTACAGTCGAGCACCAGTATCTCGAAGTCGAAGGGAGACCGTCCATATAGTCGAGATAGGACTAAGTTCGAGATAGCGATGAAGTGACATGGTCGAATATTTTCGTGAAAAATATGAAATCATGCACAAGTAAACAATCACGTATTAACCAATGACCAACTGTAGTAAGCTAATTAACATTACAAGGTGGCGTTACAACTCACAGTGAATTGCTTAAATGAGGAGCTGATATGTTTGATGAATCGTTTTCGATTCGATTTGGCTTTAATATATTTAATGGTGGGAATTGGCTCGAACACCTTCCATACCCGGGATATATAGCCAAGTAAATAAGCAGGCCGATGGTCGTCGGTCTGGTTTATATTTCCCAATTTTGATAAATGTTGCATTTATTCAGGCTCCAAAAAATGTGCGCCAAATATAGGAGAATCTATGCAGGTATGGTAACCTATAATTTGAGGCCGCCTATAGTACCCATCGTGTCAAACACTCAAATATATACAGGTGGATCAATTAAGCAAGCAACCTGAGGTAGGTGTGAATTTATTTTGTTTTGTTTAATAACATGTTTTGAAAATTAGCGTCAACCAAATCGATCTTGGCAGCCAGGCGCTTAGGCGATTTATCCAAGCATTTATGTGATCGAGATAGCGAAGAGATTTTTAACGTAATATTATGCGGACGAGACAGAATGAACAGTCAAGATAGAGAACATATATGAGATAGGACATGATCGAGATAGCCGATGAAATTTATATTAAACAAATAAGGATATAATTCGAGACTTTAGTGAATCATCGAGATACCGATATTCAAGATATTGGTGCTCGACTGTATAACCAAAATTATTAACACAAAAGTCGAGGTCACCAAGGTCACCAAGACACTCAAGATCACCGGAATAACACTGAAAGGATAGCTATCAATTTGAGGAAGCTGTTTATGCAATTTGGTAATGATATGACTAGAAAATCAGGAGATGTTCAACAGTTGGACTTATGTCTGAAATTGTTGACACCAAGTGAAGGTCACTCTGGTCAAGGTGAGCTGAATTACACTGGTAGATATCCATCAATGTGAAGAAGCTATTGATTCTGTTTGGAAATGATCCGACTAACGGATCAAGAGATATTCAATGTTTGGATGTATGTCCAAAATTATTGACGTGAACGTCATATTTTATCCAATAAGGTGTACGTTATGATATTGTATATTGCATTTCAAAGGTAAACACTCGTCTTCTCTTCTCTATTGCTTCATGAAAAAGCATCTGTTACGGCAATATGATGCACCATCCGCAGCCTGTAAGAACTGGCATTGCGCTTGCAGACTGCAACTGGTCTCCACAGTTTGCTGTCTTTATGGAGTCCAACTTGGTCGTCAATGTTTACTCTTTTAATTATAAAGCTACTATGCTATTATTACAGCGTTTCTGGCTCTGGTGATGTTGATGACTGGATCTGTTCTTGTCACAAATCGAAACATGAATTGGAAATACCTGCTCATAAGTGGTCAGTAAACTGAATAGAAGCCGCCGCTGGTGACCATTCTGTGCGGGTTATGGGAGTTTCAATATTCCAGTATACCCAAATATAGGTCTTGTACATTCACCTTTTGTTTTTACGAAACTGTGTTTCAACTGTTCGCTCAGCTAACCCACTGGACCTTGGCTACATAGAGTACGTGACATTAAGGAAACCCCATTCTTTTGCAAAATTAGCTAATTTCTGTTAGGCAAATTGCAGACTTCAACTGACACATGTGTACATGGTACATTATTATTACTGTAAGTCCCTTTCAACTGTCCAATTGCCATTTCGGATTTCATGCTGTGTTACCAGCAATTGTTTTTCATTCCATGTGTACATGTTTGTAGCAAAACTTTGTCATGGGTGGCCGGGTATATAGTGTGATATTAGAGTTTCTTTGACATTTCAGTTTCCACCTTCAATTGAACATCCTCCTACCATTTTACCAGAACATAATATATTGCACTCGTTTAAGACATGTCTGAATGCCGAGATGGCCATTCTGCATGGCTTGCAACCTTTTGGACTCAAGAGGCATCAGAACTATGTGTTTAGATCCTTTCAGTTTATCTCTGTAATCCCATAATGCCACTTTCTTCTGTGGACATTGTATTCTGAAATTGAGTTATCGCTTTAGACTTGTTTGTCTAGCAGAATCAATTGTGCATCTTACTCAGTCAAGTTTGCAATTTCTTGCAATGCGTGCCCACTGACAGTTAAGTTCGCGAATACTACATGTACCTGTGAATTCATACCCTTAATAAAGTTAGAATAAACTAGATTGGTCAGTAAGCGAGGCTAACGGAATACCCCCCGCGTGGGCCCAGGTACCCCTAAAATATGTAAAAATTTCCAAGTGTGTGGGCTTGTGACCTTGACTCTGGGATTGGCGCGAGCGGCATGAACGTGAATTTGTCACAGGGTGGTAGAGGTCCATTGGAGCAATGAGTGTGTGAAATGTGAAGCAGATCCGAGCAAGGAAATAGAAGTTATAATCGATTTCTCTGATGTTAAGTTTTGTAAAGAGACTACCGTATAACCTCGAATTAACGCCCCCGGAGGCGTTACATTTTACAAAGGGGGGGGGGTGGGGTGGGGGGGGGCGTTTATTAGCCAGTAAAAAAAAAAAAAATAAAATAAAATAATTTTTTTTTTTTTTTACCAAGGACCGCCAATTTCAAACAGAAATAAGGATTTAAGGATTATTTGTGTTTGAAATTGGCGGTCATTGGTAATTTTTTATATGGGGGGAGGGGGCGTTTATTAGGAGGGGGGCGTTAATTCGAGGTTATACGGTATGTATGTGACGTTGACCTCGAGATCAGCGGGGATTTGTCACAGCATATGAAATATTAAGAATTTTCAATGAAAGAAATAGAAGTTATAACATATTTCTCTGATGTTATGTTTTGTAAAGAGACTAAGTATGTGACCTTGACCTTCGGATCAGCGGGGGTTGGACAGTCGTAGATTTGTCACAGCATGATAGTACAACCTTAGAGGAATACACAAGTGAAATAATAAGAATTTTCAATGAAGGAAATAGAAGTTATAACTTATTTCTCTGATGTTAAGTTTTGTAGAGACTAAGTATTTGACCTTGACATTGGGATCAGCGGGGGTTGGACGGTCATGGATTTGGCACAGCATGGTATTAGAGCCTTACAGGAATGCATGTGTGAAATATTAAGAATTTTAGATGAAGGAAATAGAAGTTAGAACAATATTTCTCTGATGTTAAGTTTTGTAAAGAGACTAAGTATTTGACCTTGACCTAGGTATCAGCGGGGCTTGGATGGTCGTGGATTTGGCACAGCATGGTAGTAGAGCCTTACAGGAATGCATGTGTGAAATATTAAGCATTTTAGATGAAGGAAATAGAAGTTATAACAATATTTCTCTGATGTTAAGTTTACGGACTAAGTATTTGACCTTGACCTTGGGATCTGCGGGGGTTGGACGGTCGTGGATTTGGCACAGCATGGTAGTAGAGCCTTACAGGAATGCATGTGTGAAATATCAAGCATTTTAGATGAAGGAAATAGAAGTTATAACAATATTTCTCTGATGTTAAGTTTACGGACGCGCGGACGGACGCACGGACGGACGCACGGACGGACGGACGGACGGACGGACGGACGGACAACCTGACTCCAGTATACCCCCCCACAACTCGTTGCGGGGGGCATAAAAATATATGTATGTTACTGACTCGTGGGATAGCGTATCAGTAACTAGTATGTTTTTGCCAGAAACGTGTTTCATTGCCAGGCCATATTGCTTCAGCAGCAGTAAACTATCATGTATTCTGTGACGACATGGATAGAGTATTTATTTAATGGATATGAGAGGCAAGTGATCTTACACCACTTGAACAGTCAGTCCGTACACATGCCGAAACCGATTCCGGCCAAATAACATGCCTCATTATTCATGTTCATTCAGAGCATATTCGTTTTCTGTGAGAATCAATGATTTGAAAGCATTAGCCATTGGCTTGCCTTTGTGGCACACCATAATGCAATGTCTCTGGCTTTGTCAAGTCATAATATGACAAGTTCAACAAGTGAAACGCAATTTGGACCATCAAGACACTGAGCACTTTTATATTGACACTGGAGTTGTGATCTATTAAGACCATATGGTAATCTTAAATAATGATAGTGACCATGTAACTAATAATGATACTTCCTTTTGAACGTGGCCATCTTTCTACAGTTTCCTGCATACAATTATGTATTATGTAGAGAGTGTATTCAACCTCTCCAACAGTGCCTTGGCAATCAATCTGACATTTTTCTCAAGTCGTCTGCATATACTGAACATGTGCACATGTTCTTCTACACTTTCCTGCATACATATTTGTATAGGGTATATATTGTATGCAAGCAACTCATTTTACCGCATTTTGAGTGTGATTGTGCCAGCACTGCATTTCAGGAACACCAACAAGATGGAGACTATAATGCAGATGGTGATGAAACTGCTTGAAAGCACTATATTTATAATTAAGAAAATTCCTGCCTACACGCAGTGGCCATTTTGAAATATAACATGTTTGTCATAAACAGTGACTTGAAATTGACTTTAGTCATATATAATTTACTTTCAATAATGATTATAGTCAGGGAAAACATCAGTCCAAATGGTTTGTGCATGATTATATCAGAATTATATGATTTTCACGGCAGCCATTTTGGAAATTAGAATAATAGGAACAACTCATGTTTTCTTTGATGATACAAAGAACATTTGTTCAAAGAATGTAGCAAAACAGTCAACACAACCTATACACTTTACTAAAGACAAGTACGTAGTGAAGACATAAGAAATATTGTTTACATAGAGGCCATTTTAAAAACAAAATGTCCGCCATACCAGTTATCAGAAAAAGTGGAACCAACCCCATTTTTATTATTTTAAGTATGTAGATGGCATAGCCGAAAAAAACAACCTTCTATCTGCATTATAAATGTAGATATGAATATTACAATATACTGTATATGATTTCAGGGTGGCCATCTTTAAATCATGGGGGTTGTTAAAAATGAAAATAACACTGGTGTTGTTCTTTGTGGTCAAAAGATGATTATCACCAAAAAACAAATCAATCTTCTACCTGTACTAGAAGTCTATATATCATGAATACAGCATTTCAGGGCGGCCATTTTGAAATCCAAGATGGCGGCCAAAGGAATCGTCGAAAAAAAATGGAACCAACCCCAGTTTTGTTCTCCGTGGTCTAAAGATGACAAAAAGCATGGGTTACAAGAATGTAGCAAAAAAAATGCACTACATAACAGTATACACTATGTGGTGCTGTATACCGAATATGAAGAAAATCGGCCAAAAACTGTAGAAGTAGTTCGCCGGACAAGGTAAATTGACAATCCTAAATTTGCACTTACAAACAGTTTAGTCGTAGTGAAACGGGCCCCTGAATTATAGTGGAACCTCTCTATCCCCGACACCATGGGGACCACCCAGGGTGTCAGATTTAGAGAGGCTCCACTATATAACAATTCAAAACTTCCTAATAATTACATAGAAAACAAATACACAGTGCCGGTGTCACAGGAAATTCTCCCCCCCTGGAATTCTCCCCCCCCCCACCCCCCCCCCCCCGCCCGCCACGCGGGGGAAGCGTGGGGAAGATTTCCAGGCTCAAGCCAGGAAATATTCTCCTAGGAAATTCTCTACACCCCCACCCCCCCCCCCCCGGAATAGTTCTCGACCTTAGGAAATTCTCCCCCCACCCTGGAAATTCTTCCTCCCCCCACCCAAAATTTGTGAAAATTTGAATGCTACAAAGCAGAATTATTTCACATAGGCAGAATGTATGTCATTTGGTAGTATAAGAAAGGGGAACATAAAAAATCACCTCCCTCACACCCCACCCCAATCTACCATATACATAGTGTAAGTCCCTTGATAGACAAGAATACAAGAATATCACAAGATTGGGGGAAGATTTCTGATCAAGTGAAAATGTTTGTGTAGAACAGTTAGCATGTGACGCATATTGGCGGGGGGAGAGAGAGTGGGGGTGGGGGGGGGGGGGAGATTTTCCTAGGAAATTTAATCCCCCCCCAACCATCTACCATATGCATAATGGACGGAATGTCTCTTTGTAGACAAGAATACCCCCCCTCCCTCATGATGAAATAATGTATGTTGGTGTAAAACAGATAGCATTTGGCATGTATTGAGGGAGGGGGGGGGGGGGGAGATTTTCCTAGGAAATATCACCCCCTCCAACCATCTACCATATGCATAGCGGATGTGAATGTCTCTTTGTAGACAAGAATAACCCACGATTGGGGAAGTATTTCTGATGAAATAATGTATGTTGGTGTAGAACAGATAGCATGTGGCATGTATTGGCGGGGGGGGGGGGATTTTCCTAGGAAATATTCACCCCCCCCAACCATCTACCATATGCATAGCGGATGTGAATGTCTCTTTGTAGACAAGAATAACCCACGATTGGGGGAGTATTTCTGATGAAATAATGTATGTTGGTGTAGAACAAATAGCATTTGGCATGTATTGAGGGAGGGGGGGAGATTTTGTAGGAAAATCCACCCCCCCCCCCCAATACATGCCACATGCTGTCTGTTCTACACCAACATACATTATTTTGTTTCTTCAAAAATACTCCCCCAATCGTGGGCTATTCTTGTCAACAAAGAGACAATCACATCCACTATGCATAGGGTAGATGGTGGCGGGGGGGATATTTCCTAGGAAAATCTCCCCCCCCCCCCCCACCAATACATGCCACAACATGCTATCTGTTCTACACCAACATACATTATTTCATTTCATCAGAAATACTCCCCCAATCATGGGCTGTTCTTGTCTACAAAGAGACGTCCATATCCAAATCTCCCATATCCAGACCCACCCCCACCATGTGCTATACATTTATACCAGTCATATGCAGCTATGGTAGATTTAACCTAGAGAACTCTCTACCAGCCAACATACATAATAGTTATGGTACGGTAATGGGGAATTATTGCATATACCGGTAAATAGAATCTCTACTGCCCCACCACCACTATATTGTCTATGTATAGATATTATACTAAATTGGATAGCTCTTTTATAGAAAATGCTGCCTCGTCTATTCACATACTTCTCCACAAGCAGACATACATTATGACTATGTTAGTTGGGTATACATGTAGGGATATTACGTCCTCTGTTACCAACAGACTGGTTCTAGCATGTGCATTTTGTATGCTCCTGAGCACAATATCAACAATGTATATGAAAATACATTAAAAGTTTCCTAGGCTTAAGCCTGGAAATCTTCCCCCCCGGGGGGAAGATTTCCAGGGGGGGGGGGGGAGATTTCCCGTTACACCGGTACTATCTTATTGCAGCTTTCAGGTTTCTGTATACGGCGACTTGTATAAATATGGAGATGTCCAGCGAGATCTGGATCATGCCGCAGATCCAGAACTGGGGCGGGGATGACCGCAAGATGAAGTAGCATGTCTTGTATATATCACCACACGTCCACATAGCAACCATCTTCTTACTGGAAGAGAAAAAGTGAAATAGAATGGGTTTAACGTCTCAGAAACAGCAAAGGTCATTTGTGGATGTGACTGGAGAAATGGGGCTTATGGTATTTGTGACCAGTGTAACTCCTGACCAAATAGCACACTCCTGTAGCCTGATAACGATAAATGCTGCTTGTGAGAAGCATGAAGGGTGTACCATTGATGGAATAGCAAACAGTGCAGATCCTGATCAGTCTGATCTGTATCTACACTGGTCGCAAAACCCACCGCCAAATTGCAGGCATGAGAAAGGCTGTCACTGAAAATATCTGAAAATACACTGAAACCCCCTCACCCCACTTGTAAAAGTATCAAATTTGAGCATACCAGATTGATTCTGAATCATTTTGTAACACAAATTAGGACAAAATCATCTGAAATCAGCTGATCAGCTGAAGATTCTCATGCCTGACATTTAGGGACCGGTACTGGAAGAGTAATAGCATCCGGATGGCGCGGGTGCCAGTGCTGGTGCGGCACCAGCATTGACAGCTACAAATAGAGACGATATAGATAGAATTAGGGTCGATATAATCATGCTGAAAGCTGCGATGATGGTTAATATCGTGACGCCCTTCTCTCTGAACAGAGTGCGAAGACGCTCACCGAGTGTCGTGTCCTCGTGCAGAACCCTCGAGATTGTTTCGCGGCTCCGACTTAATTGGCCGGAAAGCGTCTCACGGTTAGTCGAAGCAGCCTCCAAGCGAGCTTCTCTTTCGTCCCGCAACGACCGCAGGAGTTTGTTGATCCGCTCGGTAGATTCTCTATCGTCACGGACTTCCCCAAGTTTTCTTTCTTCCAGCGCGATATGTTTGTCCAGCGCCGTCAGTTTGGAGAGGTTATTGACCAGTTCGCCCCGAGTTGTTTGCAGAGCCTTATCGAGTCCCCGGAGTTCGCGAAGAGGTAATGGTGGGTCATATTTCGTGCCGTTCATTTCGTTGACCGTGTGGTTTCCACTGTGTTAATAGCGTCGGTGGCTATACGAGGGACATCGCTGAGCTCGCTCATTTCTATAGCGGCGGCCGTCTTCGCCAGCGTTTCGTCGGTAGACTGTAGGGTTTTTACCATTTGTTGAGGCAGCTGCGACCGATCATCGATCACTCCGAGAGCTCGAGCGAGGGATACTCCATATCGGTTCACGGAAGAGGGGCTGAGGAACTGGGTCGGGTCGTTCTTGTACGTCAGTAACTTCCAGCTATTACCCCATTTAACCCACAAGTCTCCTCTTTTAGTGCTGCGGAACTCCAACATGGCCTTGATGCCATTTTTAGACACCTCACTCTCCCACCGTTTCACCCGAGAATTCGTTTCCTCGAGAGGCGCCAGCTCATCCTTGGAGATCCCCGCAGGAATCTCGGCACCGCCCGCCCATGCCGGAGTTGCGGGTGGGGCCTCCCACGTAGGTGCACCAGGACCAAACAAAGATGCGCCTGGACCAAGCGAAGGCGTATTTCGTTGTTCGCCTGGAACAAACAAAGGTGTATTTTGGGGTGCTGGTGTCTCTATGAAGGTCGTTTCGTCATAGTCATCGATGTCATCATCATCGCGGAAATCGTCTCTGCCGATTTCATCCATGTCAATATAGTAATCAGCCATCTTTATAACTTTCTTAAAATTAATTATGTATTAAAGACAAAACCATAAGGGTTTAATATAGTTTCACTAAATTATGTCTTCGAGTCAATACGGTCGCAAACTCAATCCATACCGCAGACTGCGTGAGCCCTCGGGGCAAAAGGCGTGAGACAGAGTGTCGTTATTACGAACAACCCATCGACGATCGACCAGAACCAGCAGCTCTTGGTCCGCTTCCCCAACCTCGGAGCTAACGACGTCATTGTGCCGGGTACTCTGTTCGCCTCGCTTTCACTATTTCGCTGACGTCGACGGACGCAGGACCGAACCGTCGTTCAGAACCTTGGTCGCGCCATCGTCAAGAAGACCATGATAAAGATTTCTGGTAATGAGGTGATGTCGATCGACGACAGCGACGTCTACCATTGTTATCAGGACCTATGGAAGACGGCGCAAGAGCGCGAAAACGCTGTCTATCAGGGTATTGACACCAGCAAAAATAAGAACGTAACCAAACTTAGAATCGGGGCTGGTAACAAGGTAGATAACAACGCGAGTGACAATGCGGTCGCGGGCGCTTACGGCAACCGCTTCTACATCCCGCTCGACTTTGAGTTGCTGGAGAGTCACATGCCCTACTATCAGAGCGCTTTGGCTGACCGCCTCGAATACGAACTAACGTTCAACGACTACGGCCGAGTTCTCATAACCAGCGACCTGTTATCGACGTATACGATCGATAATGTTTCGCTGGAGTACGACATGGTCACGATGCCCGAACTCGCGCGATTGATCAGAACCCAGTACGCCGGGCGCGTTGCCATACTTTACGACCGAGTTCTTCGCCATCGCAAGATGACGAAAGACAAAGGCGACACATTGTGGAATATTAACGTCAACGTACCCGCTCGCTCGATGAAAGGTATAATGATGTTGTTCGAGGATGCTCGGTTCGCGTTCGGTGCTAGAAAAACCGACAAATTCTATAACCCCAAAATCACGAAGGTAGAGGTGACGATCGAGGGAGTTCCCAATCAACTCTACAGCGCGGGTCTTCGCGCGCACCAGCAGTGGGACGAAGTAAGAAAACAGTTTGCTGCCGGCTCTAAGCGCTCTCCGGAGGTTGCAGCGGTTGCCAAAGACCTGCATCTCTCGGCCCGTCTCCCTCGCGGAGTTCCTGAATACCAAATACGCGTTATGGCTAGACATGCGAGCCAGCGACGACGACCAAATACACGGCAGCGGACGCCAAGTTGAGAAAGCTAGCGAGGGTGTGACGATCCAGATAACCAAAGAGGCGGACGGAGCCGGGCCATTGAACGTGTACTTATATATAATTACAGACGCACAACTCAACATCGAAGATGGCCGATACGTCTCAGCACTCTATTGATTTAATAAAAAAATCATCTAACGATTTATTAATTAATAAATTTGATAATTCTAAAGAATTAATTAAGAAAATTAGCAATCATTCTAAACGATTTATTAATTAATAAAATTTGATAATTCTAAAGAATTAATTAAGAAAATTAGCAATCAATACCAATTCACGATTGGAGATGCCCACTCTGCCATAATATGTGGGCAGACAGGAAGTGGAAAAACGGTTTTCATCCTCGACTTGCTCGAGGAGTCCTACCGCGATGCCTTTCGTCACATTGTGATCCTGTGTCCCACTGTGCGGCACAACGATACTTATCAGCGGCGAACGTGGATATGGACCGACCCTGAGGTATACGTTATTGACCCCGGTAATAGGCTTCACGATTGGTTGCGTGGTTTATACCAAAGATTCCAGGGTGAGCCCACCCTATACGTGATTGACGATTGCTCGGCCAAGGCGGCGATGACCAAAAAGAAGGACATGCTCTCCGAGCTCGCATTTTCTGGCCGCCATGCTAGGCAAAGCGTATGGATATCCACTCAAAAGTACAACGCCGTCCTCAAGGATCTGCGCGAGCAAACGAAATGGGTCGCCCTCTTTCACTGCAAGGACGAGACTCATTCGATGACTGTCTTCGAGAGAATGACGTTATCCCAACGCGCGAGGTGGAGCGCCTGGAGGTTCGACAGATGCTTTCGGAAAACTAAGCACGCCAAGCTTTTGCTAAAGACTGATCAACCAACTGCTTACGAAGTTATCAATTAATTTTATAATTAATTAGCAATTACTGAACAAATGCTGAACAATGCTGAACAATGCTTAGCAATTGCTGAACAATGCTGAACAAATGCTTAACAAATGTTGAACAAATGCTGAACAATGGTTAACAATGTTAACAATTTGGTGCTCCGCTGCGAGCTTTGTTGCGAGCATAATGGTGATCATAAGTATCGGGTGGTGTGCTTTGCAATATGTTAAAGTGATGAGACTTGTTAGAATAGTTAAATTAATTTAAGAAAAATGAACTGCGACGAACTTCTCGATCAGCTAATAGAAGAAACCTCAACTCCGACTGCCAACATAGATAATGATCCGACAGAGCAATCGGAATCAACTCCAACGGCGGTTGGTATTGGGTTGAGTGCAACGACTCCGAATGAAAATGAAAATGCGGCGCGACGAGAGCGGCTAGCTGCGCTGGTTGCTGGGGGACAATCGGAGCATTATCTCGGTAGGCGTCTCTCAGTTTTTCAGGTGGATAAGATGTCAGATGCGGAGATCGATAAAATGTATGCGCGATACGAATCTAGGTTAGGTGCGGAGATGACAAAAACTCTCGGATCGGCGGCTATTCATTTGTACGCAACCGCCGTTAGTATACTTCTCCCTATACCAAACACCGCGGGATTGATTGACGATCTAGAGACTGACCCTTTTATAGGTCACACTCTTAGAACAGCCTGCTGCTCAATTTATCACAAGTTTGGAATGTACTTAGCCCCGCTGACAACCGCGTTGACCACGGGTAAACACTGTCAATTTGGACATATATGCCCACGAACTATAAGCCCTGAAAATGATGACACAAGACACACCCGCGAGAGTGACGGAGTTGAACCCGATTGCTCCAACCCAATCGAACCCGAGTGTTACTCCGCCACTGGATGACATACCGCATATAAAAAATCCCAAAAGACAGGCAGCTGGGCGGGCGGCGGCTGCCACCCGAAAAGTTAAACAAGATAAAATACTCGCCGAGCTTCGAGAGGCTAAACTCCAATCGAGATTGGGGTTGCAATCGGGGACGGAGACAGCAAAACATCTGAAGACAGAGTTGAGTACACCCCCAATTCACGAATTGGAAGCACACCCAAATTCTTTGAATTTAATTTGTCACCCAAATTCGTGAATTGAGTTGGGTTGTTGGTGGTGGTCTGGCAGTTGTTGGTGCCCTGTGCGTGTGGAAATACCCCATATTATCGAAAAAACAACCAGCCAGAGTTCAGAAGAAAGTTACGAAACACCAATCGCGATTGGATGCGCCCCATTTAAACATTGATCGCGACCCCTTTTATATGCAATAATGGCTGAACAAGACGGTAAAATGTTAGTGAATGCGCTTTATCACGTCGTGGTGATATCGGGTTTCAGTATCGTGCGACTATCAAAGATGGCCCTAGGAGGATCCGCTCCCAAATTGGACTTTACTGTGAGAGACGTAGGGCTCGCGACCTTAGATGTAGCGGCCGCAGTTTGGACCCGAGATTATCTAGTTAAAGCTGGAATTCTACCAGTTAATATATGAAATAAATGGCTTCAATCGCAATAATGGTAGGTGGTGCGCTCTTAAACGCATTTGCGTTCACCGGCAGCAACTTTCTATTCTCTAAACTACAAAACTCGAACGCGGATGAGGAGAGTACGCGTCACGATTTAGCTGTAGAACAATTCAATAGCGCAAAGGAAGCGTGGTCGGAAAAACGAACCGCCCATCTTGACTGGGTCAATGAAGAGCTTCGCCGCGAAAATCACGCCGCACAAACTTTTCAGAACGTTGAAGAAGCTAACAGCGAGTACGCGCTGGCATATCCGCAGAAAAGTCTCGCGCCGCTGGATCGCGAGCCCCAACTTTCAGATTTCTATGTACCGTCAGAGGCCAAAAAGACCGCGAGATCGCGTTCATCGTCGTGGGAATGGGTGTGGTGGGTCTCGTCGGCTACTATATTCAATCGAGATTTTAAATTAATTATTTTAAATTAATTATAAATATATATATATATATAGAACGATGTCAGTTGACAAACTTTATTTTGCTATGATTGATGTAGGCTACACTGCCCTTAAACACCGCATAGCTGGTGCAAAGGGTATGATTCGTCTGGCCCGAGATTCTATCGAGCGTGGCGGGAGGACAAAAAGAAAAAGCGGCCACCCTTTTCGCAAAGCGGATGTTATATTCCTCCACCAATCCTGGGGGATTAGATTTCCCAATTTCCTTCAGAACTTAACCCCCAATCGCGATTGTACTTCCAACAAAGGTTTATTATTATCGACGCAGTTACCGGACGCTCTGGCGAGGGCATGTTGGAGATTGTCAGATATATTAGAATACATCGCATACGATGAACACGCGCAAACTTAATACCAAACTATCGGTTCGCCTAACGCGCAAGCTAGCGAACACGTACTATAGCCCCCGCGGCTACTGGAAGGGACTCGCTGCCATCAAGAACCTCGCGGCGGCGACCAAAGTTTCAGAAAACGCTGTCAAGGAATGGCTCAAGAAGCAGGCCATCTGGCAGATCTATTTACCCGCGCCTCACAATATTCCGCGCCCGAAATTCGACGTGCCGGTACCGAACCAAGTTCACCAAGCGGATCTCCTGTTTCTCCCTCACGATCGCGTCGGTCGTAAGACGTACAAGTACGCGCTGACAGTCGTTGACGTAGCGAGTCATTATAAGGGGGCTGAGCCGTTGGCCACTAAAGAGTCTAAGGAGGTGGCCGAGGCTCTCTCCCGAATATATAAGAGGAGTCCTCTCAAATGGCCGAATCTTCTCCAGGTCGATCCCGGCCGCGAGTTCATGGCGCGGTCTCTCATCTATTGTCTAAGCACGAAGTTTCTATCAGACGCGGCCGCGTCAACATCCAGGGACGGGACCAGGGGATCGTGGAACGCTTCAATCGAACCCTGGCTGAGAGACTGTTCGGACACCAATACGCTAAAGAACTTGTAGACCCTCATTCGCGATCGACCGAGTGGGTGGCCAGACTGCCCGCCGTGGTCTCCGCACTGAACGGAGAGGTGACCAGATTGATAGGTAAGAAGCCCGTAGATGCCATCAAGTTTAAAAGGGTGACGAGCGAGCCCTCTGCCCGTTGGTTTAGAGGAGCAACGGCTTCCATCAGATATTGATGTCCGGTACCTCTATCAACCGGGAGAGCTCGAAGGTGGCAGCCGCCGCGCGACTGATCCCGTGTGGTCTCTCAATGTATATCATCTAGATCGATCTATTACCAAGCCCGATGAGCCCGTGCTCTACTATTTGGATGATGGGCCATCTCGAGGGTTTGTTCGCGAAGAACTTCTCGCGGTGCCTTCTGACACCCAGCTACCCCGGATCGTCAGAGTCTTTAGTATTCTCTCTCAGAGTTATTTTTTTTACCTATCCTATAGGCTCGGTGTGTAACCCGTCTTCCATCACTCTCCTCTTGTCGTAGTACGCCGAGAGTCCTAATTTTTGTTGACAGTACGTCTTCATCACCCCATTAATCATTCGGAATCCCCTGTTCTCCGCCATATCCCTACCCCCTTCGAGAGCACTCTTATACCTCCCCCAAGTCAGATCGTTAGATCTCTTCGACATCCCCTTGGCCGAGTGCTTAAATTTTCCATCACCGCTCACGTAGTAACACTTGCTACACAGAGCGATGGCTCTATCCCCTTCGAATTCCAGCTTGAACAGTCCCGGAGTTCTGTTGCTCCACACGTCCCACGCCAACCACTCGGTCTTCTCCTTATTAAACTTTCTCTTCATATTCTTTCTCACCACCGCTGCCAGCGTCTTCTCCGACAGCGCGAAGTACATGCTGTCAGTGTCCATCTGTATCAGTTCGAAATCTCCGCGATCCACGTACTTGTCCAAGAAATCGTAGTAGAACTCCAGCATCCGGAGCTTGGCCAACTGGTAGACCGCTATGCCACACTGAAACGGTCTGTTGATCACCACTCGAGTCTTCCTGCTCGATATCTCGTAAGCCTCCCCAATCTCCTCCAGGTCTTCGAACCACGCCAACCTCAGTGCCCGATCGACAGTCTTCTCATCCTTCGTATATGTGGTGTTCAGGTGTCTCTCTTGTGTCTCTATCAGCTTGCCACAACACGCGTTGCCAACCAGTTTGAATATATCCGCCAACACCGCCTTGCTCTTGTCGACGTCCCCCGTCCATCTAGCAGCGGTGACCTCTTTAGCGAACCATTGAAACGGTTTGCCGGGCGTGTAGTCTATAACCCTATGCACCGCCTTGACGATCAGACCGTGCTCCAGATACCACTTTAAGCAGCGGGGAGTATATGATCATCTTCTTGGCGGACATTGCCCCCACGAGCTTTCTCTGTCCTTCGACTCTTTTCCTACCGGTCCCGGCCAGGTAGTCCTTCATGTGCTGCGGAACCTCGTTCTCATCGACTTCTCGATTAACGAACAGCGGTGACATTTCCGAGAACTTGTCTCTCAACGTTTCAGGGACCTCTATATCCAACTCCGCAAATCCGAACCACTTTTCACTCCTGACCTCCCTCACGAAACGGTCTATATACGACTGTCTTTCCGGGTCGTCACACGTCCATATCTGCTCCTCACCACACGGCATGTCCTTCGACAGAGTAGAATAGGTATAGAGCATTGGCATCGTACCCCAGCACCGCCTTGCACATCTTCTCCTCCCGACTCCCCACCTGGCCCCTGATCGTCGACCTTCCAGCCTCGGCGTATCTGGAGAATACTATGGACGGACCACCGACCAATCCCTGCTTCATCATCTCGTAAGTTTCAGACTTCGGTGACCACAGCTCGGGCGTGTCCGCCTTCCCATCGATCGACCCGCGGAGTAGGTACTGAAGGGAAACACCGGGCAGAGACACAGCATCCTTGAGTATATCCACGCCTCTTCCTTGTAGAACTCCGTCATTTTAGTCAGAGCCTCTAGGAACGGTCCTACATCCAAGTCGTTGTAGTGTTGCAACCATTCCTTGAACGTCTTCATCCCCTTTTCTCGGAATACCTTCTTACACTCTTTCCACTCGGACAACGACAGTAGGAACTCACCCTTCAACTTCGAGTACCACTCGGGATAGTCTGGCAGCCCCGGATGGTCGAGCTTGTCCGCGCTATCGAACCACTCGTATGGAAAGTGAGACTTTACCGTTTTACAGTCGTACGCCTTAACCCACCGGTCGTACGTGGTACCGGGTCCCAGATTACTGGATGATGTCGAGAAATTTAAACTCCGGGGTAAACAGAAACATCGTCGTGCTGGCTCTCTTTCCGACCATCACCTTATTCACGGTGGCCGCCAACTTCTCTACAAAGTACTGCTTGATGAGGTTCAGGTCGTACCTGCTACAGTTGAACCCCACCACCGGGACTTGGTCAATCCATGAGATAATCTTTGCTTGCTGAGACTTTGATAACATATCTATGTCGGCCGGCAGATACTTCTTCCTAACCCCCTCCTGATTGCCTTGCCTCTCATCTGCAGCTCGGTCACGAACTTCTCGACTAGCGTGTCGGGATCTCGTTCGCATAGGTGTGTGATCCCTTCATGCATCGTATCCCCAACGACACCGATATAGGAACGTGCTCGACCTCGAAGTCAGGTCTTTGGTGGGTCGCGTGCTTTTTGACTTGTCGAGATACAGCCTCGAAGTCGTAGACTATCTGGTGGGGGTACAGAGTCGTCTCCTCCTCGCGTGGCAATTGTGGATAGTAGGTATTAATTTTATCAAAATTATCATTCAACCACTCGCACTCCCACATCACCACCAGCTCGTAACCCGCCTTCCTTATCTTGGCGTCTTGAATTTTCGTCCTCTTGTACAGCGATCTCGCATTACCTCTCATGCAATGCCTCGGACACCCGTGCCAGTAGCATCCGTTGAAACTGAAACACGGTCTCGGTCTCGTGACAGTAACCGTCGACCGGATCACCGGCCACCCACCTCTCACCACCGTGACCGCAGTTGGCATGATGTATGTGCTTTCCCACCCTCTCCTCTTCTCTGCTCAACCATTGAATCGACCTCACACTCGCTGACCCCTTAGGATAGAACGCCTTCTCGTAGGCCGACTGTGGTCTCTCTACCCTCTTACCTGGACATGTCACCACGGTCTTCCCACCCATGCAGGTGGTCGCGTGCCTGTGCATGTTACACGACTTTGTGAACCGTTGTTAACATCCGGTGCACCCGTACTCGTTCGTCATCTTGCGGAGATTCGTTATGAGGAACGAGTGACCTCCAAACATTCCTATCGTCATTGTCTTCCCCCCAACCACGTCGTAATTTGCCGGAACCTTCATGATGTACCACACTCCATCGGCGGTCGGCTCGTACACGCGAATGCCCATCTTGAAATGCTCTTCGACCTTCTTAATATCGTCCAGGGGGATTCCCTTACTACTCGGTCCGTTATCGTGCCTGAGGTATTCGCGAGCCAGAGCTCGTGCCTTCCTACAACACCCGTCGGGTCTCCCTCCACGTTGGATGGCTATGCACCTAAACAGACACAAGTAGTCGTCGTACGTGTCGACGGAATACATTCCCTTTTTCTGTCTTAACCAGTCTGGGAGTTTTCCCGCTCCCATGAGAAGTTGTTGCGCGTCGATGATCATCTTCACCTCGACCGATATCCAACGAACGAAGGTCCATTTTGTGTTTGGTCTATCGACTTTGTCGATGTCCATCGACCTTTCTCTCTATCGGATATCCAACTCTCGGCTTTGGCGATCTCGTTTATCCACGGACTGCCCTTTGATTGTTTGTGATAGATCATAGTAGCGTCGGTCTCTATGTGCCTAATACGATACGAGCACGAATACCTCAGGTAACATGCCGCGTGGTCATCTCTGGGCGAATTTTATTCATTATGCGATTAGCGATCTCCCCGTCTACCCCCCTCTCGAAAGTCCATACTATCTTCCTCCTACCCCTATCAATAGTTTCCCTAACTTCGGCTTCTTCGGCGAGAATCCTGGGACCCTCCTCCACCAAAGCTCTGGCGATATCTCTCCTCTTCTTGGGAGGTCCCCCCACCAACCCTTGATAAATCTTATTGTAGTACGCCTTGTATAGGGGTTTTCTACGTGCGCTGGGATCTTCTTTTACACGCTGCTCGTAAGCGGTGGCGCGCAGACTGGCCGTCGTCTCGTTCTCCAATTTCTCGGAGCGTTTTTCGGGGTCGGCGGGCAGTCGTCCGGTCGAAACCGCACGCCGCAGCCTCTCCTCGTAGACGACGGCTCGCGCGTCACTTATCTTATCTGCTATATCTTTCTTGAGTCTCAAACCTCTTAGGGAAATTCCCCAACTCTTAGCTTGCTCTCTCATTTGCTTTATGGTAGGCATTATACTGAGTATAACCAATAGATTTTTTATCTTCAATAGGGTGTAAGTTTATATTTATTCGTAATAAATATGACAGATTTTTGTATATATATACTGAGTATATGGATAACTTGTCTTTAATAGGGTGTCAGTATATATTTGTGACAGATTTCTGTAAATACTGAGTATAACTTATGGATTTCTTATCTTCAATAGGGTGTCAGTTGTTATTTTATTCGTAATAAAAGTATGACAGATTGTTGTATATATATACTGAGTATAACATAGGGATTCTTATCTCTAATAGGGTGTATCTTCTCATGTCATAAATATATGGTCTCGCGGTAGTAGTATATAAGAGTCATAATGATTACAAGTTTCGTGTGGAAGCCACCACACGTAGTGTGTGGCTTCCATATAAACTTGTATCATTATGACTCTTATATACTACTTCATCTATTCCTGAAGCATCACTATATGGCAACATCTATGGTTATTTGTCTATAAAATACATTCATATGACCATACCGCATCTATTCCTGAAGCATCACTATATGGCAACATATCTATAATTATTTGTCTATAAAATTCATTCATATGACCATACAGCATGACACATCCCTGAAATACATTTATGTTGCCACTAATTATATTCCCTGGTATGCATCACATTTCTAGGCTGGACATAGTAGCTGTTTATTTGTCCTTGATACACTGTCATGACAGCACAGTGTATTCTCTTATCCAGGGTGATTTCTGAGTCCCTGAAACACTGTAATACAAAAATGGGTGCACAGCACACCGTTTTGTCGCTGGAGTACCTTTATATATGGTCATCCCAGAAACATATCCACGATAAAAAGATTGACCCAGCTGTCGGAACGAATATACAATCACATCATGCATATCACAAGACATATTCAGCCAGTTAAAACACATGTAACATTCATAAAGAAATACATTCAGCTGAATGTGCTTGGATATGGTGCGCTCACACTGTATGTTAATGATTCTCTAATAATGGTGTCTTTTACACGTCCTTCTACATATAATTGCCCGACATAGCTCATCAGGCCATCCCACTATATGAGGAACTGAAGACCCTTCTAATAGTGGACATCCGTTAACGGTTTAACATAGAAATGTATCTCATACACGAAGGTCAATATCAGTAAAGGTAAATGTCACCCGAATGACACTGGGTAAATCACCATCACCGCGAGGAAGTTTGCTAATGATCCGACTAAGAGATGAGTTGATATTTTAGATGTGGATGCTGCTGCTTAACCCAAAATTCTGGCCGTCATGTCTAACTTTCCACTAACGTGGTGAGACAAAAAATGTGTACCAACAAAAGGCGGTTGTAAATGCAAGCAAATAAACTTAATAAAGTATATTTGCGTATGTACTGACACCAGTGAATGCCTGGTATGATGATGATAACTACCAGTATCAAGTATCTTGAAAAGATATTTGAACTGTTAGACTTGTGGTACATACCAGGTAGTCTATAATATGTAAACAATATCTATATTTCTGGCTCAGTACATAAATATGACAATGCGATAAAAAACACCAAATCAAACTATTTCTTGCACATATTTGATTGGGTTGAATTCATTTTATACTTACACATGTACCGCACAGAGTGCATCCTGGTATTATGTCACACTGTTTGCAAGGGGTTGTTGCATGAACTGTGAATGGTGTATACACTTATCAGAAAGGCACAAATGTGTTTGCTGGGTGGCTGAAACATCACAGACAACAATACAGCATCAATATGCGCAATTTTGGCAGATCACGACCCAAATCATTTTCAACAAATTCTATGCTTCTCACACTTTTTTACAATTGAGTTACATTTAAAGACACGAAACATAATCAATTCTGAAAGCAACTTTTACAATAATATTAAAGGTACATGCCCACTCGGTAGGCACAACATTTTCTGTATATCAGAGACATCATCTGAGACATTTTCTGGCAAAATAAACATTCATTCACCATTGTATTGATTGGCATTATTACCGTAACCGTGTTTCCTTAAAATGATAACGGACATTACTATTTATCCTCTGTATTTATTTTTTGATGTGCAATGATCATACTTTATAATCTGTCGAAAATATTATTTTTCCAGGTGACGTATTTAATTAGTATAAATAATTAAAAAAGTACTATGTCTCATTTGCATATGAAAATAGCCTGATACCACCGCGCGTCACTGTCATTAAAACAAGAATTCCGCCACGGAAGTGGTATCGCGCCTGCCGAGGCATTTGACCGTGTTGTGAAAAAACAATAACTTTAACGCATTTGCCTTACAAAACAAGAGCTGTAGGAGAACAGCATAGCTCGACTACGAGGGTTGTCGATGTACACATAGCTTGACAAACAAGGTGGCTGCGGCCTGCATAAAAACCTTAACCAAGGTTGACTAAAAACCTTAACCAAGGGAAATTAAGTAAGTAATTCAAGGTTAAATGTAGGTCAATGTCAGATATAGGTCAGGGGTTATTGATGTACATCACTAGGAGATGAAGTTTTCCAAGTATGGTTGCTGTAGGCACAGGAGTATTCCATATACAAGCTTGACTAAAAACCTTAACCAAGGGGAAATAACTAAGTAATCCATTGATAAAAGTAGGTCAAGGTCAAATATAGGTCAGGGATTATTGATGTACATCATTAGGAGATGAAGTTGTCCAAGTATGGTTGATGTAGGCCCAGGAGTATTCCATATACAAGCTTGACTATAAACATTAACCAAGTAATTCAAGGTTAAATGTAGGTGAAGGTAAAATATAGGTCAGGGGTTATTGATGCACATCCCTATGAGAAAAAGGTATCCAAGTATGGTGTTTGTATGCACAATAGTATTCCATCTACAAGCTTGACTAAAAACCTTAACCAAGGTTGACTAAAAACCTTAACAAAGGGGAATTAACTAAGTAATTCAAGGTTAAATGTAGGTCAAGGTCAAATATAGGTCAGGGGTTGTTGATGTACATCACTAGGAGATGAAGTTGTCCAAGTATGCTTGGTGTAGGGCCAGGAGTATTCCATCTACAAGCTTGACTAAAAACCTTAACCAAGGGGAATTAAGTAAGTAATTCAAGAGGAAATGTAGGTCAAGGTCAAATATAGATCAGGGTTTATTGATGTACATCCCTATGAGAAAAGGTTGTCCAAGTATGGTGTATGTATGCACAATAGTATTCCATGTACAAGCTCGACTAAAAACCTTAACCAAGGTTGACTAAAAACCTTAACCAAGGGGAATTAACTAAGTAATTCAAGAGGAAATGTAGGTCAAGGTCAAATATAGATCAGGGGTTATTGATGTACATCACTAGGAGATAAAGTTGTCCAAGTATGGTGGGTGTAGGGCTAGTAGTATTCCATATACAAGCTTGACTAAAAACCATAACCAAGGGGAATTAACTTAGTAATTCAAGAGGAAATGTAGGTCAAGGTCAAATATAGATCAGGGGTTATTGATGTACATCACTATGAGAAAAGATTGTCCAAGTATGGTGTCTGTATACACAATAGTATTCCATGTACAAGCTTGACTAAAAACCTTAACCAAGGTTGACTAAAAACCTTAACCAAGGGGAAGTAACTAAGTAATTCAAGAGGAAATGTAGGTCAAGGTCAAATATAGATCAGGGGTTATTGATGTACATCACTAGAAGATGAAGTTGTCCAAGTATGGTGGGTGTAGGGCCAGTAGTATTCCATATACAAGCTTGACTAAAAACCTTAACCAAGGCGTGACAGTGACGCCGATGCCGACGCCGACGCCGGGGTGACAACATAAGCTCTAACTATTCTTCGAATAATTGAATTCCTGTAAATACTGATTTAAATAACCTATTAAGCACATATTTTACACAATATTGAATAAACTATGTATTTAGAAACTATTTAGACACCAAGTAACAAGACTACAACGTATTCAATGAATTGGACATAAATAACGGTAAGCATGTAGTCATAATGTTTTTCAATGCAAATGGGGTGGGGTAATTTTGCATTTTCAGTTGTAATACGAACTCCGAAATGTCATAGGGTGAAAAATATAGTGTACTATGTTTGCAAATACATGTACTATGAACTGAATTTGATATACCGGTATATTTATTTGCAAATATATCCCATATACGGCTTAAAGGCCCAACAATCGGTGCCCTGGTACCGAATTTAGAAGGAGGAGCATATCCTATTATTGATAGCATCCCTAGTCTGTTAGTTTTGTCACCTAAACTGCCAGTCGGGATTATTGGAGTGAGGAATGTGACATGTCACGTGATCGGCTTTAGAGGTTACGTGTCTGTTGCTGTGATCGGTTGGCTTTTTCAATGACAGAAGTATTAAAGTTTTATAAACGTTAAAATCAATAAAAATACGGAAATTATTATAACCAGACAGTGTTGGATATAATTCTGAGTATATTGGCGATTTTAAAATTCGTCGGACGTTTTCGAGTTCGCGTGTGAAGTGATTTTTGTAATGACCTTCGTACCGGGGTTATAATTATCATAATTGTGCACGGATTTAATACAGGAGTGTTCGGAACACTTGAGGAATTCGCGTTCAACGGTGGAACAAAAGTCCTTCTTACCCTGCGGGGATTGAGGGCAACTGTTTTTGTTATAACTGTTATGTTATACAACACTTTGTGACTGTTGGCCATCTCTGGTCCTTTAGATCATATTCTGACGGCAGTCAATTAGCCGAGTTCATATACAGCGGAAAATTATGGAGTCAGTGCAAGGCTCCTCGTGTTCGACAGGAGAGGTCACCGCTGAGCCGGTGCCGGTTATGTAAACAATGCCTAGTCAGCAAATCGTCGACGTTCCCAGCCGCATGGATGACATTATGATTAGTCAGCATGCATCTGTCAACAGGCCTCCGCTGTATCCAATGGGACGAGGAGTGGCGGTTACGGGGAATTCCCATCTGGGCTACAAGGCTTCCCCTAGATTACCATTGTACCTGCAATTTCCAGGGGCGCATCCGTGTTATACATCGCCCTATTCGGGTCCACCGCCGGGGTACTGGAACAATACCCAAGAACAAATCACAGAACTGGCAAATAGTGTGAAACAAATGCAAGCCAGTATTAAAATTGCGGTTGGTAATGTCAGCGCGTCGCGTGAGAATTCTGTGTCTGTAACACAATCGAGTGCACCCAGTGGGGGTGAAAAATACGTCGGCACCGGGTCAACTTCCACTTCCGCAATAAACAATGAAGGTTCGACTATACCAAATGGCCAATATACTCAAATAAGTAGTCCGGTATAAAAAAATAGTGCGGGCGTTTTGAGGTCGCAGACACAGTTTGCTTGCAAATCTTGATCCATTACTACCCAGTTTCACTTGAGGAACATTTTTGGGTGCTTTTAACACCAGTTTTAAGCATATTTGTAGCATTTAAAAGAAAACACTGAACCTGTTGGTCACGTGATGTAAACAGAGTTTCCGTGGCCAAAAAATGTAAACAATATTGGGTGATATGACGAGGCTGGATTTTTCTTTCTTAAGAGTAAGTAAACCTATTGTTTAATTCATGCAGAACCAGTACAGACTGGCTGGAGGTCATGTACAAGCAGGTCCCACAGCATCCATACGATTAATGAAAGTAGGAGACTGGCCTTATTGGATGGCATTCGGTTAAATTATATAGTAAAACTATTTGGTGTGGTCTAACCTGAAACGGAAACGCGAAATGAAAGTGAAAGTCGATGTGAATTGTCTGATATATCATCATCATCGGGCGATAGTGATATTGAAGAGATGGGGTTTAATTACCAATCAATGAAAAAATCATATAAATCTACAGCTACAAGTAAGTTAGACAGGTTAAACTTGTTGTCACAAGAATTTGAACAGTGGGATTTAGTCGGCCCTCCGGTGAATGAAAAAATAGGATTAATCTGTTCGTTATCCACTGGCTTTATAAATTGAATACATAAACAGCAGCACATGTGTGTCGTCTGCTCCCAATGTAGAACAGTGAGGAGGCTACTGGATAGCCAGTGTAGTTGTTTCTGTACTGACCAGTATCTAGATATATGGTATGTAGGTTTAGGTTTGTTATCAGGCTTGTGGTCCCATAAAACACACAAATGAGACAGTGTATATCAGTCCCTCTAATAGTATTTGTATGTTTTATTTGTACAAGAAAATTATTGAGAATTTACTAAAAGTGTTAAAAATTATAGTGTTTTGCTGCTAACTATTTCAAAGCAATGAGTATTTTGATGCTATTATAGAAATAGAAGGAAGTAAAATTGAATGAAACACCATTCCATGTGTCACACAATGACAAAATTGGGCTTATTGAGTATTTGATTAGTTTAACTCTCATTCAGATAGCACATGACTACAGCACGATGCAGTTTACATCATTAATTAGAGCCATCATGAATGACCACTGAATTAAACAGTGTAGATCCTGATTAGGCTGCAAGGATGCACTAGCTGATCCGGGGATATGCATGTCGTAACGTGTCCACGTGTCCGTTACTTAGAGTATGTCACCTACATATAGTGAAACCTATATTGTACTTCTAAACCTGAACAAGGTTCCTATCTCCGATGTATTTTGTAAGTACATGTAGTAACCAATATATCAGAATATATGTTGTAATATTGGTATTAAGTGGGTATTTGATAACCAGATGGCCGTGGCCCGCATGTCGAGCCCGCTGAGGCATTTGATGGTCTCAGAGTGTATTTATTTTGAGATTGAATTAAGGGTTGTGGAGATATAAGGTATGTAAAAGCTTTGACGCAAATTTTCAAGTCATTTGACCTTGATCTTAGGCATGTGGGCTGCATGGGTGGGCTATAGAATGAAAATATGGATGATAATAAAGAATTATTTGAAGTTTGAAGTAAATCAGAGTAAGTGTTGTGGAGATATAAGGTATGTAAAAACTTTAACAGAAATTTCAAAGTCATTTGGCCTTGACCTTGGGGCACAGGGGCCGCATGAGTGGGACACAGAATGATTATATGGCTGATGCCCAATAAGCATACAAAGTTTCAAGCAAATCTGACTTACGGTTACAGAGATAGTAGGTATGTGAAAACTTTAACGCAAATTTTGACAGAAACTTTAACGCAAACATCTAACTCATTTGAGCTTGACATAGGGGTACAGGGGCCGCATGAGTGGGACACAGAATGAATATATGGATGATGACCAATAAGCATACAGAGTTTGAAGCAAATCTGACTTACGGTTACAGAGATAGTAGTTATTTGAAAACATTAACGCAAATTTGGACAAAATTTAACGCAAACTTCTAAGTCATTTGACCTTGGGCACAGGGGCCGCATGAGTGGGATACAGCATGAATATATGGATGATGACTAATACGCATATGAAGTTTCAAGTCAATGTGACTTAGGACTGCAGAGATATAAGGTATTTAAAAACTTTAACGCAGATTTCGGACGGACGGACGCATGCACACAGACGGACTGATGCACGGACACCCGGACGTCATTGTGATCACTATGTCTCGTTTTCCGCAAGCGGGCTCGACAAAAATGTGTAACTGTGTCATGTCATTCCACAGATAACCATCCCAGTTAGACTGCATTGCTGCAGATACACTGTATAATATATGCTGACAGCTAATTAGTGACCAGTGTTGAAATAGCCATACTTATACTGGTATGTGTTAGGATACGGGAAGTACGGCTGTTAGCAAATGTGAATTCATGTAGGCATGTGAATTCCAGATCAGACTGTACATCCATGCTGATTTGTGAATGTGCATACTAACCTGAGTTTATGTTGTTTATAATTAGTACACTGCATTTTCACAGCCACTGTATCAAGTTTCTAGGCGACACATTTCTCTTGCTGGTCTTTTAAACCATGGTTTTGTTTCATTCACTTTGTTATATGCATACCAGACACATATTTAATTTGATATTACTGTCCAAAATCAAAATTGTGTGGCTGGCACACTGTCTGATGTTGACCATACACACAGTTATAGCTGTTAGCGTTATCATTAACATGTGGGGTTGTTTACAATGTCAGGTCATGAACTGAGCTCTATGAATGAATTACATATGTAACAGCTACGCTCCGCCTGGCAAGTTTGAATCAGTTGTCAGTTGAGTACATTGTATTACTTCAAACGCACATTTACATTTGTTTTCTTAAATCCATTTTTTTCTAAACATTTCATAGTTGTATTATCTATGTTCATGATGTTTGTGTGAAATATTGTAATTATTTGTTCAGTGGTATTTCTAAAATAACTGAAAATGTGTCCCTGAAGTGAAGCATGCATAACATTATCAAAAAGCCTGCCCAGCGCCATCTGGTACATTTTATATCCCAGTTGGGCCTTTTAACTATTTCTCTAATCATACATACACATGTAGGGTCAAACGAAACTACATATAGTGAAACGCTGTATACCAATGTGTACCCCTGTGTACCCCTGTGTACCCCGTGTACTGTCCCAGTAATTGTCACTGTAGACAGTTGAAGTAATACTTTGAAATGCATGTAGACTAGTACACAAACATGCCCATCAGGGAAAGTGGTATGAGTTCTTGCCATATCTACACGAAACACCCAAATACACCCAAATACACCCAAATACAGTCTAAATACAGGTAAATATACTACAAATACACCCTAGATAGTGTCAGATAGTAGTGTAAATCATATATTGACATAAAACACATCATATAATTGACATATGTAGTGAAAAAAGTAGTGAAATTGGTCATATTTTCAATTAATGCAAATTGTGTCATGGTCGGATCCTGTAAAAATCATCAACACATATGGGAAATGTGTACAAATATAGTTTAGAGCATATAAAAATGACATAATACACCCTCAAACATTTCAGTGTAGCATTTTATTATCAGTTCAAATATACAGACACAGTCAGGGGAGATTATGTTTTTAGGCCAGTATCATCATAAACCTGTCAACTTGTATTGGAACGACTAAACTGTCATTGTATATCTGTACAGGTTGATCAAGAGTCGACACTGAGTGTCAGCCAGACATCATTTCAAGCAATATAGATCGCTATCAGGCTACAGGAGTCTGCTGTTTGGTCAGGAGCTGCACTTGTTACAGATTGCATTTATAAGTCCCGTTTCTCCAGTCACAGCCACATTATATGCTATGCACAGCGTACATAATGTCTATAAGGTCGTTTTTGTCATGTATATCTTTAGCTTATTAAAGTACATACTTACACACATAATAATGACGTACAGTTGAAATTCAGATGTGTATAAATATATTAGTGGTGGCATGAGCAAATGTTTAACTTTAAATCTGCGACCAGCGTAAGCATGTCAATCTACGCTATGGTACAGTTAGCCGCCAGCTAGTTAAATATAATGGTACCAATTGCCTTCCTGCCGGGTGCCTGGCATAAAGGATAGGAATTGGGAAATATTGATTGTTCGATATCTAGAGTGTATAATCAGTCAAATATGACTGACCTTTTCAAAAGGGGCGACACTATAATAAACAAACTTTACAATAAGTGGATGGTTACACAGTGTATACTCTGCTCAGTTACGGTATCAAGGAAATGAGGACCACACTGTTCATTATATATAGCCAATTGTATTTGAATACATGTATTTCTCCCATTCATCCACAAAAATAGTATGTGCAAATTTAATTCATTTATCCCAGAAAACAATACTATAAATTATGAAGTATTTGTCAGCTCAGGTCGAAGTGTTATATATTTTCTTAATTTTACTTGAAAATAAATGGAAACATGTAAATGGAATATTGTGGAAATAATTACATGCATACTCGGATAAATAACAACTAACGTCACATTTCTTTTTCACGGACATCAATGAAAATAAGTAATTTCTGATACATGTTTCATTTATGATTCTTATATATATCTATGACATGTTTTCATTTTTGTTTGTCCGTGAAAAAGAAAAAGGACATCGCCAGAGATATTTTGATTTCCGGGGTTAACCTGAACACATTAAACTCCACTGAACAGATATACATGTATATTTTAAATCCTTCCATTACTGACGGTCGCGATTTCTATATGTACATTTTGTTCAGGTACATACAGCAAACTGTTAAACATGGCCCACATACACATCTCAACAGACAAACATGTCACATAGCATTCATTTCGAGGACACAATGGATGCATATGTACGTTGATCAGATAGAATATTTTACAATCGATGTTAGTAAATTGACCTGTTGCAATTTTATTTTACTGGACACGTTTCCTTTCACGGACGAATACAAATTAAACATATCACAAAAATAATGTGACCTCAGCGATTATCAGAGACTTATTTTATTTCTGTGGATATTGACAAGATTATACATGTAATTAGTTCCCTAATATCCCACATACACGTTTATTTTCTGGGAAATTAAGGACATAATTATGTTCAAATACAATTGGTCACATAATTGTCGTTCTCATTTTCCTGTACACCGTTGAGTGAAATCAACAATCTGTCACTGATCAGAGTATAAACAGTAAACATCGAATTATTGAATGTACCGTGGAACGTCATGTTTATGCTGTCGCAGATTTAGAGTAGTTCAGTTTCTCGTGCAATCCCTAATCTGAATTTCAACTGCCATGTTTACTTGTTACTTGTAATTGTGGAATGCAATAAAGCCCAAGCTAGAGACGTGACAAATACGACCTTATATAGTTTGCAATTTATTCTATGAATATATACGTGACTGACACATGATTGTTATAGTATATCGGGAATTACAACGTCTGCCATTAGTTTGGAAATCTATGCAATGCCATGTACACTACTATTTTAATATATCATACTAGATGTATTAATATAATCTCCATCTATGCATGCGCTTTAAATGTAAATACTTATTTAAGATGATCAAGATTACATGTATATCCATCGTCATTTATATAGTGGATATCAATGTGATTGATACATGTACATATTATCGTTGTAGATGCTCATGCTCATGCTATTGTGGGTCTATACATGCATACAATTATTTTTGTTGATTAGTATATACACTGATCGTCATTTATTTGTGAATATAAAAATAATTTATAAATGCATATAATTGGTTTAGATGATCAGGACCTACAGTGGTCATGGAACCAACCAGGTTAATGCCGAAATGTGACATACTGAAATAGCTTTGCAGTCAGATAAAGACCTACACTGTACCCTGAAAACAGCAGTGATACCTGTATAATGTTACATCAACGTTAGCTGATCAGGATCTGCATATATAAAAAAAACTCAAGTGTCCCCGTTTTCTGTAGCAATATACAATGTACTGCAGCTGCCTCGATGCAATAAACTATTCTATTCATTTTTAATCATGTAATGTCTGGTACATTGATCAGACCTACTATCCCGTTCATGCATTAGTGTATAATGTATGTCTTGGTCAACTCATGCATTAGTGTATAATGTATGTCTTGGTCAACTCATGCATTTGTGTAGTTTACCTGGGAATTTTTCATCAGGCATAATAGTACCAATGAACGACCGACGTGTAGGCTCTGACCAGATTGCGCGGATATTCATGTACCAAATGGCACACACTGTATATCTTATCTGCGGTTGCACCCATCTTTAACACAACATGGATTTGGAAACAAAAAATAGACAGATGTGTGTCATTAATGATTTATGGCTCACATACACTGTGGGCTTTGGAAGGTGTACATTTTCTCATGCCATTCTAATCCGTTATCTCAATTCTAATTGTTGTTTTTAGGAGTAATTGTGTGTTGTGATAAGTGAAAGGGAAGATCGGCACATGACAAAAACGACTTTCAGTTATACACTAATCTGTGCATGGCATTGTGTGACCGCAGAAATGTGGCTTATGGGTTTTGCGACCAGTGGAGATCAAGATCAGCCTGTGTATCCGCAATCTGATCTGGAGCTGCACTGTTCGCGATTCCATCAATAAAACACTCGTCTTGCTTATAACAAGCCATATAGATCGTTATCAGTCTACAGCAGTCAGTGAGCTGTTTGTACAGAAGCTACACCATGTATACGATCACGTCTATTTGTTAGATTTACAGCACAAATGACGATCAGTGTATATCTTGATCAACTACATCAATCATGTACATGAAATAGACCAATAGACCGACTACTGGAAATTGTACATCCTGGTCATATACTACTCTAATATGTACATGTATCAATAACAGAGATCCACATTCCAGATGGCGAACGGTATATATCCGGATAAACTGAAATAATTATGTACATGCATAAATCATAGTTAAATTTGTGGACTAAATGCAGAACAACCAGTCTTGTGGAATACATTACCCGGCAATCTTGTTATGCTTCCCAGTTTGGAGAGCTTCAAACTGGAAGACTTAGTGTGCAAGATAAATCACACTCACCCATAAGAGCAAACCACTGTTTTTAACCCGTTTTTAACTCATGATAATAGCTGACAAAATCTTTAGGTATTTTACTATTGCACACTAACATTTAATATCACCTTCTAAATCTGCGCTCAAATTCACTACAACTTGTAGCATATCTTTTATTACATAGGACCTCACACTTTTAACTCTTAAGACACTGACGCGCAGCTGCATAGATCCCTCATGAGAGGTTCATGCAGTATGAAAAGATAGATAGATAGATAGATAGATAGATAGATAGATAGATAGATAGATAGATAGATAGATAGATAGATAGATAGATAATCTATAGATAGATAGATAGACAGACAGACAGACAGACAGACAGACAGACAGACAGACAGACAGACAGACAGACAGACAGACAGACAGACAGACAGTCAGACAGACAGACAGACAGACAGACAGACAGACAGACAGACAGACAGACAGACAGACACACGACAGACAGACAGACAGACAGACAGACAGACAGACAGACAGACAGACAGACAGACAGACAGACAGACAGACAGACAGACAGACAGACAGACAGACAGACAGACAGACAGACAGACAGACAGACAGACAGACAGACAGACAGACAGGAGACAGACAGACAGACAGACAGACAGACAGACAGACAGACGACAGACAGACAGACAGACAGACAGACAGACAGACAGACAGACAGACAGACAGACAGACAGACAGACAGACAGACAGACAGACAGACAGACAGACAGACAGACAGACAGACAGACAGACAGACAGACAGACAGACAGACAGACAGACAGACAGACAGACAGACAGACAGACAGACAGACAGACAGACAGACAGACAGACAGACAGACAGACAGACAGACAGACAGACAGACAGACAGACAGACAGACAGACAGAAGATAGATAGATAGATAGATAGATAGATAGATAGATAGATAGATAGATCATTATTATATTCACACCTACTAAAAATACCCTCATTTTCCTGCATATATTTCCGGACTAAGTAAATGGCAAACGTTGTATTTCCTGATTTACTATATAACAATCATGTACCAAAGGAGCGGGAGGGGACATGGATCAGTGTCTACACTAATACATCCGAATATATTATATAACGTTTGATGAGGTGAGCCGATTTGTGGCATATTTGTGGGGCATTTTAGTAAAATATACAAGTATCCCAAAAAGGGCAGAACATAATAAAGATCAGTGTCTACACCGATACGTAAAATAGGTTATACAAATTCTGATAACGTAAGGAGAGCATACACCAATAGGTTTGAGGGTGTATTTGCGGCATATTTATATATTCTAAACTATATTTGCATGTATTTCCCATATAATTGGCGATTCAATGTGCATTAATCGAAAATATGGCCAATTGAACTGATTTTTTTCACTACATATGTCCATTATATGATGTGTTTTGTGTCAATATATGCTATTCTATATATCTGACACTATCTATGGTGTATTTGTGGTATATTTATATGTATTTACATGTAGACTATATTTGGGTGGATTTGGGTGTTTCGTGTAACCGCACATGTATAGGAGATATTATTCCCAACGATTTGACACCAAAATGACCCATTTATCTCTGTATTAATTTTTCTACAACAGTTTATATGTTGGTTTATATACAGCGGAAATGGCCGAACACCATCTTTTACAAATTGGGTCACCATATGGTAACAAATCATAATATCAAGTATCAGCTGGGCATATTATATAATATGCAAAATTCATAGATAAACATTAGCATGGATGATCAGCATTAACATGACCTTACCTCTGATGTCATTTCTAGGACCGTTTTAACACTATATGCCCTGTCTAATACCAACAGACATCAGACAGTTTTGTCATAATGCAGTAGAAGAGTTTAATTAGGCCATAAGAAATAAGTACTTTGGTTCTCAGACACTGGGTTTGCGGAATATGACGCGGCATCCGAACAGCCTGATCAGGATCTATACTGTTTGTCATTCCATCAATGAAACACCCTTCATACTTCTAACAAGCAATAGAGATTGTTAACAGGCTACAAAAGTGTGCTATTTGATCAGACATGAGCTACACTGGTCACAAATCCCGTAAGCCCCATTTCTCAAGTCACAGCCATATATTTAGGTTTACACATTTAATTTCAATTCCCTCAATAAAGTTTGGGGAAGAGACACTGGTACGTACCTCATGCCCTGTGTGGATTTATTCTGGAAGTTCCTGTAAAACTGTGGTGCCCCCAGCATGGCCTCCGCAAACACGGCCATGAAGCCTAAAGTTTCCACAAACAACCAGTTGTCCAGGAAAACGTAGGTCACCAGGCCCATAACGGACGTAAATACTGCTGTAAATTGCACATAACTTCCAAAGTCTGTCCATTTCCAGAAGTGTTCCCATTCAAATTCTAAAACAAAGGTATTCAACAATTTGCTATTATTCATATTTGAGACACGCCATGTGCTTTTGTATCTTCGGACATCTGAGTAATTTCATGAAATACGTTTACAAAATTTACAATTGTTTCCTTAAATGGCGTCAAAAGTTGACAACACTTTCAGAGTACATGCAGAATATAATACATCAGCAGATGACAGGGTATACATCCAGCATGGTAAGGGTTAAATAGGTGACAATTTGTTCTGCTGTGTCTGTTGGAAAATAATAATGTTGTTAATCTCAACCGGACACCCTGGGAGGTCCCCAGGGTGTTCGGTTTAGAGAGGTTCCACTGTAAATCAGGCTTATGACCATTCCGAGATGTATCTGTGTGCTTTGCAATCATGAACATTTTCGTATGCGATAAATTACCAAGAAACCAATCAAATTAAGATCACAGGTGTTTATTGGTGTCCGGTTTAGAAACATGTATAGATCTATTCCTCCAAAGATGTATAGCATATAAATAATGTATTCTATTTGTGATTGTAGTGCACTTAAAAAGCATCAATACATTTCATTTTCAGTATACAGTCAACTGAACAAAGCTGATTTTTACGTCTTTTCAACAGCAACATCCAATACAGAATCTGATGTTTGTCTACAAAATCAAGCGAACATTTTGTCTGCTAAGTGTAGTCCCAGATAAGCATGTGCATCTGCACAGTCTAATCATGTCCTACGTTGTTGCCAATTCAGACTGTGAAGTGTAGTTTTACTGCCATCAGCAAACATTTTACAATCAATGTTTTTATTAACTTGAATTGGACTTAAATTTCTCGCTGAAAATGACCAGAAAATCCTGAAATTGGAAAATGGCAACCTTACAATGTTGAATTAATTTTTGTCGTCTGATACTATTTCTTAATTCCCAGTTTTCTCAACAAAAACATGGTTTTGCAGCAACTTTCTTGAGAAAAAAAGAGAAAATATGACAACAGCAGTCAATTTTCGTCAATTTTCGGTTCCAGCCTTTTAAGGCTTGAAGAAAGAGCTGACGGCGTACAGTGGTTTAAGGCTTGAAGAAAGAGCTGACGGCGTACAGTGGTTTAAGGCTTGAAGAAAGTGCTGACGGCGTACAGTGGTTTAAAGGTTTGAAGAAAGTGCTGACGGCGTACAGTGGTTTAAGGCTTGAAGAAAGAGCTGACGGCAAGGCTTGAAGAAAGTGCTGACGGCGTACAGTGGTTTAAGGCTTGAAGAAAGTGCTGACGGCGTACAGTGGTTTAAAGACTTGAAGAAAGTGCTGACGGCATACAGTGGTTTAAAGACTTGAAGAAAGTGCTGACGGCGTACAGTGGTTTAAGGCTTGAAGAAAGTGCTGACGGCGTAGAGTGGTTTAAAGGCATGAAGAAAGTGCTGACGGTGTACAGTGGTTTAAGGCTTGAAGAAAGTGCTGACGGCGTACAGTGGTTTAAGGCTTGAAGAAAGTGCTGATGGAGTACAGTGGTTTAAAGGCTTGAAGAAAGTGCTGACGGTGTACAGTGGTTTAAGGCTTGAAGAAAGTGCTGACGGCGTACAGTGGTTTAAGGCTTGAAGAAAATGCTGATGGAGTACAGTGGTTTAAAGGCACTGGATCTCGGATGATGTCTCAGATATTCAAAATGTGGGTTTTCAGTTTACAACAGAACTTACTTGATTGATTGAATTGGCAGTTTCACAATGTATGTCCAGTCAACAGAATGGTCATATCTGCTGCAAATATCTGAGACCCAGTACCTAGGTAGCATGCAATAAACTTTTACAGTGAAACCTTGCTAAACCGGACACACTGGGAGGTCCCCAGGGTGTCCGGATTAGCAAGGTTTCACTGTAAATCAGGCATCTGATTATTTCGAGCCATAGGTGTGTGCTATGCGATCATGAACAGGCATTATCACCCGAGATAAATGACCAAGAAACCCATCAAAATTATGATCACATGTTTCTTGTTGTCCGGTTTAGAGAGGTTCCACTGTACAAGTAAGCTGGAAGTGAGAACATGATGGAAACACATAAAACACAAATTCTGTTTCGAGTATGTAGATATATGTTGAATAATTGAGATAGTATGCATATATTATCTACATGTAATACAGCACAATGTGATAACATTTTAGTATTTTTTTTATTCATTTTTAAAGCATATACTGTGACTACTCATTTGATCTGTAGATCTGTAGAGTAGTCTACTCCAGCTGTAATGCTTTTGTTGACACAGATGGAGGTGTATGAGTGGTTGTTAATGGTACATGCCCACTGACAGTAGGCAAACACTGTTCTTTACAGGAATTAACTAGATTGGTCAGTAAGCGAGGCTTACGGAATACCACCCGCGTGGGCCCAGGTACCCCTAAAATATGCAAAAATTTCCAAGTGTGTGGGCTTGTGACCTTGACTCTGGGATTAGCGCGAGCGGCATGAACGTGAATTTGTCACAGGGTGGTAGAGGTCCATTGGAGCAATGAGTGTGTGAAATATGAAGCAGATCCGAGCAAGGAAATAGAAGTTATAACCGATTTCTCTGATGTTAAGTTTTGTAAAGAGACTACCGTATAACCTCGAATTAACGCCCCCAGAGGCGTTACATTTTACAAAAGGGGGGCGTTTATTAGCCATTAAAAAAAAAAAAAAAAAAAAAGACTTTTTTTTTTTTTTTTACCAAGGACTGCCAATTTCGAACACAAATAAGGATTTAAGGATTATTTGTGTTTGAAATTGGCGGTCATTGGTAAAAAAAAATAATTTTAATTTGGGGGGGGGGGGGGGGGGTGTGGGGTGGCGTTTATTAGGAGGGGGTCGTTAATTCGAGGTTATACGGTATGTATGTGACGTTGAACTCGAGATCAGCGGGGATTTGTCACAGCATATGAAATATTAAGAATTTTCAATGAAAGAAATAGAAGATATAACATATTTCTCTGATGTTAAGTTTTGTAAAGAGACTAAGTATGTGACATTGACCTTGGGATCAGCGGGGGTTGGACAGTCGTAGATTTGTCACAGCATGATAGTACAACCTTAGAGGAATGCACAAGTGAAATAATAAGAATTTTCAATGAAGGAAATAGAAGTTAGAACAATATTTCTCTGATGTTAAGTTTTGTAAAGAGACTAAGTATTTGACCTTGACCTTGGGATCAGTGGGGGTTGGACGGTCGTGGATTTGGCACAGCATGGTAGTAGAGCCTTACAGGAATGCATGTGTGAAATATTAAGCATTTTAGATGAAGGAAATAGAAGTTATAACAATATTTCTCTGATGTTAAGTTTTGTAAAGAGACTAAGTATTTGACCTTGACCTTGGGATCAGCGGGGGTTGGACGGTCGTGGATTTGGCACAGCATGGTAGTAGAGGCTTACAGGAATGCATGTGTGAAATATTAAGCATTTTAGATGAAGGAAATAGAAGTTATAACAATATTTCTCTGATGTTAAGTTTACGGACTAAGTATTTGACCTTGACCTTGGGATCTGCGGGGGTTGGACGGTCGTGGATTTGGCACAGCATGGTAGTAGAGCCTTACAGGAATGCATGTGTGAAATATCAAGCATTTTAGATGAAGGAAATAGAAGTTATAACAATATTTCTCTGATGTTAAGTTTACGGACGGACGGACGGACGGACGGGGACGGACGTTCTTACATTAGGGTACTTATGTGGCTTATCACATGTTAAATATTAGCCACATAAAACGATTTTTAGCCACATAAAACGATTTTTTAGGTGGCTAATTGTAACCAACCCTATCCTTTAACAAGTCCATAACCCTGTGGGGCTAGGCCCCGACATAAGTCACCCAATATGTGAGGAACCCGGACGGACGGACCAACAACCTGACTCCAGTATACCCCCCCCACAACTCGTTGCGGGGGGTATAAGTAAGTGTATAATTTTGTCACTATTCCAACAGTTCTAAAAATTACAAGTGTCCGCTATACAGATATAACTAGATTTGTCAGTAAGCGGGAGCTTACGGAATACCCCCCCTCCTCCGCGTCAGCCCTGACCTAGAATGAATTCCAGCTCGCATACTATCATTTTCAGATAAAAGACTATGTCAGCACATATGGAGAGTGCGATGGTTGTTCCAGTTGAAAAAAGCAAACTAGACATTCTAAGTCCGTGACCTTGACCCCTGGCATAAATGGGGGTCGTAGGTTTGTTGCAGAATGATGTATGAGTGTCAGAGAAGGGCCGGGTAAAATATCACTGCATTCCGCAAAGGGAAAGAGAAGTTATAAGGAAATTTACATTTGTTAAGTTTTAGTTTTTTTCTAAGTTTATAAGTCCGTGACCTTGAGCCCTGGCATAAATTGGGGGTCGTAGGTTTGTTGCAGAATGATGTATGAGTGTCAGAGAAGGGGTGGGTAAAATATGAAAGATTTCCGCAAAGGGAAAGAGAAGTTAAAAGGAAATTTACAATTGTTAAGTTTTCGTTTTTTTTTCTAAGTTTCTTAAGTCCGTGACCTTGACCCCTGGCGGATAAATGGGGGTCGTAGGTTTGTTGCAGAATGATGTATGAGTGTCAGAGAAGGGTGGGGCGGGGTAAAATATGAAAGATTTCCGCAAAGGGAAAGAGAAGTTAAAAGGAAAAAATTTACAATTGTTAATTTTTTTTTTTTTTCTAAGTTTCTAAGTCCGTGACCTTGACCCCTGGCATAAATGGGGGTCGTAGGTTTGTTGCAGAATGATGTATGAGTGTCAGAGAAGGGGCGGGTAAAATATGAAAGATTTCCGCAAAGGGAAAGAGAAGTTAAAAGGAAATTTACAATTGTTAAGTTTTGTGACGGACGGAAAGACGGAAAGACGGACGGACGGACAAGCTGACTCCAGTATACCCCCCACAACTTCGTTGCGGGGGTGGGGGGGGGGTATAATCATGTAGTAATATTTAATTTACTGATAGTGACGCGTGGTGGTATCAGGCTATTTTCATATGCAAATGAGGCATGATATTTTTTAATTATACTAATTAAATGCATCACCTGAAAAAACTAGATTGGTCAGTAAGCGAGGCCCAGGTACCCTAAATATGTAAAATTTTCTAAGTGTGTGAGCTTGTGACCTTGACTCTGGGCTTAGCGGGGGCGCCACGAACGTGAATGTGAAGCAGATCCGAGCATGGAAATAGAAGTTATAATCGATTCTCTGATGTTAAGTTTTGTAAAGAGACTAAGTATGTGATCAGCGGGGATATATCACAGCATGATAGTAGAGCCTTAGAGGAATGCATGTGTGAAATATTAAGAATCTTAGATGAAGTTATAACATATTTCTCGGATGTTAAGTTTTGTAAAGAGACCATGTATTTGACCTTGACCATGGGATCAGCGGGGGTTGGACGGTCATGGATTTGGCACAGCATGGTAGTAGAGCCTTACAGGAATGCATGTGTGAAATATCAAGCATTTTAGATGAAGGAAATAGAAGTTCTAACAATATTTCTCAAATGTTAAGTTTTGTAAAGAGACTAAAGTATTTGACCTTGACCATGGGATCAGCGGGGGTTGGACGGTTGTGGATTTGGCACAGCATGGTAGTAGTGCCTTACAGGAATGCATGTGTGAAATATTAAGCATTTTAGATGAAGGAAATAGAAGTTATAACAATATTTCTCTGATGTTAAGTTTTGTAAAGAGACCAAGTGTTTGACCTTGACCATGGGATCAGCGGGGGTTGGACGGTCGTGGATTTGGCACAGCATGGTAGTAGAGCCTTACAGGAATGCATGTGTGAAATATTAAGCATTTTAGATGAAGGAAATAGAAGTTATAACATTATTTCTCTGATGTTAAGTTTTGTACTAAGTATTTGACCTTGACCTTGGGATCAGCGGGGGTTGGACGGTCGTGGATTTGGCACAGCATGGTAGTAGAGCCTTACAGGAATGCATGTGTGAAATATTCAGCATTTTAGATGAAGGAAATAGAAGTTATAACAATATTTCTCTGATGTTAAGTTTACGGACGGACGGACGGACGGACGGACGGACGGACGGACAACCTTACTCCAGTATACCCCCCCACAACTCGTTGCGGGGGGTATAAAAATATTTTCAACAGATTATAAAGTATGATCATTGTACATCAAACAATAAATACAGAGAATAAATGATAATGTGCGTTAAAATTGTTAGGAAACACGGTTATCGCACCTGATATCAGTGTGGAAATTTACGTCGATATAAAATGTATACTAATGCCAATCAATATGTGGGGTAATGGTGAATGAATGTTTAGTTTGCTAGAAAATGTCCCAGATGATGTCACTGATAAAAAGAATAGTTGTGCCTACTGAGTGGGCATGTACTTTTAATTTGGGAGGAAACCGGAATACCCAGAGAGAAAACTAGTCAGATCTGTAGCCTATTTCACCAAAAATGCAAAGTACACTTATCTTGCTAAGTACACTTTGAGGGAGAAATTTTCAATTTAAGGATAAATTTATTCATTTTTATTATACTGAATTTATTACATTATCACAGGCAAAATGGCTGTGATAATGTAATAAATTCAATGTAATCATTATGTATACTTTCTAGCAAAGTATACTTTGAGGAAGAAATTTTCAATTTTAGGATAAATTTATTAATTTTTATTACACTGAATTTATTATATTCAATTATCACAGCCATTTTGGCTGTGATAATGTAATAAATTCAGTTTAATAATTCTGCATACTTTTAATCATCAAATATATGCAGTCGTTAGTTCTATATGAAATCATGGATTTCGGGAAAAATAAATGATTACTCCCTCAAAATATACTTTATAGCTAGATAAGTATGCTTTGCAATTTTGGTGAAATCGGCTACTGGTGACCACCACACCATTGCACATCCTGCCCTGGTTTCAAAGTATCCTCAGATTCAAAGTACGTATTCTTTTATTTTGTCCTTATTATGTAGCGGATGATGAAATATGGCGCGTCACACACGTCTTATTAAGCTGTATTTGGTGTGAATCCACTATATTCGGCATATGCGTTTCGGCTTAAAGAATCTTGAAACCTCGAACCAAAACATGAAAATAAGACGCTCCAAATGGTGGTAAAACGTACATTCTTCTGCGAAGGAAGTGAAAATGAAACTAGAAATGTGGCCTGTCGGCACACGAATGCCCCCGCTGGCAGCCAAAGAAAACGAGACACATTTGAAAACAAGGAAACAGAAATTATAAGCCATTTACCCGAGCGTTAAGGTTTCACACGCACCAAGTCTGTAACCTTGACCCTGGGCTTAGTGGGGGCGGGACGAATGTGGATTTGTCACAGGGCGGTAGAGGACCATTGGAGCAATGCGTGTGTGAAATGTCAAGCAGATTCGAGCAAGGAAACAGAAATTATAAGCCATTTACCTGAGCATTAAGGTTTCGGGACGTACGTACGTACTGTACGGACGCCGGTAACACTATATGCACCCCTCACCATTCGGTGGCGGGGGCATAAAAAGTTCTGTAAGCAAAACCACAGTATACCCTCAGAATGTACTGGGGTTAGGACCACAATGAAGAAGCCAGCTGAAGCACAAATCAGGGACTAAGCTACCATGTCTCCATGGGCCGCAATTAGAGGCCAAATTACGGCCCCTTCTTCAATGATAAGAGCAATTCTTTTTCCAAACTAGAAAAAAATCCCATTGAAAAGCAAAAAAAAAGAATATTATTTTGCTTTTCAATGAGGATTTTTTCACTCCCCCTGGTGGTGTGACTAATTATGAGTATATTTGAAAATTTCATGTGATATGTTTGAGATACCGATAGAAAATTCCAAATTTTGAACTTATGATACTGATATAAATAATTTTTAAAATGGACGGCTTAATCCCTGGAAATACAGTCACACAGGATCAGGATATAATTATGGTGACTATCGTGAATGTTGGTAATACACAATGCCAGCTCTGTAGGATAAATTTATTAATTTTGAATATGCTGAATTTATTACATTATCACAGCCAAAATAGAATTTATTACATTATCACAGCCATAATTGGCTGTGATAATGTAATAAATTCAATATAATAATGCTACATACTTTTAATCATTAAATATATGCAGTCGTTAGTTCTATATGAAATAATGCATTTCGGGAAAAATAAATGATTACTCCCTCAAAGTATACTAGATAACTAACTACATGTAGCTAGATAAGTATGATTTTGGCAATTTTGGTGAAATCGGCTACAGGTATCATCTTCCTTGTTGCATTGTCAATTTTGCACCGATATTGAGTGATAAGAAGTTACCAGTGGGTATGTTCTGTCACAAGATTTTACACAAAATCCAGAGCTCAGATTTTTTTTTACACATTTGCATAACTAACAGAAGCGAAATGCAGTGATTCGACAAGCCAGGTAATTCCAATTCCATCAACGAATCACCCGTTAAGAGTGTGCTGTTTGATCAGGAGATACACTTGTCACAAATCCCATAAGCTTGATTTCTCCAGACACAGCCACATATATCTGTGTTAATATATTGAACTTGCCAATAATATATGTGACCCGTCACACCAGAAATCGGCTGATTGTGTTTTTACAAGTGTAGCTTTGGATTGATTAATCATGCAGACTTGAAAAGCTTTTACATACCAGATGGCCGCGGCCCGCATGTCGAGCCCGCCGAGGCATTTGATGGTATTTTTAAAAACTTTAACACATATTTTGGACGGACGGACGCACAGACGCACAGACGCACAGACGCACGGACACCCGGACGTCATTGTGATCACTATGTCTCGCTTTCCGCAAGCGGGCGTGACAATAATTATATTCATTATTCGAGGAATCAAGAATTGATCCTTCCATTAGCAAACACATCATACTGTGTGTTTGTCTATTGGTGTTTAACAGCCTACATGTATCAACAGCTAAGGTCATTTAAGGCCAACGTGTTCAATCCCGTATTTAATCTGTATACTGTGTGAAAGAGCAGGCTAGCTTGTGGCTACACTGGTCTTAACCCTTAGAATGCTGGGAATAAAATCTGTCATCTGCCATTGTTTTATATTTCTTTCTTAATAAAAACATGCAGTCAAAGCATTTTTTTTTTATGAGAAAAATAGAAAATAAAAAAACAAACAACAGTTTACAAAATTTAATTCAGCAGTGTAAGGGTTAAAGTACATGATGTCATGTCAAGCCATGTATGTCTGTCCAAAATCACATATTACACAAGCCATGCGATTTTGTACCCAAGAAGACATGCGGTATCTCATTAAAAATATTTACAATATTTTCTGTAAATGCGTTGAAAGATGACAAAATGTTCAGATCAAATGCGGAATGAAATTTCGTAATCTTTCGAGGTCATGTACAGAACAATTCAGCATTTGCTCTGAACATTATGTCAACTTTCGACATCATTTACAGAAAACATCACAGGTACAAAATGACATGGCTTGTCTCTACGGAAGCCCATTATGGCCACAGTTCTTTTCTTGAATTTTCAACATATTTTCTTCATATTATCTTGAAAATTCATGATATAATCTTGAAAATTTAACAAAAGATCTTTAAAATTCAACAAAAGATCTTCAAAATTCAAGATGTTGTTATGAATAAATGGGAAAAAAACAACAAGAGTGCCGAAGGTCACAATATACGCCCGTCGAGGCAAGGCCAGTCAACAAGGGGAGATAACTCACTGAAAACCAATAGGCTTCTTCATCTTGACGTGATAAATACATACAGCACTCCAGATAAGCTTTGTGTCTAAAGCGTACTATACCCCCTGATTTCAAAATCATTGCGTATTTTACTTTTACAAATTAATTATTGATATTCTTCAATACTGAATAGGGAACAAATGATAAACAAGAAACGAGGCAAAGCCACGAAGGCCAGGTTTTTTCCAAGCATAGACACTTGGATAACATAATTATACCCACTTTTTGTAGACTAGATGGCCGTGGCCTGCATGTCGCGCCTTGGGGCGAGGCATGGACACTAAAAAAATAGATATAGTAGATGGAAAAACTTTAACCAAAATACTTTAACCGGACACACGGACGAACGGACGGACGTATGCCAAAATGCCGACGATATCGCGCTTTCCGCAAGCAGGTGTGACAATGATGATAAACACCCATGTGAAGTATCAAGGTATTGGGTGAAGCAGTAGCAGAGATATGTACACGAAAAAACTTCAACAAAAAAATTCAAAGTAATTTGACCTTGACATTGGCACAGGATCGCGCTTTCCGCAAGCAGGTGCGACAATGATGATAAACACCCATGTGAAGTATCAAGGTATTGGGTGAAGCAGTTGCAGAGATATAGTACACAAAAAAACTTTAACAAAAAAATTCAAAGTAATTTGACCTTGACATTGGGCACAGGATCGCGCTTTCCGCAAGCAGGTGCGACAATGATGATAAACACCCATGTGAAGTATCAAGGTATTGGGTGAAGCAGTTGCAGAGATATAGTACACAAAAAAACTTTAACAAAAAAATTCAAAGTAATTTGACCTTGACATTGGGCACAGGATCGCGCTTTCCGCAAGCAGGTGCGACAATGATGATAAACACCCATGTGAAGTATCAAGGTATTGGGTGAAGCAGTTGCAGAGATATAGTACACACAAAAAACTTTAACAAAAAAATTCAAAGTAATTTGACCTTGACATTGGGCACAGGATCGCGCTTTCCGCAAGCAGGTGCGACAATGATGATAAAACACCCATGTGAAGTATCAAGGTATTGGGTGAAGCAGTTTGCAGAGATATAGTACACGAAAAAACTTTAACAAAAAACTTCAAAGTAATTTGACCTTGACATTGGGCACAGGGGCCGCACGGTTGGGGGTTAGAATGAAAATATGGATGATGATAAACACCCATGTGAAGTTTCAAGGTAATGGGCGAAGCAGTTGCAGAGATATAGTATAACGAAAAAGTTTTAACCAAAAAACTTTAAACCAGACGTACGTTAAAAAGTTAACGTTGAAAATGGCTAAGTCAATTACGTAGACATAATAGGTGAAGGTAAAAAAATGGTCACATGTTGGATAGTTGTATGTGGTAGGCACCCCTTGGTTATGAAGCTGTGAAAGTTTGGTGGTCCTAGGTGGTACAGTACCAAAGAAATGGACTTAAACACACGAAAACTTAACATTGTAAACGCGAAAACTTAACATTGAAAATGACAAAGTCGACTACGCTGGAAAAAAATGGGTCAAGTTAAAAAAAAAGTAACATGTTGGATAGTGATATGTGGTGGGCACCCTTGATTATGAAGCTGTGAAAGTTTGGTGGTCCTAGGTCGTACAGTAACAAATGAAATGGACTCAAACACGAAAACTTAACATTGATTGTGGACGCCGCCCGCCCCGCCCCCGCCACCCTCCCACCCGCCCGGCTTTCGCCAATCCAATAGCATGGATTTTTTTTATTTTTTTTCAAAAAACCTGGCTAAAAATGGTCACATGTTGGATAGTGATATGTGGTGGGCACCCCATGATTATGAAGCTGTGAAAGTTTTGGTGTACAGTACGAAAGAAATGGACTTAAACACGAAAACTTAACATTGAAAATGGCTAAGTCGATTGCGCGGAAAAAAAATGGGTCAAGTTAAAAAAAAAGTAACATGTTGGATAGTGATAGTGGTGGGCACCCCTTGATTATGAAGCTGTGAAAGTTTGGTGGTCCTAGGTGGTACAGTAACAAAGAAATGGACTCAAACACGAAAACTTAACATTGATTGTGGACGCCGCCCGCGCCAGCCCCGCCGCCCGCCCGCGCCCGCCCGCCCGGCTTTCGCCAATCCAATAGCCTGGATTTTTTTTCAAAAAACCTGGCTAAAAATATAACAAATTTAAACATTCACTTATTTGAGCTGCAAAAACAAACACTTTGCTTTTTGCAGCACAACTAAGTGAATTTTCAACTTTATGACAGTACAGTCAAACTTGTCTTAAGCAAGCGGCCATGGGAAAGTCCAAAATTGCTTGCTTAACACAGGTGGGTGCTTAATGGAGGTTCATCTTGGACCGACTTATAACTTGTTCCATATAGATTTATATGTACAATTAATGTACAATCAAACTTGTCTTAAGTTCATATGTACATCATGATATACAGTGTTTACTTTAATTTCGAATACTCATTGATCTAAGCGGCGCCTATGTCAATTAGAAATGCCAAACACAAAATGCGTCTTTGTGTAAAAAAAAAAAAGAAAAAAAAAAAAAAGAAAAAAAAAAAGAAGAAAAATCGGGATTTCTGAAGCCCCCCCCCCCCCCAGCCCCCCCCCCCCCCCGAATCCGCTACTGGATAATGTAATACAATATGCACAATAGAATGGATTATCAAACGGAAAACGTTTAATAATTTGATGGGTCAATCGCGTGTTTGTTGTTACAAGATGTACAGTTCGTCCGAAAATCACAGTTTGTCTGGCGTATGTAGTTAGGCAACGGCCCACGGTCAGCATAGCTCGGCTTATAACAGCAGTCCCCATGCCACGCTCGCTATAACTTGCACATTATGATGCATGCAAATTAATCAGTTTAAATTCCCTTAAAATATCATTTATGAACTTGGATGTGCATAAATTCTGTATATTTAGTTAATACCAAACTGAATTATCATAAAAATCGGGTTACGTTAACATCGATTGGAAAAAGTTGCAAAAGGACGAAACTACGTAGGTACGAAATCGCCGAAATTGTCCGTGATATTTACAGACTTTTTCATGTTTTCTGACAATACAGTTAGCCATATTTGGTTGAAATAAACGCGTGTTTGCATGTGTTTGTTTGTCTGGTTGAGAGTATTCGGAGGGAGTTAACTATAGCGGGTTCATGATCAATCGCTGATAGATATATTGCCAACGGCGAAACCTGTCAATCATGCCACTAAGGGCTGCCTTTACTTACCAGCGATTGGCTGTACTGTATAAATAACTCGGCCACGAGAATAACACGTGTTTTGAACTGACAAATATAGTAGCCAGAAGCAATGTTTGGCTAGGGGAATTATTGAAACTATCGACCCTTGACTTTTATTGTCACAGCGGGTAGGCATGATTTTAGTGAATCGCGTAATGATGTGATGAAAATTTGGTCAAACAATCGGGTGTCATAAAACAAATTGAAATGGTATTGTAAACAGTTTAGCAGGCCTGCAATTAGCGAGATTTAGGTCACTCTACTCACTGGGTGGGAAATGGGGATTATCTGAACGAATTTGGTCCCAGCTTTTTTTTAGAATTTCCGATATTTTGCCGAGAATGGCCGCTAAAACGAGGATTTCGAGGCAAAATGGACGATTTTGCCTGACCGTTGGCCGCGTTAGACAGGTTCACGCTTAATACAGGTGCATTTTAGAGTAATTTTCATTGGGGGGAAATAAAATGGCCGCTTAACGGAGGGAGACGCTTAATACAGGTGGCCGTAAGTACAGGTGTGACTGTATTTTCACTACTCAATTTGAAAATCAATGCGTATTTTCACATTGCTGTGCGTAAAAATGTTGTACTCCCACTTTTGATAATCAATGCGTATTCAGCTAAAACTAGATTGGTCAGTAAGTGAGGCTTATGGAATACCCCCCGCGTGGGCCCAGTTACCCCTAAATATGTAAAATTTTCCAAGTGTGTGGGCTTGTGACCTTGACTCTGGGCTTAGTGGGGGCGGCACGAACGTGAATGTGAAGCAGATCCGAGCAAGGAAATAGCAGTTATAACCGATTTCTCTGATGTTAAGTTTTGTAAAGAGACTACGTATGTGATCTTGACTTTGGGATCAGCGGGGATATGTCACAGCATGATAGTAGAGCCTTAGAGGAATGCATGCATGAAATATTAAGAATTTTAGATGAAGTTATAACAATATTTCTCTGATGTTAAGTTTTGTAAAGAAACCATGTATTTGACCTTGACCTTGGGATCAGCGGGGTTGGACGGTCATGGATTTGGCACAGCATGGTAGTAGAGGCTTACAGGAATGCATGTGTGAACTAGATTGGTCAGTAAGCGAGGCTTACGGAATACCCCCCGCGTGGGCCCAGGTACCCCTAAAATATGTACAAATTTCCAAGTGTGTGGGCTTGTGACCTTGACTCTGGGATTAGCGTGAGCGGCATGAACGTGAATTTGTCACAGGGTGGTAGAGGTCCATTGGAGCAATGAGTGTGTGAAATATGAAGCAGATCCGAGCAAGGAAATAGAAGTTATAACCGATTTCTCTGATGTTAAGTTTTGTAAAGAGACTACCGTATAACCTCGAATTAACGCCCTTGGAGGCGTTACATTTTACAAAAGGGAGGGGCGTTTATTTGTCACAGGGTGGTAGAGGTCCATTGGAGCAATGAGTGTGTGAAATGTGAAGCAGATCCGAGCAAGGAAATAGAAGTTATAACCGATTTCTCTGATGTTAAGTTTTGTAAAGAGACTACCGTATAACCTCGAATTAACGCCCCCGGAGGCGTTACATTTTACAAAAGGGGGGCGTTTATTAGTCAGTAAAAAAAAAAAAAAAAAAAAAAAAAAAAGAAAAAAAAAATAAATATTTTTTACCAAGGACCGCCAATTTCAAACACAAATAAGGATTTAAGGATTATTTGTGTTTGAAATTGGCGGTCAATGGTAAAAAAAATTATTATTTTTTTTTTATTTGGGGGGGCGGGGGGGGGGGGGGGGGGGGGGCGGTGGCGTCGTATTTTAAGGATTATGTGTGTTTGAAATTGGCGGTCAATGGTAAAAAAAAAAAAAATATTATTTCTGGGGGGGGGGGGGGGGGGGGTGGGAGGGTTTATTAGGAGGGGGGCGTTAATCGAGTCGAGGTTATACGGTATGTATGTGACGTTGACCTCGAGATCAGCGGGGATTTGTCACAGCATATGAAATATTAAGTATTTTCAATGAAAGAAATAGAAGTTATAACATATTTTTTCTCTGATGTTAAGTTTTGTAAAGAGACTAAGTATGTGACCTTGACCTTGGGATCAGCGGGGGTTGGACAGTCGTAGATTTGTCACAGCATGATAGTACAACCTTAGAGGAATGCACAAGTGAAATAATAAGAATGTTCAATGAAGGAAATAGAAGTTATAACTTATTTCTCTGATGTTAAGTTTTGTAAAGAGTATTTGACCTTGCATTGGGATCAGTGGGGGAACGGTCATGGATTTGGCCAGCATGGTAGTGCCTTAACGGAATGCAGTGTGAAATATTAAGGCATTTTAGAGGGACAAAATAGAGTTAAACAATATTTCTCTGATGTAAGTTTTGTAAAGAGCCTAAGTTTTTGACCTTGGACCTTGGTATCAGCGGGGGATTGGATGGTGATTTGGCACAGCATGGTAGTAGAGCCATTAACGGAATGCGTGTGAAACATTTTAGCATTTTAGAAGAAGGAAATAGAAGTTATAACAATATTTCTCTGATGTTAAGTTTTTTTTGTAAAGAGACTAAGTGAAAAATTTTTACCTTGACTTGGTATCAGCGGGGGGTTGGATGGTCGTGGATTTGGCACAGCATGGTAGTAGAGCCTTACAGGAATGCATGTGTGAAATATTAGCATTTTAGATGAAGGAAATAGAAGTTATAACAAATATTTCTCTGATGTTAAGTGTAAAGAGCTAAGGTTTTTACTGAACGGGGGGTTGGACATTTGCATCTGCCGTTGAGGTCGTTTTTTGGAAATTGCACAGCATTTCGTGTCGGAGGGGGGCTACATGGATGCATGTGTGAAATATGCTTTTAGATGAAGGAAATTTAGAAGTTATAAACATTTCTCTGATGTTAAGTTTTCGGACTAAGATGACTTGCCCTTGGGATTGCGGGGGTTGGAGTCCGTGGATTTGGCACAGCTGGTAGTAGAGCCTTCGGAATGCTGTGTGAAATATCAAGCATTTTAGATGTAGGAAATAGAAGTTATAACAATATTTCTCTGATGTTAAGTTTTGTAAAGGAGACTAAGTATTTGACCTTGACCTTGGGATCTGCAGGGGGGTTGGACGGTCGTGGATTTGGCACAGCATGGTAGTAGAGCCTTACGGAAATGCATGTGTGAAATATTAAGCATTTTAGATGAAGGAAATAGAAGTTATATAAAACAATATTTCTCTGATGTTAAGTTTACGGACTAAGTATTTGACCTTGACCTTGGGATCTGCGGGGGTTGGACGGTGTGGATTTGGCACAGCATGATAGTAGAGCCTTACAGGAATGCATGTGTGAAATATCAAAAAAAAAAAAAAAAAAAAAAAAAAAAAGAAGCATTTTAGATGAAGGAAATGAGAAGTTATAACAATATTTCTCTGATGTTAAGTTTACCCGGACGGACGGACGGACAGCTGGACGGACGGACGGATGGACGGACGGACGGACGGACGGACAAACCTGACTCCAGTATACACACAATCGTTTCGTGGGGGGTATAAATATTAAGCATTTTAGATGAATGAAATAGAAGTTATAACAATATTTCTCTGAAGTTAAGTTTTGTAAAGAGACTTGTATTTTACCTTGACCATGGGATCAGCGGGGATTGGACGGTCGTGGATTTGGCACAGCATGGTAGTAGAGCCTTACAGGAATGCATGTGTGGAAATATCAAGCATTTTAGATGAAGGATAAATAGAAGTTATAACAATATTTCTCTGATGTTAAGTTTTGTAAAGAGACTAAGTATTTTACCTTGACCATGGGATCAGCGGGGGTTGGACGGTCGTGGATTTGGCACAGCATGGTAGTAGAGCATTACAGGAATGCATGTGTGAAATATTAAGCATTCTAGATGAAGGAAATAGAAGTTATAACAATATTTCTCTTATGTTAAGTTTTGTACTAAGTATTTGACCTTGACCTTGGGATCAGTGGGGGTTGGACGGTCGTGGATTTGGCACAGCATGGTAGTAGAGCCTTACAGGAATGCATGTGTGAAATATTAAGCATTTTAGATGAAGGAAATAGAAGTTATAACAATATTTCTCTGATGTTAAGTTTACAGACACACGGACAGACGGATTGGACGGACAGACGGACGGACGGACGGACGCACGGACGGACGACGGACGGACGGACGGACGGACGGACGAACGGACGGACGGACGTTCTTACAGTACTATACTTATGTGGCTTATCACATGTTAAATATTAGCCACATAAAACGATTTTTAGCCACATAAAAGGATTTTTTAGGTGGCTAATTGTAACCAACCCTATCCTTTACCAAGTCCATAACCCTGTGGGGCTAGCCACATAAGTACCCTAATGTGTGCCCGGACAAAGGACGGACGGTAGGCTGGCAGGACGGACAACCTGACTCCAGTATACCCCCCCCCCCTATAATAATTGCGTAAAATACGCCAATACGCACCTTATCTGGAGCTCTGCATGTATACCATAAGTCATGGATTTCTTTTTAATACAATCAATAGGGTTCTTCGTCTTGCCATGATTAAGTCACATGTTACCAAGGCAATTGCGCTAACTGGAGTACCTTAACATGTATACTGAAAATTGTTAAAAAAGAAAGTTATCAAAAAAAATTCAAAATCAATAGGCTTCTTCGTCTTCCCATGATAAACATGTATACCAATTTGGTTACGATTGGTCAAGTAGAACTGGAGTTATAGCGTGGACAAGGAAACAGAGTGCGAAGAGTAAAAATGACTTCTTCGAATTTGGTTACGATGCATAGACAAGCTGTGCCTGCCCGCCCGTACAAGGTGTATACATAATAGGTCCCATTTTCTCAAACGGACGTATAAAATGGGTCATAATGGGATTCCGTATGTCACATATGTAACCTCTTAATGTATACAGCAGCTAATGTACAGGTACCCAATTTGTTAATGAAATACAGACAAAACTAGATTGGTCAGTAAGCGGGCTTTTGACCTTCACTCTGGGCTTAGCGGGGGTGGCACAAATGTGAATTTGTCACAGGGTGGTAGAGGAAGCAGATCTGAGCAAGGAAATATAATTTATAACCAATTTCTCTGATGTTAAGTTTTGTAAAGAGACTAAGTATGTGACCTTGAGCTCGAGATCAGCGGGGATTTGTCACAGCATGATAGTAGAGCCTTAGAGGAAGGCATGTATGAATTATTAAGAATTTTATATGAAAGAAATAGAAGTTATAACATATTTCCCTGATGTTAAGTTTTGTAAAGAGATTAAATATGTGACCTTGACCTTGGGATCAGCGGGGGCTGGGTGGTCGTGGATTTGTCACAGCATGATAGTACAACCTTAGAGGAATGCATGTGTGAAATATTAAGAATTTTCAAAAAAGGAAATAGAAGTTAATGAAATACATATTTCTCTGATTTTAAGTTTTGTAAAGAGACTAAGTATTTGACCTTGACCTTGGGATCAGCGGGGGTTGGACGGTCGTGGATTTGGCACATCATGATAGTAGACCCTTAGAGGAGTGCATGCATGAAATATTAAGAATTTTCGATGAAAGTAATAGAAGTTATAACATATTTCTCTGATGTTAAGTTTAGTAAAGAGACTAAGTATGTGACCTTGACCTTGGGATCAACGGGAGCTGAACGGTCGTGGATTTGTCACAGCATGATAGTACAACCATAGAGGAATGCACAAGTGAAATATTAAGAATTTTCAACAAAATAAATAGAAGTTATAACTTATTTCTCTGATGTTAAGTTTTGTAAAGAGACTAAGTATTTGACCTTGTCCTTGGGATCAGCGGAGGTTGGACAGTTGTGGATTTGGCGCAGCATAGTAGTAGAGCCTTACAGGAATGCATGTGCAAAATATTAAGCATTTTAGATGAAGGAAATAGAAGTTATAACATATTTCTCTGATGTTAAGTTTTATAAAGAAACTAAGTATTTGACCTTGACCTTGGGATCAGCGGGGGTTAGACGGTCATGGATTTGGCACAGCATGGTAGTAGAGCCTTACAGGAATGCATGTGTGAAATATTAAGCATCTTAGATGAAGGAAATAGAAGTTATAACAATATTTCTCTGATGTTAAGTTTAGTGACGGACGGACGTCTGATGTTAAGTTTAGTGACGGACGTACGGACAACCTGACTCCAGTATACCCCCCACAACTCGTTGCGGGGGGTATAAAGACAAATGGTGGGGTTAATACAGAGAGGCTATAGGCTGGGTATAGGCAGTTGTGTGCAGACACCTACCCACAAATGTGTGCTCTGCCGATTTGTACGGACCTACGGAGTCCTTAGTATCTGTGGGACAACAAAAAAGACAGTCATCAGATACCACACAATACCAGCCGCTCCTTAACCCATTACATTATGTGAGTATGAAAATATTTTCTTTTATATTTATCCTATTTCTAAATATATGTATATGTTGTGACCACTCATTTGAACCGCCTCGATGAGACGGTTCAAATGGTGGTCACATGGTGACAATATATACTTCCGATGAGAAATAAAGAAAATATTTACCTACAATTTTTCATCAGCAAAATGGTGTATCCTCAAAATGTAATGGGCTAAATTTTATATATATACAACTGTGCAAACCTTCAGGCGACATTTTCCATACAAGTGTTAAAAATAAATTGATTTCGGTGTAAATTCACAGCAGTCATTGAGCCACCCTACAATTTCCACAAATGGCACAAACCTGACAAAATACTAATATTCTTTTCTGTATTGGATGATTTAATTTGCATGTTGTGTTTGGGCAACTTTTTTGAAGGAAAAAGTATGGACGTGAAAATTTAACCCTGTAGTTATGAAGCAGTCAAGTATGGTGGTTCCAAATTGTACAGAAACAGAGAAACGGATTTAAACACGAAAACTTACCGTTGTTCGCGCGGAAAACATAGGTGAAGGTAAAAAAAAAGGTCACATGTTGGATAGTGGTATGTGGTGGGCACCCCTTGCTTATGAAGCTGTCAAAGTTTGGTGGTCCTAGGTTGTACAGTAACAGAGAAATGGAATTTTAACAGAAAACTTAACATTGATTGTGGACGCCGCCCGCCCGCCCGGCTTTCGCCAATCCAATAGCTGGGATTTTTTTTTTTAAAAACCGGCTAAAAACCAACAATTACTAAAACAATTTTCATAGCATGCATGGTAACATGGCAAACACATCATAAGGTGGTCAATCTTAATAAATGGGCACATTCTGGATAATTCACCCTTAACCATGTTAACCCTTTCCCCACAACATGTCTGTATAGTGGTAGTGGCAAAAATGTAGATCCAGATGAGCCGTCTCATAACGAGCCGTCTCATCAAGAACTTTACTTTTTTGCAAGTAACTTTCATAATTTTGAGAACAAAAACACCCCCTTTTCATAAATGGACTAGTCTGAAAATCATTTTTTGATGGTAAAATTGGATGCAAAATTAACATATAAAAATCCATTCAAGTTAGTTAGGGGTACACCATATTTTTTGAAGATAATTTGCTGTATAAGATATCAAAAGTCAAGCACATGATGAATTATTTGCCAACAATAATTTACAGAAAACGTTGTTTTTAATTTGTTAAAAAATCCAAATCACCAGAGCAAGTAAAACATCACAGCAACAGCTAATGTCATATAGGGACGGGCTCCAGCTTAAAGGAGATATAACAAGCTTTTGTTTTCGCGATAAGCTTATGTATTCATCATTTATATATCAAATAAAATAAATTTTACATTAATCCGACAAGTATGTGCCGTTCTTTTATGGATTTGATATTCCGGACAGCCAGTTTTTCCAGCCGTCACTGCATGACTAACTTCCCATTATTTTGCTTACCACAGTTATTTCCCTTTGCCGTCACGTGGGTATATGACGTATCAGTAGTACTTACGAAATGTATGCATAATACGATTATTACACATAATAGTTCAATAGACTACTTAGAACTCCAGTTTATTAGATCGCTGTCTATAACTAGATTGGTCAGTAAGCAAGGCTTACGGAATACACCCCGCGTGGGCCCAGGTACCCATAAATATGTAAAATAATTTCCAAGTGTGTGGGCTTGTGACCTTGACTCTGAGCTTAGCGGGGGCGGCATGAACGTGAATTTGTCACAGGGTGGTAGAGGTCCATTGGAGCAATGCGTGTGTGAAATGTGAAGCAAATCCGAGCAAGGAAATAGAAGCGAAATATTAATAATTTTCAGTGAAGCAAATAGAAGTTATAACTTATTTCTCTGATGTTAAGTTTTGTAAAGAGATCAAGTATTTGACCTTGACCTTGGGATGAGCGGGGTTTGGACGTCGTGGGTTTGGCACAGCATGGCTAGTACAGCCTTAGAGGAATGCATAAGTGAAATATTAAGCATTAAAAGCATTAAAAATTAAGTTATAACATATTTCTCTGATGTTAAAGGTACATGCCCATGCAGCAGGTTACACTGTACTACTACTTTTCATTTTCTGTCATGCCTTATATGAGCCATTTGTCTACCCACTAACGAGTTATTTTTAATTACGGCGCATGTTAATTGGTGTTAAATCGCATTTTATATGCCGCGACCAGAAAGGGTATTTTCCGACCTCGTGCTATTTTTACCAACACGCGTCACGTGACACGGTCAATCATATCACATCTTTGAAATTCGCAGTGAAGTATCGTAAGTTGAGAAGAAAAATCTCTGTTCGAGTCCAAATCTAAATCTCCACGTAACTCTTTCCATTTGGTGATCTGGTCGCCAATATTAACCACTCTCTCTCTGTACTGCCTGTCCCTCAGACATTTCGCCTTTTTTTTTGGCCGACGCCGTTTCATACAATTTCTGTCCTGGACGTTTCGACATGTTGATATTCTTGTTTACATATTGGGAAGCCTACTGTAGCGCGTAGTATACTGCGCATGCGCACCACAAGCCGTGAAATGAAAGTCGTCGTCCCCGCACATTATCAAAATAGACTGTTACCGCCGCGCGTCGCTAACAGTAAATTTATAATTAACATTTTGTGCCTACTGCGTGGGCATGTACCTTTAAGTTTTGTAAAGAGACTACGTATTTGACCTTGACCTTTGGATCAGCGGGGGTTGGACGGTCGTGGATTTGGCACAGCATGGTACATGTAGTAGAGCCTTACAGGAATGCATGTGTGAAATATTAAGCATTTTAGATGAAGGAAATAGAAGTTATAACATATTTCTCTGATGTTAAGTTTTGTAAAGAGACTAAGTATGTGTGACCTTGACCTTTGGATCAGCGGGGGTTGGACGGTCGTAGATATGTCACAGCATGATAGTACCTTAGAGGAATGCAGTGAAATATTAAGAATTTTCAATGAAGGAAATAGAAGTTATAACAATATTTCTCTGATGTTAATTTTAGTGACGGATGGACACACGGACGCACGGACGGAGATGGATGGACGGACGGACGGGCGGACGGACGACCTGACTCCAGTATGCCCCCCCACAACTCATTGCGGGGAGGGGGGGGGGGTATATGGGACTGTACTGTACTGTAAAAATATAAGAATGACCTAGTTACAAACTACATAATGAAATGCGACAGTGGGTGACAAAATGGACATACTGTGCAATTTTCACCAGCTGTAGGATACCAGTCTGTATATACATGTATTTATATTTCCATCGTCAGGTTACAATCTATGTTTTCCCCAATAGTACTTATATATAATGCTAAATCAGACGGGCAACATAGTAGACATTTATCAGAGCTGTCAGGTGCATAGATGAATCTGGTGCTATGCTGGTCAAACTGTCATTCTTGTACACCATTGTCCACAATGAAACAATGCTGTACATTGGGTCCATTAAGGAAAGCCCGGGGTGACAGCAGTGGGAAAATTAGTCGCTCTAATCGGCACAGTCTGAACAGGATCTGCACTTTTCGGCATTCCTTCAATAAAACACACTAACATGCAATCTAGATTGTATTTACACTACAGGAGTGTTATATTTCATTAGGACCTACACTGGTCACAAATCACACAAACCCCATTTCTCTAGTCACAGCCACATATAGGACCAAGCTTCCACGTAACCCCCATTTGGCAAAACAACGATTTTCTTCTGGAAAACATCTTTAGTTTTTAACATCTTCAGTTTTTAACATTGAATATATACTTTTAATTCTTTTTACCTGTCAACAAACAAAATATGTGATTTAGTTATATTTTAGTATTCGAAAACAGTATTTACGGGAAAATAAGCGAGTGGACATTCAAGTTACACAATTTAGGTCGTGCAATATAACATTCATCCATGTGTAACAAGAGTTGTCAGAAGACAACGAAGCTCGCCTGTTGGCAGCCTTCACTCAAACTTGGCAGTTGCATAAAAAACATGAATATTATATATAATTGACCTTGGGTTAAGGGGCATGTGGTGGACCTTGACATTGGGGTCAGAGGTGCAAGGTGGGTTGTGGGTTTGCTATAGCATAATATAGCATATTAAGATGAATGCATGTATGAAATATCAATGCGCTCCCTGAAAACAGAAGTAAAACAAACGTTAAGTTTATGAACGCACAAAGTTGGTGATTTTCTACAGTATGATAGCTATTCACATGAGGAATGCATGTATGAATGTGCTAAGTTTGTGACCTTGGGGAAAAAGGTGGGGGGTGGGTCATGGAGTTGCTGTAGCACAATAGAGGATCATCAGATGAATGCATGTATGAAATATCAAAGCGTTCCTTGTAAAGAAACAGAAGTTAAACAACATTTACCCCAACGTTAAGTTTATGAACATGCTAAGTTTGTGACCTTGACCTTGGGGTAAGGGTTGGGTGGTGGGTTGTGGATTTGCTACAGCATGATAGAGGGTCATCTGAGGAATGCATGCATGAAATATCAAGGTGTTACATGAAAGGAAACAGATGTTATAAGACATTTGGGGTGGGCGGTGGGTCATGGATTCGCTATAGCACGATAGAGTTTCATCAGATGAATGCATGAATGAAATATCAAATCGTTCATGAAAGGAAACAGATGTTAAGACATTTACCCCAACGTTAAGTTTATGAATATGCTATGTTTGTGACCTCGACCTTGGGGAAAGGGGTGGGGGGGGGTGGGTCATGGATTTGCTATAGCACGATAGAGTATCATCAGATGAATGCATGTATGAAATATCCAGGCGTTCCCTGTAAAGAAACAGAATTTATGATGTTGATCTTGGGGAAAGGGGCGTTGGGGGGGGGGGAGGGTGACCTTGACCTTGGGGTAAGGGTTTGGTGGTGGGTCATGGCTTTGCTACAGCATGATAGAGGGTCATCTGAGGAATGCATGTATGAAATATCAAGGCGTTGCATGAAAGGAAACAGATGTTATAAGAAATTTACCCCATGTTAAGTTTATGAATGTGCTAAGTTTGTGACCTTGACCTTGGGGTAACGGTTGGGTGGTGGGTCATGGATTTGCTACAGCATGATAGAGTATCATCAGATGAATGCATGTATGAAATATCAAGGTGTTCCATGAAAGGAAACAGATGTTATAAGACATTTACCCCAACGTTATTTTTAAGTTTATGAATGTGCTAAGTTTGTGACCTTGACCTTGGGAAAAGGGGTGGGAGGTGGATCATGGATTTGCTATAGTACGATAGAGTTTCATCAGATGAATGCATGTATGAAATATCAAGGCGTTCCCTGTAAAGAAACAGAAGTTATAAAAAGACATTTACTCCAACGTTAAGTTTATGAATGTGCTATGTTTGTGACCTCGACCTTGGGGAAAGGTGTGGGGGGGGTTGGGGGTCATGGATTTGCTGTAGCACAATAGAGGATCATCAGATGAATGCATGTATGAAATATCAAGGCGTTCCCTGTAAAGAAACAGAAATTATAAAAAGACATTTACTCCAACGTTCAGTTTATGATGTTGATCTTGGGGAAAGGGGTGGGGGGGTCATGGATTTGCTGTAACACAATAGAGGATCATCAGATGAATGCATGTATGAAATATCAAAGCGTTCCCTGCAAAGAAATGGATTTAAACACGAAAACTTAACATTGTAAACGCGAAAACTTAACATTGAAAATGGCTAAGTCGACTGCGCGGAAAAAATGGGTCAAGTTCAAAAAAAAGTAACATGTTGGATAGTAATATGTGGTGGGCACCCCATGATTATGAAGCTGTGAAAGTTTGGTGGTCCTAGGTGGTACAGTAACAAAGAAATGGACTCAAACACGAAAACTTAACATTGTAAACGCGAAAACTTAACATTGAAAATGGCTAAGTCGACTGCGCGGAAAAAATGGGTCAGGTTAAAAAAAAAGTAACATGTTGGATAGTAATATGTGGTGGGCACCCCTTGATTATGAAGCTGTGAAAGTTTGGTGGTCCTAGGTGGTACAGTAACAAAGAAATGGACTCAAACACGAAAACTTAACATTGATTGTGGACGCCGCCCGCCCACCCACCCGCCCGCCCGGCTTTCGCCAATCCAATAGCCTGGATTTTTTTTCAAAAAACCTGGCTAAAAACGAACAAATTATGCAACAAATACATAATGTCCGTAAATCCAAACGATATTATATAAGAAACCTTCAACCACCAATCAGGTAAGTTGTTCTACTGCTACATCATAGCGGTTATTTTTACAGCGCCATCTCGCGCCATTAGGTCGCAGTAACAGGAGAGATAAGAGATGACCAATTAATTGCATGGCTCTGTATATGTGTCAGATAAGGTGCGATACATGTATGAGAAATCTCAATATCACGAAAAATACAAACGAACCGGAAATCGGTTATTATGGTCGTCGTTGTTGTTTTTAGCGCATTTTGAAGAAAATAAGTGATAGTTTGTAATGTGACCCTGTAAATACTAGTCTGTTTCACGAAACCTGCCCAAATGTTACAGTTATATAAACAATGCAAAAACAATATTTATTTTGATATTAAATTTTAGCATTTAAGAATGAGCCTTCTTTTTATTTCGTGAAATTTGGTCAAATATGGATTTTACATGTACATTGTATTACGAAAATTGATCTGTCTATGGGAATTTAACATGGGGGAAAAGGAATTAGAGGAGCTGTAGGACGAGTCAACAAAAATTCCGCCATGGAAGCTGTGTCGCGCCTGCCGAGGCATTTTACCATAACATGATCATGGGCATGTGCTAAAGTAAGCATCACAAAAACCGTCAGAGAAGTGCATGCTTAAAACATGAAAAAGGTCAAGGTTGAAGAAACTTTTTGACATAAAAAAAATGGCTACGTGTTTCCACAACCATGAAGGTAAAAAAGGTCAAGGTCATGTGAACGGTGGCATGATTGTGCTCCAAATGCTTACATGTATCAAGTGTCCAAATATTGAATCAATCAGTCAAGTAATATTAAAGTTTTATCATGATGAGGAAACTTGTACAAATTTCTTTACACAAAAAAATGGCTATGCGTTTCCGCAAAAATTTGAAGGTCAAAAAGGTGTAGGCCATGTTAATGGTGGTGGCATGAGTGTGTTCCAAATGCTAACTTATATCAAGTGTTCAAATATTGAAGCAATCCATCAAGTAACATTAATGTTATACGATGATGAAGTAACTTGTACAAACTTTTTGACGCCAAAAAAATAGCTAAGTGTTTCCGCAAACATGTGAAGATCAAGGTCAAGTGTGTTCCAAACGCTCATATGTATCAAGTGTCCAAATATTGAAGCAATGCGTCAATTAAAAGATAGGAACGGACTCGCTGGATTCATATTAAATTAATAATTCATATCGAAATAACACGAATGTGGTAGATAACGTCACTAAAAACAACGATCTTAATGCCATTATTATTCATGTTTTGTAACTGGCTTCAAATCCCCTGTAAGTCGCCATCTTGAATAGCCGTGACGTCACAGTGCGGGGCCGTGTACAAGCACATCACCATAATCGGGAAAAGTGAAGCTGGTCAAAATGGCCCCTGGTTAAAACGGTCCCAAGTAAAAACAGCACCTATTTGACCAAAACATCTCCCCAGACTTTGGAATTTAGTAAAAACGACCCCCTATTATATATTAATACGTATTCATTAATTTCCTAAACCTAATATAAATTCAGATTAATAAACTAACAAAATCGACCTCGTAACACAAATGTTGATAACATCAAACTACTAGTATTCAATTTGTGTAAGGTATGTATATCATGTATATAGTATCCAATGGTCAACACTTGTTGTTCACACCTTTATCCAGACGTGTGTGACATGTCTACCATTACTCTTGATCGGACTAAGCCACGTTTACTGCACTTGCAATCAGCGCAGACCCAGACTAGCCTGCACCAGCGCGGTCTAATCAGGGTATTCACTGTTAGCCACTCAGTGAAGCAATTATTACAATATGCGGTTTTGTTATGTGCAATTATATATGGAATGAACATTGAAGAGAACCATGCATTTGATCATTTCAGTGGAATACAACTCGTTATAGTCTTGTATAACAGCATATTACTGCTTTGACATCGGTCGATGCGTTTTAATTGTGGAAATCTACAAGTTTGCAAATAAGCTGCAGTATAATACATTACCAGGAGAAGAATTCACATAAGTGTAAAAGGCTGTTTTCTAATCCTGTTTCAAACTGTATGTATCACATGTATGTATATCATATTGAAATAAATATTGTTTAAACTAATACATTACTCACAAATGGAAACAACCATATCCATGATAACGGATGGTCTAATCACAGACCTAGAATAAATAGACTGGCGACTCCATGAAATTACAACGAGATCCCGTATGTTCTCGTGGCGCCGAGATTTTAGCGCGAGTTCATCGAGCACCTGTCGCGCACTCATCGATAACGTAACCAATATAAACAATATGGCGGCTAGGTTAATAATCGATAATCGACTGGTATAAATCCGATGCGATAAACTGTCGCTGTTTGTCAACACAGCCATTTTAAAGGTACATGCCCACGCAGTAGGCACAAAATGTTCTTTATAGGAATTAAATAAGTGTATAATTATGTCACTATTCCACCAGTTCTAAAAATTACGAGTGCCCGCTATACAAATATAATCATTTATTAATTATCAATTTACTGTTAGCGACGCGCAGCGGTAACAGTCTATTTTGATAATGTGCGGGGACGACGACTTTCACATCACGGCTTGTGGTGCGCATGCGCAGTATACTACGTGCGCCAGTAGGCTTCCCAATATGTAAACAAGAATATCAACATGTCGAAACGTCCAGGACGGAAATTGTATGAAACGGCGTCGGCCAAAAAAAAGGCGAAATGTCTGAGGGCCAGGCAGTACAAAGAGAGAGTGGTTAATATTGGCGACCAGATCACCAAATGGAAAGAGTTACGTGGAGATTTAGATTTGGACTCGAACAGAGATTTTTCTTCTCAACTTCCGATACTTCACTGCGCATGTCAAAGATGTGATATGATTGACCGTGTCACGTGACGCGTGTTGGTAAAAATAGCACAAGGTCGGAAAATACCCTTTCTGATCGCGGCATATAAAATGCGATTTAACACCAATTAACACGCGCCGTAATTAAAAATAACTCGTTAGTGGGTAGACAAATGGCTCATATAAGGCATGACAGAAAATGAAAAGTAGTAGTACAGTGTAACCTGCTGCGTGGGCATGTACCTTTAAAACAAACATCCAACAAGTAACTAGCTTAGTTTACCTGCTCTTTGGAAATGGATTGTTCCAGCAAAGTCTCGTCTCGCATATATAGGACAACACTAGAGACAAATGCGTTGTGTCCTTGAGCAAGACACTTTACGCACACTGCCTCAGTCCGTCCAGGTGTAAATGGGACCAGGCCAATTAAAGGGAAAGGTCAACTGAATTTTATTGTATGTACATATGAATAAAATAGTCTTGTCATCATCCTCATGATCCTGTATATACTGCATTATTCCATTAACGCAACTCGGACTGACGGACAGACCGCGCTATACCATACTGGCGCGTCGGAAGGCAGATGATATCACAGGTGGAATACTCGGACCTGTGATACAAAGAAAATGACCATTACAAATAAATTCATTACCCCACCCACTTGGTCTCATACAGTACTATCTATTAACGTCATGTACAGTACGATACCAGGTGGGTGGGATAATGGAATTTTTTTTGGCGAAGCGCATCGTAGGGCGATGGGTTTGGGAGTCCTAAATATACATAAAAGCGGCGCGATTATCTCAAGTAAGTTTTCACACGTCTATAGAAATCATAGACACCGCCCCCGCTAAAATGCGTTTAAAGTTACATGTCCAGTTAAAGCAGTCCACTTAAAACCATAATTAATCAATTAAACTTAATGTGATATCAAATCTCTTTTAACAGAAAAATGAATTCAACGGTGTAGCAATAAGTAAATCGTAGATGTAATGATTAGTCATTGATGTGTTGAAAATCACTCGTTTACACTAGCTCAGTATCTGCGACAAAGCATAAACAAATAGTGTATAATTCACCGGAAATTGTAAGAAGCATAAACATTATTTGATATATTTAATAACATACGCATGTGCATTGTGTAAAAAGAAAGTGAGCGATTTCTGAAAACCCGGAAATAAAATAAAGAGGCATTTCTGAAGCGATTTTGTTCGGATTTGTTTTCAAGAAATTTGGCGAATTGTATTCTCCAAGTTCGGATATGTCGATATATTTTCACCAGTCCATTGGACTTCGAGATAACGAGAATGACCTGTAGTTCACTATCTTACTAAACCTGGCATATTGCATTTGTTACCAGTATAGAGCTAGACCAGCTTGCAAAAGCAGCAGTCTGATAGTGGAATATACAATTTGCCAAACAGGAAGTGTGAAATATAGTATGCAATCAGTGAACACTGTGAAATATTAGTACACATTAGTAACGGTCATGGAGTGACATGGTTATACAAGAAATGAAATAAGACCTGTTTTATTAGGCTGTAGTCTGATATACCTCACATGTCTTTAGGCAGACATCTAGGGAGTCAAATCCCATATTGCCAAATTGGAACTGAATATTTTCAGTGAAATGATATATAATCAGCCTTGAATTTAGAATAATCTGATCTGGGTCATTTTATTAGTTCTCAATATGAAATGGGGCTTATGGGTTTGCGACCAGTGTAGAACCAGGTCAGTCTGTGCATGCGCACAGTCTGGTCAGGATCTGCACTGTTCACTATTCCATCAATGAAACAGTGTTGTGCATCCAACAAGCAATAATTGGCAATATATATCATAGCCAGGCTACAGAAGTTGTGCTACTTGATTATGAGCTACACTGGTCACCAATCCCATAAGTCCCATTTCTCCAGTCACTCACATAAATGTGTAGTTCCCGCCCCCTGCTAAACGCCCCTAGGGGCAGGTACACAAATCTCTGCTATTTTGACACAAATGTATGAAAACGAGTGTAGGACAAAATCCCCCCCCCCGGACATAATCCCCCCCCCATTATTTTTGACACAGGAGGACAAAACGCCCCCACCCCCCACCCAGTCTAAAATCACAGGTAGGACATAATCCCCCCCATCAAAATTCAAGGTCTGACAAAATCCCACCCCCCCCCAATGAAAATGTAGCCCCCCATCATATTCAGTACTTTTATTTGCACAATAAACATCCAACATCAAGCACATTTAATGAAGTATTTTCAGTTGCACAATCAAACAAGCACATTTAATAAAATATTTTCAGTGGCACAATAAATGTCAAACAAGAATATGTATGTATCGTTTGTACATTTGTATACTGATGTCGGTCCCAAACCATATTATTTTAGTGAAGAATCAATTACCATTTCAAAGAATTATTCGCCAAAACGATACTAGGTAAATCCTGTAACAATCATTCATTTCTGTTTTAATAAAACGTAATCCTTAATCAACTACTTGAAAGAAATCAGGCAATTCAATTACCCTGATTAAAGAGGATTAGAGGGTGAAATTTGAAAACCAATTAATGCAATGATTCTTTCAAAACATATTGATGGTGGGGGCGGAGATTATGTCCTACCTGTGATTTTGGACAGAGGGGATTTTGTCCTACCTGCATTTTAGACGGGAGGGGGAGGGGGGGGTGATTTTTGTCCTCCTGTGTCAAAAATCATGGGGGGGGGGGGATTATGTCTGGGGGGGATTTTGTCCGTGAAAACAGTTAAAATTGACCGAATTATGCTAACTTTGTCTACTGGTATATTAGTTTGGGGTTATTTATAAAATCAAAAAATGTCTAAGAATTTTTTATCATCTGCCTGTGTAAAAACTTGTTGAATGTAGCGTTACATTGTTGATCATGATGTGAAATCAAAGAGCAATAAGAGGAAACTGAAAGCAGCTGAGTTTCATGATATAGTTGTAATGCATATCACATGATTTTAATGGAGACAGCCCAAGATCTCCATGGAGTGGAGAGCGCATAAATATTGGAAATTTAAAACCAAATTTCTGTTAATAAATACAAGTCAAGAAAAACCATGATATGTCTTTAATATAGCTATATAATACAAATATATCAGTTTTGGGGAGTGTGTTATTCTCCTTTAAGGACCCGCGAGGCCCCTGATCATCTAATGATTCATGCATAATTGCTTCATAATTGTGATGGGATATATGCATAACATACATGTGAACATTCTCTTCTTACTACATCCTACACAGTGCATGGAGTTGCCATGTCGGCCATCTTAGTGTGTACCAGCTATCAGCCAGTCTTACCTCCTTTTGCGTTTGACACATACCACTAATAATATGACAAACACATGAATACAATTTGGTGCAAGATGACAGGGAGAGATCTGACTACAGCAAGCTATGCATTGTTTTCATCAAATTTATATACAAAGTCTGATATCTGAAGGGTTTGTTGACCCTTTGCTAAAATGTTTGAGAATTAAGTAAAGACTGTGTAACAGTAAGAACAATACACAGTTCTGTAGATATATACGTGTATTTCCATAAATACTGTATCGAATCCAGTGACTTGTAAGCAGTTATCTGAGTGTACTGTCACTACTGTCTAATTGCCTGCTATGCGAGTAAATACGTTTTTTAACTGTGGCAAATGCACTTCTAATAATAGACAGTGCATCCGTTTGACATTTTACACATTGAAAACGTGTCCATTGTATATGTTGTGAGTGATGGTAGAAATGCTCAGATGTAGTTTTGTGTAGTCTGCTGAAATAATATTAATAGGACGTTTTCGTTCTGTATATCTGGGACGTATTGCACTAAATATTATTAGATTTGCTGCCATATTATTTGCTGTAGGTGTCAAACCCTCCAAGTGGTGAAACTGTTCGATAACATGTACAAACTAAAATGGCGGAGATGGCAACTCGATGCTCTGTATAATATACTCTTAAGAAGAACAGGGTCAGATATACTTTATTCAGTCACATGTATGATTCCACTACATTTGAAACAAAAGGTCATATTCTATACAGTCAGTCTTTAATATTAAAGTTATACCATGATGACGAAGCTTGTACAAACTTTTTGACATTTCGGACAACGACGACGTGGGCGACAACGACGAAAAAAGCGGCGACTGTAGTCGTGCCTTCTGCTAAAGCAGGCGCGACAAAAACAAAAAATTTGGAAATTGTCTCTCAAACCTGGGTAGATAGCTTACCCTAGTGAAAATGTGACTGAGATTTCACTGAAATCCCAGTGAAATTCACTGAGATTATCATATCCCGGTGTTATTTCCAAATCTCAGTGAAATTCGAAAAAAATCTCACTGAATTTCAGTGAAATCGCAGTGAATTCCCGGTTCAGCTTCCAAGTGAAATTTCACTGAGAATCTCAGTGAAATTTCACTGAGAATCTCAGCGAGATTTCAATGAAATCACAATCATTTCCCGATCCCAAACTCGCAGCAAAAAAATAATAATTTTTTTTTGCTGTCCATATATTGGGGCGTGCCACTGTATTATAATTATGTGTGATAAATATTGTTTTATCATGTATCAACTTAATTGGATAATTAACTGGGGATTAACCAACTCGATCCCACTGATAAAAATGTGCAATGTCTGCGAGTGCTTTGGTACCAGCTACCGGCTTAGAAATGATTTGCGGGCTGTTTATATCTCACGAGATGGATTTTGATCGACAGAAAATTGAATGACGTACACCGAGACATTTGCATAATTAACATAGGACTTGCCTACGCGACGTAAATAATCCCAAAAGTTACGGCCTCGTCGCCCATTAAATTATCCATATTATGTATATATTTATGAAAATTACAAAGAATTATCTTTTATTTGATACCAAATTCGTGTTTCGGAACCTAATATTGAGCTTCGCATTCAATTTTCAAATGTACCCCTCCGCGCAAATTCTGTCCACTCGCGAGTCGGCGCCATTTTGGAAAATCAAAATCCTATTCGCGCTATACCTGGTTGAGAAAATCTACCAACAATTCGATCTACAAAGCGTTTATTGTTCCAGACATGTTGTAAATTTAAGGTAAGTATCTCTGTTTATTGATGTTTTCTGTCACAAATATTATGTTTAAACGGTTGAAATTATCATTAAATTGCCATCCGAAAGGCCGATGATTGCAACTTTCTGCTTCGACGAAAAGTGCGAAAGTTTTGTTTCAAGATTTACGTACGAAATCGATAAATTCTGATGGAATCATTTGATGTCGAGAACTAATAATGTTTATTACAATATTAATTATTGATTTCAATCTGATTTGGCTAACTCTATTGTCAAAAAACGTAAAAAAAATCCGTAAATATCTTGGAGAATTTCCGCGATTTCGTACCTACGTAGTTTCGTCCTTTTGCAACTTTTTCCAATCGATGTTACCGGAACCCGAATTTCGTGATATTTCAGTTGGGTATTAACTAAATATGCATAATTTATGCACATCAAAGTTCACAAATGGGTATTTTAAGTGAATTTAAAGTTTACTTTACTATTCTTCTAAAATATTGACATAAATCATTAAATGTTGTTTTGAAACATGTATTTTATTTTTTAAAGCAAACTGTTTTATTTTGGAGGCAATGAAACATTGTCATAGGTAGCAAAAAATAACTTGCAATTATATATCCTCATTTGTAGCTGTGAATGGAGAAATAGGCATGTGGAATTCTGTGCAGATCCTGATCAGACTGCGGATGCACAGGCTGATCTGGATCTACACTAGACACAAAACCCATAAGCCCATTTCTCTAGCCACAGACACTAATTATGAGGGGCCGGGGGTTAATACCTGTAACCCACCTTCTTTCCCTACTACCATCGCCCTTTCACTGAGTCTCTCTGCCACACAATTTCATATATTTTTCAGCAGTGAAAGACGAGCATGGATTATCCCGGCCCATACTGCCAGTCTCTGAACCTGACTACACAAGATGTTGCATCAAGGACATTCACAAACATAAAAACCTTGTCAAATAGACTGAAGATTTATGCAGAGAAAAAAAAGGCTAAAAAAACATGAACTGAAATATGAAAGTGAAGCCGGCCGCAGACTTGTATCCATAACTTGGATAAATTTACATTAAGAGTTAATTCTAGTTCGAGTTATTTTTATTATGCCCCCATGTCAGGGGGCATTAAGTTTTGCACCTGTCCGTCCGTGTGTCCTTCACCGTTTTGGTTCACCTATTAAAAAAATTTCTCAGCCACTGTAACACCTACAGTCATCAAACTGATTTCACTGAAATAAAGTGGGATATCACTGTAATCTGGCGAGATCCCAGTAAATTTTGAGAAATCCCAATGAGATGTCACTGAAATCTGGCGAGATCCCAGTGGGATTTCACTGAAATAAAGTGGGATCTCACTGTAATCTGGCGAGATCCCAGTAAATTTTTAGAAATCCCAATGAGATCTCACTGAAATCTGGCGAGATCCCAGTGGGATTTCACTGAAATAAAGTGGGATCTCATTGTAATCTGGCGAGATCCCAGTGAAATTTTGAGAAATCCCAATGAGATCTCAATGGGATTTCACTGAAATCTGGCGAGATCCCAGTGGGATTTCGACCAAATTTTTCAGTGGGATTTTAACAAGATCTCACCAGGATCACAGTGGGATTTTACTGAAATTCCAGTGAGATTTCACTGAGATCCCAATGGGATTTCAGTGAAATCCCATTAGGATTTCAACCAAATTTTTCAGTGAAATGTGACTGTGATTTCACTGAAATCCCATTGGGATTTCAATGGGATTTCGTTCACATTTTCACTAGGGAATTGGAAATGTTCTATCTAAGAAAGCTAAATTTTGAATTAGAGTAATTTCCCCATGTTAAATCCCCATAGACATCTCTGTGAAGAAATTGTTTTTTCGCAATAAAATAAATAGTGAACCAAATTTCACAAAATAAAAAGGAGGCTCATTCTTAAAATTTTGATAAAATTTAACATTACCGAAAAAAATAAATGTTTTTGCCTTGTTTATATAGCCGTAACATTTGGGCAGCTTTCGTGAAGGCAGTATATGTCATGCCTATGATGGGAATTGAACCAACAACCTCCAGGACTGAAGTCCAATGCTCTACCCCTAGACCACAACTGACCAGAGAAGTGGCGTTGTCTCGATTTCAGGATCTCGGCCTTGGAGCGGACATTCACACACAGATGGACCATGGCCAGCATGGCAAACGTCATGATCACAGACTGGGCCAGTAGTGGCAGCTCGAACCGGCTCCCGAACCTAGACACAGCATACAATATAGAGGATATTCCATCGTACATGTTTGAATAGCGTGAAATGATACACGAGTGTACGTCGGCTTCCGCGTAAACAACGTGTAAGCAAAGCGAACGAGTTGTTTACGAGGAAGCCGACATACACAAGTGTATTATTTCAAACTACATGTATTCAAACATGTAAAGTGGATCATCCTATTAATTTTCTCTCACAGATAAATACATGCATATAATATATGTCGCTTGAAAATTAATAAATAGGAATAAACAACATTTATGGAGAATTTATCGAGGACACAAACGTTAAAAAGTCCTACTGTACTGATTGAAGGCTAATCGGGGTATAAACGTTTAAAAGTCCATATACATGTACTAGTATACTGGTTAAAGGCCAGAAAGCAGTATTGTTCGACTTTTAACAGTTTATATCCACGATACATTCTCCACAAAAATGTTGTTCATTCCTGTAATATGTAATTCCAATCAAAGCGATTAGGTAAAATGATTTAAATCACATTTTAATAGTTTTTCCGAATACCAACAAAAGTGTACACCAACACTCTTGTTCATTCCTTTTATGATGCTTGGCAACAAAATCAGTGACATAATGTTACATATAACAATATGGTGGATACAGAAGATCACTCGAAGCAAATAGAAAGTTCACAAATAGTTTGAGTATTTTTTCTCAACTGACTGTGTTTTTTTCCATTTGAAATTTCAAATTGTTGCTTTCAACAGTTCTGTAGCCTATTTCACCAACATTGCAAATAGGCCTTCTGCCAAGTGCCAAAATAGGGCTGATTGCTACCATCCGTGCGCACTAATTCTCACTATGCATTTCATGTATATAAATGTCTCGGGCTTACAAAAAAGTTGGGTGGACACCTGATAGTGGTAGCTTAGTACCCAAAATCACGTGGTTTCCATGGTAACCCAACGAGGCTCAATATATTGACATGAGGGAATTTAAAATGAAATATACCTTACACAGAAGCTGCTATACTGTGTATAGCAAGACAAGTGATATACTATCTGTGACCCTGATTAATTTATTCGAATTTGAAAGCATAATCCCACCGACAATTCCGCATGAACTCTGAATTTTGTGTCAACTTTTCAACACCATTTACGGAAAATATTTTCGAAATCAATATCGGCGAAATATGGCGACAGATCTGCGTATAATCCAGAGTTTTTTTGTAATCCATTCCTTTCGGAATACACATTTACGGGTATGAAATTATTAAAAAAAATATTGTTATTTTTGTTATTTCTCAATGAAAGTATACGATGTGACCACTCATTTGAATCGTCTCGACGAGACGGATTAAATGGTGATGCGATGCCCCGTGATGCGATGATGAAAGTCACACGTTCGCGACGTCTGTGGCACATCAAAAGGCGTGTTGACCAATCAGTAACATTTCAAAACATAGCCTAAAAGTCACACAGTTTACAGCCTCGTGCTGAATGAGGTCATACAATAAACACCTGTACACACAGCTGGGTGTATCGATTTTTTGCACAAAGCATCACACAAATCTCGTCTGTGTAATATGTGTCGGGTGTAATTGCATCTGGATTTGGAATTCATATATCCCCTGGCACGGATATTGCACGGTTCGGATAAGCAACACGGAAGGTCGTATGTCGCCGGACTTCCGTGCAATAGGGGGGTCGCACTGTATGCATATTAACATGATTACCTGATTAAAGGTATTACATTTGCTAACATACTAATAATAATTATTTCATGTACTTTGAATGTCGTTGTTTGAATAAACTTACAGAAATCACGAATCAACTAATTACACGATGACTACGACGTCCGACGATTTTTTTTGATTTTTTTTCTTTGTTTTCCTTTTTCTTCTCTATTTTTTTGGGACCCACGAGAGACCCGCGTTATAATGGAGATCGCGCTATACGCGATCGCATTATAATGGAGCTGCAGTGTAATTAGCGAATTAACAACTGTTGCCAACAAAAAAAAAATGAAATTTCAAAAAGTTTATTATTTACCGTTCCGCAAACATACTGATAGACATTAAATATTGTAAATATAGACGTGATTTCATTTTCGAGACGGTCAAATGAGTGGACTCCCCGGAATATGTATACATAAATTATAATTTCCAGGACAAGTCAGGGCAAGTCACTTTTGTCAAGTCACTTGTCCGGGACAAGTGGCTAAAACATCAATTTGTACAGCCCTGCATATATAACATGGATAGAATTATTATATAACAGTCGGAAATGTTAATACTGGTAACAAAGTACAAAATATCTCACATGACAATCATTACGATTTGTTTGCATGACATTAATCCAATATGGCCGCCAAAAATCGTGTATTTTCCAATATATTAATCATAATACTCTATCAAATTACTTTTACCAGGACAAAACGATTGTATAAGATTCAATATGGCTGCAAAAATATCAAAATTCTGTCCATTGTTGGCAGCCATACTTGTAACAAGTATGTTAATACGTTCCAAGAATTTGTCCAAATATCAGCGTAGATTGAAATTTAGTATACATTTATTTCTTTTGGCTGGAATCACTTTATATAAATGTATAAGGTAATAATTTTCAGAGGGCGTGCAAAATGTTGTCCAGTGGCATGTTTTTAATTTCAAGATGGCCGCCGGAAGCTAACATATTCACAAATACCATTATACTTTCCGAAGTACTGCCTCTATAACTAAAACTTTGACTCTATACCCATGTTTCCAATCAATGGGAATATAATGGTATATATATTTATGTTTTCGGAGGATTGTGTGTTGGGAAAATACAAGATGGCCGCCGGAATCTAACAGATTCACCAGTATCACTGTAATGCCCAAAGTACTACCTCTATGATAATGAATCTCAGACCCCTATCTGTGTTTTCGATCATGACGAATATATTTGTACACACAGGTACATTTCCTCAGCATGGAATTATAGCCAAAACTATTTTAATCATAGAATAATATACAGAGTATTATTTATTTACCACCAAACAAGAATATGATAAAACATATAAATATTTATGCAATATATAACAAATAATGCATAAGAAAATGAATGAAAGTGACAGCTAAAATTTGCTACAATGCACTGATGTGCATTAAATCTCAAGTAATCACGATACAATGTTGCATTGGTGTAATTTGTCTGATCGAATTGAAACAACAGTTGCACTACAAAAATCACTAAAATAATCACGGAATGGTGAGAAAAACATTTTGTTGTCATAGAATATTGCAAAAACAATACATACATAATTTCCTATTGACGACAATCCATGTCAGCAACAAAAGTATTGACATCATCAAAAATTGTACATGTATATTAATGCTGAATAAAACGAAAAACATATTTCAAAATGGCTACTAGAACGCAACCATCGTATCATGTCAACTGTCATCCATTTGCATATACATACAGGTATAGTGTCAGTATGTGTTATAATATCTCTGCAAAATAACATATAATCATTCTGCGTTTCTCCCCCATCCATATTCCATTTACGTACCGATGTCATCATCTTCCTCATATTCACTATTAGAACTTTCATTTGCCAACACGTCTTCTTCCTGATACATGTTATCACATGTTTGCAGTTTGCATGCCGGCGAACAATTCAGTCCATTGACCAGACACTCGCAGCCAGGAAGGGCGCATTTCTTGTTGCATTTGCAAGCCATGAATTCCAATACAGCATCAGGGGCGAATGGGACGTTCATCCAGTTCACAGTCAGCTGATCATTGTCCATAATCCAACCGTGATCAACCGGGCTGGGCAAATCAGGTGCTTGCTCCAAACTGTTGCGCCATACACCTGCCTGATAATTTGCGCGCTCTGAGTGCAGAAACAGACAGTCTGCACACGGTGGTAGTTGACCTGATTGAACATCACCTTTCTTAACCCTGAATAACTGATATCGTTGATCATTGACTAGTGTTGCAGTCGTGTGTGTAGAGTAAAGTTTACACGTAAATTCCTGAAGCACGGTAAACAACTCTTGTGAAACAGACCATTGTTCACCAAGCTGTGACATCGCATTTTGAAGCTTACGTTCTTTAAGCATTAAGGCGATGCCACTAGCTTTTCCACGTCCGGCGAACGCACTAACAGAATCACATCCTGTGAATGCATGAAGGCCCGGAAGCGCTTTGCAGACATTTGTTCCCATGGAGCGTCCCAACTTGCTCACATCGATGTGACGCAATCGGTTCTCAGTGCCGCATCGTATGTAGATGTTTGCGTCAATTCTACTGTGAAATGCGAGACTCACAATCAATACATCCGTATCCTCCGACACGATGACAATTGTCTCGTAATCTTTCGAAGCATGCTGTGAATATAATAGCATCCGTGTATCTGCTTCCTCCTGTGATGTGAATAGGTCTTCAACGATACAGACACCATCTTTCGAAACCTTGTAGCACTGATCTTGTCGTGTAACATACATTTCTTTGTCTCCAAGTCTGTTTCGATATGGCAGAGTTTGCCAGGTATCACACAGGAAGTTGTTCATAGCTGTCTTGCTCGCTGGGGAGTCAAGAAGTCTCCTCCATTGTTGAATACGCTGTCCAGCAACGATGTTGCTGAAAACCACCCCAGTAGTCGATACTCTTCTATCTCTCTCTGCAGATTTAATGGAGGTGTCTTTGTACACGTCAAACACGACATCGATTCGATCACTGCCACTGCCACATTGCAGTACAGACGTGAAGATATTCTCTGAAAGCTCACCAAATGTCTTGTTATCCCCATTGATTTTGTACACAACTGCCATTGCATCAATGACACATGCATTTGGTGTGCTGATTCCATCAGCTGGAGTTACCCGTTTTTCCAACTGTCGAGCTAACGATGCTTTATTCGTCTTTTTGAGTGTTCCATCACCGTTAGCCAATGCCCACGGTAGTGGTCCTAGTAGATGTTGTAGCACCTGCCGTATGTCTAATTTTCTGCTTAGTGCGACCAAAACCATGTGCCCAAACAACCGGTGATCTGCTTTCAAGCTAATCTCTTTTCCAGCAGCCTTTGCTTTCACGGACTTCCGAATGTCACTGAATGTTCGCAATTGTAATTTCGGTAACCTATCATGAAATGTTTCAGATGGCTTTCCCATTTCTAGTCGTGCTTGATTGAACTCATGGTGGGCTTTCTCTCCTTTCTCCTGTGCGCATAACAGATCTCGAGTCACTTCCGGACCAGCAATCGACGTGTTTTCCAGGAGGCCTACCACAAGTTGTACGCATGTTTCGTCAAACGTACTCTGAGGTCTGCATGTGCAACTCCATCCCTTGTTTTTGTTTGTACCATTTCTCTGACACGTTTCAAGCATGCGCTTCTGTACTCTGCTGTTATGTAGTATCGACTTACTGCACCAGGTTTTAGACTAAACCCTTTGGTGCTACCTGCCTGCCGTTTGCGTATCCTTGTTCACAGTTTCTTCAATTGTTTGATCAATGGGAATTCTACCAAAGACATTGTCGCCACCGAGTTGCACAGAGAATTCGCCATTGGTTAATTGTCTGTATGCATCTGGCCTTTCTTCTTCCAAACTTGACATCTGCATGTAATAAACTGGAAGGTATCTGGCATAATTTTTTCTGTCATATGCGAAGAACCATGGGATAGTACCTCTGATCATGGCAAGGTGAATACCCCAATCACCCTCTCTAGATGCACGGACAAGACCAAGTAGCAGCTCAACCAAATCAATGTAGCTCATCCAGAAAGCCGAAAGGTCACCCCTGTCAGTTCTCAGAACATTGAGGTACAAACCAAACAGTTCCAGAATTATAATGCATGAACTGTTGTTCATTACCTCTGTCATGGTGTCCTGGCTTATGTTGCTGTGAAGTTTCTCTGTCAAAATGACTGTGTCATTCATTTTCTGAACTTCGTCTGGGTGCTCGTCCTCTAACCAGGTGTAAAATCCTTTCCAGATCATTCACATCAGTGCCTCATACACCAGTTTATGCAAACGAATGGCCCTGTTGTATTTTCGACCTTCTAGTACTGCGTCGACAGACCCTTCAGCAATAATACCTGATTCAACAGCTATGTCCCTCAAGCCAGCATCCTTGAACAGTTTTCCAATGACCGACATCATGTTGCAAAGAGTGTGAAATGTACCCATCCTGAGTATTATACTGTGGAATTTCTCACTATGTTTCCAAACGATCTCTGCTGCCTTTATGTATAGAGCTTGATCAAATACGCAAACAATCTCCTTCAGGTCTAGCTGTTCAACAATGTTCAGTGTCTGGTTCAGAATTTCATTCACAGTGGACATGTCAGTCGCTGGTGCATTTATGGTTGGCAAGTATCCGACTTTATCTTTTGTCACACAAATATTGTTTCGGGTTTGAATGTTAAACCCAGTCCATGAACTGATGTCAGTTTGTCTAACTAAACTCCATAGTCGGTTCTTTGTATTGGCTGTCTCTACCAATTCACTGCTGTCAGTCTCCACTGGTTCAGCCGTCACGTGGGGACCCACCCTCTTACCGGACACGTACGGTGTGATTATCGTCGACAGAGGGCTTATGGTACGTCGCCTATCTTTTGCCACAGATCGCATTTCCTTTGGCCGTTCAACAGTTGGAACATTCGGTTGAACAATTATTCCATTGACACGATGAGATGTACCACCGCCACTTAGTGTCTCCTCTATTCTGTCTATGTTATCAAATGCCAAAGTTGTAGGAATGCATGGTATGATGTTCGATGGAAGAGCGATTCCCACATCGTGAGTAGCGGACAACTTTAACATGCAGAGAGCAGTGTCAATTTCCTCCAACTGTGTATACGAAATTCCATGACCTAATCTGTTGAGTATTTTAATCAACTCACCATTACCTGTCAATGTTTTCACTGCCCATGGTAGCAAAATGTGCTTTGCCGATTTCTGCCTCCCTTTTGAGATTGCGTATATGCAGTCTTGAGCAAAGGATTGTGCTAGTCTCTGAACCTTTTCCGTTGGTTGATTCTTTTCGATATCTCCAGATAATAGTGTTTCTAAGAATTGTGTCAGAGATTGAGGCAGTGGCAAGTACGCTTCGTCTAATTTTTCTGGTTGTGGAGGCCATTCCTGTTTACTGAACGACTTTGTTATGTCATTTCTGATATCTAGTGCACATCTCTCTATGACCGACCTATCAGTATCCCTTGCACGAATACTTGCCAATTCCGCTGCTAGTTTTATATTTTCCTGCAGCAGCATATCTTTGGATAATGTGTCTGGTACAGTTGTTTCTGTCAAAATGTTCCGGGTTTATACGTGTACAAAGTGTTGTGCGTTGCGTATCCGTGGAGTTTCCGTTAGTTGCGTTTCAAACCGTGTGTCGTCTACGTGTAATACGTTTTCGGCCATGCGTTGCGTTTCCCCACTCTTGCGCATGCGCGAAAGTCGAACAAACCGTGTTCAATGCATTGAGTTTCAAAAGCGTGTAATCCGTGTACAACGGTTGTAAACGTATACAACGGTTGTAAACAACGTATTGAGTTTCAAAAGCGTGTTATCCGTGTACAACGGTTGTAAACGTATACAACGGTTGTAAACGTATACAACGCTAAGGTAAACCGTTTAAACGATTTAACGCTTTCTTTGACGAACGGTTACACGCATCTACATGTACACAGCACCGTACAGATGAAACCGTGTTATACGTATAACACGTTTCCACGGGTTTTAACGCATTACACGTTTTGGTATGCCAACCTTGTATCGCGTAGAATGCGCATGCTCTGATCGTTCTTCGTGTTTGTATATATACTTCTAGACTCACTGCAGGGCTTCTAACATTTTCAGTTTTCCGGTTCTGGACCGATTTTTTAACTCTCAGACCGATTGAGATTTGAAAACTAGTCTTAAAAATCGGTCCGAGAAAAATTGCCAGTCGGCTGCTATTTCGCTATAAACCTTGTAAATTTATCGGTTTTGACCACCAAGTAATTTATGACACATATCCGCGGGCCATATCCGTGTTAAACCAGTGTGCAGCTTGCTGTGTATTCAGTTTCTCCAAATATCGATTAATCTTAACACACGCGTGGGACAGGTGTATAGCGGATTAGTGACTGAAATAGACTGGCTTCAGCGTAAAGATAATACGAGAGTTCCTAGACTCGCCATTTCTGATGATGTTAAAATAAAATAAAGAAAACCATGCACTGTGTTTATCTGTGTTCGTAATATTTAACCCCAATTAACTGACACGGACTATCGGCCCGGGCTATTCCATATTAAGTTAGGAACTGTTACATTACGCTGTATTATGCGTCATTTTTGTGTATATAAAATGTACATAGGAATGCCGCAGATCCTGATGAGCCGGCTCACGTGATCTACAATTCTCAAACATTTTGATAAACGACAAGGTACATCTGTCGTGTTAAAAGCGTGACTCATTAGTCATCAGAGATTAGGGATCAATTGAAGTGCTAAATCACACCGCCGATGTACTTTGAACTCGATCTGAGGGTATGTATTCGCGATATTTTAAAAGGGACGAAACAAGGACGCCTCGAAGCGATCGGGGCCGAACAGGTATTTGTGTTAAAACGTGTAACCGTTGTACACGTTTCAACGCTTTCATATAGTTACACGCTTCCAGGTAAAGCATTGTACACGTTTCAACTCTTTCACCTCGCTACATAATTATACGCCAAAGCGTGTTATACGCCTTGAAGCTAAACGTATTACACGCTTTAAAACTAAACGGTTTGACAATGTGTATTACACGTGTACGAACCGTATTATACGTTTAAACAACGTATGCAACGCTTTTAAACTAAACGGTTTGACAATGTGTATTACACGTGTACGAACCGTATTATACGTTTAAACAACGTATACAACGCTACAGCAAACTGTTGCGTTCGCGTTGCGTTCGCGTTGAGTTTGCAAGTGTTGTCTACGGTGGAACAAAAACGGAGACTGCACTGTATGACAAAAAGCTGTCCTGTCGCGGAGAAGGATACTATTTGTATGTCTGATCCAAACTCTGCTTCTAACTTCCGTCGAATGTGATTTGTAGTACGTCGATTGATAGTGCCAATTCCAACAGACTGCATGTTTGTTACCAGCATTTTAGAAATGTCTGTCATTGGTACCATACGAGGGTCTTTGAACCAATCAATGCGTAAACTCTCTGTTTCCTTTATTGAATATGTGTCATCGACACATTCCTGTTCAGTGGCACCTGTTGCTAGCGATTCTCTTGTATATTGTCTGTAACATGATACATGCTAGTGTGCTTCTGCAGCCACCAGTTCTCGTAATGTGATTGCCATGATCTTTGTGTCCATTCTCTGTGTAGCTAGTTTACGGATCATCACATCAGATCGTAATTCTACCGACTTGCGCAGTTGTTCTCTAGTTCTTGATCGTTTTACGTATTTGTTTTGCTTGTCACAAAATATACAAACATTTGGATACACAGTAGATGTAGAAGGCTCATTGTGTCGCACAATTTTGCGCGGTTCCTGGTCACTGCTTTCACTTTTATCAGACTCACACATACAGGCCAATGTCATTTTGTGTGTTAAGTTTTTTCTACATGCAGGATGATACAGTATATCTGGGACCCCATTTTCATTTTTGTACTGAAGTGATGCCTCGCATTTTTGAATTTCAGCAGCCTGAAGTAATGAAGTCCAGGAATCGAGATCCTTTGGCTTATAAAATGCCTCACGGGGACCCTCACTACCGCAAATGACACATGTGGTGTTAAATGCTGATCTAGCTTGCATTGATTTTGTTTGTTCAGGATCAAAATCGGCATCCATTGTGGATGGTTTGTTGATGTTAAACGAAAATAAACTAAGAACCTATATTTGCAAGACGTAAACAACGCAATGCAGTTATGTGAAGGCGCAATTTTCACATTCGACCGATATGTGTTTCATAGTACGTTCAAAATTTTGCAATAATTTACGCGCGTTTAACAACGCTATGATTGTTTTCGCTGTTAATAAGTCCAAAAACGTTTCACACACGTTTAACAACGCTATGATTTTTTTTCATTGTTAATAATTCCAAAAATGTTTCACGAACGTTTAACAACACTGTGATTTTTGTCATCGTTTTTCTATTTCGGTAATATTACTTATTATTTCTGCATCTGCGTATTTTTAATTTAGACGACCGACAAACTGAATAACAGGCTAGTATAATGATGATTATAATTGCACAAACTAGAAAATGTGTTTGGAGAACACGGATGCCCCCATTGTGAGCTTTGATAGTAAAAATACAAACTTAAACGCATTTGCCTTACAAAACAAATTGAACGTCGGACGCATGCATGGACGGATGCACGGACAGACGGACGGAAGCAAGCACGGACGGACGCACGGACAGGGCTAACACGTAATACCTCCCCCCCCCCCTACCTTTATTATGACCATGCAGTCTGTGTGTCATCAATAGACATAATTTGGCAGCTATATTGGATTTATTCAGACAAAATTCTGCAGAAAATAACATGCTGTATGTGCTCATAATGCACCATGTGTTATACAGTCGTTTTATCGGTATTTAAATTAGTTAGGTACATTTATATGCATAATGTATATGAAAAATACGTAAATTATGGCGGCCATTTTGAATTTTTATAGAGGTAGGTCATTCGTAACAATTGAATTTGGAACTATTTTATACCTCGATATACCTGTACATAATTACATATAGGTTCAGTATAGTATGTTTCATTTTAAAATCATATGTGTCAATACCTTTCGCCTAGTGTTTTCAGGCACTAAGCTACCACTCTGAAAATTCCACCCAGCATTTTCGTAATGCAAACATATAGCTTCCATAAAATGATAGTGAGAATTAGTGCGCTCGGATGGTAGCACACACCTATTTGGCAGTGGAACTAAAAGTATACTTTTCTAGCAAAGTATACTTTGAGGAAGAAATTTTCAATTTTAGGATAAATTTATTAATTTTTATTATACTGAATTTATTACATTCAATTATCACAGCCATTTTGGCTGTGACAATGTAATAAATTCAGTCTAATAATTCTGCATACTTTTAATCATCAAATATATGCAGTCGTTAGTTCTATATGAAATAATGCATTTCGGGAAAAATAAATGATTACTCCCTCAAAGCATACATTGCTAGAAAAGTATACTTTGAATTGTTGGTGAAATCGGCTACTGGAGTTTACTGATGTATGAATTCTTGCCATATGTCCGGATGAAAATGCGCAAGATCAAGTACATCATTTGCAGTGGGAATTTGTGTGGTGTATGGCATTTAAGGTCGGCCTAGCTCCTAGCCTGCTGGCGTATTTCTCCGGTACAGTAAGGATCTATACTGTTTGTTTGGATCATGGTCTTTGTTCGACTTGTGTTAAATGGTGAACAGTGTAGATCCTGATCAGACTGCCCGGATGCGCAGGCTAATCTGGATCTGCACAAGTCGCAAATACCGTCTACAAATAAACGTGATCATTGGCACAAATGCTGTGAGAATCTGAGAAAATATAAACATTACGGTAGAACACGGATGCGCCACATATCGCTTTGATATAAACGAGGCAAAATTCCAAGTCCAGAAGGGGGAGATAATCCATGGCTCAGTGTCAAAGCAAAAATTCAAAAGCAGGTTTATGATATTAACAGGGAGAAAAAAATGGAAATATATTACATAATAAAGTGTCGTCCAGTGTTATGGGAAAAATCTAGAAAATGTGTTGTACTTACCAGAAGAGGATTCTCAATATATTGGCTATCAACAAGGTGAGGCAGACAAATGAGGAGAAACCATCAGAATTCTGAAATATCAAACAAGACTCACAGACTTCAAAAATCCCATCTTTGACACTGCATGTCAAACAAGAGTGCCAAAGGTCACAATGTATACACGTCATAGTACAGCCAGTAAACAAGGTAATGGGGGTGGGTGGGGGGGGGGGGATTGGGCACGTGGGCATTGGCGATCTGGCATTGGGCACGTGGGCAACACTGGGCTATGGTATGAAACTATGGATTATGGCAAATAAGTATATGCAGCTTCAAGTCAAATGAATACTACTTAGGGTTGCAGAGATAATAGGTATTCAAAAACTTTAACTCAATTGTACATGTATATGCAATTTGACACATGGGCATTATGGGTGGGGTATGGAATGAAAACATGCATGATGACAAATAAATATATGAAGTTTCAAGCCATTCTGACTGAGGGTTCCAAAAACTTTAAAACAAATTTCTAAGTAATTTGACAACTTTAAAACAATTTTTTTAAGTACTTTGACCTTGATCTTGGGCATGTGAGCGTCATTGGTGGAATGAATATATGAATGATGTTAAACTAGAAAATGTGTTCATAGAACATGGATGCTCCACATATAGCTTTGATAATAAATGAGGCCAAATTCCAAGTAAAAATTCTTTAAATTCGTTAAAGTTTTTGAAGCACCAAGTATGTGACCTTGACCCTGGGCTTGGCGGGGGCAGGACGAACGTGGATTTGGCACAGGGCGATAGAGGACCATTATAGCAATGCGTATATGAAGTATGAAGCTGATCCGTTGAAGGGAACATAAATTATAAGATATTTACCCGAGCGTTAAAGTTTTTGAAGAACCAAGTATGTGACCTTGACCCTGGGCTTGGAGCAGGAGAAACGTGGATTTTGCACAGGGCGGTACAGGACCATTAGAGCAATGCGTATATGAAGAATGAAGCTGATCCGTGAAAGAAAACAGAAATTATAAGATATTTACCTGAGCGTTAAAGTTTTTGAAGCACTAAGTAGGTGAGCTTGACCCTGGGCTTGGCAGGGGAAGGACGAATGTGGATTTGGCACAGGACAGTAGAGGACCATTAGAGCAATGCGTATATGAAATATGAAGCTGATCGGTGAAAGCAAACAGAAATTATAAGATATTTACCCGAGCATTAAAGTTTTTTTTGAAGCACCAAGTATGTGACCTTGACCCTGGGCTCGGTGGGGGCAGGACGAACGTGGATTTGGCACTGGGCGGTAGAGGACCATTACAGCAATGCGTATATGAAGTATGAAGTTGATCCGTGAAAGAAAACAGAAATTATAAGATATTTACCCGAGCGTTAAAGTTTTTGAAGCACTAAGTATGTGACCTTGACCCTGGGCTTGGCGGGGGCAGGACGAACGTGGATTTGGCACAGGGCGGTAGAGAACCATTAGAGCAATGTGTATATGAAATATGAAGCAGATCGGTCGAAGGATGAAGAAATTTACCCGAGCGTTAAAGTTTTGTGACGGACGGACGGACGGACGGACGGATGGACGGGACGGACGGGACGAGACGGACGGACAAGGGTAACACTAAATGCCCCCTCCACTATCGTGGTGGGGCATAATAAGTATAGGAAGTTTCAAGCCACTCCACTCTGAGAGATAATAGGTAGCCAAAAACGTTAACGCAAATTATTAAGTAATTTTACCTTCACTTTTTTGGGCATGTGGGCCACATGGGTCGGCTACCAGAAAGAAAACATGGATGATAACAAATATGTACATGTATATGAATGTCCATGACAATCAGACTTACAGTAACAGATAGTAGACAACCAAAAACTTTGAGGCAAATTTTGCCGATGCAAAGTAATTTAATCTTGACCATGTGGGGCAAATGGGGGATATGGAATGAATTTAGAGGTTGATAAACAGAAATATGACGTTCAAGTCAATAAGTCTTGGGGTTGCAGAAATATTAGGTAGCTGAAAACTTAACACAAATTTTGTCAAAACTTTAACGCAAATTTCTAAGTAATTTGACCATGGGCTAGCTATGGAATGAAACTATAGATACACTAGAAATGTGGCCTGTCAGCACACGAATGCCCCCACTGGCAGCAGAGCACAAGGCACATTTGAAAACACAGATGGCCAGGACGATCGTGGATTTTTCACAGGGCAGTAGAGGACCATTAGAACAATGCATCTGTGAAATATCAACCAGATCCGTGCAAGGAAACTATAAGAAACTATAAGACATTTAACCGAGCGTTAAGATTTCGAACACAACAAGTATGTGGCCTTTATCCTGGGCTTAGCGAGGCGATCATAGATTTGTTACAGGGCGGTATAGGACCATTAAATCAATGCGCGTGTGAAATATCAAGCAGATGAGTGCAAGGAAACAGAAATTATAAGACATTTACCCGAGTGTTAAGGTTTCAAATGCACCAAGTAAGTGACCTTGACCCTGGGCCTAGCAGGGTCGGGACGATCATGAATTTTTCGCAGGGCGGTAAATCACCATTAGAGCAATGCGTGTGTGAAATAACAAGCAGATCCGTGTAAGGAAACAGAAATTATAAGACATTTACCTGAGCGTTAAGGTTTCGGGATGGACGGACGGGACGTATGGACGCCGGTAACACTCTATGCCCCCCTCACCATTCGGTGGTGGGGGCATACAAAAACTAGAAATGTGGCCTGTCGGCACACGAATGCCCCCGCTGGCAGCCAAAGAAAACGAGGCATATTTGATTATAAGCCATTTACCCGAGATTTAAGGTTTCGAACACACCAAGTCTGTGACCTTGACCCTGGGCTTAGCGGGGGCGAGACGAATGTGGATTTGTCACAGGGTGGCAGAGGACCATTGGAGCAATGCGTGTGTGAAATGTGAAGCAGATCCAAGCAAGGAAACAAAAATTATAAACCATTTACCCGAGCAGTAAGGTTTTGGGACGTACGGACGCCGGTAACACTATATGCCCCATTCCGTGGCGGGGGCATAACAAACCTATGAAGTTTCCAGTCAGTCAGACATAGGGCTGCTGAGATAATATGTACCAGAATACGTTAACTGAAATTGTGCGGGCAATTACAGACAGACAGATGCACGGATGGTCGTACTGTAATTTTGGTATATATATATGTGGTTGTGACTGGAGAAATAGGGCTTATGGGATTTGTGACCAGTGTAACTCACAATCAAATAGCACAAACTCGCTTGATAACGGTCCATATTGCTTGTTAGAAGAATGACATGCGTTTACAAACTGGAATCATGACGAATAGTGCAGATCCTGATCAGACTGCAGATGCACAGGCTGATCTGGATCTACACTGGTCGCAAAACCAATTTATCCAGTCACAGTCACACATGACTGCTGCATGATACACACGTCTTTATAAACGGAGTGCCTTAGGACAGTTTATCGAGGACCCATGCATTAGCAATACAGACCCACCTGTGATCGCTTGATATCCCTGTACTGTGGTATGAATGGAACAACACCGCCAAATACCATAGCTGAGGCTGCCAGCATACCGACCATATCCAGCAGTGATAGCTCCATCGTAAACCCCGCCAGCTCTGAAAGTGGACTGACCGACTGACTGATTGATTAGCATAGGATACGCATAGGAATTCCTCAGCTTGCCGAGGAATTCATACAATTTTTTAGTCTACTTGATAAACAGAATATCAAAACACACTAGCATGGTATTGTATTTACCAGGTAATGCTTTAAGCAGGAGGATGGGTAAATAATTTGTATTAATTGCTGAAAATAAAGCAGAGTGATTTCATGTTGCATAATTATACTGGCATCATTCGCTATCGTCATACGTCGTTCGACAAATGAAACAAATACGAAAGTTGTAGCGCGTTGGTGGCCAAGCTCGTTGGTGGCCCTGTTCGTGGCCATGCTTGCTGTTGGCTGCGCTGATAGCCGCACTGGTGGCTGCACTGATGGTGATGGTCGCACTCACTGATGGCCACACTGCTGGACGCGCTCGCTGTTGGACACCCTGGTAGACGCACTGGTTGTTGGCCGCGCTGGTTGTTGGTTGCATTGGTGGACGTGCTAGCTGTTAGTTGTGCTGGTGGCCGCACTCGCTGTTGGCAGCTGTTTGCCGCACTCCCTGTTGGCCTCGCTCGCTGCTGGCCGTGTTGGTGGCCGTGTTGGTGGCCGCGCTGGTGCCACACTAGCTGTAGGTCGTGCTGGTGGCTGCACTCACTGCTGGCCGCGCTAGCTGTAGCTCGTGCTGGTAGCCGTGTTCGCTGCTGGATGCACTAGCTGTTGGTCGTGCTGGTGGCCCGCAAAGCCGTGTTCGCTGCTGGCCGTGCTAGCTGTAGGTCGTGCTGGTGGCCGCACTTGCTGTTGGCCGTACTTCCTGTTGGCCGCGCACGCTGGTGGCCATGCTGGTGGCCGATCTCACTGTTGTCTGCGCATGCTTTTGGCTGCGCTGATGGCCGAGCTCGTTGTTGGCCGCTGGTTGCCGCACTCATTGTTGGCCGCGCTCACTGGTGCTGGTGGCCGTGCTCACTTTTGCCCGTGCTCGCTGGTGACTGCGCTGATGGCTGTGATCGCTGTTGGCCAGGCTCACTGTCAGGCTGTCAGCAACGCTCACTGTTGGCCACTGGTGGCCGCGGTCGCTGCTGGCGGCGCAAGCTTAAGGTCGTGCTGGTGGTCGCACTCGCTGCTGGCCGCGCTAGCTGTAGGTCGTGCTGGTGGCCGCGTTCGCTGCTGGACACGCTAGCTGTTGGTTGGTTGTGGTGGCTGGTGGCCGCACTCACTGTTGGCCGTACTCCCTGTTGGCCGCGCTCACTATTGTCCGCGCTTGCTAGTGGCTGCGCTGACGGCCGTGCTCGCCGTTGGCCGCTGGTTGCCGCACTCAACGTTGGCCGCGCTCACTGGTGCTAGTGGCCGTGCTCACTTTTGCCCGTGCTAGCTGGTGACTGAGCTGATGGCCGTGATCACTGTTGGCCGCGCTCACTGTCAACCACGCTTGCTGTTGGCCGCTGGTGGCCGTGCCCGTTGTTGGCCGCGCTCGCTGTCGGCCGAGCTCGCTGTCAGCCATGCAGGCTGTTGGCCGCGCTAGGTGTAGGTAGTGCTGGTGACCGCGCTCGCTGATGGCCGTGCTGGTGGCAGCGCTTGCTTTTGGCCGAGCTGATGTTGGCCGTGCTGATGGCCGCACTCGCTGGTGGCCACACTGATGGCCGCGCTGGTGCCAAAAGCACCTCAATCCATAACAATGCATCACAATACCTGCAAAAGTAATAGGATGTTTCACAATTGCAATACTATCACAATTGTCACTTTACTGCAATTGTCACCCCTTGTCCCCTGTCACCCCTTGTCCTACAGCCTGTTAGCTATTATAGCAACTTACTTACCTGATGATATTGCTAAGTCAGCGTCACCCACTTTCTTGGCGAGTTCTTCACTTATATCCACCATTCCAAAGAAGCCTCAATCAGTTTGCTGTCTAAACTTGCCTGAAAGGAAAAACAATTTTCAGCAAATGCTGAGGTTACCACAGTACCTATCAAGTAGGGACCCAGGGTGTCCATTGTAGAGGTTATACTGAAATCCAGGTACCTATGAATGTTTGTGTAGTCATGAACAGACACTATAATTAAGAGAACAAGAAACGAGGCAAAGCCACGAAGGCCGGGTTTTTTCAAGGCATAGCTACTTGGGTAACACATAATACAAACATGACAAAATACATAATATAAACTCACTATCAGTCAATGAATTTGAGATGTTGATTTGGGCATAATTGCAGAAGGCAAGTTATCAGTTTTCTAACACATTGGCAAAATGTTTTGAATTGGAACATGTACCTTTGTGAGCTGTTAGTTACAACACAAAATTTATGTCGCAACACTGGAAATCCAGGTGATCTTGTGGTCACTCCAATAGGTTTCAAGGACTCCAGAATGTGCATCAGGATCAGTAGAATAGACATGATCAATCAAGTGGTAGTCTGTCTCCACTTTGAGAACGGGATATACATGAAGGTTGTCAATGAGAAATGAGTAGTCTATTAATTTTTGTTTCGTCATACTGGTCTATATTAAAGTCATCCATAATAATGAGTGGGCATCCATAGTAGTGTTGTTTTTGAAGAGCTGTGCATATTAAGTTTACATTTCCAGGGGGATGACAATAAAGGGAGATAACTTGACAGGGGCGGATACAGAAATAATTAAATAATTGCAGGGGGGGTCTGTAATTACAATTCGGCATAGCTGACCTCCGCGAGTGCGAAATCGTAAAGTCGGGGGGTCTGGGGGGTCCTCCTGACGGGAGCAGGGGGGCGGGTGGGGGGGTTCCGGACCCCTGGACCCCCCCTCAGTACCCTTGTCTGTGAGCTCAGTAGAATGGCATGTTTGAATGTTAGATTTAAAGTACACAAATGTGCCTGAGTGAGGTCTGATGTTCGAACTGTGTCTGCTATAAACACACATTGGTTTTTCGAAGGCATGTAGTTCATAGTAGTCTGCTGGGTCAGATAATTTAGCCAATGTTTCTTGAATGATTACGATGTCGGCAGTAGAAACAGTGTTGTCAGCTCTCAGGTTTTTTATATGCTAATGCAATGAACGCACATTGTGGCAAATAATATTGAGACACTGTTCAGTAGGTGTGTAAGTTTGAGGTACACCGATAATTTGTTTAGTTTCACGAAGACTTGTCATTTCTTCTTTGACTTTTATATCTATTTTTATTTTGGTAATGTTGAAGTCAAGGAGATCCTGCGAGTGTTGTAATCCTACTGATTTAACCCTGTAGTTATGAAGCAGTCAAGTATAGTGGTTCCAGGTTGTACAAAAACAGAGAAATGGATTTAAACACGAAAACTTACCATTGTAAAAAGAAAAAGTTAACGTTGAAAATGGCTAAGTCGTTCACGGGGAAAAAATAGGTGAAGGTCAAAAATAGGTCACATGTTGGATAGTGTTATGTGGTGGGCACTACTTGCTTATGAAGCTGTCAAAGTTTGGTGGTCCTAGGTTGTACAGTAACAGAGAAATTGACATTTAACAGAAAACTTAACGTTGAAAATGGCTAAGTCGTTCATGCGGAAAAAATAGGTCAAGGTAAAAAAAAAAGGTCACATGTTGGATAGTGGTATGTGGTGGGCACCCCTTGCCTATGAAGCTGTCAAAGTTTGGTGGTCCTAGGTTGTACAGTAACAGAGTAATGTACATTTAACAGAAAACTTAACGTTGAAAATGGCCAAGTAGTTCATGCGGACGCCGCCCGCCAGCCCGGCTTTCGCCAATCCAATAGCCAGGATTTAAAAAAAACAGTTAAAAATTACTGTGAAATCTAATACAAGAATTCCATCACGGAAGCGGTGTCGCGCTTGCCGAGGCATTTGACTGTAACATGATCATGGGCACGAAAAAAAGTCAAGTCAAGTTAATGGCAGCATGAGTGTGTCATGTTAATGGGAGCACAATAAATTCCTGCGTACCGGCCATCACTGCTTGTGATTGCAACGTCGCATTTGACATCTGCGCCGTAGTGTGAACAAAAAATGGCGACTAGCATACTGGATCAACTTAGCATAATTGGTACTATACTTGAAGCAGCACTATATAGTGACACCATGACTGGTTAGGTTCTTTGTTGAACTATTCATTTAGTAACCAAGCCCCCTTCCATCAGCAGTGGCTAATGATTTTACATATTTAGACCGTATTCTGAATAGAATTTTACCAAACAGAATCAATACAAAACAGCACTTGGTCAAAACGACCCGGATTTGGTCAAAACGGCCCCTAAGTCTGGATTTTTGTTGTTGGGTTATACTCATCCTGTATTGCAGCGCACGATCGGGTCAGTGTAAAATATGGTTATCAGAGGAGTGTACAGTAAACAATTTTCCACCATTTCCTATGCCAGTCATAAATGACAATACTATTATCACAAGGCTAATAATCATAATGCAAGATGCATTCAGATCACGTTTAATTTTCAGTTGTGGTACATGCTATTTTACCATATTCATTATGGTGCACACTACAGGTGGGATTTATACCAACAACAAGATTATAACAATCTACAAACTGTAGCATATTATTCTGAGCATTTGTATAATCAACAGAACAATAAATTCTACTAAAAACACAGAGTTTATATCTACATCTGTGCAATCAAATATAATTACATGTACATGTTAGTTTTGTTTTTTTTTCATATAAGACCCCCCCAGTATAATGAGAAGCTCTATTCTGGTAATTTGACAGCCACCAGTCTGTGTTTACATGACCTTGACTTCTCAAAATGGCTAAAGAATCCAGTGATGCGGACTGACAGAAACATGCTTTGTAAATCTTTTTGAATAATGATGTTTATGAGTGGGAATAGCGGAAATATAACATTTTGAAGGTATTCTAACAAATTTGATTAAAACCTTACATGCATGACTAAGGGCGATGTGGAACATTTTTCTCCATTTGACAGATACGTGTCTTCAGCAAAAAATGTCCGGGAAACCGACCGTGAAATATTCCGTCATTAGTGACAAATGCGGTTTCCGAAAATTCCTGCATATCCCGACAAATGGTTACACTACAGTAGTAAAAATTTGACGTGAATTGCGCATTAGTCCGATTAGACGCTGCGCAGAATTAGCCAAAATACAGTAAGTTCCACAGCATCCATACAAATAGTGAAAGTAGGAAAGACTGGCTTTATTAGGTGGGATTGAGTTAAATTAGAAAGTACGACTATTTGGTGCGTTCTAACCCAATCATGTTAATGTTGTCGAAGACTGCTCACCGTCGGAAAAAGGTAACAATAAAGATGAAATCTTATTCAATTTTTAAACACAAAAGCTCAGTTCAGATAACTGAATATGTATTACCTATATATACACACGTTCTATGGATATATAATCTCGGACTATGTGATACAAATAGTTTTATATTCGGCTGTAAAATATCAAAATATTTCAGTTTGTTGTCGTTGTGTCACGGTGTTAAAGCAAAATATTAACTTCCGGTTTCATTGTCACCATCACTAGCGTCACCATCTCTGTCATACATTACTTGATATGGGTGATGCTTTTGAAATTTATTATAATTACGTGTGTATAAATCATTAATGTATCATTTATCGGTTTGTGTGGAATTTGGTGCTGTCACAAGATATTTTCCATGGTAAATGCAACAATTGTTGATGTGTTACTTCCGGGTTTATTCATGACTGATGAATGTCTTTGTTTATTTAACTCAAGACAAGTCGTGATTTTAGTGGAGTCATGTTGTTATTTTTGTCAACCTTTGTGACACATTCACTGATTGACTGTAAGCCTTATACTATTGAATAAGAGCAAAGAGCAGTTTTAGCATGACTACTGTGAGAATTTAGAGATTTAGAGTAGAAGAGAACCACATTTTCAGCTGATGGTTTAATTTATTTGACAGGTACAGTGGATAGCTTATAAGCATATAAAAGCAATTATTCAAAACTTTTTAAAACAATAAACTTATCGTAAAAGTGCTGTGAAACCAGATTTATCTAAAAGTCCCGCTTGTTTCCATGTCATCCATTTTGTTAACGTATCATCCAGGCGCTTGTAGAAAATAGACTGTGACCTTAGAGTTAGAATCAAAATTTTTGTTGTTGGGTTATGCTCATCCTGTATTGCGGTGCACCATCGGGCCAGTGTAAAAAATGTTTATTGAAATTATCAGAGGAGTGTACAGTAAACAATTTTCCACCATTTCCTTTGCCAGTCATAAATTACAATAATATTATCACAAGGCTAATAATCATAATGCAAAATACACGTTTAATTTTCAGTTGTGGTACATGCTATTTTACGGGTGGCACGATTTACCCAAATCTTACCCAAATCTACCCAAATCTTCATATAATTACTATATGTGTTAATAAATAAAACTATACACATCATACTAACGATGTTTGGACTGTACTTACATAATGTATGTCATTAATGTGCTCATACCAGGGCCCATTTGAATGTTTTGATGCAAAATGGAAATATTTGTATATTAAATAAAGGGAGAGTACCGCGATATACTTAATACTAGGAAGCCAAGGAAAATAATCCACTTTATAATGGCTAAACATGCTAAATGGGAATGATGATTTTTAATTTAAATACAAATAAAAAAATGTAGAACCTCTCTAATGTTGACATACAAGGAGACAGTGTGAAGGTGTTACTTTGTTTTTAACTATTTCAAAAAGATGTTGGCATATAAATATTGCAATACTATGGAGGTGACCGGTTAGACAGTTGGACTATTATATGTGCCATATGAAATCATGATCGATGGCAACTTAAAGTTAGACAACTGAGTCTCGATCACGGTAGTCTCCCTTTATAATAATGCTACATGTATATTAATCGCTTTCCCGCGGAAATATGTGCTTTATTCTTCCCTGTTTCGGTCAAAATGTGCTTATTGTATGATATACTAATGATATATTGTTGAAAACGTATATAATATAATCATAAATGTTATTTTTAATGAAGATTTGGGTAGATTTGGGTAGATTTGGGTAAATCGTGCTGCCACTATTTTACCATATTCATTATGGTGCACACTACATGCGGGATTTATACCCACAAAAAGATAATGACAATTAATGTACAAACTGTAGCATATTATTCTGAGCATTTTTATAATCAACAGAAAATACATTCTACTACTGTACTTCTGTGTAATCAATATAATTCTGTGTTAGTTTTTTTTATTGTTTTTCATATAAGACCCCCCATTATAGTGAGAAGCTCTATGCTGGTAATTTGACAGCTATATACCAGTTTGTGTTTGCATGACCTTGACTTCTCAAAATGGCTAAAGAATCCAGTGACACAGATTGACAAAACCATACTTTAAATTGTAAATCTTTTTCAATAATGATGTTTATGTAGTATCTAACTGGGTCCTAAAGTCTGTTCCACGTTTTGCTGCCGACAAACCTTTTGGCCATTCAACACATTAAATCGGGCCGCACGATTCACCCAAATCCTCCCCAAATCCTCAGTTTCCCCCCAAATCCTCCACAAATCCTCATGTAATGAATAAGTTATCCAATTAATATGTCTCAAAACCTTTTAATATCGTTCATAAGAAGTTATTGAACCCGATTTGAATACGTTTTTATGGTAAAAAGAGTCTTATTTCGATGTTTTAGCATTCTAGCAGCCAAGGGAGATCATCCAAAATAAATTATGAGATAAATGCAAGGGAGATAAATGTTGTTTGACCCATTTTGGTCAATTGAAACATGCAAGTTATTTACCATTCCAAATGTGTATAATACTATTCATCTGGTTTTTATCTCAATCAATCATTCAACCAACCTCAGCACATATATTGCTTTAAAATATGAAGCGTAAATGTGAAGTGTCTATATGCAGTACCTGTGTGGCCCGATATGCAGCAAGTTCTAGCCCATTTGTTTGGGTGGTGGTTGGGAGCCAGCGAAGGGTAATTTAACGATCGGCGTTCATCCTTACCGGAATGCCGACCTACATGGTTTGGCCCTCATGAACCGTTTTGGCTCCCTGATAGTTGAGAGCTAAATCCTATTATATGCTCCATTAAAAATGGACGCAGGATGCGTCATGCAGGTTGTCATACACTTTGGTTTTCGCCGCCTGAAAAAAAACATTGCATAATGTTACACTGTGTACCACATGTATCTAAATAAGCATTCAATACAGATATTTTCTACATATTAAAAGATAACTAGTGTAAGTTAGTTAGGGGTTGATCTCCCATGCAACTGTAATGGCCACCCATGACATTTTCTGGCGAGCTTCGTTTTAATATCACGTTCTTAGCCAAACTCCTTGCATCAGCTAGGTACCTGAAAATAGTATTATTCAATGATTAGTAACAATTTAAGCTGGTATTTACATCACAAAGTGAGTAATTAAGAGGATTCTGCTAGAATGCCTAATTTAAATTAAAACATCGAAATAAGACTCTTTTTACCATAAAAACATATTCAAATCAGGTTCAATAACTTCTTAAGAACGATATTAAAAGGTTTTGAGACATATTAATTGGATAACTTATTCATTACATGAGGATTTGGGGAGGATTTGGGGGAAAATGAGGATTTGGGGAGGATTTGGGTGAATCGTGCGCCCGCATTAAATTTTTCATCAATAACAAAAAAGTCACCCTCCCTTAAAAAAAAATAATATGATGAAATTCGATCAAATATTGATTTTGTTGCAAAAAAAAAGAAGATTTTCCTATGGGAATTTAACATAAAATAGATTTTTATATGACCGTTTTAAAAAACGGTTTGTATTATGATTTAAAAAACCGCGCGGCGGGCAGGCTGCGGACAGAAAAACTGCATAGTTTGTGTACACAACTCCTCTTAAACCGTTAAGTCGATCGATCTGAAACTATACACAACACGTACACGTCTTCTACACTTATTGAAGATGTGCACGTACCTTAGTGTTTTTATGCCGAAAAAATAATTGTTAACAAAAATATCACCTTTTTATACGCCCGTTTGAAAAAACGGGACGTATTATGTATTCATCTTGTACGGGCGGGCGGGCAGGCAGGCATAGCTTGTCCAAGCAATAACTGGAGTTTACTTGACGGATTGTAGCCAAATTTGGTATACATGTTTATCACGGCAAGCCGAAGAAGTCTATTGATTTAAACAAAATTCCGATGACTTATCTCCCCTTGGCGGCCATTTTTATGCCCCCGCCACCGAATGGTGAGGGGGGCATATAGTGTTACCAGCGTCCGTACGTACGTACGTCCCGAAACCTTAACGCTCGGGTAAATGGCATTCGTCCCGCCCCCGCTAAGCCCAGGGTCAAGGTCACAGACTTGGTGCGTTCGAAACTTAACGCTCGGGTAAATGGCTTATAATTTATGTTTCCTTGCTCGGATCTGCTTCACAGTTCACACACGCATTGCTCCAATGGTCCGCTACCGCCCTGTGACAAATCCACATTCGTCCCGCCCCGCTAAGCCCAGGGTCAAGGTCACAGACTTGGTGCGTTCGAAAGCATAACGCTCGGGTAAATGGCTTGTAATTTCTGTGTCCTTGCTCTGATCTGCGTCACATTTCTCACACACATTGCTCCAATGGTCCTCTACCACCCTGTGACAAATTCACATTCGTCCCGCCCCCGCTAAGCCCAGGGTCAAGGTCACAGACTTGGTGCGTTCGAAACATTAACTCTCGGGTAAATGGCTTATAATTTCTGTGTCCTTGCTCGGATCTGCGTCACATTTCTCACACACATTACTCCAATGGTCCTCTACCACCCTGTGACAAATCCACATTCATCCCTCCCCCGCTAAGACCAGGGTCAAGGTCACAGACTTGATGCATTCAAAACCTTAACGCTCAGGTAAATGACTTATAATTTCTGTTTCCTTGCTCGGATCTGCTTCACATTTCACACTCGCATTGCTCCAATGGTCGTCTACTGCCCTGTGACAAATCCACATTCGTCCCGCCCCTGCTAAGCCCAGGGTCAAGGTCACAGACTTGGTGCGTTCGAAATCTTAACACCTGGGTAAATGGCTTATAATTTCTGTTTCCTTGCTCTGATCTGCTTCGCATTTCACACACACATTGCTCCAATGCTCTTCTACCGTCCTGTCCGCCCCCGCTAAGCCCAGGGTCAAGGTCACATACTTGGTGCGTTCGAAACCTTAACGCTCGGGTAAATGGCTTATAATTTCTGTTTCTTTCCTCGGATCTGCTTCACATTTCACACACACAGTGCTCCAATGGTCCTCTACCGCCCTGTGACAAATCCACATTCGTCGCGCCCCCGCTAAGCCGAGGGTCAAGTTCACAGACTTGGTGCGTTCGATACCTTAACGCTCGGGTAAATGGCTTATAATCAAATATGCCTCGTTTTCTTTGGCTGCCAGTGGGGGCATTCGTGTGCCGACAGGCCACATTTCTAGTTAATTTTCGCACTGTATCCTTGTCCACGCAATAACTCAAGTTCTACTTCACCGATCGAAACCAAATTCGGTATACATGTTTATCATGGCAAGACAAAGAAGTCTATTGATTTTGAAAAAATTCCGATACTTATCTCCCCTTGGCAGCCATTTTTAATTTTCGCACTCTGTATCCTTGTCCACGCAATAACTCAAGTTCTACTTGACCGATCATAACCAAATTTGGTATACATGTTTATCACGGCAAGACGAAGAAGCCTATTGATTTTGAAATTTCCGATGATTTATCTCTCCTTGGCGGCCTTTTTTAATTTTTCGGACTCCGTATCCTTGTCCAGGCAATAAGTCAAGTTCTACTCGTCGGATTGTAACCAAATTTGGTTCACATGTTTATCACGTCAAGATGAGTTATCTCCCCTTGTTGACTGGCCTTGCCTCGACGGGCGTATATTGTGACCTTCGGCACTCTTGTTAACTTATCCATTTTTCCTACATGTTTGTATTCAATTCTATATAGGGTACAGAGTTTGTGTACACAACTCCTCTGAAACCATTCAATCAATCGATCTGAAACTATACGCACGTCTTCTACACATATTTAAGATGTGCACCTTGGTGTTTTTATGCCAAAAAAAAAATTGTTAACAAAAATATCACCTTTTTTCTACATTTTTGTATCCAATTCTATATAATTTCTACTAAATTAATTTACCTGTTGAGTACAACGAGAGGAAGAAATAATGTTATAGAGTTTCAAATTCTCATTAATGTTTCTTGTCTCGGTGACAGCTTCACATTTCTGCATCATCGTTGTCTGGCCCATCTTCAACAGGCGATTTACTGCACTCTTACGATCGATTTTCAACATCTAACTTTTGATTTCTTATTTACATCATTTCCAAGCTATCTAACCAGGTTTCGGAGTCAATTTCCAATTTATTTTTTCATTTTTCGACCCTCATGGGCATCCTCCTCCTTTTCCCTCATGTTAAATTCCCATAGGAAAATTGTTTTTTCACAATAATTAACATCAATATTTGATGGAATTTCAGCAGGGTGTGACTTTTTATGCCCCCGCCACCGAATGGAGGGGGGCATATAGTGTTACCGGCGTCCGTACGTACGTACGTACGTACGTCCCGAAACCTTAACGCTCGGGTAAACGGCTTATAATTTCTGTTTCCTTGCTCGGATCTGCTTGACATTTCACACACGCATTGCTCCAATGGTCCTCTACCGCCATGTGACAAATCCACATTCGTCCCGCCCCCGCTAAGCCCAGGGTCAAGGTCACAGACTTGGTGCGTTTGAAACCTTAACGCTCGGGTAAATGGCTTATAATTTCTGTTTCTTTGCTCGGATCTGCTTCATATTTCACACACGCATTGCTCCAATGCTCCTGTACCACCCTGTGACAAATCCACATTCCTCCCACCCCCAGGGTCAAGGTCACAGACTTGGTGAGTTCGAAACCTTAACGCTCAGGCAAATGGCTTATAATCAAATATGCCTCGTTTTCTTTGGCTGCCATCGGGGGCATTCATGTGCCGACAGGCCACATTTCTAGTGTTATTGATGATAACGTACTTACAGTTAAATATTTTTTACATTTGATATGTTTAATAGCCAAAAGTTTGTCGGCAGCAAAACTTGGAACAGACAGTGTGTGTCTTCTCTGCTACAGGTTGCAGATTGTATGCAGGCTCATGTAGCTTGTCCAGTTCTTGCTCCTCGTCACAATGGTCCTGAAGGTGGCCCTACAAGAGTCTGGAGTGGTGCCAAAGATCAGTTTTGAGGCGTCCGACCATGGGGACGTCATTCTTGCCGGCCTTACCAAGCTACGGGACATGGAGAAGTTGTTTGATGTCGTCCTGCTTGTGGAAAATGAACGAATGCCTGCACACAGAGTTGTCTTGGCATCGTGTAGTGAATACTTCAGGTTTGGACTGGGTCCATTATACTAGCTGATACATGTACATGTACATCATGAGTTAACTTCGGGTATACACTACGGTATATATATTATATATGGCTGTGACTGGATAAATGGAGCTTATGGGATTTTGACTCATGTAATTCCTGATCAAATAGCACATTACTGTTGCCTGATGACGATCTACATGTATATTGTTTGTTAGAAGCATGATGGGTGCTTCATTGATGAAATATCGAAGTGTGCAGATCCTGATCAGACTGTGCGGATGCACAGGCTGATCTGGATCTACAATGGTCACAAAATTAAAAGTATTAAAAAGTTAAAATTCTATAATTTTATTTGTAATGATTATGATTACATATGTACAATAATACATAAGGAAAACCTATATTTGAAATGTAGATTATTAAAGAAATTATAATGGAACATTTCTAAATTGCACATCCGGAAAAAATCTATGCATGTTCTGTTTTATTAAATATTTCTCTGTAATTTACATATACATTTTACATGTAACGAGAATATCTTTTCATGATTCCAGCGCACACAGTTTCGAGAAGTTCCACTATAATGTCCTTGCCGTTGCATAGACATAAAACATCAATCAGTTGATTAATCAACCAATCAATCAACCTAGTTTAATTTAGATATATACAAACTCTCCCGGACTATAATGATTATAGGCAATTCACAACAAAAGCCATCAAAATTAAACTCTTAGGTTATCTGAATGTGCAGTTATACAGTACAACTTTCTAAACTGCAAACTTAGATAACATAAGTGTTTAATTTTGATGGATCCCCCACCCCCTCACAGCAGGTGAAGTATGGCATCCAACCCAATTAATCCGATTAGCTGTTGACAGGCCATTTAAAAACACCATTAAATTAATTTAAGGTGAGGGCCGTAACTATTTGGTAGAACTTGTGGCGCAAACCTATTGTACATTGAAAACAATAAAACATATGTTTAACCCTTTCATCACCACAGGCCTGTATAGTGGCATTGGCAAACAGTGTGGATCCAGATGAGCCGGCTCGTGACGAGCCGTCTCATCAGGATCTGCCCTTTTTGCAAGTAATTTTCATATTTTTGAGGATAAGATCACCCCCTTTTCATAAATGGACTCCTGTTTGTTCCAAGTTTTTCTGCCAACAAACTTTTGGCTATCAAACACTTTAAATCTAAAAAAATATTTAAATGTAACTACTTGTTCATTAATAACAAAAAAGTCACCTTACCAAATTTGTTTTATTTGATGAAATTCAACAAAATATTGATTTTATTACAAAAAAACTATTTTTCTATGGGAATTTAATTTGATGAAAAAGTACTTACATTTAAATATTTTTTTAGATTTAATGTCTTTAATGGCCAAATGTTTGTCAGCAGCAAAACGTGGAACAGACAGTAGTCTGAAAATCATTTTGTGACGATTGGATTGGTTGCAAAATTAACATATCAAAATTCATTCCAGTTACTTAGGGGTGAAAGGGTTAAACTATTAAATAAACTAGAAAAAGTCGATGGCGCGCCATCGCAATATACCCACTTTCCCCAAATGCTAAGTCCGAAAGGGGGAGGTAATCCATGATGGAGGGTCGGATAAAAAATCCGAATTCACTTTGCGCATCAGCACATCAAAACGAAGCTACGAACCAAATATCAGACGCGTAGGTATTAAGGTGAAAAAGTTTTTCGACCTACGAGGAAAAATAGTGAAATTCTAAGTCCGAAAGGGGGAGATAATCCATGATGGAAGGTCCGATCAAAAATCGGAATTCACTTTGCACATCATAACGAAGCCACATATCAAATATCAGAAATGTAGGTATTAAGGTGAGAAAGTTTTTCGACTTACAATGAAAAATAGGGAAATTCTGAGTCCGAAAGGGGGAGATAATCCATGATGGAGGGTCGGATGAAAAATCCGAATTCACTTTGCGCATCTGCACATGATAACGAAGCTACATACCAAATATCAGGCGCGTAGGTATGAAGGTGAAAAAGTTTTTCGAGTTACAAGGAAAAAAATGGGAAATTGTGAGTCCGAAAGGGGGAGATAATCCATGATGGAGGGTCGGATCCAAAATCCGAATTCACTTTGCGCATCTGCACATGATAACGAAGCTACATACCAAATATCAGGAGCGTAGGTATGAAGGTGAAAAAGTTTTTCGAGTTACAAGGAAAAAATGGGAAATTGTGAGTCCGAAAGGGGGAGATAATCCATGATGGAGGGTCGGATCAAAAATCCAAATTCACTTTGCGCATCTGCACATGATAACGAAGCTACATACCAAATATCAGGCGCGTAGGTATGAAGGTGAAAAAGTTTTTCGAGTTACGAGGAAAAAATGGGAAATTGTGAGTCCGAAAGGGGGAGATAATCCATGATGGAGGGTCGGATCAAAAATCCGAATTCACTTTGCGCATCAGCACATCAAAACGAAGCTACGAACCAAATATCAGACGCGTAGGTATGAAGGTGAAAAAGTTTTTCGAGTTACAAGGAAAAAATGGGAAATTGTGAGTCCGAAAGGGGAGATAATCCATGATGGAGGGTCGGATGGATCAAAAATCCAAATTCACTTTGCGCATCTGCACATGATAACGAAGCTACATACCAAATATCAGGCGCGTAGGTATGAAGGTGAAAAAGTTTTTCGAGTTACGAGGAAAAAATGGGAAATTGTGAGTCCGAAAGGGGGAGATAATCCATGATGGAGGGTCGGATCAAAAATAACCAAATTCACTTTGCGCATCTGCACATGATAACGAAGCTACATACCAAATATCAGGCGCGTAGGTATGAAGGTGAAAAAGTTTTTCGATTTAGACGATGGGTAAATTCTGAGTCCGAAAGGGGGAGATAATCCATGATGGAGGGTCGGATCAAAAATCCAAATTCACTTTGCGCATCTGCACATGATAACGAAGCTACATACCAAATATCAGGCGCGTAGGTATGAAGGTGAAAAAGTTTTTCGAGTTACAAGAAACGTGACGGACGTACGGACGGACGGACGGACGTACGGACGTACGGACGGACGGACACCCGTGACGAAAACAATATACCCGTTTTTTTTTACAAAAAAAGTGGGTATAATAAATACATTTTTATGTGTCTTGTATATTGCCATATTAGGGCGATGTTCACGGATGACCTTCTGGAGTGTCGCCTGGATGAGGTCCAGATGAGCGGGGTGACAGCTAATGGAATGAGGAGTCTCATTGACTTTGCCTACTCCTCCAAACTATTCATTGATGAAGGTAAGGAAAGCTCTGTTCTGTTTATCGTACAGGTGTCACAGGAAATTCTCCCCCCTGGAAATCTCCACCCCCTACCCACCCGCGGGGGAATATTTCCAGGCTCGACCCTAGGAAATTCTCCCCCCCCACCCTGGAAATTCTCCCCCACCCAAAAGTTTGTGTTTGAAAATGTTTGTGTAGAACAGTTAGCATGTGACGCATATTGGCGGGGGGAGAGAGTGGAGGGGGGAGATTTTCCTAGGAAATTCCCCACCCCCCTCCCCCAACCATCTACCATATATGCATAGTGGATGTGAATGTCTCTTTGTAGACAAGAATAACCCCCCCTCCCTCATGATGAAATAATGTGTGTTGGTGTAGAAAAGATAGCATTTGGCATGTATTGAGGGAGGGGGGGGAGATTTTCCTAGGCAATATCCCCCCCCCCCAACCATCTACCATATGCATAGCGGATGTGAATGTCTCTTTGTAGACAAGAATAACCCACGATTGGGGGAGTATTTCTGATGAAATAATGTATGTTGGTGTAGAACAGATAACATTTGGCATGTATTGAGAGAGGGGGGGGGGATTTTCCTAGGAAATATTCCCCCCCTCAACCATCTACTATATGCATAGCGGATGTGAATGTCTCTTTGTAGACAAGAATAACCCACGATTGGGGGAGTATTTCTGATGAAATAATGTATTTTGGTGTAGAACAGACAGCATTTGGCATGTATTGAGGGAGGGGTGGGGGGGAGATTTTCCTGGGAAATATCCCCCCCCCCCAACTACCTTATGCATAGCGGATGTGGATGTCTCTTTGTAGACCAGAATAACCCACGATTGGGGGAGTATTTCTGATGAAATAATGTATGTTGGTGTAGAACAGATAGCATTTGGCATGTACTAAATCTCCCCCCCCCCCCCCTCCCTCAATACATGCCAAATGCTATCTGTTCTACACCAACATACATTTCATTTCATCAGAAATACTCCCGCAATCACCTGCTATTCTTCTCCTTCTCTACAAAGAGACATTCACATCCACATATGGACAATCACATCCACTTAGCATATGGTAGATGGTGGGTGTGGGGGGGATATTTCCTAGGAAAATCTCCCCCCCCCCACCAATACATGCCACATGCTATCTCTTTACCAACTTTCATTTCATCAGAAATACTCCCCCAATCACCTGCTATTCTTCTCCTTCTCTACAAAGAGACATTCACATCCACATATGGTAGATGGTGGGGGGGGGGATATTTCCTAGGAAAGTCCCCCCCCCCCTCCACCAATTCATTCCACATGCTGTCTGTTCTACACCAACATACATGTACATTATTTTGTTTCATGAGAAATACTCCCCCAATCATGCGCTATTCTTGTCTACAAAGAGACGTCCACATCCACTATGCATATGGTAGATGGTGGGGGGGGGGATATTTCATAGGAAAATCTCCCCCCTCCCTAAATACATGCCAAATGCTATCTGTTTTTTACACCAACATACATTTCATTTCATCAGAAATACTCCCCCCAATCGTGGGCTATTCTTGTCTACAAAGAGACATTCACATCCACTATGCATATGGTAGATGGTTGGAGGCGATATTTCCTAGGAAAATCTCCCCCCCCCTCCCTCAATACATGCCAAATGCTATCTGTTCTACACCAACATACATTTCATTTCATTAGAAATGCTCCCGCAATCACCTGCTATTCTTCTCTACAAAGAGACAATCACATCCACTTTGCATATTGTAGATGGTGGGGGGGGGGAAATACTCCCCCAATCGTGGGCTGTTCTTGTCTACAAAGAGACGTCCATATCCATTATGCATATGGTAGATGGTGGCGGGGGGGGGATATTTCCTAGGAAAATCTCCCCCCCCCCCACCAATACATGCCACATGCTTGCTGTTCTACACAGATATACTGTTTTTTATTTTGTAGACCCACCCCCACCATGTGCTATACATTTATACCAATCATATGCAGCTATGGTAGAGATTTAACCTAGATAACTCTCTACCAGCCAACATACTAATAGTTATGGTACGGTAATGGGGAATTATTGCATATGCCGGTAAATAGAATCTCTACTGCCCCACCACCACTATATTGTCTATGTATAGATAGTATACTATATTGGATAGCTTTTTTATAGAAAATGCTGCCTCGCCTATTCACATACTTCTCCACAAGCAGACATACATTATGACTATGTTAGTTGGGTATACATGTAGGGATATTACGTCCTCTGTTACCAACAGACTGGTTCTAGCATGTGCATTTTGTATGCTCCTGAGCACAATATCAACAATGTACATGAAAATACATTAAAAGTTTTGTCGACAGTGTCTGTGAAGGTGGTGATGGGGGGCGGAGTTGAATTTCCAGGCGGGGGGGAATATTTCCTAGGCTTAAGCCTGGAAATCATTTGGCATGTATTGAGGGAGGGGGGGGGGAGATTTTCCTAGGCAATATCCCCCCCCCCAACCATCTACCATATGCATAGCGGATGTGAATGTCTCTTTGTAGACAAGAATAACCCACGATTGGGGGAGTATTTCTGATGAAATAATGTATGTTGGTGTAGAACAGATAACATTTGGCATGTATTGAGAGAGGGGGGGGGGGATTTTCCTAGGAAATATTCCCCCCCTCAACCATCTACTATATGCATAGCGGATGTGAATGTCTCTTTGTAGACAAGAATAACCCACGATTGGGGGAGTATTTCTGATGAAATAATGTATGTTGGTGTAGAACAGACAGCATTTGGCATGTATTGAGGGAGGGGTGGGGGGAGATTTTCCTGGGAAATATCCCCCCCCCCAACTACCATATGCATAGCGGATGTGGATGTCTCTTTGTAGACCAGAATAACCCACGATTGGGGGAGTATTTCTGATGAAATAATGTATGTTGGTGTAGAACAGATAGCATTTGGCATGTATTGAGGGAGGGGGGGGAGATTTTCCTAAATCTCCCCCCCCCCCCTCCCTCAATACATGCCAAATGCTATCTGTCATTTCATCAGAAATACTCCCGCAATCACCTGCTATTCTTCTCCTTCTCTACAAAGAGACATTCACATCCACATATGGACAATCACATCCATTTAGCATATGGTAGATGGTGGGTGTGGGGGGGATATTTCCTAGGAAAATCTCCCCCCCCCCCCCACCAATACATGCCACATGCTATCTCTTTACCAACTTTCATTTCATCAGAAATACTCCCCCAATCACCTGCTATTCTTCTCCTTCTCTACAAAGAGACATTCACATCCACATATGGTAGATGGTGGGGGGGGGGATATTTCCTAGGAAAGTCCCCCCCCCCCCCCCCCTCCAGCAATTCATTCCACATGCTGTCTGTTCTACACCAACATACATTATTTTGTTTCATGAGAAATACTCCCCCAATCATGCGCTATTCTTGTCTACAAAGAGACGTCCACATCCACTATGCATATGGTAGATGGTGGGGGGGGGGGGGGATATTTCATAGGAAAATCTCCCCCCTCCCTAAATACATGCCAAATGCTATCTGTTTTACACCAACATACATTTCATTTCATCAGAAATACTCCCCCCAATCGTGGGCTATTCTTGTCTACAAAGAGACATTCACATCCACTATGCATATGGTAGATGGTTGGAGGCGATATTTCCTAGGAAAATCTCTCAATACATGCCAAATGCTATCTGTTCTACACCAACATACATTTCATTTCATCAGAAATACTCCCGCAATCACCTGCTATTCTTCTCTACAAAGAGACAATCACATCCACTTTGCATATGGTAGATGGTGGGGGGGGGGGGGGGGGGGGGGGAATACTCCCCCAATCGTGGGCTGTTCTTGTCTACAAAGAGACGTCCATATCCATTATGCATATGGTAGATGGTGGCGGGGGGGGGGGATATTTCCTAGGAAAATCTCCCCCCCCCCACCAATACATGCCACATGCTTGCTGTTCTACACAGACATACTGTTTTTTATTTCTAGACCCACCCCCACCATGTGCTATACATTTATACCAATCATATGCAGCTATGGTAGAGATTTAACCTAGATAACTCTCTACCAGCCAACATACATAATAGTTATGGTACGGTAATGGGGAATTATTGCATATGCCGGTAAATAGAATCTCTACTGCCCCACCACCACTATATTGTCTATGTATAGATAGTATACTAAATTGGATAGCTTTTTTATAGAAAATGCTGCCTCGCCTATTCACATACTTCTCCACAAGCAGACATACATTATGACTATGTTAGTTGGGTATACATGTAGGGATATTACGTCCTCTGTTACCAACAGACTGGTTCTAGCATGTGCATTTTGTATGCTCCTGAGCACAATATCAACAATGTACATGAAAATACATTAAAAGTTTTGTCGACAGTGTCTGTGAAGGTGGTGATGGGGGGCGGAGTTGAATTTCCAGGCGGGGGGGAATATTTCCTAGGCTTAAGCCTGGAAAAAATCTTCCCCCCCCCCCCAGATTCCTGTTACACCGGTAGTGTGAACTCAAATTGACTGTGACTGGAGAAATGGGGCTTATGGGATTTGCGACAAGGGTAGATCCAGATTAGCCGGTGCATCCACCATCTAGGGATGGTGCTTTATTTTTCATACGACCCTCGTCCGACCGCCCAAGGTCAAGGTCACCGAGGACTTCTCGTCACCTTGTTTGTAAGGCACATGGATTAATAGTTTTTTTGTCGTGCCCGCTTGCGGAAAGTGCGATATAGTCGGCACTTTGGCGTACGTACGTGTGTCCGGTTAAAGTTTTTGGTTAAAGTTTTTTGGTTAAAGTTTTTCGTTATACTATATCTCTGCAACTGCTTCACACATTACCTTGAAACTTGACATGGGTGTTTATCATCATCTATATTTTCATTCTGCCCCCTACCGTGCGGCCCCTGTGCCCAATGTCAAGGTCTAATTACTTTGAAATTGTTGGTTAAAGTTTTTGGTTAAAGTTTTTTGGTTAAAGTTTTTCGTTACACTATATCTCTGCAACTGCTTCGCCCATTACCTTGAAACTTCACATGGGTGTTTATCATCATTGTCACGCCCGCTTGCGGAAAGCACGATATAGTCGCCACTTTGGCGTACGTCCGTGTGTCCGGTTAAAGTTTTTTGGTTTAAGTTTTTTGGTTAAAGTTTTTCCGTCTACTATATCTCTTTTTTTAGTGTCCATGCCTCGCCCCAAGGCACGACGTGCAGGCTGCGGCCATCTAGTTATTTATTATCTTTGCTGCAACGAGCGGATTAGCGAAGCTCATGTGAGCTATTGTTACCGCAATGTGTCTATCCGTCCGTCCGTCCGTCGTCCATGAACGTTTTCAAACGTCTTCTCCTCGGTAACCATTTGGCCTATACTCACCAAACTTCATGGTCATGGTCCTTAGGTAGGGGGATTACAAAATTGTTAAAATGACGTCATTACATAATCCAAGATGGCTGCCGTCTAAAAATAGCACAAATTCTTCAAAAATCTTCTTCTCAAGAACCGCCAACCGGATTTCGACATAACTTGGTAGGAATGATCGATGTACAATGCTTTTTCAAAGTTGTTAAAATGGTGACTCCAGGGTCAAAAATGGGCGTGGCCCGTGGGGTTAAATTTTATTTTTGACCGAATATGGTTATGTCATATATCAAATCGAAGGTATCAATGAGGCGATCACTCTGGTGCATTTTTTCGAAATCGGATGGTTATTTCATCCAAGACGGCCGCCGAAAGGTCAAAAGGTCGTTCTTTTATTAGAGATTTCAAAATTCTTCTTCACATGAACCGCTTGGCCCATGGTAGCCAAACTTAAAAAGTTATGGTCCATGGGTGAAGCCTTTTCAGATCTGTTAAAATGTAGGTCATCGCTAATCCAAGATGGCCGCCGTCTAAAAATAGCACAAATTCTTAAAAGATCTTCTCATGAACCGCCAGGTGGATTTCGACGAAACTTGAATGATCGACGTAGAATGATCTTTCAAAGGTGTTAAAATGCTGACCCCGGGGTCAAAAATGGGCGTGGCACGTGGGGTCAAATTTCACCAAATATGCTAATGTCATATATCAAATTGAAGGTATCGATGAGGCGATTGCTGTGGTGAAATATTTATCGGAATCAGATGATTTTGTCATCCATGATGGCCTCCAAAAGGTCCATTTATTCGAGATTTTGAACGTCTTTTTCTCGGGAACCACATGGCCGATGCTGGCCAAACTTCATAGTAAGTTAACATCCTTGGGTGAAGCATTTTCAGATTTGGTAAAATGAGAGTCATCGCTTAATCCAAGATGACCGCCATCTTAAAATAGCACAATTTTTTTAAAACACATATGAACTCAATGTCACATTCTCTGGTGTTCATGGAGTCAGGTGAGCGAATTAGGGCCGTCATGGCCCTCTTGTTTATTATTATTTATTATGGATAAGAAATATTGGAATAATTATTTCAGTATATTTTAAAATAGCGGCCATGTTATTTTTAAAATGGCCGCCATTTAAACTTGACAATCTAATATTTATTATACATGTTTAATGCAGTGGTGATATTTTGTATGTTTCTTCTGCTTATACTCATAATAGAATGAACACAAACTGTTGAGATTACTGCTAACTAGTACTGTGGTACCAGACACCATTATCCTCAAAATGGCCGCTGGAAATAAGTGTGTCACATACATTGCCACTTCAAGGATTTACATCTATTACGCATTGTTGTATTAGGTATTTACATGTATTACGTATTGTTGTAGCTTATAGTTATGTTTCTTCAAATGATATATTGGTCAGCACATGTGTTTTCCTTTAAAATAAGAAGATGAAAATATGGCAAATCATCCATTTTATCCAATAAAGTGTCTATTATGGTATTGTATATTGCTTTGCAAAGGTACATACTCATGTTCTCCATTGCTTCATGAGAAAGCGTCTTGTTACGGCGATATGATGCACCATCTACAGTCTGTAAGATCTAGCATTGCGTTAGCACTAGCAGACTGCAACCGGTCTCAATAGTTTGCTGTCTTTATGGAGTTTAACTTGGTCGCCCATGTTTAGCTCTTTTAATTTTAAAGTTACTATGATTTTATCATAGCGTTTCTTGCTCTGTTGATGACTGGACCTGATCTTGTCACAAATCGAAACATGTATTGGAAATACCTGCTCACAATTGGCCAGTAAACTGGAAGTGGGTGGCAGGTGGGAGCACGCGATGGGTAATTTAACGATCGGGGTTCATCCTTACCGGAATCCCGACTGGAGACCTGGTTTGGCCCTCACATACGTCTTTGGCATTTTGTATGCGACAGTTGAATCTGGTTATACCCCTTTTTTATGGGCACCGTATAACAACATCGTTTGAGCTGGGCCCATACTACTGTTTAGAGTGACATCACAACCACCTGCAGTGGGTGGCAGGTGGGATCATGTGATGGGTAATTTAACGATCGGGGTTCATCCTTACCGGAATCCCGACTGGAGACCTGGTTTGGCCCTCACATACGTCTTTGGCATTTTGTATGTGACAGTTGAATCTGGTTATACCCTTATGTGAGTATTACGATATTCGTAATCCTATTTTAGGGGAAGGGGCCAGGTGACTTGGTGTGGTATGGACCTGGCACCAGGTCCGGTTATTCTAATTTCAGGGCTGAATATATGTGTTCTCGATGTAAATATTCCGTTCTGATTTTGGGATTTTCCCCCCAATGCAATAGGTTAAAATGGGATCGAACCCGTTTGCCCGGCCTTACATGACCTTAGCTGTTGATAGGCCGTTAAACACTAATAAACAAACAAACAGTAAACTGGATAGAAGCATCTTTTGTTTTTACACAACTGTGTTTCACAATGATTACTGTTCGCTCAGCTATCCCACAGGACCTTGGTTACATAGAGCATATGACATTAAGGAAATCCCATTCTTTTGCAGAATCAGCAAATGCCTTGGTACACTATGCTTACTGTAAATCCCTTTCAACTGTCCAATGGCCATTTTGGATTTCATTCTGTGTGACTGTTGTTGTTAACAGTTACCATAAATTCTTTTCATTCCATGTGGAAATGTTTCTAGCAACAGTTTGTCATGGGTGGCCTGGTACATAGGTAGTGTGATATCAGAGTTTCTTTGGCTTTTCAGTTTCTATCTTCAATTGAACATATTCCTACCATTTTACCAGACCATAATATCTTGCGCTCGTCTAAGACATTTCTGAATGCCGTGATGGCCATTGTGCACGGCTTGCAACAGTTTGGACTCGAGAGGGATCAGAATTATGTGTTTTGATCCTTTCAGTTTATCTCTGTAATCCTATACACGCCACTATTGTCTGCGGACATTGTGTTCTGAAATTGAGTTATCCCTTTAGACTCGTTTTTCTAGCAGAATCAATTGTGCATCTTACTCAGTTAAATTTGCAATGTCTTGCAACTCGTGCTCACTGACAGGTAAGTATGTGAATTCATACCCTTAATAAAGTTAGAATATATGTCTGTTACTGACTCGTGGGATAGCGTGTCAGTAACTACATTGTAGTATGTTTTTGCCAGAAACGCGTTTCATTGACAGGCCATATTGCTTCATGACGACATGAATAGAGTATTTATTTCCTGGATATGAGAGGCAAGTGATCTTACTCCACTTGAACAGTCAGTACACACAACAAAACCGTTTCTGGCCAAATAACATACCGCATTATTCATGTTTAATCAGAGCATATTAGTTTTCTGCGAAAATCAATGATATTGAAGCATTAGCCATTGGCTTGCCTTTGTGGCACACCATAATGCAGTGTCTCCAGGCTTTGTCAAGTCATGATGTGACAATTTCAACAAGTGAAACACAATTTGGACCATCAAGGTATTGATTACTTTTATTGTCGCGGCTGCTTTAGCAGAGGCGCGACTATAGTCGGCGCTTTTGTCGTCATCCGCGGCGTCAATATTTCACATCAATCTTTGTCTAGGGATGATGCTTCATTACGCACACCCTCACATCCAAATTCTCAAGGTCAAGGTCATTTATTTACTTTTAATGTTCACCGGTTTTGTAACAGAAATGCGTTAAAGTTATTGTTTTTTCATATCTCTTTAACCCCTTGCCAGACTTTGATAATATTTCACATCAATCTTTGTCTAGGGATGATGCTTCATTATGCACACCCCCACATCCAAATTCTCAAGGTCAAGGTCATTTATTTACTTTTAATGTTCACCGGTTTTGTAACAGAAATGCGTTAAAGTTATTGTTTTTTCACAATATCTCTTTAACCCCTTGCCAGACTTTGATAATATTTCACATCAATCTTTGTCTAGGGATGATGCTTCATTATGCACAACCCCACATCCAAATTCTCAAGGTCAAGGTCATTTATTTACTTTTAATGTTCACCGGTTTTGTAACAGAAATGCGTTAAAGTTATTGTTTTTTCACAATATCTCTTTAACCCCTTGCCAGACTTTGATAATATTTCACATCAATATTTGTCTAGGGATGATGCTTCATTACGCACACCCCTAGATCCAAATTCTCAAGGTCAAGGTCATTTATTTACTTTTAATGTTCACCGGTTTTGTAACAGAAATACGTTCAAAGTTATTGTTTTTTCACAATATCTCTTTAACCCCTTGCCAGACATTGATAATATTTCACATCAATGTTTGTCTAGGGATGATTCTTCATTACGCACACCCCCACATCCAAATTCTCAAGGTCAAGGTCATTTATTTACTTGTAATGTTCACCGGTTTTGTAACAGAAATGCGTTAAAGTTATTGCTTTTTCACAATATCTCTTTAACCCCTTGCCAGACTTTGATAATATTTCACATCAATGTTTGTCTAGAAATGATGCTTCATTACGCACACCCCCACATCCAAATTTTGAAGGTCAAGGTCATTTATTTACTTGTAATGTTCACCGGATTTGTAACACAAATGCGTTAAAGTTATTGTTTTTTCACAATATCTCTTTAACCCCTTTCCAGACATTGATAATATTTCACATCAATGTTTGTCTATGGATGATGCTTCATTACGCAAACCCCCACATCCAAATTCTGAAGGTCAAGGTAATTTATTTACTTGTAATTTTCACGGTCAAATGCCTCGGCAGGCGCGACACCGCTTCCGTGGCGGAATTCTTGTTCTTATGGATGTTGTGGGACCTATTTTCCAATAACTTGCACTTATTCTGCTCTGGATCTTGACTAATTAAAATATAGATTTAATTATTGTTGAAGCTGGGGTCCCATCTAGTAGGTACACATTTTTCTTTATGGAAATTAAATAAGTGTATAATTGCAACTAGTCCACCACTTTTAAAAATTACAAGTGCCAGCTACACAGATATAATCATTTAATAATCAATTAATGTATTCATAGAGACTCGCGGTGGTATCAAGCTAGTTCCATATGCAAATGATGCAGTATTTTTAAATTATTTATATCAACTAAATGCTGAATAAATATTTTTATCGACATATCATAAAGTATGATATTGCACATCAAAAAATAAATAAATGGAATAAATAGTTGCTTCCGTTATCATTTTAAGGAAACACGGTTATCGCCCCTGATATCAAACATTTCGCGTTTGATATAAAAAGTATAATAATTGTCAATTAGTATGTCTGGTAATGGTAAATCAATATTCATTTTGCCAGAAAAATGTCAGATTGAAAGAATAAAGAAAAACATGTCTCCCTATATTATATCCTGGCATGTAGCACTCTAGGTTTAAGGTTAGAGCAATTGACACCAGTTTCAGCATATTTGAAGCATTTAAAAGAAAACACTGAGCCTGTTGGTCATGAGATGTAAACAGAGTTTCCGTGAATATTGGGGGACATGCATGGGCGGATTCAGGGTGGGGGGGCGGACCCGGCGCGCCCTTACCCCCTAAATTCGCAGAGTAAAGATTTTTTACAAGTTACAAGGCACGTTTCTATGTTCGCGTTGTGAATGTATTGTTTATTGGGGGGTGCAGCCAAAAAATAAACGAGGGGCAGCAGCAGCAGCAGCAGCAGCAGCATCATCTGACAGCATCCACAACAACAACCTGAACTACAATCCTACGCTCGTTCGATAATATAGTCAAGTATTGCAAAATAGTTACGCCCCCCCCCCACCCCCCCACACCCCACCTAACCAGAAATCCTGGATCCGCGCCTGACATGACGAGGTTGGTCCCACAACATCCATACGAATAGTGAAAGTAGGAAAGACTGGCTGGGATTCGGTTAAATTATACAGTAAAACTATTTGGTGTATTTTAACCTGAACATGGCGCAACAGAAAAGGCGGCATCAATCTACATCAACACCGTTAGGGACATGGAACCAATTTAGAGAGCAACGCATTGTAGGACAGGTACCAGCATATTAAATACTTTTAGGGAGAACTATTTTAAGTTTTAGCAGCGCACCTGGCGTCATAATGGTTGTTCCCAAATTACTGTTGCAATTGTTGTTGTCAAGGGGCGTGGCTTAGCGAGCATAGCAAAACAGCGATGCAATAATCAATAATGGAACTCAGGATGTCACTACCAGTGAAGCATCAAGCTACTTAGAATGTAATCAACACACAACACATTGAAACAGTACAAATGAATAAAGCATCACGCCACATACATAGAAATGTAATAAGACGGACAGAACTTAGAATGTCATCAGCCAGCCAGCATCAAGCCACATATAATTGTAATAAGACGGATAGAACTTAAAATATCATCAGCCAGCAAGCATCAAGCCACATATAATTGTAATAAGACGGATAGAACTTAAAATGTCATCAGCCAGCAAGCATCAAGCCAAATATAATTATGGCAGATATGACCTTCCATACGATACCGCTTCCGTGGCGTAATTCTTGTATTATTTGAAGTATGTAGATGGCATAGCCGATGTCACGAATTGTAGCCGACTGTCATCTTTATCATCCATCATTTGTAACATGGTTTACACAGTTACACAATACTCAAGCACAATACTCGAATAACCTTGTAACGACTATCGAATAGGTCTTTGTGTGTGAAATATCGCTTCCGTGTAATATACCGCTGGAGAGAATAGCGCTTTATCCGAAACCGTGCACGTACCACCAGTATTGATTTTGCACCGATTATATTTGGGTGATTTACACTGTTTATGCAGACTTGGATGCTAGCCTGAATACCGAGTAGGTCATATCTACTGATGACTGAATTATTTCAGATTAATTCGCCAGATATCTCAGGAGCTAGACTGACTGTTAGAACATTAGTCCACTTACGCAAAATTGTAAGCAAAATGTTGGCACGGAGTTCTTATATTGACATGCGGACAATTAGAGGAAACTTATGCACTAGAGTATGTATATAAACTATCGTATCCATATTCTAGCAGTCGGACATTCAACCATTCTCGTGATCATTTTTCCTCGATAATACTGCCTTATTTTGTTTACCTGAGTTATTTGGACCCATTTCGACCAAATGCTTGGTCAATAAAAGCCGTATGGCATGTATCCGCTGGTGTAGATTATCTCCCTTGATCAAATCGAACTGAATCATTAATAATTTGTGTTTACGTGTAAATGATAACGATTACAGGTGTCTCGTGTGGGAGCATTCCGTGAGTATTGTAATGGCATATTATTCTCATGTGTTTTGTGCATGTAACTCCGACTAATTGCAGTAGCAATTTATTCTATTTGTAATCGAAGGGCGAACACGATTGAAATGTTTACTAAAATTTAGCTATGAATTTTATATTACTATTCAGTCCAATATCAGTCATGCACCCTGTAATATACATGAGAATATTGCCAATTTTAACTTGTAACAAATGTAACGTGAATTTTCCGGACAACTTTCATTTACTCTATGTTGGACACATGTAAAACTCCAACCCCAGACGTCTGTACATTCATTTTGTTAAGTCATGTACGTTCACAGTGAATGGTAACTAGTGATAATGCTATTGCGACCAGGATAGACCAGATCAGACAGTTGTGCTCTAAATGCACTGTCCGTAAATACGTCAGTAAGCTGTAATAAGGACATGATGTGAAGTATAATTTATTTCAATCACTGATGCTTTAGGTCAGCCTGTGGAATCCTACAGTTAGAGTCTACAGTATTTACCATTAGTAATATAAAATACTTGGCATAGTTGCTCTTTATTAAATTAGCGCAGTTGGCCACGGGCAGTCTGATCAGGGTAAGGCCGGGTCGCAATTAAATGTTTGTTTACTAATGGTAAAAAACTGTGAATGAAGTCGATATTCACATGTATATATATATCGTTGGGTACACTAGATATAGTGGCTGTTCATTAATGTGTTACATCACATTCTCCGACATATGGATTCCATCAGCCCCCTTCTAGTGAAAATATCTTTGTGTACATTGCAATTTATAATGATTCATCATTATAATGATTCATCATCAGCCCAGCCCAGCCCAGCCCCAGCCCAGCCCCAGCCCAGCCCAGCCCGCGACGGCACGTCTATCGGGTGTTATTGCGTAGAACCAGTACGCTGCACCGATACTATTCTGGGGTCCACTACACGACACCGTGTACCAGCGGGGACTCTGCTCCGTGTGGACCAGGGGGGGACGTCATTCCGTCCAAGGACGAGATGAATCTGAAAGGACGTCCACCCATGTGAAGTATTCGATAACATTTTAACTTAACGATGTCATATAACGTCACCCTCATCATGGCGGAAACCTGAGTTGGATGATAGAAACTTTAAGTTTGTATCTTGAATGTGATGAACATTGTTATACGATACTTACCTGTTCCAGAATCGTGACTGTGCCTTGGTTGTGTGACTGTTGTCCATACTGTCTTGAATATTCATTATTTGTGTATATCATTATTTGTAAATAAATCATCATTGTAAGTATACACCTTGTAGTCTCTTTCCACAACGTGCTTGGTGTTCCGACACAACAATGAACTATCCCAGTGTCACCCTGGCGTGACAGCCGAAAAACACAACATTCCATCTGCATTATAAATGTAGATATGAATATTACAATACACATTGTATTGTAGACAATTTCAGGGCGGCCATTTTATATCTAAGATGGCCGCTATGGGGGTTGTTAAAAATGAAAATAACACTGGCGGTGTTGTTTGTGGTCAAAAGATGAAAATCAATAAAAAACAAATCAATATTCTACCTGTATTAGAAATGAATATATAATGAATATAGCGTTTCAGGGCGGCCATTTTTAAATCCAAGATGGCGGCCAAAGGAATTGTTGAAAAAAAATGGAACCAATCCCAGTTTTCAACGGTTGTTCGTGTTCTAAAGATGACAAAAACATTGGTTACAAGAATGTAGCACAAAAAAAATGCAAATCTACATAACAGTATACACTAATGGGTGCAGCCTTTTCAGATTTGTTAAAATGGAGGTCATCGCTAATCCAAGATGGCCACCGTCTAAAAATAGCATAAATTCTTAAAAAATAGCATAAATTCTTAAAAAATCTTCTCATGAACCGCTAGCCGGATTTCGATGAAACTTGGTAGGAATGATCGATGTACAATGCTCTTTCAAAGTTGTTAAAATGGTGACCCCGGGGTCAAAAATGGGCGTGGCCCGTGGGGTCAAATTGGGGTCAAATTTTATTTTTGACCGAATATGGTCCTGTCTATATCAAATCGAAGTTATCAAAGAGGCGATCGCTCTGGTACATTTTTTGTCGAAATTGGATGGTCATGTCATCCAAGATGGCCGCCGAATGGTGGACCCCTGGTCAAAAATGGGCGGGGCAGGAGTGGTCAAATAGGGGTCAAATGTCACATTTGACCGAATATGGTAATGTCATATATCAAGACGAGACGGTCACTCTGGAGCTTTTTTTTGTCGAAATCAGGTAATTACGTCATCCGAGATGGCCGCCGAAATGTCAAAAGGTCGTTCTTTCAATATAGATTACAAACGTCTTCTTCTTGTGAACCACTTGGCCAATATTGGCCAAACTTAACAGTAATGGTCAGTGGGTCAAGCCTTTTCATTTTTGTTAAAATGATGGTCATCGCGAAATCCAAGATAGCCGCCGTTGAAAAGTAGGTCAAATTCTCAAAAAATCTTCTTCTCACGAACCGCCAGGCCGATTTCGACGAAGCTTGATGTGAATGATCGATAGTTAACGATGTTTCAGATTCCTTCAAATGGTGGCCCCCGGGTCAAAAATGTGCGAGGCAGGAGGGGTCAAGTAGGGGTCAAATTTCACATTTGACCGAATATGGTCATGTATTATATCAATTCGAAGGTATGGACGAAACGATCACACAAGCTTTTTTTTGTCAAAATCAGATGATTACATCATCCAATATGGCTGTCGAAAGGTCAAAAGGTCGTTCTTTTATTAGAGATTTCAAACGTCTTCTTCATACAAACCACCTGGCAATTGGTAGCAAACTTCGCAGTTATGGTCCATTGGTAAAGCCTTTTCAGTTTTGTTAAAATGGCGGTCATCGTTAATCCAAGATGGCGGCCGTCTAAAAATAACACAACATTTTAAAAAATCTTCTCATGAACCACCAGACCAATTTCTACGAAACTTGGCAGAAACGATCGATGTACAATACTTTTTCAAATTTGTTAAAATGGTGACCCCTGGGTCAAAAATGGGGTCAAATTTCATTTTTGACGGAATATGGTTTTATAATATATCAAATCAAAAGTATTGATGAGGCGATCGCTGTGGTGCTGTTTTCATCGAATTGAATGATTACATCATCCAAGATGGCCGCCGAAAAGTCAAAAGGTTGTTCTTTTATTAGAGATTTCAAATGTCTTCTTCATACAAACCGCTTGGCCATTGGTGGCCAAACTGCACAGTTATGGTTCATTGGTAAAGCCTTTTCAGTTTTGTTAAAATGGCGGTTATCGTTAATCCAAGATGGCCGCCGTCTAAAACTAGCATACATTCTTAAAAAATCTTCTCACGAACCACCAGACCGATTTCGACGAAACTTGATGGGAATGATCGATGTACAATGCTTTTTCAAAGCTGTTGAAATGGTGCCCTCTGGGTCAAAAATGGGCATGGCCAGGGGGGTCAAATAGGGGTCAACTTTTTTACGGAATATGGTTATATAATACATAAAATCTAAGGATTGCAATAAAAAGTAGGCTGGAAGCATCCTGTTGTGGTCTCCAAACCTCTCAAAGTTGTGTAAGATATATCTGTACATATCGCGAGACAACTCCTACCCTGGTGACTTCTCATTTTTTGTCGCATTGACATTTTGTGCCTGTCATGGGCTTATTTTGATGTATTCGTAGTGACAACTTTACATACCAGTATTTGCTTGATTTTTGTGATATTGCACAGGTGAGCGATATAGGGCCATCATATTTTTAATGAAGACATATTTCTATAAATAGTATGCTATTTGCATTTCTCAACTAAAACGTGTTATATTTCATAAATTGTGCTTAAAGTGGCTGTGTCTCGGATGGTACCTCCAAATAAGCATTTCACAAAAACACTTGAGATATTTCACTGGATATTGTATGAATACAGTCGCAACTTGTTCTTGGTCATAAACATGTGTTTGTCGGTTAATTATCTTATTAGGTGTTAGCGGAAACAATTTTTTTTTTTTTGGCCTGAGACAAAAAGATTTGTTTGAAATTCCTCAAAAGCTTTATTACAAGTTATGGTCAGCATTGCATACTTCTATATAATCGCCATATTAACACTGTAATACCTTAACACACGATGTACATGTATGCACATGGTCATAAAAATTAACTGAATTTAAAAATGCGAGAACAGAACGTTATCAGTGACGTAGTTGGTGCCGTAGTGTCTACATGGTCTAGTCAAAGCAAGGCACGTGGCGACTAAGTGTGAGCACAGTACTTTTAATGGTACAGAAATGGTCTCCCATGTGTATCACAGTCTATGATGGTGCATGTAATTATTAGAATGAAACACAAACGCCTTGAAATTTGATCAAATGAAACGGTATATATGTGGTGATAGTCATTTGCAGTCTATAAATAAAAAACTCGCCAAACCTCTTTAGCAGTGTTTGCAAACAGTGTAGATCCAGATGAGCCGGCCCAAGCAGTTTCATCAGGATCTGCACTGTTTGAAAGTAATTTTTATAATTTTTAGGAAAATAAACATCCCCTTCTTATAAATGAACTAGTCTGAAAATCATTTTATGACAATTAGATTGGTCGGAAAACTAACATATCACAGTCCATTCCAGTTACCGATATTCAAAGGGGTAATATCAATAAGTACTAGCCTGGTATTCTCTATAAATGTATCTATTTTCAGATAATATAGAGGATGTTCTCAATGCTGCCAACCACATACAGATACTGCCAGTCGTAGAGGCCTGTGTTAATTACCTACAGTCACACATGAATCCCACAAACTGTGTTGATATCCTCACGGTTGCCGAAATGTTCACTCTGGACAACCTAAAGACATTCGCATACAAATACATATCCAGGAATTTCCGTGTTCTTTCTGTTTGTCCTCAGTTCATGAATCTCTCGTCTAAACAATTAATGGCATTGCTGCAATATAACTATCCTGTTGATTGTTTGGAGGTGGAGATATTATCGGCAGTTATCGGTAGAATATCGCACCACCAGTGTTCAGGTAGTGAAATAGTGTCATTCTTCGAACATTTAAATTTTCAGAACATTTCCACAGAGGAGTTGGAAATCATGCACAACTGTTCAATGTTTTATAAGTTACTTGCTCATGAAGAGTATGGCAGTCAGCTTCGATCATTTTTGAAGGATGTGTACTGTTCACAGAATGACAATGTTTCTGGTCTCGTAAATACCCGCGGTTATAAAGAGTCGATCTTAATTTGTGGCGGGTTCCAGCCGGGTCGGGGAATGACCAATGACATACGATATTACAGCGGAGAGACGCAGCAGTTGGAACAGTTGACAACAGTACCGCATGTAGAACAGTGTAACTTCGGAGTTGTGGTTTTGAACAATTGTCTTTACATCGTCGGTGGGTGCTATAACGATGACCATATGGAGGAGATTGTTCACGGTTATGGATTCAAATACTGCCCACAGGAAAATCGGTGGTCAAACATACATCCGATGATTCAATCCAGGTGTCGCTTTTATCTCGGAAGTGTCGGCGATAATTTGTACGCAATTGGCGGTGACCCGTCCGTTTCAACAGAATCCGTCGATACGGCCGCGTGCGAGTGTTATAACCCGGACCAGAACAAATGGAGATCCATTGCTGGGTTGCCTGGCAATAGAATGCAGCATGCGGGAACAATGTTGTCGAACACCATCTACGTATCCGGTGGTTTACAAGACCCAGAGGGTCCGGCCTATGATTCGTTTTTCTCGTATTGTCACACGGACGACGCGTGGACGGAACTTCCGCAGATGCTAACTGCACGAGCAGACCACACGATGCTCATTCATGCAGACCAGATCTACGTCATTGGTGGATGGCTAGAGGACCCAATCTCGCATCAGCGACAGATGGTGGCAGGCGTGGAGTGTTTCGATAATCGTAGCCGTCAGTGGGTGGCAATTATTGACGTGCCCAGCCCACGTCTATACGCCACCTACACTGTGCATAATGACCAGATATACATTGTCGGGGGTTGGCTAAATGGCGACTACCAGCGGAAATGCAACACAATGAGATGTTTGAACATCGGCGACTGGGAGTGGTCGGAAGAGAAGGACCTTTCTGAAATCTGGGAGCACGCCAGCTGCTGTGTACATCTGCCTATTATATGTGACCCGCCGTAACAAAAAGTGCCCTATTGAACAGCTGCGCTATTTGCTATCTACATTATAGTTGGAAAAAACATTCTTTATACATGCCTGTCCTTAACCCAAATTGTCTAGCTGTCACATGGGGCGATTTACAAGTCGCCCTGCGTGACATCTAGAAACTTCGGGTTAGTTTCTCACAAAACACAGAGCTCCAAATATGGAACTTATTACTGCAACGGTGTTTTATGAATATATTGTAGCTGAATACACATTGATTTTCAAAAGTAGGAGTACACAATATTATAAAATACTTATTAATATTGAAAATTAAGAGTTTGCAGACTCTAAAAAAATGGAATAACCACTGATTTGAGCTGAAAAACATGCACATGTTGCAACAATAAACCTTACCCAGGTGATTATTAGTACCTTTAATAACAAAATACATGTTGTGATATTGCAAAGGAAGTACCTGTTTATATCGGATTTGCATGTAATAAATTCAGTAATACATTTGAAGAAAAAAAACAACCACATTGAATTTGAAATCAGCGAGTACTCTTTTAGACAAAAATTTATCTGGAGCTCAGAAAGTCGATCCATATCAGGCAACATGTGTGCTAGCCAACTGACGACCGTTTCACTAAATTTGGTATGACAAAAATGTGTGTACGAATATTTCTATAAATTTATTTCACACATTAATGTAATCCATTAATGCTACTACATGTATCTTAATAGCGATCCAGGTTCTTGCTAAGAGTTAGGGGAGGGGGGGGTGAATTGTGGCTCGAGTTAGGAAAGTTGTGCGAGAGCACCTTTCCCTTAAAAAAAATATAGATTTATACATTCAGTTACCTCGATTATAGTGATTTTAAAGCTATAATTTTCACGTATATCATGTATATTGTAGCTATTTCCCTCAGAAAAAACATAAGTTGAAGTAAAAATGCAAACGTGACCAAATTTCAGTGGGTGTATTCACACCCCCTACACCCCCATCCTGGCAATACCACTGCATCTTCCACCCACATGTAGGACTCGTTACGTCTGAACAAATGTTGGTGGTTGGTCGGGCGAACGTGAAGGCGTAAATTAACGGTAGGGGTTCCGCCTTATAGGAATCACGATTTGCCTGGTTTGGCCATCAGGTACGTTTTTATCTTTGGCTCTTTTGTTACCTGGGAGTTGAATTGGGTTATTGCCCATTATAAAAGTAGTAACATTATTACTGATCCTACTGCTTTTGGGAGGGGCCAAGTGATTCTGGTGTGGCAAGGACCTGGTATCAGATCAGGATTATTCTGATTTCAGGGCTGAATATATAGTTATTTTATTGTAAATATTCTGTTCTGATTTTGGGATTTACGAGACCAGGTGGGTGGGGTAATGGGTAGTAAACGTAATGTACAGTATGAGACCAGGTGGGTAGGGTAATGGGAGTTTTTAAATGGGCATTTTTTGTGTGTCACAGGTCTTCCACCTGTGGTCCCCTTCAGTTGGTGTTCATGTGCATAAACTGTGTTCATTTGAAATAGTGGTGACAGTCATAGACTCACTGGTTGATCTGGGGCTTTGCTGGTCGTATATGTCTTTTTAAGGTCCCTTTTCTCAGCTGAGTGCCTGTATGGGCCATACTCTGGAATAATCTTCATTATTGCACCACTGTATTTTGCCAATACCGAGTATGAAAGTCTCATATTTTCTGTAAACGATGACAAGATAGAAAAAATGTCAGAGCACAGGAATTGTGTTATGCATGCATCTACTGTGAAATTGTCATAATTATACAGTTTAAATTAGTTTTCATTTTTTTTTCATTAAATAATTTTCGTCGAAAATCGGTGATGCAATAATAATTTCAGAACTAGAGATGGTATTTGTTGTCAAATGTGTACCATATTTGTCTGTCTGTGAAATTATATGCTAATTATTGCTTCGCCATATTGTGTCACATTGATTTTAATGCTCGTCAAACAGTGGGTTTTATATTTGTATCCTATTGCTGGAGTAGAGGGGGTATTTATTTTGTATTGCTCTTGTCCAATCATTCATATACTTGGTTGTGATTGGAGAAATGGGAATTATAGGTTTTAAGGGCAGTGTAGATCCAGATCAGCCTATGCATTCGCACAGTCTGACCAGGATCTGCACTGTTCGCCATTCCATCGATGGCACATCCATCATGCTTTTTAACAAGCATTATACATGTAGATCAGGCTACAGGAGTGTGTTATTTGATTAGGAGCTACCGTACTCAAATCCCATAAGCCCCATTTCTCCAATGACATCCATGTATTACTGCGTGTTTCACAGATGATACATGTTTTGTAGCTTCTGGGTTATGAATTAGTGTCTCTTTTTAGAAAGAATACACCATGCAATCATGATTGAGCTCACATGTGGAGCGGTCAACATGCATTGGGGTCACAATAACGTTCAGATGCACACAGGTGGAAGACTCGGACATGTGACACAAAATAATGGCAATTCATTTTTTTTTTTAAATTACCCAACCACCTGGCCTGCGAGACAGGTCACAGGTCCGAGTCTACCACATGTGCTGGTGCCTGCATCTGTCTGACATCTATGCTAAAGGCACTGGGTCTCGAATCATGTCTCAGATCTTCAATACATATATCGACTGCACATCACCTATTAAATGAACCAAATTCACCAGTTTATTTGTTCAAATTCCAAGAAATAATTGATTTATTCTACTATGTTCTATAATTGACTGATAACAGGATTACCATTTGATAATACATTTCTGCTATTACTGTACGAGAAAGCACATTTGGTGAAAGCTAATGAATTGTATTGTCGTGGACTGATACTACTATGCTATCCCAATGCAGCAGATTAAATACGGGATCGAACCCGTTGGCCCGGCTTTAAATGACCTGAGCTGTTGATAGGCCGTTAAACACCAATAAATCAAATCAAATCAACTATTATGCTATCCATAGAAATAGGTTTCAATTGTAGATACTAGTTGAGTTACTTCAAAATAAATTACTAACCATCCATTGCACGAAAATTAGCATTTATTTTTCAGTGTTATAAACATCTTTCTTACCAAACCACAATTTTTGTCGCGCACGCTTGCGGACAGCGCAATATAGTCAGCACATTGGCATACGTCCGTACGTACATACGTACATACGTACGTCTGTCCAGGTTAAAGTTTTTGGTTAAAGCCTCGGCGCGCGTGACATGCGGGTCGCTGCCATCTAGTTTGTTCAGGCGACAAACTGCTTCAGAAATGCAAGACAAATCTGCAAATAATATTTTTGATATAAATTTATATTTCATCACCCATCCAAGACCCAGTGCCTTTAAAGTTTTATTGTTCATCATGTTCATTGACAGTTCCTGGACATGCTGGCTATTGATCCTTATTTGTGGCTGTGACTGGAGAAATGGGGTTTATCGGGTTTATAACCAGTGTAGCTCCTGATCAATATAGCATACGCATGTAGCCTGATAATGATTTGTATTGCTTGTTAGAAACATGCCAGGTGTTTCATTGATTGAGTGGTGAACAGTGCAGGGGGCCGTTTCAATAAACTTTGTACGACTAAAATATTTGTAAGTGCAAAATTATGATAGTCTGTAAATTTCACATTAGCAATGTTTTCTTGTAAACAATTATTGGATTTACATTTATTGACCATAGGCAGCCTATGCTCAATAAATGTAAATCCATCAATTGAAATTTACAGACGATCTTAAATTTGCACTTACGAACATTTTAGTAATACAAAGTTTAGTGTAACGGCCCCCCGATCCTGATCAGACTGTGTGCATGCACAGGCTGATCTGGATCTACACTGGTCGCAACATCCATACGCCCTATTTGCCCATTCATAGCCACATTTGTGATCAACACTATAGGTGGGGCATCCGTGTCCTATGAACACTTTTTCTAGTTCTCTATCTATGTTCCTATTATGCTATGTAGGCAATCAGCAGACAGAAGGGACCTTCTGCTTACATCTACATTCCTGGTGGCCATTATTTATTGTTAATATTTTTTATGGCCAAACCAGTAGCAGTATGGTTGCGAACAGTCACCGGGAGTAGATTGCAAGAGTTACTGTTCGCAACTAGCAGTGATAATGATACTCCTGTGACTGACTGGTAATCCGTGTAGCTCCTGATCTGATCTTGGTCGACACATGAGAAAGGTCCCTTTTGTCAGCTGACAGTGCGTTCCTTGCTATGCTCCTAGTACGCTATTTACACGTGGTAGTGCAATTTTCAACATACACTCTTTACTTCTCCTTCTAGTCATTTCTTAGAAAGGTCCACACTGCTTTTAGTTAATATTTTATGTTGGCATTTATTATATACTGTGTGTTATCATGATGAAAATTGGCTTATCGAGTTTGCGACCAGTGTAGTCGGCATGTATGTCTATGTAGTCAGATCATGGCCCACATCGATCAGGAATTCCTCCTTATAGGAATCACGATTTGCGTGGTTTGGCCCTCGGGTACGTTTTTTTCTTTGGCTCTTTTGTTACCTGGGAGTTTAATTGGGTTATTGCCCATTAGAACAGTAGTAAGATTATTACTGATCCTACTGCTTTTGGGAGGGGGACAAGTGATTCTGGTATGGCGAGGACCTGGCATCAGATCAGGATTATTCTGATTTCAGGGCTGAATATATATATTATAAATATTCAGTTCTGATTTTGGGATTTTCACCCCATTTGTACATGTACTTGAACATGTACATGTACTTGTACAGGTAATATATGGGATTTAGTACTAAACCCATTGACCCGGCCTTAAATGACCTTAGCTGTTGATAGGCCGTTAAACCCCAACAAACAAACAAACTGATCATGGCCTACATCGATCACAATTGAGTGTGGGGGGGGGGGGGGGGTGGGACATACCGTATTCCAATAAACACAATTCGTGGGGATCAAAACAACATGGAAAGTAGAATCCAAACACAATGTATTGTTATTTTCACATACATTAGTGTATTGTTATTTTAAAACAATGTTTTAAATGGCTTTTGTATGTAAAAATAACATATTTAGAATGCAAATATGGGAGGGGGCTACTGTTAAAGAGGGGGCTTCTATTAGAATAAATATGGTATTCATGATGCATTTAACAAAAACTCGACATCTGTAGCATGCTGGCTCTGCTGTTTTGATCAGGATCTACTTTAATCAAAACTCAATAAGCCCAATAGTTGTGTTGGGTTACAGTTTATTATTGTGATTATTTTATTATGTATCCAAAAAGAAAGTCAGGGTACATATAGTTGCCACCTTGTAAATGTACATACGTCTGCTTCAAAGTTTTCAGCTACCTACTATGTCTGTTACCGCAAGTCGTATTCATTTGAAATTTCAAATACGTATTTGTCATCATCTATGGCCCATTATCCGGGCCTAAAATGACCTTAGGGCAATGTCAGAATTGATTGTATGGTGGGGAGTGCAAGGCTGAATTTGTATTTATGGGTAGTGGGGTCAAACATATGAAAAGTCCTTAAAAATCATCAGAAAGTTAATTTAATTACACAGGCAAAGGTGCCTTCCATTCCCCCCATACACTTAATTGTGGCTGTGACTGGAAAAATGGGGCTTATGGGATTTGTGACCAATGTATCTCCTGATCAAGCTCCTGTAGCCTGATAACGATATATATATCTTGTTACAAGTATGACGTATGTTTCATTGATGGAATGGCGAACATTGCTGATCAGACTGCAGAGGCATGGGCTGATCTGGATCTACACCGGTCGCAAAACCGATATGTCCCATTTCTCCAGTCACAGCCACAATTCTGGAATAGCTTTTGGTTGTTGACAGACCATTAAACAACATTAAATAATAAATCTATAGCCCACCCATTCGGCCGCTGTGCTCAAAGTCAAATGGATTGGACATTTTCATTAAAGTTTTTGAAGGGTAGACCAATCAGCATGATCAGTGTTACTGATTTCTTATCATATGTTCCTATATCTGACAAAACAAAGGGTTCATCTTTACCAGAATTCCGATATCCCGGGTTTAGCCCTCATGTAAATTGTTGGCTTTCCTGTTATTTCAGAGTTTAATCTTGGTATACTCATTATAAAAGTAAGAAGAGTAGTAGTACTAATTGTATTTTGGTAGTTTCCCCCAATCAAAACAGGTGAACAATGGGATGCGACTGCGTTAACCCAGCTTAAAATGACATTAGCTGTTGTTATGCCGTTAAACACCATTAAATAAATAAAGCATTGTCTTTGTGAGAAGTGAAGACCCAGACCAGCATGTGCATTCACACAGTGTGGTCAGGGTGTTTGCTGTTTACCATACAATGGAAACATCCAGTATGAACGCAGCAAAAAGCGTGGTCTACTATCACTCTGTCTCACTGTGCAGTTTAAGCCTTATCAGGATCTATACTGTTTCGGCATAAAACAAACCCAGTTTTTGTTAAGGTCATTGTCTAAGCATGTATTTGATGGAGATGAAAGTTTTGGGCCTATGACCATAAACATTGCCGTTTAAAATCACATTACCTCTACCACCAGTTGTCGTTCAGTGCAGTACACATGTCATACTGTCCGTCAACTTGTATTGAAGTTGTGGCTAGGAACTGGTACAAACTTGTTGACTAAAAGTTGGCCATGTGTTGAACTCGTACAAACTTATTTAGGTTTAAGTTATCCTTAATGTTGTTTTGTATACGTGTCAATTTAGTCCATGAAAATCTGTTAAATATAGATTTTATATCAAATGTGCCCAGGAAATTTAATAGGGGTATTTTTAATTCAATATTGAAAATAAACAATTCAAATAACGGTACTGTATTCTAACTAACGCCCCCCAGGTTATGCACTTTTGTGATGTTTTTTTTTTGTTAACCTTAATAGCGCTTAATACGATTTTACTGTCTCAAAATAACATATTTTAATGAGACTGGGCTACTTTTATAATAAATATGATAGCCATATACTGGCTCATTCCGATTTACACCAAATGACAAATCATGACATTTTGGTCTGTGGCACTGAAGGTTTACTGCAGATTAGTTATGTCATCTATCACCCATTTTAGTGAATATCATGGCATCCTCAAGTTTGTCTTTATATCTATTTCTTTTATGTTGGTATTTAAGCTAATCTTAATGTTTTGTATATAATATTCTACGTATGCATTTTATGGGTAATCTATGTAGTTTTATACCAGACAATTGTGAATAAAATGTTTGGTGTTGGAAATAAATGTTGTTTCGGTTAATCATGCATGTACATTGAGCCATTCATTTCAACATTCCTCTTTAGAAAATGTGGTAGCCAACTTAGTGATAGGATGGTATCACATACTTCTTTAGGCAAAATGTATAGTCGTCATTTAGCCAGTTATATTAAAATATAACTGACTAAATCATGAATACCTATTTTTTTCTACATGTCTAAAGTAGTATATTATACAATCCTATAACCACCTGCGTGACCAACCACGAGCAATGACGGATTGCCTTTGCAATTTAAGCATGTACATGTCGGATGTTTCATTGATGGAATGGCGAACAGTGCTAATGCACTGGCAGATCTGGATCTACATTGGTCGCAAAATCTATATAAGGCCCATTTCTGCAGTCACAGCCACATTTATATTGTGGTATGGCATATATTGTAATCCATCACTTATGTGCATGTGGTCCAACATAATTTTCACACAGCTCATCAGGGTACAGACCAGTCTTATAAATAGGTTACCGAATTTGGAAAATCACGAGTAAAGATTCCTTAGACCTACCACATGTACTTCAGCGGCATTCTTGACGTTATAATTGGTGGAATTTGTCGGATTGACGTCACGTTGCTTAGTTTAAGTTTAACCCGTTCAACCCTGGATAATCCGATATCCTACATAGGCTTTTTCATACTAATGTATGGCCTATTCCATTGACATTCTTTAGAGGTGACAAATGCTGTAGATCCAGATGGGACGGCTCGTTAGGAGCCGACTCATCTGGATCTGAAGTATTTGCACATCTTTGCTTTCTGTCCTGTAGGGTTCAAATTGATAAACTAACGACGAAGACGCCACATGTGATGAGGCAATAAAACAGTAAAATACTGGGAGTTCAGTTTGTAAACAATCTTTATTCAGAACCGGAAAGCATGGTAGAGAATCAGAACGAGGCTAGATACTACTCAGTTCCTGGGTGGAAGGTGGGTGCAAGCGATGGGTAATTTAACGATCGGGTTCATCCTTACCGGAATTCCGACTGGAGACCTGGTTTGGCCCTCACATACGTCTTTGGCATTTTGTATGTGACAGTTGAATGTGATTATACCCCTTATGTGAGTATTATGATTGTTCGTAATCCTATTTTAGGGGAAGGGGCCAAGTGACTTTGGTGTGGTATGGACCTGCCACCAGGTCAGGTTATTCTAATTTCACGGCTGAATATATTGTTTCTCGATGTAAATATTCAGTTCTGATTTTGGAATTTTCCCCCCAATGCAGCAGGTTAAAACGGGATTGAACCCGTTTGCCCGGCCTTACATGACCTTAGCTGTTGATAGGCCGTTAAACACCAATAAACAAACAAACTACTAAGTTCACAGACCACATGTAAATCCGTGACTAACTTCCGGACCTATTATTTAACCATAATTTGGACTCATTACATCTTCCCCCGGTGCAATCAATTCCCTCAGTCCATATAATAGTCATCAAATTATTTCGGTAAATGACGACCTCTAACTGGGCGACTGTGGTGATAGTGTTCATTGTCTATATGTTCGCCTCTGTTCTCTAGCGACATTTCGGCCCGCCCGTCGTCGTCTCCTGGTGGCGGCCTTACAATCATCGACATCTCCTGGTGGCGGCCTTTGAACACGGTCATTGCCGTCCACTCGTGACGGCCTGTGGGCACGCCCGTCGTCTTGTGGTGGCGGCCTGTGGGCACGCCCTTCATCAGTTACGCGTGGCGGCCTGTGGGCACGCCCATCGTCGTCTTCCAGTGGCGGCATGTGGGCATGCCCGTCGTCGTCTTCTGGTGGCGGCCTGTGGGCACGCCTTTGGGTGCGAATGTCGTCTTCTACTTTCGGCGGACTTTGGGCACACCCATTGAAATATCCGTTATTGGACAAATCTGGCAATGGCCTATCGCGATTGTTGTCTTTGTCCTGCTGCCTATTCGCCACGTTGTCTGACGCCTCATTGCTGTAGTACTTTTTCAAATGGTTGGAGTGTACAACTTTTCGCAGCCGTCGCATACGACCTCGTTCGTCGCCTACGTATTGCATTCTGTAATCAACATCGGATACTACACGAACTACCTTCCATGGTCCCGTCCATCTTTTGAAGAACTTCTTATGCACACCACGCGGTACGGCAATATTGTACAACATGACGAGATCATTCACTTTATAGCGATGTAATAATCCTTCTGGTGCTTTTGTGCCATTTGCAGATACTTGTATTTGTGCCATTTGTTCAGTACGCCTAATTTGGTCTCTCTGTTCAGCTACATACTCCGGTAGCAATTTCTCGATCATGCCCGGGGGGTCTCCGACCATCGCATCAATTGGTAGACGCATCTCTCGACCAAACATGAGGCAATATGACGTGAAACCAGTTGATGAGTGCACTGCTGAACGATAGTACATTAACGCCTTTGGTAGTAATTGATCCCAACTGTTTGGGTGATTTTCAACCATGGATCTCAACATTTGGACCAGACTTTTATTCATGCTAAATCCCCACGGTGTAAATGATGATGTTCTAGTTTGGCAGCATGAACCATCTCGCAAAGAGACCGAAATACAGAACTTTCAAAGTTGGATCCCTGATCTGAGTGTATGCAGGCTGGTACTCTGAAGGTACAAATGAGTTGGTCCATAAGAATAGTAGCCACCTTCTCTGCAGTTGTATTGGTAAGTGGGAAGGCAAAGGGAAATTTTGTGAAGTAATCTACACCCACTAACATATACATATGGTCATGTTCTGTTTTTTGTTATGCAGTATATATTGTTATTTCGATGGGACAAGTTGAATAATTATGCGTGTTTTGTTATTCATTGACATATGGACATATAATAAATGTATGTTTATATAGGAAGAAAAACAAGTTGTATAGAATGTCTCATTTGGTAACAAGCTGTGCCAGTGTATCGTGCAATTGGAAGTACGTACTACAGGAGCAGTGGCCAGTAGATCCTGATCACTATAAGTCCTATTTTAAGGACATAGGATCAAGATGCTGCGAGGATATAAGTGTAAATTCCCGTTACGGAGGACAGAACCAACGAAATACCAACATCAAACTGCAAATGGGCCACCGACTAACATGTTTCTGTCGTCCATAACGACCATTTAAGCTGGTATATCTACTAATATGTCAGGTTGTGGACAATGTGTATTGCGCATTAGCTAAACACTATCACAATCGATGTCGTAGTTCTTTTTCAGATGCGAACTACCATTGGGTAGAACTATATATAGTCATGCAATGTAGTTAAACTTTTGTCTGTCCTCCATAACGGAGTTTCATCCACATTACCCTAGCTATACACACTTATTTCAACATTTACACATCAATCGACATGTAAACGATTCTAACAATAATTAAGAAACTTTTGGAACTAAAATTGCCATACATATACAGCATTTTAACATCCATTCCAAAGATCCTGTTCTCCGTAACAAAATACTTGATTTATTTGCTGATGGCATGTATGTGCCAGCACAGGTAAGTACATGCTTGTTTCATTTATAGATGCATTATTGGGCGTTATATAACTTGGGATAGCATCCATAACGTATCCAACTTGTATATTCGAATCACTGATATGGTGTTTGCATATAAAACGGTTTATAATATAACTTCGAATATGAAGAAACAATTTCCCCAATCGTAGCAGATGCCAATGTCACTGACGGAAGATGACATACATACCGGGATCATATAAAACATAACGCCGTTATTATTGCCCACCAGGGAACATAATTACATGGCATTGAAAATAATATAACGGAGGACAGGGGTTACGGAGGTAATAATTTATGTTTTGTATGTCATTTATTTTTGCCTTTTAAATTTTATAAGCATTTGTAATGAATTCCATGGCTAAGAACATAACGTTTATATTATATGATTAACAGTAGATAGTGTAATTTCGTGGGAAAGTGCCGTTACAGAGGACAGGCCACGAAGTGTGACAAAATACATTTGTCACCATCATGTTTCCTGTGAAGTGGGCTTATGATTAGTTGAAGAAACTTCTTGTTACCATTGACTATGATGTTTTCACAAGAAAATAAGCACACTACATTGTGTGATAACCGTTTCTACAGTTCCAGATAGGGTATACAATTTCATTATGGAGGACAGGCACGATTTTACGACAACAGATTTTAGTAAAAAAATCACCATTTACTTTCAATTACTGTTGAATTTTGCTTTGCAAAATGTTTGGGTGTGCCATAACTAAATACAAATAAAATTGGACATCGAGTTATTGTCGATTTGTGCCGATCGTGTGCATTCAATTATAGTAAAACACGCCAGCGACAGAGCAAAATGACGTACCTTGAGCTTATTATCAGCGAATATTTCAGCAAATCCAATAAACAAGACTGCACAACTGCTTTTGAATATACTCATATATAGTTGTTGCTCAAAAGAACTTGACTGTTGAGCACTTTTAAAGTCCCATTCGAAAGCATAGCGCTGGCATGTACCGGCAACATGGTATTTTTGTAATGGTAAGGGTTATTGGAGACTGGCTGTAAATCGTTTGATTTTTGTCTATATTGAAGTAATGCAGATGGTCAATTTCGACATAAAAAGCAATTACTCCTGGTGGAGGAAACCCCAGTTCCCTCGGTAGCTCCGGAGTCCTGGTAGTAAAGCTAAAAAAAGCTGCCAGTTATCTAGACAAGCAGCATCCGTGGAGCCCGGCACAACTCCATTAAATCAGCTGACTACCTCACCCCACCGACCCACTCAATCACTTAGCCCAATTCCATTGAATTTGTGGACCACATCACCCCACCCGTACACCCGCCAACCACACACCCCATCATTTAGACCAACTCAATTTGATCAGTCGGTCATACACACACACACGCACACACGCACACACGCACATATGCACGCACGCACGCACGCACGCAACACACACATACACACACACACGCATATTTATCATGTTTATACGTATGGTTATCCCCACCCGCTATAATACCGGCCCCCGCATGTAAGCAGTCAATATTTAATAATTTAATAGATATCTATGTGTCCAGTGGTGAGCAGACCGTATCATTTGTTTCCCAGCGGGGGTCCCCGATTGGGCGAATTCCCTACCTGAAATATCCATTGGGTTAGTACCAGTCAAGCTCACCTGCCCGGACAGTTCATAACGCTATAGATTCCGTAACCGCTCTACTTTAGACCAGATCACGAGTAGACTGTAATGCGCAATGCTGTTAACTTCATGAGTGCCCATCATTGGAGGCCGGACGTTAATAGTTAGCTGAGTATATGATTAATTGTGTGTATACAATTTTGATCTGACTACGGGCTGGCAATGTGTTCGTTATGGTGCACTCTGGGCCTGCCTCGGGAGACGAACCCGCCAAATAATATTGGAACTCGGGTAATTCGGACATTCCCCGCTAAAGTTTATTTCCAGTCTTTCGCCACACCCTGCATATATATACTTTATACCGTAATGGTTGTATTAAGTTTGATATGATTTGATATTTATCTTCTTATGCTGTTTGTAATGGGTGTTATGGTCAGTCAGTGTGGGGTACTGCTCCCCAACATGTCAAATAAGCATATCTACCCCTCGCCCATCTAACCATACCGATATCTCAGAATATTAAATTATTTCGGATATTCAGGCCGTTGGCCGAGTTTGGGGTAGTTGTGTAGCTCATTGGGTGATCTCAGAGCATTGACTTACAACATGGCGACTAGTGCACTCACAGACCAGCCTGCACATTCGCAGTCCGATCAGGGCATACGCTGGTCACCATGTAATCACCGTGACAGCACAACGATTATAATCTAAGCATACTGTGTATGTGTGCACGAGGAATTATATATTACTCAATTGAAAATGCTGCAATGTTGTAAGTCGGTGGCTCACACGCGTACATTATACGATATAACATATATACAACCTATCCTGATATTACTTAATTATATCTGGACGAAGCCTACACGGTCCAATGTAACTTCTGTCACTTAGTTGGACCATTTTGTTGACTGTATACCCTCTCCCATCCTCAGTTACTACTTATATATCTTGGTGTTTATGTTATTAAATTGAATTTATAACTTTCTTATTGTCTTTGGAGCAGCGGTATTTACATTTTACCCCAGTATCCTGTTCCTTTTATGTACTATAATAAAGCTAGGTGCATTTCGGCTTCACATTCCTTAGGGGGGAATACTATATGATAATGTGAAGTGATAATGTGAAGGTGTGATGTTGTGTTTAAGGCAAGCTGCTGTTAGATCTTCTCGCGCTGTTTTATGGGCGGTGCAATTGAAGAAATAATGCCAAGGATCTTCAATTTGAACAGTTTGAACAATTCATTTTATCTTCACTACTATTATCATGGTTGTATAGAATTAAGATTTTATGACATTTCTGCCTATCTTAGTCTGGATATAATTATGTCTGATCTCCCATCTTTCCTATACAATTTACATTTTGTAGGGATGGTTGGACACATTGCTTGTAAAATATGTCCACCATTTTTTCCTAAGTGTTCATTATTCCACCTTGTTTGCCACTTTGACCTACATTTTTGTTTGATGAGAGAATGTATCTCATGGTGTGTGGGCAATGTTGCTTCATTTTTTCGTATTAAATGCGCTGTGCCTGCAGCTCTATCAGCATCTTCATTACCGGGTATTCCAATATGGGAAGGGACCCAATCTATGTGTACCAGCTTGTCTTTAGATATTGTATTGCTTATTATGTTTTGATTTCATGTATTTTGTCAGGTCTCATTTTAGAAGTACCCGAGTTGATTGCTTAGTGCATCAGTTAAGATGATTGTATCCTTATACGTATATAATGTTAGTTTATAAATGAGGGCCTTCTAATTAAATTGCTATTCATTCTGATGTGAATACTGTTAGTGTGGAAGTCAGCTTGTATTGTTCTATGTAATTTAAATGTGGTATCACGAAAGCTGCGGATGTGCTACCTTGTTCGATATTTTTCTACCGTCCGTGTAAATTTGTAGGCTATTTTTACCATTTTCTATGTATGTGGTCTGTTGCTAGTTTTAGGTTAATAATTGGATCCATTGTCTTATCTTTTATTATTTCTATTATATCTGATTGAGCAGTTATTTCGAAAGGATAGTAAGGTATATGGGTCTGATACGGCTGCATTTGATAATCGTTCAGTCCATATTCTTGAGCTAGGATTTGGGCATTCATAGCGTAACATGTTTGTAATTTCCTACCTGTGGAGTTTGCTTTTTTTAATTGTGTTTGCCTCTTTATCGTTATCTTTTGTTTTATACTTTTGATTATTTTCTTTTATGTTTGCTTCTTTTTTAAGTCTTAGTCTGTTATATTTGTATACCCGCCTATGTCGTTAACGGGCAGGTTTACACCATGTGGTTGGGTGCGCGCCCAATATTTGATTATATTCCCTTCATGCCTCTACTATGGCTTCTACATCGACTGCAGCGGCTCTAGTTGATTTATATGCACCCGTTGCCACTTTGAGGGCCACTCTTTGAATTAGTTCTAGTTTATCTAGGTGTTCCGCTGCTGCGTCTTTATATAGCATGCTGCCATAGTCCATTTTTTACAATATAAGATATTTGTACAACAATAGAAGGGATAGTGTATCCGCTCCATATAACGTACCTGATACTAGCTTCATTAAGTTGAGATATTTTCTACAGCGTTGAACTATGTTATTTATATGTGTTCCCCATGTAAGTCGATCGTCCAAATACATACCCAGGAATTTTACACATTTTATGTATGGTATTGCTTGATTGTTTACCATAACCTCTTTAAGTTTATAAGTTTATTCTCGTATGTATGCATACCGCTGCTCCTCATTGTTATAGCAGAGTAATCCACCGCCATGAAATATAACTGCCTTAGTTTTAAGCGGAGAGATTTTAAAGCCCCATTTGTTTTGCCAAATTTTTATTTCATCTAGTGCCGTCTGTATTACCCCCATGGCTACTCTGAGATCTGTATGCTCTTTCCAGATCGCGCCGTCGTCGGCAAATTGTGATAGGCCTGGTTTAGTGCTTGTACTCGTACTTTTTAATTCTGTATATAATGTATATATCATGACATTAAATAGTGTTGTGCTTACGACACTTCCATGGGGGCTTCCCTTATCAATACTTTGAAATTCTGAATGCTCTGTGCATATTCTTACTCTAATTTTTCTGCCCGTCAGAAAGTTGTCTAACCATAGCAACAATCTGTTGTTTACGCCCTTCCCGATTAGTTGTTCTATTGCTCCCTTTTTCCACATTCGGTCAAAGGCTTTTTCTAAGTCTAGGAAAACAGCTACGACTAGTTTCTTTTCCATTTGAGCTGTTTTAATAATTGTTTCTAATCGAGCTAGTTGATCCATCGTGGATCTATGATTTCTAAATCCTGACTGGGTTTGGCCAATTTTCTGATTAGATTCAAAAATATGTTTTAGTCTGATGGCTACCATAGTTTCCATTAATTTACATATTACTGATGTTAGTGAAATGGGTCTGTAGGATGCTGGTTGAGTTGTATTCTTGTTTGGTTTGATTATTGGGATAATGGTAGCCTCTTTCCAAGCGTCCGACAGGGAGCATTCGGCCCAGGATATATTTATTAGCAGGAGCAGTTGTTCCATTGATTTTTGTGGTAGTTGTTTAAGTATATTATAATGTATTTTATCTGCTCCTGGTGCAGTATTTTTACTTTTGGTTTTAAGGGCAGCTTTAAGTTCCGACATTATAAATAACCTATTGAGGCAGTCAGTATTCAGGTCGTGGGTGGCAGGTGGGAGTATGCGATGGGTAATTTAATGATCGGGGTTCATCCTTACTGGACCGGAGACCTGGTTTGGCCCTCACATACGTCTTTGGCACTTTGTAAGTGACCGTTGAATCTGGTTATACCCCTTATGTGAGTATTACGATTATTCGTAATCTTATTTTAGGGGCTGGGGCCAAGTGACTTTGGTGTGGTATGGACCTGGCACCAGGTCAGGTTATTTTAATTTCAGGGCTGAATATAGTTTTTCTCGATGTAAATATTCCGTTATGATTTTGGGATTTTCCCCCAATGCATCAGGTTAAAATGGGATCGAACCCGTTTGCCCGGCCTTACAGGACCTTAGCTGTTGATATGCCGTTAAACACAAATATACAATCAAACAGTATTCAGGTGTCAGAGTATGTGTGTCTAGCTTAGCTTGTATTTGCGGGTCTCTTTCATCTTTTTATATTCTGAATTCTCATGTTAGATTACTGTTACTAGACATCAGAAATGATGTAATGATCTGTGAGCACCTCTGATTTTTGTTTTTCAGCGCATATTAATTTAATATCATGTGATAATGGGGGCATGTGTTGTGTTGGTTTGCCTCTTACTCGATTAAATAAATTCCAGACTTCTTTACTTGTTTTATCTTTCATAATTGCTGATATAAAATTCTCCCAACCTTTCTCTTTTGCTGTTGTAATGGTTTCAGATGCCAGGCTCTTGGCTTTCAAGTATTCCTCTCGCCTTCTTTGTTTTAGCTGTACATGATATTTATAGGCTAGTTTCCATCTTCCCAGACATCTGCCCTGTTGTTAATGGCTTATGTGCAAGCGAGTGTCCACCAGGGATTGGTTGGGCGATTATGTGCTTTACCACTTGTCTGTGGTATGCTTTCTTTACTTATTCCGTAGAGTGTGCTCACAAATTCATCGTGATAGCCTTTTGTATCTAAATTCGTATCGATAAGTCTTTTGTATCTAAATTCGTATCGATATGTAACCTAGCTAGTGGTACATAGTTGATGGAAGAGTTTGTGAATGGTTGCGGGAGTTCTCTTGTGGTATTGGGTAGAAACTTTAGTAATGATCGGATAATGATCGGTGCCTAGTGTTGAGTTGTGGATGGTCCACGAGGCCAAGGAACCTAGAGCTGGTGTAGCTAATGGTTGCGGGAGTTCTCTTGTGGTATTGGGTAGAAACTTTAGTAATGATCGGATAATGATCGCTGCTTAGTGTTGAGTTGTGGATGGTCCACGAGGCCAAGGAACCTAGAGCTGGTGTAGTTAATGTGATGTCTGGTGCAGATCATATACTTTTAGCCCTTGGTAGATGGACGAGTCGTATTTTTCTGAGCCATTATTTAGTATAACGTAATTAGTATTATCTAGGAATGTTATAATTACATCGCCTATTTAATTACTTTATTAAAATAAGCATGTCACAAAGTGGATTACGTCCGTTAAATTCACCCAATATCAGTGTTTCGTTACTAACTTGTTTTATTACCTTGTATAAGTTTTGTAGAAGGTTGTCGGTTTTATTAATACTCGAACTTATGTAGATGTTCAGAATGTCAATGTTGCCTTTACTGTTTAATATCTTAACTTCCGAGGATATTATTATTTTCTTTAAGACGACTTGTTTTAAATTCTATACTTGATATACCATTGTTCACGAATATGCCTACACCGCTTCCTTTGGTTGAGTTCGTTGAGTGCGATTTCAGATTATACCCTGATAATGTTGTAGGTTTTGGCATTTCCTGTAGGCATAATACACCGGGTGACATGATGTCGTTTTCTATTGCATTCACTTTTTGTTTTGACAAAACACCGGCAGTTCCAGTGAAGGACTGTCAGGGTCTGATTGGTTTTATTTTCGTTTCCACAGATAATTGTTTTTTATTTAATATGTTTATGATTTATTGTATATCAGGGAGTCTTAGTCCCTGACGCTTAGTAGCTATTATTTCCCTTAGCGGTGTCATATTTGATTCCATTTCTGGCTCATTTAGTTGCACTGGTCTCCTATTTGGTGATAGTTTGTCTTGTCTTATAATAATTATTTTGGTATATTATTCTTGTTTTGTTTCTGCTGTGAGACTTTGCCTGTATTTAGTATTGGTCAATTTTTATACGCTCGTTTGAAAAAAACGGGACGTATTATGTATTCATCGTGTACGGGCGGGATCTGCTCGGATCTGCTTCACATTTCACACACGCATTGCTCCAATGGTCCTCTATCGCCCTGCGACAAATCCACATTCGACCCGCCCCCGCTAAGCCCAGGGTCAAGGTTACAGACTTGGTGTGTTCGAAACATTAACGCTCGGGTAAATGAAAAGACTGACTCGGTAAACTTCGTCAATAATCAGTGATGGGCCGTGTTCTAGGGGATATAGTATTGGACTTCCATACTGGAGGTTGTGAGTTCAATCACTAACATATATTTCCATATTACTGGTAGTATTTGTATTTCTTATATTTAAGGGTGGGAAATGGATCGAAAACCTTCCATACCGGGGCATATGAGCCCATGAATTTTCAGGCCAATGGCCGTTGGCCCATTTGTTTCCGAATTTACTAATATACTCAAGTGAACAAGTCTTGTCCCCTTTTATAATTTCATATTTTGAGATGAATTGATGGCGTATAATTATAAAATTATACACAAAAGATCGCACGGGATATCTATTTGCGATGCCCGGGTTTTATTGAATTAATTCACCTGTAACGGCACGTGCGCCACGAAATTGACGTTTTATCGTTTTTGCATGTACGAGATGCTCGTGCAGTATTCACTTCGTGTCCATTACGAAGCATACAAGTCTGCCAAGTAAGAAAACACGAACAAATTCTAGGAGAATACGCGCTGTATGCAGCATTTCAGACGTAACTTGATTAACGTCATGCCGACGTCAGGAGAAAATTTAAAACAAGAAATGCGTCTGTCGAACGCGGATGCCACCTGCAGCATATTTGAGAAACTGTGACAAACGGACGGTCCAAACACTATATGCCACCCGTTTCTTCGAAACCCGGTGGCATAATAACGCGCAACATGCATGTTGGATGCTGGGGCCCGACAAATTGATGTTGCACGTCATTTTGGAGTCCATCCGAAGACAATTCGACGATTGAGGGTGAAATTCCGGCGAACAGGCTCCGTCAAACACTTGCCACGCAGCGGGAGACCGCGTGTAACGTCACGACGTCAAGATCAGTACATACGAACTTCACACTTGCGTAACAGGGTGGAAAATGCTGCGTCGACGTCGAGAAGGATTTTAGGGAGAGACGGTCGTGACGTTAGCAGAGCCACCGTCAACAACCGGCTGAGGGATATTGGCGTCCGAGCGCGGAGACCATACGTTGGGCCTATCCTATCACGACGGAATCGGAACAATCGCATTGTTTGGGCCAGAAATCATCTGCGATGGACTCGGAGAGACTGGAATAATGTTTTTTTCTCCGACGAATGCAGATTCAACTTGTCAACATACGACGGTAGGACGCGCGTATATCGACGCAAGAACGAACGTTACGCCGATTGTTGTGTGTTAGAGAAAGACAGGTACGCCGGTGGATCGAAGATGTTTTGGGGCGGCATAAGTTTTCACCACAATACGCGTTTGGTGCCAATTGAAGGAAATTTGAACGCAGCCAAATACAGAGATGTTGTACTGGCGCCGGTTGTTGTTCCGTTGTTTGACGTTAACCGTAACATGATGTTTCAGCAAGACAATGCCATAAGCCACACTGCTAACGCTACTACACAGTTCTTGGAAAGACATAACGTGAATTTTCTTAAATGGCCAGCGAGAAGTCCGGATCTAAATCCTATCGAGCATCTATGGGACAACGTCAAACGTAAATTACGTCAACGTCCACATCAGCCGAGATACGTCAACGAACTTCAAGTGGCCGTTTTGGACGAGTGGGCCAACATTCCGCAAGGAACAATTCGCGACCTTATCGACTCTATGAGGAGACGGTGCAACGCAATGATTCGGGCTAATGGGGGACATATACGGTACTGACTTTTGTGAATTTGGTATTTCGACGTGTTCATTTGCATATCTGATATGGCATACACACGATTTTCATACCATAATGAATTTCATACCATTACCTTCGTTAATGAATAAATTTCATATTAAAGTTGTGTTTTCTTTGTTTTCACCCACGATGAACCTACAAGCCACAATCTAGTAGAGGGGACAAGACTTTTTCACTTGAGTATATATGCGTTACATTGTTCTATTACCTGCTGATGCTATTAGAGGGTTGGACAAGGCAAGACAGACCAAGAAGTGACCGATCCACGTGGTATGGGTAAATCCAACGCCCACAGAGAAGGAGCAACAGCGCATGCCGAACCGGAGCCGAAGCACCGGCACACCCACAGCAGACCGGGACTCTCTTATTGGTCTGTCTGATAAGACTTTAATAACTGCGGTATCGTCTCTATATGACCAAGCTGTTGCGGGGACATTAACACTTCTATGTATAATAGTGGTATTTACAGTTTGGATCAATTTGCGAGACCTACAATAATGCCAAACCTTCAAACGTTTGTGAGATATATAATTTAGAGCCTCATAGAGGTCAAGATCGCATGTCCGCCAGTATTTATAGCCAATAGAAAAATTACCGTTTGAAAATACCCGACCCCACAGAAAATAGAAATTAGGAATGGATATTGGAAATCTACCACATAAAGCATGTCAGATATGCGAGTTTATATATGTTAGTACATCTACAACACAGTAATGTTTTGGTGCTTAAACTGTTGACAGGATTCTTTACTTTGTTGAATTTTCTATTCCGGATTTTTTTTTGGGAGCATGCTATTTTATTTAAGCGCCACAAATGTAATATTACATGTGCAGAATTGAAACAATTATATATCAGAGATATTAAGTGCGTGAATTTATTTTGGGAAAAAAATATGTTATGGCTATGAGTATGTGAGATATGGGAATTTGAAAGTTGAGGTAAATTTGTTTACCCATCCAATATAGGTATATGATTATCTTTAGAACACATATGTTTCTGCAAATCCAGAAGCACGTACATTTGGCCAACATGGAACTGAACATACTATACTATCATTAATAAAGTACATAATAATGATTACACTACTTAAAGTATCTAAAAGTTTGTAAGAAATTTAGTTAAGTACAGTATATTATTTGTAAGCCTTATAAACTAACAAACATGTCATATTTGTGTATTAACAAACTATTTTATAACAATGGCCATGTACGTAAAAATATACTATTAACAAAAGCTCATTCATACAATGTCATTGTTATATACATGTAGTAGTAAAGTGACATAAAAGCAAACACAATGTTCATACAATATTGCCAACGTCACTGACGCATGCATGAACAAATAGAGAAGATGCCATTACAATCAGTGATCTCCCAGAATTAGATACCTGTCCCCAAACAAAGGTTAGCAATATAAATATTGTGTTTTTAGTCTAAACAATTGACCTATACACTGTACAATGTATATATGTCTATGCTCTAAACCAGACAATTTAGAAATATTGACGTATCAGAATTTAGCATCGTATGCATGACATAACATTGGTCAAGCGTTTCGGCGAAGGTGAAGTGTTCACGTGAGTGCATCTCATGTGCCTCATGTATGAAGTGATCGAATATCGAAGCAATACAAATATTGCAATTAATGCTTGATTGAGAAACTCTTACATTTGACGTAAATTACAACGGACGGACGTACAGACGTGGGAATATCTAAAGCCAAGCAATATTCGAGTAGGGGTAGGGGCATACTAATCAATCCGTTTACCTCTAAATATTTACTATTGGCTTTTCTCTGTTAATGTTTGGGCTATTCCATTAATGACTAAATGCGGATTTCATTTTTGAATTGAACAATACTGACAAATGCTGCAGATCGTGATGAGACAGCTCGTTAGGAGCCAGCTCATCTGGATCTACAGTGTCTGCTCATGTTGGCTTTATGGTCTGCATGGTTGAACTGGTTAAGACCAGCTCAGTATCCTACTGCATATTATCATATACATTATTTTTTGCTGCAGCCGGTGTCCTTTTGGCTAGGTCGTCTTTCATTTCGATCCTGTCTTCTTCCAATGTAGCATATGCGAATTCACTGTTAGTCTGTCCACCTGCAACGACAACAGCACACACTCCCGAATGATTGTTTCTGTATTAAAGGGGCATATCAGGATCTAAAAAAAAATACTATAACAAATAAAAACGTGTTTTCATCATGGCTCTGTGTAAAGTTGTTTATTTGAAGATATATGATGATACTAGGACAGCTGGGTTAATTGTTTCTATTTTCACCCATAAGTACATATCGGATTTCCTATTATAGAAAATCTGGTACTTAAGTACCGATATCAGGGAACATTTTTACTTATGTACCGATATCGTACAACCCAGCAGTCTTAGTATTATTTTTTATATTATTTATTTTCCAAAAATCCTGATATGCCCCTTTAACTAACTGATGCATTCTGTTAGTGTATACCACTATCATATGTATAATCACATACACAACATGTACATAATGTACATACAAAACGATCAATTGTAGCTTTTGCGATTAACGATATGTGTTCCATTGTAATTTTCAGACTGCCAGTACTAGTACATGTGTAATATTTATCAGACGTGTGCTAAGGCTTTATAAATCATAGCATTATTAACACTCCATAATATCACTGTCCCCATTGTTTGGATCTTTGGTCAGCATCACATAGTGTCAATTTTGGCAAGACCAGTCTTATAAATAGGTTACCAAGATTGGCAAGTAACAATTAACTTCCTTTATAACTACTTTATTGGCACCATTGGTGGAGTTTGTCAGTTTGTTATTCTAACCCTTTAAACCACCGAGGCCAGAAAACCAATATGTGCAAACACTGTAGATCCAGTAGAGCCGGCTCGTAACGAGCCGCCTCTACAGGATGTGCAGCATTTGTCACTATTATTCATCTCTAAAAAATCCACATTTTGCCATTAAATAATTGTTAATGAAATTGCCAATGAAATAGTTAAAACATCAGTATGATAAAAAGCCGATTAGGATAACCAGAGTTGAAAGTGTTAAGCAAACCAACGGGATATAAAATCGGCCCTTCAGCAAATGCTAACGTCAATGGTACCTCGGAAGTTGTTCGAAATGGAGTTACTCGTGAAGTTTGGTAACCTATTTATAAGTGTGGTCTGTTGACAGTGTACTTACCTCCCGACGCCCCCAGGCTCGATTCTTGGTACCTGGGGTTCTCAAACGCGACTGAATGAGCCGCCGACGTATCTGGTTTTGGCTTGGGTGACCCTAGCTTTCCTGTCCTATAAATGAAGGTTACAGAGCTTACAAACTGCACAGCACCAAATTATATTATTGTGTATTGGGAAAAAAAGACACAATCACTTTTAAGCAATAAAAAGATCCAATAAGTTGGTGTTTATAAGAATATATATGCAAACATTCAGTATTTCCTAATTTTATGAGCCGACCATTATAAACTATGGATTAGTCTGAAAGCCATCAAAATACGGTCGGATAAACAGCCAATGTGGATGGTGTTCCGCATCCAACTACATTGTTTGATTATCTCTTAGATGCTTACACATACATGTACTATATTGCACAAACACCTTTTCAAAGTTTTACCACCATGGCCTAATTTATTTGGCGTGTACTTGAAGAAATATCGTACCATGGTTTGTGTGTGATACATGTGTATAAGAGCATGGCACAAATTGAAAATGCGATGCTTTTGACATGTTTGACAACTACATTTTAATATGGCTCAATTCTTCCTTCTGATTGTTTAAAACACCAGTAATGGTTTAATAATACCTGAATAATGAACCATGTAGAGACTGATCAGTCTGCACGGATGTGTAGGCTGACCTGGACCTACATGCGTCTCATCACGTAGGTTGATCCGGCTATATGCAGGTCACACGCTCCATGCTATCAGTTCAGACATAACTAACCTAAATAATAAGACGACAATGACGATGACGATGATAAGAATGCCCAGCCCGACGCCGATGCCTACGCCAACCTTGACGGCGTCTTCATTTTTGGAGGCTTGTGATGCAGGTGGAATAGCTGCAATGGAAGTACAAGTACACATGTAAGTTGGTTTTAGGAACAAGTACAGTTATTTTTAGAACAATCAATCTGAAGTAATACAGTTTAATACAGAAATACAGTGAAACCTCTCTAAGCCGGTACCTCTAAACCTCTAAACCTCTTAGAGGTTTCACTGTAAATCAGGCATTTGATCATTCTGAGCCATAGTTGTGTGCTATGCGATCACGAGCAGACATTACCACCTGAGATAAATGACCAAGAAACTCATCAAAAACTAGAAATGGACGCTTGTCGACAAGCGCATGTGTATCCTCCTCCCCAGATACACAAGTAGTTTGAACAAGAGCTGTAGGAGAACAGCATAGATCGACTACGAGGGTTGTCGATGTACACATAGCTTGACAAAGAAGGTGGCTGCGGCGTGCATAAAAACCTTAAACAAGGTGGACTAAAAACCTTAACCAAGGGAAATTAAGTAAGTAATTCAAGGTTAAATGTAGGTCAATGTCAGATATAGGTCAGGGGTTATTGATGTACATCACTAGGAGATGAAGTTTTCCAACTATGGTTTCTGTAGGCCCAGGAGTATTCCATATACAAGCTTGACTAAAAACCGTAACCAAGGGGAAATAACTAAGTAATCCAAGGATAAAAGTAGGTCAAGGTCAAATATAGGTCAGGGATTATTGATGTACATCACTAGGAGATGAAGTTGTCCAAGTATGGTTGATGTAGACCCAGGAGTATTCCATATACAAGCTTGACTATAAACATTAACCAAGTAATTCAAGGTTAAATGTAGGTGAAAGTAAAATAAAGGTCAGGGGTTATTGATGTACATCCCTATGAGAAAAAGTTATCCAAATATGGTGTCTGGATGCACAATAGTATTCCATGTACAAGCTTGATTAAAAACCTTAACCAAGGTTGACTAAAAACCTTAACCAAGGGGAATTAAGTAAGTAATTCAAGAGGAAATGTAGGTGAAGGTCAAATATAGGTTAGGGGTTATTGATGCACATCACTAGGAGATGAAGTTGTCCAAGTATGGTGGGTGTAGGGCCAGTAGTATTCCATATACAAGCTTGACTAAAAACCATAACCAAGGGGAAATTAACTAAGTAATTGAAGAGGAAATGTAGGTCAATGTCAAATATAGATCAGGCGTTATTGATGTAAATCCCTATGAGAAAAGGTTGTCCAAGTATGGTGTCTGTATGCACAACAGTATTCCATGTACCAGCTTGACTAAAAACCTTAATCAAGCTTGACTAAAAACGTTAACCAAGGGGAATTAAGTAAGTAATTCAAGAGGAAATGTAGGTGAAGGTCAAATATAGATCAGGGGTTATTGATGTACATCACTAGGAGATGAAGTTGTCCAAGTATGGTGGGTGTAGGGCCAGTAGTATTCCATATACAAGCTTGACTAAAAACCTTAGCCAAGGGGAATTAAGTAAGTAATTGAAGAGGAAATGTAGGTCAAGGTCAAATATAGATCAGGGGTTGTTGATGTACATCACTATGAGAAAAGGTTGTCCAAGTATGGTGTCTGTATGCACAATAGTGTTCCATGTACAAGCTTGACTAAAAACCTTAACCAAGGTTGACTAAAAACCTTAACCAAGGGGAATTAACTAAGTAATTCAAGAGGAAATGTAGGTGAAGGTCAAATATAGATCAGGGGTTATTGATGTGCATCACTAGGAGATGAAGTTGTCCAAGTATGGTGGGTGTAGGGCCAGTAGTATTGCATATACAAGCTTGACTAAAAACCTTAACCAAGGTTGATTAAAAACCTTAACCAAGGGGAATTAACTAAGTAATTCAAGAGGAAATGTGGGTCAAGGTCAAATATAGATCAGGGGTTATTGATGTACATCACTAGGAGATGAAGTTGTCCAAGTATGGTGGGTGTAGGGCCAGTAGTATTCCATATACAAGGTTGACTAAAAACCTTAACCAAGGCGTGACGGTGACGCCGACGCCGATGCCGACGCCGACCGACGCCGACGCCGGGGTGACAACATAAGCTCTACTTATTCTTCGAATAGTCGAGCTAAAAAAGGGTGTTCGAGTTATGCTCCGGAGACAAAATCAGTGACGGAAAAACAAAGGGAGATAACTAAAAAATTAGTGATGCAACAGTTGTCATTCTTGCGTGACACACCTTTAGCGTCGTGATCTATGCATGTGTGAAGTTTCATGAAAATATTCCAAAGGGTGTTCGAGTTACGCTCCGGACACGAAATCAGTGCACGAAACAACAAAGGGAGATAACTAAGAAATTAACGACGCAAGAGTTGTCATTCTAACGTGCGACACACCTTTGGGTCGTTTTCTATGCATGTGTGAAGTTTAATAAACTAGAAAATGTGTTCATATCGCTTTGATAATAAATGAGGCCAAATTCCAAGTCAAAATTTTCTTTTACCTGAGCGTTAAAGTTTTTGAAGCACCAAGTATGTGACCTTGACCATGGGCTTGGCGGGGGCAGGACGAACGTGGATTTGGCACAGGGCGGTAAAGGACCATTAGAGCAATGCATATATGAAATATGAAGCTGATCCGTGAAAGAAAACAGAAATTATAAGATATTTACCTCAGCGTTAAAGTTTTTGAAGCACTAAGTATGTGATCTTAACCCTGGGCTTGGCGGGGACAGGACGAACGTGGATTTGGCACAGGGCGGTAGAGGACCATTAGAGCAATGTGTATATGAAATATGGAGATCGGTCGAAGGATGAAGAAATTATGAGACATTTACCCGAGTGTTAAAGTTTTGTGACGGACGGACGGACGGGACGACGGGAGGACGGGAGGACGGGACGCACGTTCCTACGAATGAATACTTGTTGGGTTTTTACTCTATAAAAATACCCAACAAGAGCACCCAACACTATCCTAACCCTACCCAATAAGATCCCCGTACGCTTACAACAAGTACCCATTCGTGTGTGCGGACGGACGGACGGACGGACAAGGGTAACACTAAATGCCCCCTCCACTATCGTGGTGGGGCATAGAAATATTCCAAAGGGTGTTCGAGTTATGCTCTGGATACAAAATCAGAGCACGAAACAACAAAGGGAGATAAGTAAACAAGAATTCCGCGGAATCAAATGCCTCGCCTTGTCCCGCCTTGACCTCGAGCCTGGGCCCGAAAGCAATTTTCACTGGCCCGAACATATTATACAATTATTGACTAGTGAGCCATAGAATATCAGATTATATTATATGGCTCACTAGTCAATAATTGTTTTATTATATGATAATAGTCTGTATATAGCACTTACGACTTTATGCTACTAGACAAAAATTGAAAAAGAATTTGAAAAAAAAAATGAAAACAAAAATGGAAAAAAAATGTTTAAAATTTAAAAATAATAATGCTTGCTACTGGAGCCCAGAATTTTGTTTTAATAGTCCTATATTTATCTACATATATCTGCACAGGTTCACATAATGCCACAATATTTTCAACACAGTTTACGGAAATGTAATATACAATGTAGTAATTTACCTGTATAAATTACCTGTGGTCAGATAGTGGTCAAACTGGACATTTGCACATGCTAGCACATGCACAGGTGAATGGTTCTCCCAGTCTCTATTGTTCAACCGGAGAAGGCTATTGTTCTCTCTACATGTAAGGCGTACAGAGCACACGAGAAAACGGGTCTTCATGCATTATTGTCCAGTTTGTAGAGTGCGCAAAATTAGCTAAGCAAGAGTTGTCATTCTTGTGCGCGACACACCTCCGGATCGTGGTGTATGCATGTGTGAAGTTTCATGAAAATATTCCAAAGGGTGGTCGAGTTATGCTCCGGACACGAAATCAGTGCGCAAACAAAAAAAGGAGATAACTAAAAAATTAGCTATGCAAGAGTTGTCATTCTTGTGCGCGACACACCTTCGGGTCGTGGTCTATGCATGTGTGAAGTTTCATGAAAATATTCCAAAGGGTGTTGGAGTTATGCTCCGGACAAGAAGTGTCTGCGGCGGACGCGGACGCGGACGCGGACGCGGACGCGGACGCGGACGCGGACGCGGCCCGCTGTCAAACCCATAGTATCCCCCGACTGAGTCCGGGGGATACAATAAGACCACTGGTGTGTTCTTGGTGTCCAGGTTAGAGAGGCCCCACTGTACAAACTTTGTGGTATTTCAGATACCACATCAAGTAGTGGCCATCGGTTTACAAGTTGAATGAGTCCATTCTAATCGTCGAACACAACTACCATAAACATGTGCATTTCGAGTTCGGTTTTATTGCACTTCTGGTTCATGTGTGTTAAGTACCACAGTCTGTGATACAAAGACGTTCATTATGTAGATCTGTCATCATGTGCACCGGACGGCAGATAGTTACAGAAACTTCTACCAAGCGGGAATGACGAACATGCTGTAGGCTGTGTGTACGTGGATGCTGATTTAGGTTCATGTTGGTGTTTAACCTCAAATGGGTCTTCTGTCGGTTCTAAATATGACTATATACTTATTGGTAATCAGCTAGCAGCAAACAGTATTAACATTACCAATCTGAAGTGCTGTCATTTGAAGTAATTGTTGATGGACGACTAACGGGCGACGGCGGTGGGTGATGGGAAACGCTCACATAAAAAAAGTTATATATGTCGACATACATCGCAAGGTCTCTGTTTTCAATGATCCAGCTATTATTATGCATGTAGTCGAACCAGTCCACATTGGAATATAATTCTGCAACAAAAGTGCCGTAAGTCACATAAGTCGAAGATGGGCTAGATAGTGAAGATGCAGAAATGTGAAGCTGACACCAAGGCATGAAACATTAATGAGAATTTGAAAATTTATAGCATTATTTCTTCCTGTTGTTTTGATAAACAGGTATACTAATTTAGGTCGAGATGTGTAAAGAAGACAGTATTGGATACAAAACTGTACGGAAAATGGCTAAGTTAAAAAGGTCATATTTTTGTTAAAACAAAAAATTCCGGCATAAAAACACCGATATGAACGTCTTCAATATCTGTAGAAGACATTAGATCGATAGGAGTGTACACAAACTCTGTATACAAAAATGTAGAAAAATGGCGAAGTTATAAAGATGATATTTAAGAACACAAAGGTGCACATCGTCAATATGTGTAGAAGACATGTGTATATTCTCAGATCGATTGACTGAACAATTTCAGAGGAGTTGTGTACATAAACTCTGTACGTACCTATATAGAACTGTATACAAAATGTAGAAAAAAGTTAAAAAGGTGACATTTTTGTTAACAAATATTTTTTCGGCATAAAAACAGCAAGGTGCACATCTTCAATATGTGTAGAAGACGTGTATATAGTCTCGGATCGATTGACTGAACGGTTTCAGAGGAGTTGTGTACACAAATTCTGTACCCTATATAGAATTGTATACACAAATGTAGAACAAATGGCTAAGTTAACAAGAGTGCCGAAGGTCACAATATACGCCTGTCGAGGCAAGGCCAGTCAACAAGGGGAGATAACTCATCTTGACGTGATAAACATGTACACTCCCGCCTGCGATTCTCTTACCAAGAATTGCAATCCAGCGCTAACTGCGCTATACGTATTGCAATTCCGCAACCATCTCTTTGGACCGCAGTCACATGATTGCAGTCCGATTGCGGTCCAATTGCAATTAATGGGAACGCGAATTGCAATCCTGCGCTCCAGGAATTGCAATTCGCCAGGTAAGAGAACCGCAGGCCACTCTGTAAACCAAATTTGGTTACGATCCGTCAAGTAAAACTCGAGTCCGAAAATCAATAGGCTTCTTCAGCTTGCCGTGATAAACATGTATACCAAATTTGGTTACAATCCGTCAAGTAGTACTATAGTTATTGCGTGGACAAGATGTGCCCGCCCGCCCGCCCGCCCGCCCGCCCGTACAAGATGAATACATAATACGTCCCGTTTTTTCAAACGGGCGTATAAAAAGTTGACATTTTTGTTAAAAATATTTTTTCGGCATAAAAAACACCAAGGTGCACATCTTCAATATGTGTAGAAGACGTGTGTATAGTTTCAGAACGATTGACTGAACGGTTTCAGAGGAGTTGTGTACACAAATTCTGTACCCTATATAGAATTGTATACAAACATGTAGAACAAATGGCTAAGTTAAAAAGGTGACATGTTTGTTAAAAATATTTGTTTGGCATAAAAACACCAAGGTGCACATCTTCAATATGTGTAGAAGACGTGTGTATAGTTTCAGAACGATTGACTGAACGGTTTCAGAGGAGTTGTGTACACAAACGATGCAATTTTTCTGTCCGCCGCCCGCCCCGCGGTAAAACATATTACGTACCGTTTTTTAAAAATGGTCGTATAAAAACCAGAAACCCACTCTTCCTAATTCCCTGTCTATAGCTTTGTTTTCCCAAATACACAATTACCACTAAATGGCCATGCGAAGAAAGACGACATGTGAACACAGGTTTGACTGTATATATAGTAAATATATGGTTAGTGCCGTCGAATATAAAATATATTCGGTTGAGCCTTAGACAGCTTTATTGTTGTCGTGGCAAAACCGAATATATTTTATGTTCGACGGCACTAATCATATTAGTGGGTGATCCAGGAGGGTTCACCGTTACCACTTGGTGGTGGGGGGGGGGGGTGAGGGGGTATATATCCCAACATATCATTTTCGCATGATAATATACATGAAGTGCCGTTTTTTGCCTTTATTTTTTCACCTTTGACCCCTAATCGCGGCCTCTGATTGGTCAGTCTCAACAGCAAATTCAAGATGACGGAGAATTTTAAAATCTAAATCGCTATCGATTCAGCTGAATTTTTCCCATTTTTACAGTATACCCTACGTAACCAACGACACGGACATGTCCATTATGATTGCAATGCTTAATATGACAACTGTGTAGTCCAAAGTCAGCCAATAATGAAGCTCATTGCAAACAAAATCGGAGAATTAATCAGATCAGATACCGAATCTGCCTAGCGTGGACGCCGCCATTTTACTTTGAATGACGTCGCTAGATTTGTGACGTTTGCGAGGGAATGACGTCAAAACATGTGTCACGCACGTTCAAACAATTATGTTTAGTATGCGGTATACATTAAATACATGATTAGTGCCGTCGAATATAAAATATATTCGGTTTCGCCTCGACAACTTTATAGGGTCTCGCTAAAGCTCACCACAATAAAGCTGTCTAAGGCTCAACCGAATATATTTTATATTCGACGGCACAAACCATGTATTTACTATATATTGTATATTTTATGATACTGCAAATTTACCTATACACAGAGTATCGTTTGTGGCCACGTGACTCCAGACGCCTGTTGCTGTACACGTGATGGTCATAACATCGGAGTTGGCTTCATACATATCGTCACATGAGTACGGGCACCGCGCATTCGGCAGCATGGAGCATCTACTGGCGTTCACTAGGCCATCCTTTATAACAGGACTGCATTTAATCTCTGCAATAACAGTATAAATCCGTCAGTTAATGGATAACCTTTACATTACTTAAGCATCAATAAATCAAATCAAATCAACATCACTTTCTTTGTTGCACCCTCATGCACGTATAGTCCGCATTAGTCATGAAGATAGTACAATGCATGACATTTGTGTTAATATAATATTCTTACCATGCAGGAAAATAGATAGGAAACGAACATACAGTCACGAGACTGGAGAAACGGGGCTTCAGGGATTTGCGACCAGTGTCGATCCGCACAGTCTGATCAGGATATGCTCTGTTAGCTACACTGGTCACAAATCCCATTTCTAAAATCACAGCCACATAATTAAAATAAAAAAAGTCAAGAGATCCATCAACACAGGTACCAGACAATATGTTGCTGTGATTGGGGAAATGGGGCTTATGGGGTTTGTGACCAGTGCAGCGCATGGTCAAATAGCACACTTACGTAGCCTGATAACGATATACATGTACATGGCTTGTTAAAAGCAAACAGTGCAGATCCTGATCGGACTGTGCGGATGCACAGGCTGATCTAGATCTGCATTGGTCGTAACTGGTCGTAACATCCATACGCCGCATTTCTCCAGTCAAGGCCACATATATACAGTAGATGGACAGAAGTAATTTCCCACCCATTGAAATCCCATAGACTTACACATGTATTTGTAACTGTGCTTGTTAGCAGGTTACTTCAAATATACATTAAAGATTTTAATGCAATAAAATGTGTTGAGTAGCCAATAGATTTGCACAGAATGTGAATCATATGTGTATTCAATATTCAAAGTAGTTTACAAGATGCATGCAGTTAAACATATGGAATTATTTTTGGAAATGCTGTTCCCATTGATCGTCAATGGTGACGTCGCTCAAAAAGTGACGTCAAATAATTACGCCATATTTAAAAACATGTATCTATCAAACTGCTTGTGATAATCCGTAAACAAAACAACCATATTCTGCATAAATCTATTTTCTTTCAAACACTTTATATTTCATTCAAATTGGTAAAGTATGTACCGATTCACATATATGATAGTAAAGATGGAAATACATCTAATTCTATGGGATTTTAAATTTCGGGAAATTACTTCTGTTCACCTACTGTACATTGTAAGTGCAGTATTATTGCACTGATTCGTTTGTGTCGTGGAATGTGTCCATGTTATGACAGTCCACGGCACGCACAATTTGTAGAACATGCTAACAGTGCCACATGTCAATTTATACGAGGTGCAGTCATACATTTTCGGACTTTGCTTATATCTAAAGAACTATTTGGTCAAATCGGTTGTGAAATGTATCGTTAGAAAGCTGGTTCATTTGTGCAAACAGTAATATATCGGTTCCATGAGGCATGAAGTAAATCACGAAATTTCGTCAATTAGTCATTTATTCGCATGCATCTACGTCAGCACGGAACGGTTTGACGTTTTCTAACGTTACGTAATGATTTAATAGCATTGTCTATTATTGTTTTCGAAGCGCTGTCCGCAAGCCAAATAAACGTATTCATCGCACATGCGCCATTTAGTTAAGTAGATTTTTATTGTACTGTAACTTGTTTCATTGTTTGCAAGTATTTTCACCTACTGCTCTAATTAATGTTGATGGCGTGCTACTTACATAGTTGCTATATTTAGCGCATGGTTGGTTACCTGTTGTTTTCGTATATTTAAATGTCATTCTACATCTGATGCTATCCGTCATGGAAACACGTACAAATTCCAGGCATGTGACAATATTTTGCCTCGGTATCAGAATGCACAAATCTGATTTGAAGTCACTATGCAGTCAAACACTGAAATAACCGCTGAACGTTGCTCCGTCCATTGATGTCCATTGATGTTACGTCACAAATTTTTACTTCAAATGCACTACCTGCATCCGTGTTAGATACTACGTTTGTTTTCAAAGCCGAAACTGTGACATTACATAGTTCAGACATTTCTTTGGTGGAAAGAGCAATAAAGTTAGAGTCCTACCAGGGGCGTAGCCAGGGACAAATTTCTGATACGCACACATATCAAATGGTAGAACATTGGGTGAGCATGGCTCACTCGTCGACCTAGCGAAGTGAGGGAGAGTGCTAGGGGGGTCCGGGGGCATGCCCCCCCCCCCCGATTTTTTTTGAAACGGAGATCCTATCTAACGCGTTTTCCTGCATTATTTACGGCACCATTTGTTTGTAATCGACATGTACGTTTGATACAAAATGCGTTCTGTTCCAGACTCAATAGCACCCCCCCCCCCCCCACCCCCCCCCCCCACACACCACCCCCAAGATTTGATTGCATATTTCGAAAAATAAGCCACTGCCTACACCATATACCACTATGAAAATCGAAGCATAGGTATTTAATGAAATGTCGGATTTTTCAACTGCTCCGTAGTGACGTTATTTCGTTGCTATAGTTACGCTCTATGGTCCCGTCACGCCATGACGACTAGGCCAGTGCACGCCTAACGTTTTCCTTTTTTGGGGAAACGTTGGTAAACGTTAATTTCCCATCGTTAGGCATGCGTTTGTAACGTTACGCAGTTGTCGGCGAACGCAGAGACACGCTGGGGCCGTAATTTATTTTTGAACATGCACAAAACCTTTTTCTCGGTCCAACGTTTGAACGGAAACGTTGTGAAACGTTCACAGAACGTTATACAAACGTTATCAAATCGTTAACTTCGTTGGGTCATCGTTCCTCATGCGTTTGGTGTGCGTTCGTAAACGTTGACATTCGTTCGTCCTTTATCTAGCGTATTGCAAGTAGAACAGGGTGTCAGAACAGGGTGTCACCCTAGGTACCATCTCCCCCATGTTAAAGGTGTTTGTCCGAGCGGAGCAACGAATCGATAGCGCCTATGTCAAGAGAAAACCCGCGGTATACCGATACGGGACCAGCGATCGATATTGCCCGCGACTACGTACGTACTACCGGTTCGCGTACGCTGTCCGCGAAAACTTTCGAGCGTTACGTCACCGAACCCGCGGACGAACGAGTACGTACGCGGGGATGAAAGCGAACCTGCGTATTTTGGCTGCCCCGGCTTAGTAGAACAGGGTGTCACACAGGGTGTCACCCTAGGTACCATCTCCCCCATGTTAAAGGTGTTTGTCCGAGCGGAGCAACGAATCGATAGCGCCTATGTCAAGAGAAAACCCGCGGTATACCGATACGGGACCAGCGATCGATATTGCCCGCGACTACGTACGTACTACCGGTTCGCGTACGCTGTCCGCGAAAACTTTCGAGCGTTACGTCACCGAACCCGCGGACGAACGAGTACGCGGGGATGAAAGCGAACCTGCGTATTTTGGCTGCCCCGGCTGCCCCGTACACCCAGGTACACCCAGGCAGTCTGTGATTTTGTGGGGGCAGTGTGGGAAGTGGCGCGCCGCTAACGGCTAGCTCCCCGACCACGTGGGTGCGAGAAGCCGCGAGAATGAAACGCCCCGCGACTGGCAGAGCCACGGCCGCGAAAAGGGACGGTCTGAGTTAGCGGCTTTGTTGCTGATCTGGCAACAAGCTTACGCTTCACTATAGGTACCATTTCCCCCATGTTAAAGGTGTTTGTCCGAGCGGAGAAAAGGCTCGGTCCCCCAGGTCGGGCGATTCAGTTATGCATGGGAGATGCCGGGCCATCAATGTGTCTCCAAGCGAGAGTAGTTTCAATATCTATCTCTTGGATCAAACCCACAACCTTCCCAAGCCCATTATTTTCTCGATGGTTTGTGGTAATACAAATAATCTCATCTTGTTTGTATGCATTTTACTAACATAGTGTAAGACCAAGGATTCGGGATGAAAAGGGGGTGGTTGTTATGTTGTTATGGTAGAATAATAAGACGGAACAATGTATACACGATACATATTTTATTATCATTGTACAATGGACGCATGGAGCTCGGAGACACACCACTTTACAATCATACATATACTTCTAATTGTGAGAGCTATCCATATCGTCGCTACAATAACATGCATGTACAACTTTAGAGTATAATGTATAATTTAAAATCCGTATGGGACTGTATATATGTGGTCCCTCGTCACTCGCTTATCGTATCCATATTTGTACACTTTGTGTTCGCTTTTCGTTAGCAATTTTCGGTTTTTACTGTCACGACATATCTTAAAATTGTCTTTCACTGTCATTGTTTCATCTCTCGACTCTGTCACCATTCTTTTCAACGCATAGTAATTAATGTCTTTCGAATTCTTATAATTCAATGTGATTCCTCGAACTTTGCAGCATGTTCGATTCCCATCTTCTCCGGGTTTTTCTAGTTCATACCCATAATTTTTCGGACCCGCAGTCGCGAAGCTGATAATTTTGTTGTTAGATATTTCGTCCGTAAGGTTACCAAGATAGTCTCCTAGGGGTGGTTCCCATTCCCCGGGCTGAGATGTGAATATGACAGAATCAGTATCTACATACAGAGTACGGGGCCCAAGTTTCTCTATCTAACTGTATAGCTTTAACCGAGCCTGAGCTGTTGTGTATGCCGCTATCACAACGTTGGTTCTATCAGACGTTTCTATGAAATCGTCATTGTTTTTCCAGGTCATTTCTACCATTTCCTCGCAAACGAAATTCACAGACAACACTTCTTGCTGGTCACTGGTTAATTTGTCGTAGAATATCGCGGGGTCTGTGACATATGTAACTTGAGGCATATTGGGTCTCTGCCCAAATTTTCCCCAGAACGAGTTCAGCATTAATTTTGCCAGAGCTCTCAGTCCAGGATTCTTTTCTTTGTTACTGTACTCGAGATGGATTCCTTGACGCATGTGGTAATCATCTATATATTTCTGTTTGTCATGTTCTGATTCACACCACATCGGCCATCCACTGGCTTCCTGCTTCATTTTTAAGAACGTGTTTACGTAATCGGTGAACACACCACCGCTCATCGTGGATGGATCATATTGAGCTATCTGATCGAAATTCCACACTTCGTAGATTTTGGCAACCTTATACCCATGCTCATGGCCATCTTCAACTCGTCTGAAACCCACGTGCCGATCAATGCTCTTTCCTCATCATTGTGCTGACATTGTGATTGTTGGTAAGTTTCTGCGCACGTTTTGAATAAAACGAATAAAAGCTTATCGTTCATTCTCATTGATAGGACAGGAATGTACAAGCCTCGCGGTGGCAGGACCTTACATTTAATAATTCCTTCATACTTGTTTATCTCGTCAAAATCCTCAGTGATGATAGACGGATGCCCAAGTGGTACTTTCCCGGTTTTGTTTACCCATGGATACAAGCTCGTGACGTCATAGTAATTTATTGAACCGTCCCCGGATGCCTCCTTTAATAAAGTAAACGGCTCGGTTCTGCCTCCAAAGAACGCGTCTCGAGATTCCAGAGGTGTTACAAATTCTAACTTATTTATAAAAGTTTTCATTTCTTCGCTTTCACGCAGTTCGTTATCAAAATCATGTTCCCATTTCGCAATGTATGTATAGCCTAAGCCTTCGATGTACAGTTTCTTTATGAGGGTCCGCTCGTACAGTTCACCCATCGTGGTGTCGTTTACCGGATTCAGAGTTGTTTTCGAGTAAAACTTCGGGTTTCCGTGCCAGAAATCGCCGTGGAATTCTAATACCACCTTCTCACCATCTTCTGTCTCATAGTATCTGTCTACTAGATATTTTCCTATTTTCTTCTCCCCGCCATTCCTAGCATGTTGGATAGGCATGCCTAGTTCACAGGATACATATTTGATCCATTGAAGAGCCTTGATTGACTGACTGTCTCTGCTCGGGCTTGTAACCGTGATGCTTTATGATTCCGATAGTTTCCGATTGTAGAAACTTTGTACGAAATACTAAGTTGCAAACTGACGCTATTGTGCAACAATGTTCGAATGGGTCAATCACCTTCCACTAATGACGTCATTTCCATAAATAATTCGCGGAATTTTAAGCAACACCTTCTCAGTATGTCAACATCTGAACGGCAATATTTGAGTAATTCTTTTTGCAAATCGAATGTGCTGTTTTTGTTATCTTTGTACCATTCATAGAAACATTTTCTGCCTTCAGGTTTCATCCCGTCTGGTTCTGGGAGGTGCTTCAGTACGTTCCGTTGATTCTCTTTTCGATTGTATAGATGTGGAAAATGTCCTTTACATAACTCTGGAATTTGGAACATCCCAGGTAGCTTGGATAGTGCCATCGGCAGAAAATTCATACTATCTATCATTTTGATATTGCACTCTTTTACGAATAGTGACATTATCTTTGATCCGTTTGAAATTATTTCCGGTTTAATACCATTTCCATACAGATATTGCATGACCGGGTATGAGTCGTACCTTTTGAAATTATGAGCAAGTACAATAGCTCTTTCACAGAAATCGTCGGTTGTATTCGACCCAGAAAAATACTCTCTCGCTCACCTCACAGTTCTCACATTCGTCTACCTCACGGTCCAAACAATCTTCACATACTTTATGAACTACACATAGGTTTGGTTTATGTTCTAACGAGCCGCATTGTGATTCACCACAATTCTTGCATTTCCCATTTGTCTGATCAAATGCATAACCTGTCTCGCACTCTATCATGTCATCCTGTGTACATTCCATATCATAGAAGATGAATGTCCTTAGTGTGTTAGGTTCACACTCATTGTCTATGTCTGTCTTTCCATCCAATAATGTATCGCCATCATAGTGGGTCACTGTTTTGGAGGTCACTCGTTTCATGTAGCACTGATGTCCCTCTGGAAAATAGTCACTGCATGTCTTGCATAAGGTTTCCCCATAGACGTGTTCGGTTTTATGTAGCCCGCGATTAATGGTTTTGTGACAATTTCCACACTTATAAATGGTTTGACATGTAGACGTGCCCTTCTTTGTAGACTTCTGATGGAGGTCATAGCATTCCTGCCCGTTAAACCGGCGGTGACATTTCCTACAATCGATCAATGTACCTGTACTATCGTGTATTTTACGACAGGCATCGCAGGCGTTGTTGCATTTGTGTTTCTCTTTATTACTATATCCCTTTTCACATTTGTAACAATAGTAAACACGACTGATAAATGCAGGCATAGACGTGATTACGTCATAGTGGTCATTATGGAGAAGGATATGTATCTTCTTCTCCGAATCGGGGCCTGTGTAGATATCAGCATTCACTTGGTCACGGACATGGATCTGATATCCACACATCACGGCTTGAAATTTCTTCAACTCTTCAATCCCACAACGTCCCTGTAGAACACCTGCACGATCATGTAGTTCCTCTGCAAGTTATTTCTGTATATAACCAGCATGTCTAATTGATTCCCATTGTTCGTGTTTGTCTAGTCTCGCCTTTGCCGTCACAATAGCACGAGCACAGCACAGTTCATCATTGTTGTGTATGCGAATAATGCACTGCTTATCCTTGAGCAATCTCTCAAAGTTCACGTACCTGCACCTTTTTCTGCTGCCTCTGCTTGGCATGATAACATGCGTAATTTCAATTTCTAGTGTTTTGTCCAATAAAAACTCTTCGTATGATTGTAGCACACGTTCTATCTCTGATAAAAACAGTTCCACGTTCAGCACATTTGTTCGAATGAATGGCAATGTGATAGGAAAATCCAGTTCCGGGGACTGCACCACCAATCTAATCAAGTCGTTTGGGCTGGCGAATGTTGTTACTTCTGCCATAATCGAAGCGAAAATCCTTTTTAGAGTTTTCGTAATTTCCCGCAAACCTTCTACTTCTATATCCCTGAACGCAACGACATAAGTAGATGACGTGGTGTTGAACTTTATCATTTTCACTTGTTTCGTCTTTTTCATAGAGTAATACTTCTTTGGATCATCAATCTTGGCGCGTTTCTCATCCGGTGCTTCATTATGTTCATCATGTTTCCTTTTAACACCACCTCCTTGTTGATGACGTGTCCGCATATGTCTCGCCAGAGAGTCTGATCTAGTAAATACCATCGAGCACTGCAAACATTCATGTTGTCTGAAGTCTCGGTGTCTCGCCTGGTGACGTTCTAAGTTGAAAGCACGGGCGAAACACTTTCCGCACGTGTCACATTTATGGTCACGCCAATGATCGGTCGTACGTCTGTGCTTGGCCAGTTGACTGGGCTTTTCAAAGGACTCTCCACACTCATTGCATGTGAATGCCATATCGACTGAAACGAAAACAATAATGTAATTAATCATCACTTCCAAACTTGTCTTTAATACATATTTTCTTGAAGATATGCTGTCTCGCCTCTATTTTTCAATAATATACATTTCCAACATTGCGATGTCTCACCTTTTCCCTAATAATTAATCCAACTAGTAATATGTATTCCGATGTTTACTACTCCGTCGTCGTAATGAACAACACTGAAACATCTCTCCTTCTGATACGAATAAGTACTCAAATTTTATTGGTTGATTGTATTGTGTCTAGCCAGATGAAACCGACTGGAACCGGCTTAAACTAGTTTTTTGTTTTAGACCAAAATGCATAAGAAGGGGGTGTGCTCGTATGTAAAATCCATTTAATCATGGAGTGTCAAAAGTGCAACATCAGTTTTAGTAGTAGATTCAACATGAATCGTCATTTAACTAATAAACACTGGGAAATGACAGGAAGAGGCGTAACACACAGAAAGCATGGAGCACATGAAGATATGGGAGCTCCGAGAGCTCCGGGAGAAATGGGAGCTCCGAGAGCTCCGGGAGAAATGGGAGCTCCGAGAGCTCCGGGAGAAATGGGAGCTCCGAGAGCTCCGGGAGAAATGGGAGCTCCGAGAGCTCCGGAAGACATGAGACAGCCAGAAGCTCAGACGAATCAGGAATTGATGTCAGCACCTTCGAATACTATACAAGATACACAATCAGACTTCGTTTTCAAACATCCATTTATATGTATGATTAGTGGACCGATGTCGTCCGGAAAAACCTACTTCGTAAAGCAACTGTTAGAACGAGCAAAGGAAAAAATATCTCCAACGCCACAGAGAATTATTTGGCTTTACAAAAGATGGCAACCGTTATACGATCACATCAGACAACGCGTATATCCCAAAGTCGAGTTCATCAAGGGGATTCCATTTAACTTAGAAAAGGACGAATTCATAGATCCAAAACTCAATAACGTTATTATATTGGATGACATGGCATCCGAAGCTGCGAAGGATGAACGTGTTACAGATTTATATACGGAAGGAAGTCATCATAGGAACATGTCCGTCATCGCTTTAAACCAAAACATGTTCTATAGTAAAAACCCAACCATGCGAAGAAATTGTCAGTATCTAGTATTATTTAAAACTCCCGTAGACAAACAGCCAGTAATGACATTAGCCAGGCAGATGTACCCTACTAACCCACAGGTACTTCTGCGTCAGTTTGATGAAGCTGTGAATAAACCATACGGCTATCTAGTGATTGATTTAAAAGCCATAACCCCGGAGCATTTGCGCATGCGCACAAACATTCTAAATAGCATAAGAAGGGCCGAGACAAACAATTCAGACAACAGCATAAGAGGAAGCGAATCACATAGCAGTGTTAAACATACAGACCATAGTATTATAAGGAACGACGTCTACGTTGACAACGTTGATTTTAATAACGACATACGGCGATATAACTCAGATATCTCAAAAGAAGTATCATATTCACAAAACGATCAAGACACAGAAGACGAAGTCATGCATTCTTGCGATGACTGCGGGTTGGTGTTTATGGACATCCACGATTTACAACGGCACGTGAAACAATGGTGTTATGAGGGACAATCCGCAAAACGAAAAGCCGATGACAACCACGAAGATGAGCCTATTAGTAAGAAATGGATATCATTGAAACACGATAATATGGACGATTACTATGATGATATTGAGGAACATTTTCGAAAGATGGCGGATGAGGCGATAGACAAAAGCGAAGACATTTGGAATGAGAAAATAGCGGAATTTCAACAAAGCGCTATCCCCCTCAAGAAGGCAAAGGCAAATGCGTGTGACTACGTATTTGATATCGATAAAGGAGAATTCTTGAAGACGTACACTACATTATTGAAACGGCTTATCCCGATTACCGAAAGCGAAATACATAAGAAAATAATTGCCGAAATTATAGACTTAGAGGATATACCATTAAATAAGAGAATTAAAAGAGTTTTGAACAAACACAGTCATTGGTTCGATGGTCTGTTTCCTGATGGCGATGATATCGATACCACCGATGACGAGGAAGACACAGAAGATGAGAGTGACGATGAATAAATATCAAACAACATAAGAACAACACCATTTATATGAAGAATATAACACTCTACAGAAATGGAACATTATCTGCACTCAATATATTTCGACCCGTCAAAGCCTGCGAGTTTCTCTGGACCAGATAAATTGTACAATTATGTCAAGAAACAAGATCAATATGAAATAAGTAAATACAAGATCCGCAAGTGGTTACAACAACAATAACCTTACAGTTTAAGCAAACCGGTGAGAAGACGATTCATAAGAAATCACGTGATTACAGCCGGTATTGATGATTTGTGGGAAGCAGACTTGTTCGATATGTCAAAATATTCTAAAGACAATGACGGCATTACTTTCATTCTACTGGTTGTAGATGTATTCAATCAAGAATATCAAGATGAAACTGTACCGTTATATGAACTATAAACAAACGGACATATATCTACCAGCGTTACAAGACATAGTGACAAGTTATAATAGTACCGTACATATAACGATAGATACGGCGCCAGCGTCGGTTAAAGACGAAAATGAAATGGAAGTCCGAATTGCTACTTATCTATCACGTAAAGATGGAACGGTGACAAAGAAGAAACGTTTCCGGTTCAAAATCGGTGACTATGTCCGTATATCACACTTACATGCGACGTTTACCAGAGCTTACGATCAGACATACAGCGGGGAAATATTCAAAATATTCCGGCGATATTTCCGGGGACAGATACCAGTGTACCGCTTGAAAGACATGGCGGATGAAGATATTACTGGAACGTTCTATGAAAGCGAAATTCAAAAGATTTCTGTGAATCAGGACCAAATGTGGAAAGTGGAAACCATTATAACAAGAGCTGTAGGAGAACAGCATAGCTCGACTACGAGGGTTGTCGATGTACACATAGCTTGACAAAGAAGGTGGCTGCGGCCTGCATAAAAACCTTAACCAAGGTTGACTAAAAACATTAACCAAGGGAAACTAGAAATGTGGCCTGTCGGCACACGAATACCCCCACTGGCAGCCAAAGAAAATGAGGCATTTTTTATTATAAGCCATTTAGCCGAGCGTTAAGGTTTCAAACGCATCAAGTATGTGACCTTGACCCTGGGCATAGTGTGATAATCCATGCATCGGTGTAGAAGATATAGAGCGGAAGGGAATTTCAATAGGTTTGACCTTTGACCTTCAACTATGACCTTCACCTTGGACGTAGGTGCGTGGTTATTGATCGAGACACACCTTCTCATCCTGAGAAACATTTGTGCCAAGGCATTTGATAATCCATGCATCGGTGTAGAAGATATAGAGCGGAAGGGAATTTCAATAGGTTTGACATTTGACCTTCAACTGTGACCTTGACCTTGGACGTAGGTGCGTGGTTATTGATTGTGACACACCTTCTCATCATGAGAAACATTTGTGACAAGCCATTTGATAATCCATGCATCGGTGTAGAAGATATAGAGCGGAAGGGAATTTCAATAGGTTTGACCTTTGACCTTCAACTGTGACCTTGTACGTAGGTGCGTGGTTAGCAATTTGATAATCCATGCATCAGTGTAGAAGATATAGAGCGGAAGGGAATTTCAATAGGTTTGACCTTTGACCTTCAACAGTGACCTTGACCTCCTCGGACGTAGGTGCGTGGTTATTGATCGCGACACACCTTCTCATCGTGAGAAACATTTGTGCCAAGCCATTTGGGAATTTCAATATTTTTGACCTTTGACCTTCAACTGTGACCTTGACCTTGGATGTAGGTGCGTGGTTATTGATCGCGACACACCTTCTCATCCTGAGAAACATTTGTGCCAAGGCATTTGATAATCCATGCATCGGTGTAGAAGATATAGAGCGGAAGGGAATTTCAATAGGTTTGACCTTTGACCTTCCACTGTGACCTTGACATTGGACGTAGGTGCGTGGTTATAGATTGTGACACACCTTCTCATCATGAGAAACATTTGTGCCAAGCCATTTGATAATCCATGCATCGGTGTAGAAGATATAGAGCGGAAGGGAATTTCAATAGGTTTGACCTTTGACCTTCAACTGTGACCATGGACGTAGGTGCGTGGTTAGCAATTTGATAATCCATGCATCGGTGTAGAAGATATAGAGCGGAAGGGAATTTCAATAGGTTTGACCTTTGACCTTCAACAGTGACCTTGACCTTGGACGTAGGTGCGTGGTTTTCCAAGTATTGTTGCTGTAGGCCCAGGAGTATTCCATATACAAGCTTGAGTAAAAACCGTAACCAAGGGGAGATAACTAAGTAATCCAAGGATAAAAGTAGGTCAAGGTCAAATATAGGTCAGGGATTATTGATGTACATCACTAGGAGATGAAGTTGTCCAAGTATGGTTGATGTAGGCCCAGAAGCATTGCATATACAAGCTTGACTATAAACATTAACCAAGTAATTCAAGGTTAAATGTAGGTGAAGGTAAAATAAAGGTCAGGGGTTATTGATGTACATCCCTATGAGAAAACGTTATCCAAGTATGGTGTGTGTATGCACAATAGTATTCCATCTACAAGCTTGACTAATAACCTTAACCAAGGTTGAGTAAAAACCTTAACCAAGGGGAATTAAGTAAGTAATTTAAGGTTAAATGTAGGTCAAGGTCAAATATAGGTCAGGGGTTGTTGATGTACATCACTAGGAGATGAAGTTGTCCAAGTATGGTTGGTGTAGAGCCATGAGTATTCCATCTACAAGCTTGATTAAAAACGTTAACCAAAGAGAATTAAGTAAGTAATTCAAGAGGAAATGTAGGTCAAGGTCAAATATAGATCAGGGGTTATTGATGTACATCACTATGAGAAAAGGTTGTCCAATTATGGTGTCTGTATGCACAATAGTATTGCATGTACAAGCTTGAGTAAAAAGCTTATCCAAGGTCGAGTAAAAACCTTAACCAAGGGGAATTAAGTAAGTAATTCAAGGTTAAATGTAGGTCAAGGTCAAATATGGTCAGGGGTTGTTGATGTACATCACTAGGAGATGAAGTTGTCCAAGTATGGTTGGTGTAGGGCCAGGAGTATTCCATCTACAAGCTTGACTAAAAACGTTAACCAAGGGGAATTAAGTAATTCAAGAGGAAATGTAGGTCAAGGTCAAATATAGATCAGGGGTTGTTGATGTACATCACTAGGAGATGAAGTTGTCCAAGTATGGTGGGTGTAGGGCCAGTAGTATTCCATATAGAAGGTTGAGTAAAAACCTTAACCAAAAGGAATTAAGTAAGTAATTGAAGAGGAAATGTAGGTCAATGTCAAATATAGATCAGGGGTTGTTGATGTACATCACTAGGAGATGAAGTTGTCCAAGTATGGTGGGTGTAGGGCCAGTAGTATTCCATATAGAAGGTTGAGTAAAAACCTTAACCAAAAGGAATTAAGTAAGTAATTGAAGAGGAAATGTAGGTCAAGGTCAAACATAGATCAGGGGTTATTGATGCACATACGTATGAGAAAAGGTTGTCGAAGTATGGTGTCTGGATGCACAATAGTATTCAATGTAGAAGTTGAAAAAAAACCTTAACCAACGTTGACTAAAAAACCTAACCAAGGGTAATTAAGTAAGTAATTGAAGAGGAAATATAGGTCAAAGGTCAAATATAGAATCAGGGGTTATTGATGTGCATCACTAGGAGATGAAGTTGTCCAAGTATGGTGGGTGTAGGGCCAGTAGTATTGCATATACAAACTTGACTAAAAACCTTAACCAAGGTTGACTAAAAACCTTAACCAAGGGGAATTAACCAAGTAATTCAAGAGGAAATGTAGGTCAAGGTGAAATATAGATCATGGGTTATTGATGTACATCACTAGGAGATGAAGTTGTCCAAGTATGGTGGGTGTAGGGCCAGTAGTATTCCATATACAAGCTTGACTAAAAACCTTAACCAAGGCGTGACGGTGACGCCGACGCCGACGCCGACGCCGGGGTGACAACATAAGCTCTACTTATTCTTCGAATAGTCGAGCTAAAAACGAGAGGAAACGGAAGAAACAAACAACACTTCGTCAAGTGGTTACATTTTCCTAAGAAATTCAATTCGTGGATAAACTCATCTGACGTACAAGATGTATAACATTAGTGTACTGACTATATTCGTAACACTATTTGCTATAAAGTTCTAGTATTCACATATAAATCAATTTGAGAATGACTACCCGATGAAAATGGAATATTAACACATTGTAAGATAAGAGGCATCACGCTGAATCATAAAAACAGTCTACAGATAAACTATGACGTGATCAAAGATATGGTGAAAACGTTGTCCACCGCGTCTGTAACCGTGACTGATCCTTACAAAATTACCAGGGATAGAGCTATGACTAATATTCTGACCGTATCACAGAATAAAAAACTATAGAATTGTGTTCGACAAGAGAGTGCTTCGGGAACATTACGTATCGTATCCATATGGTTATTGAAAACGAACATAATATATGTTGAGGGTGTCCAGACGTTTGATTTGTATATTATAGCTCATTAATATGTGCATAGTATGTTGTTGTCATTAATATGTTATTAGTATGTAAATAAAAGTAGAATACACTCCATATATATTTAATCCTTCCCACATGGGTGCAGGTTGGGAGAGCTGGAGACAAGTTAACGGTGTGGTTCAAACTTAGCAGAATTCCAATCTACCTGGTTTGGCTTTCGGGTACTATTTCGGCTGTCTGTACTTGAGAGTTGAATTCGATTATATCCTATTATAAACGTAGCAAGAAGAGCAATAAATCTATTAATTTTAGAGGATGGGGCTAAGTGATTATTGTGTGGGTAGGACCTGGTACCAGATCAGATTATTTTAATTTCAAGACTGAATATGTATGGTATGAATGAAAGCATTCAGTTCTAATGTTATGATCCAACCCCCTACACATTTGCACGTGAACTACTGGAATCAAACCTGTCGATCCCTCCACAAAAATGACCTTATTTCTTGCTGTGCCGTTAAACACTAAGAAACAAACAAAATCCATCCTACTATCAGGATGCACACCAATACATCCATAAGCGAAATGACTGGTTACATGTATATCAAGTTAATCATTTGTATATGTAATACATACACGAGTACTTATAATATGCATATTTACGTTCGCTATATGACCATAAAAATGACAAGTCTTACCATGAGACGGTACACACAATACAAGCTACATGCATAAATATAGCATTGTCAAATGCTCGACAACCACTATAGTTCAATAAAACAATAAGTGCGTCTTATAGCAAAGCCACGTACATGTTAACCCTGTGACACGGGCTAAATCAAGAAACATGTAATAAAATGTCCAGTCACATATACAAATTAGGAACGCGTATGGGCAGATGTTTAATGCTAAATACAAATATGTTTCTAGCCAATAACGCGAATATTAACCCATTGTGATATTTTTTAAATACCCAGGCATCAACGGTATCGATCCGTATATCGAATACGGGTAGACATTGTCGTCTGCTATTAACGGGTATAATACGGGTTAACGCCCTTATCGATTTTTGACTGCACAGACCGATACGGTGAATTTACTATATACATATAGTAATTAAGTGTCCTATAGCGCATTTTGTTTGTAAATCTTACCTGCTTAATATGTAGTCTACGGCAATGCGTTGAATGCTATCTCGGCGAAGTCTCTATCAAGAATGATTTAATATCGGGAAAAGTACTGTATTTATAGCTATTAGGTCGTCAGTTAAGTAAACGTGTTTCAACAGATCGCTGTAACATGTCTCGACATGTTAATTAAACAAAGGCATATCGGGAATACGGTATCGATCTAAACACTCACTCATTAAAGCTCATTAAAGCTAAATACAAATATGTTTCTAGCCAATAACGTTAATATTAACACATTGTGATATTTTTTTAAATACCCCGGCATCACCGGTATCGATCCGTATATACAGGTTTGCACAGGTAGAAATTGTCGTCTGCTATTAACGGGTATATTATGGGTGAACGGCCTTATCGGTTTATTTTGACTGTACCGACCGATTTACTATATACATATAGTGTCTATAGCGCCGTGGCTTACTATGTTTCTAGCCAATAATGCGAATATTAACCCATTGTGATATTTTTTAAATACCCCGGACAGCGTACGCGAACCGGTAGTACGTACGTAGTCGCGGGCAATATCGATCGCTGGTCCCGTATCGGTATACCGCGGGTTTTCTCGTGACATAGGCGCTATCGATTCGTTGCTCCGCTCGGACAAACACCTTTAACATGGGGGAGGTGGTACCTAGGGTGACACCCTGTTCTGTTCTACTACGCTCGGACAAACACCTTTAACATGGGGGAGGTGGTACCTAGGGTGACACCCTGTTCTACTATCTCGGCGAAGTCTCTATCAAGAATGATTTAATATCGGGAATAGTACTGTATTTATAGCTATTAGGTCGTCAGTTAAGTAAACGTGTTTCAACAGATCGCTGTAACATGTCTCAACATGTTAATTAAACAAAGGCATATCGGGAATACGGTATCGATCTAAACACTCACTCATTAAAGCTCATTAAAGCTAAATACAAATATGTTTCTAGCCAATAACGCTAATATTAACACATTGTGATATTTTTTTAAATACCCCGGCATCACCGGTATCGATCCGTATATACAGGTTTGCACAGGTAGAAATTGTCGTCTGCTATTAACGGGTATATTACGGGTGAACGGCCTTATCGGTTTATTTTGACTGCACCGACCGATTTACTATATACATGTAGTGTCTATAGCGCCGTGGCTTACTATGTTTCTAGCCAATAATGCGAATATTAACCCATTGTGATATTTTTTAAATACCCCGGACAGCGTACGCGGACCGGTAGTACGTACGTAGTCGCGGGCAATATCGATCGCTGGTCCCGTATCGGTATACCGCGGGTTTTCTCGTGACATAGGCGCTATCGATTCGTTGCTCCGCTCGGACAAACACCTTTAACATGGGGGAGGTGTACCTAGGGTGACACCCTGTTCTACTGAGGTGGTACCTAGGGTGACACCCTGTTGTACGGAGGTGGTACCTAGGGTGACACCCTGTTCTACTACGCTCGGACAAACACCTTTAACATGGGGGAGGTGATACCTAGGGTGACACCCTGTTCTACTCGGACAAACACCTTTAACATGGGGGAGGTGGTACCTAGGGTGACACCCTGTTCTGTGGTACCTAGGGTGACACCCTGTTCTACTAGGGTGACACCCTGTTCTACTATTATACTTGAGACAGCGTAAATGACAGTTCTGAACGAGAGCCTGGATCCTGAGGTGGAGGCAGTTCGGCCTGTATAACCAGCTGGTCGAGCTGCGGCGGGAGAACCCAAAGTGCTTCAGTAACTTCATGCGTATGCCGCCTGAGATGTTTGACGAGATCCTCGAGCGGGTCAGAGGCATGATCACCAAGCAGTACACGTGGTTCAGAGAGTCCCTCGAGCCTGGGTTGAAGCTGGCCGTCACCCTCCGTCATCGGATGAAGTCTTCTTAGGAGACTGCTTCTTCCCTCTACCGCGACCACGTCCTCTGCCAGCCATCAGGAAAATACCGCAGATGAAGAAACACTGATGATTTCGATGTAATAATGCCGATATGAGTAGGTGGTGCTACAAGTAGTTGACTGCGGAGATGATCAATGTGACGTTTGCCAGCGTTCTTTTATACCCTGTGGAATGACGTCATGAGATCGCCAACAAAACGTCAGGCGATCGTTACTCAGCCGTTTTGCGCGCTCATAAATCGCTAGGCAAACGTTAGTCGAACGTTAGTCGAACGCTGGGAAACACTCACTGTTTTAAAACAGGCGTCAATCGAACGCGTTACCCAAACGCTCCGAAACGTTACTAAAACGTTTCCCATGCGTTAGTTATCGTTGGGGACACGCCTATTCTCATGTCTACGTTCAGAGATCGCGGCAAATTTGAACGTGTTGGAATTTGCCAAAAATGTTGATGAAATTTTCAAAACGCTGGGCGTGCGCTGGCCTAGTCGTTATAGTGTGACGGCACCATTACCGGATTGTCGCAAAGTATTAGTCCGGCAGAGGCATGGTTGAACCTGGAAATGTTGTATATAGTTTTTTTATTGATTGTTTTGTGTGGACGATGGTGTCCACTTTCAGAATCAGCCGGGTGGACTTCGGTCACCCTTGAGCATTTTGAGAAATCCAAGATGGCGTCCAAGATGGCCGCCAGTCATGTTTTCGGCTATAACTCCCTTCATATTCAACACAGGATGATCATTTTGGTGTCTAGACATAGGTTTTAGGGGTCAAGGAATCCAATGAAACTAATTATAATGTTATTCAGTGGTTACCATATGGGAAATCCAATATGGCCGCCAATAATGGCTACAGTCACTTGTTTTTGTGTCAAACTTCCTGCATATTCAACGTAGGATGATAATTTTCGTGTCTATACATAGGTTTTCAGAGTCTAGGAATAAATTCAAACCATTTATTATGTTGTTTTGGGATTATATCAAAGGTAACCCGACATGGCCGTCAACTTGCTCCTTGATGCATGTATTTACAAATGTAATGCTTCACCTATGATATGATGTTTGCTCTAAATTGTAGAAAGTAACCAAGCTATTTGAATGTTAATGTAAATGATATATTTGTAGCAACTGTATCTGTGTAAACGTCAGCATATATGTGATCAGATATAACATATTTTTCTTATTCAATATGAACCATGCTCTGACAAAACGAACCTTATTTCATTTGATATCTGTTTCGATCATGATCAGCTTATGTACTCTGATGAGCATTTAAACTGGAGGCAATGAGAGACAGACTAGCAAACATTTTAGACGCTGATTAGAATGTGCGGATGTACATGCTGGTCTGAGTGAACACTTGTTGCAAATGCAATAATACTGCTTTTGTCAAAGCACTGCTAGTATGGTTTCTTCCTAATTTACAAGATGGCCGCTAACATATTATTACTAGCTTGCTGTTGAATCACCCAACAGGCAATATTTGTACTGCAACCGATGTGAGATCACGTAACAAGTTTGATGCGTCATGTGTCTACCTACCTATTCAATATATCATAATGATGGGCTAAGTAATATGGTTGCTAAATCCTTTTTAATATAGTTATACGCAATGTACAACGCTTAAAAAGCAATGAGTGAGTGGCTGGCTATAACAATTCAATTAAACCTGGCAACAAGGTTATACAACTTAAGACAATCATAAGCTTGAGTCTGAATTCGAGATTTTAAAAATAGTTTTATAAACTTGAAGCCAGACTTCCTACACACAATAGTTCCATGATTTCCGGAAAAGAAACTAAGCTGTTACTTTCTGGCAGCAGCCTGTATTGTTACAGGTACAAAACACCGTGTATTTCAAGTTATTTCCAGTGCATCTACAAACACGAGTACTACATGGGGTGCCACTCTTGCACCCACACCTGATAAGACGCCTGAGAGACTCCGGAGCGAGTGCTATGTTAACTGGAAGAGATGTTGGTTGGAGTGTTTTCATTGTTGTGTCCTTTGTCCAGCCATACCTTTCCGGATTCAGTTCAGGTGGATTGTTGTCATCTAGTGCACGCCAGACAATGGTTTGATGATGGGCCCGTTTAACATTCTCTGCAAACGCCTCATTGGTTGGAGGGAGACTGTACAGTTTTGGCGGTGATGAGGAGGCATGTCCGGTTTTGGGTGTCCATACCTTCCAACGTGTTTCAGACATGGACTCGCTAGAAAGTTGTCCATAACAAGCTGACACATATGCTGTTGCCTGCACAATCACACTTTCTATAGGAGTGTCCATCACACCAAGGAGCGACATGGAGTGTGATCCAGCGCGCAATACCTTAAGAGCAGTTCACTTGCCTATCCCATAGCAGCATGGCTTATCCCATAGCAGCATGGCTACTGGTATGTTGATGGAGTGACTTATCCTCGGTTAGAAGGTTGACAACATGACCTATCAACTGCTTCTTATTGTCAGACACTGTCAGTACTATTTTCTGTGGTGGTAACTTGCTATTCGGTTGTAGCTGGTGGACTCGGCTTGCTCCAGTAGCCCTGGTATACATTTCCCATTTCCATGTTCATTGCATAGTCATTCACCGTGCCATCCACTGACCAAGGGATAACCCAGAGTAGGGCCGGCCCATCAATGATGCAGACGGAAATGTTACTGAATGTTCTCCCAGATACCTCAACCTGAAGCTGTCTTTTCAACAAAGATTTCGATGTGGCTCATTTCTCCAGTCGACTCGAACATCGATGTTGGCACTGGGGCTAATTCATGTGAAAGGACACTCTTGATATTAACTTCGCGACCACTAATCTGAAGCCCTATGACACTAGAGTGAATGACATTCGTGTCATACACTTTAGTGTCTCCAACATTGACATGTTTCTTTGTTATTACCATGGTGATCACTTCTTTTGTGAATGGTGTCGTGTAAGCCGTCTGGTAATTTCTGAGCAAAGTCGTTCATTTGATTCAATCCTATTCCCACCGCATCCTGGACATTCACTGCCGTGGTTCCATGTTCTCCCGTCACGATGTTTATCATATCATCTGGGTGTTTCTCTGGATCGAGTGGATCGATGCATTTTTTTAGTTTTGCCCCAATGGCTTCTCTGTCTCTTTTGTCATCGGCTATTCGAGACGTCCCTTCTTCCTTGTGTTTATCAACAGATGCACTGCTGCTTTCAATCATGTCATCCTGATCAGCCTACAAACGGCTGCAGGCATGGAGACTCAATGCCCACGTTTTAAGGGTCTCCGGTTTCAGTGTTATACATACCAATTATGCCACCCGGAGCATGACCATAGCGCATGTAGGTTGTCTATATAAACATGTCACTCCAGATGCCATTCCACAGTCCACGCTGGTATCTCATGACGTGTTCTCCCTTCATGAACCGAGCCAGAATCTCTCATGGAAGCACCTACATGGACCGTAGGTAACACATACCGTATCTAGCATAGTGCACATGTCCAGACGCAAAGAAGTACGGACTCATTTCTCGAAATGCTTATAGATGCAGCGGCCAGTCACCCTCTCGTTCCGCGCCCTCACAAACATCATGATTATGAACTTTGGTTTGTAATCACACGTAATGCTCGAATGTTCTGAGGAAACGTTTTCCCAGTTAACATCTTTGCTACACCTCCGAAGTCATCACTCAGAATATCCGATAACCCACTGTTCTCCATTAGTGTTCCAATGCAACCTATGAGACTCATCAACGAATGCATTCCTCCAAGGCGAGGAATGGCATCTGCGAACCGATCCGGATAGGCCCATTTCAGATATACAGCTACTTTGTACAGTTGTAAGTCACATGTGAATAACACAAACTAATGCACCCAATGATGCAATGCAAATCAATAAAAAAAATATTCATTATTGGCAGCCATATTACATTTCCTATAAGTTGATCCCGTAAACAACCCAATAAATGGTTTCAATGGATTCATTGACCCCGAAAACATATGTCTGGACACCATAATTATAATCCTCTGTTTCATATGAAGGAAGTTATAGCCAAAAACATGAAATGGCGACCATTATTGGCGGCCATATTGGATTTCCCATGATGTAATCTCTGATCAACCTTATACAAGGTTTCAACTATATACAACATTTCCAGGTTCAATCGAAATATCACATATGGCTACCGAACTATATGGTCCTATTTTCAAATCAATTCAATTTGACCAGATGTAAATGTCCTATAAATGTGAACAAGAAAATTGTTTGTAAAACAAAATGCCACCGCTGTTGAGCATTCATGAATACAAACAACAGCAATGACTGAGTGAGTGATTGGAGAACAAATTATTTTCAGAGTCTAAAAAGGGGCATAACTGCTGATGGATCGATGGGACATGGAAAGTTTTATGTTACGTATTCCTGTACTTGATGGTTGGAATGTATACTGAGTATGAAGAGAATCTGCCAAAAACTGTAGAAGTAGTTCGCCGGATAAGGAAAAAACATATATTCTGAGTCGAAAAAAGAGGCATAACTGCAGATGGAACGGTGGGACAGCAAAACATTTTACGTTACGCACTCCTGCAAGTGATGATTTTTATGTATTCCGAGTATGAAGAGAATCGGCCAAAAACTGAAAAAGTAGTTCGCCGGACAAGGAAAAAATATAGTTTAAGAGTCGAAAAAGGGGGATAGCTACAAATGGATCAGGGAAACCTTTTACATTACACACTCCTGCACTTGATGGTTGGGATATATGCCGAGTAGGAAGAGAATCGGCCAATAACTGTAGAAGTAGTTCGCCGAACAAGGAAAACATTATGTTTTTAGAGTCGAAAAAGGGGCATAACTGCGGATGGACGGACGGACGGGATAAACAATATATGCCACCGACAACTATCGTTGCGGTGGCATAACATTGTGGCAGGTATACTAAACTTTTTATCCGAGAAATTTATGATTGCAATTCGTTCATTGAAGACACAGATGTCGGAAGTACAAGACAACGTCAAGCGAGCAATGCGTATTGAAGGGATCAGTGAAAGAAAGGGTCTAACTTGGGAGTTAGCCCCTTTCTTCCACTGCTCCCTTCATTTACTGAGCAACAGATTGCACTTGAATGATATACTACCTTCACATAGTCCATGGGTCGGCGGACTCCACTGTGGTACAGATGCGCCCTCATTACAATTAATGGTTCGTGCTGATGTGGCGTATCTGTATCTGTAAGTATAGCAGTTATGAACATAATTATACATGTATGCAGTTTGAAATGTTTGTTTCCATCTAACTTGTGTAACAAAATATGCATTTTATGATGTTCTTTTCATTGTCCATATCCTAGTCCGATGCCAAGCACCAATGCCGCACATGTATGATGGTCCATAAGCTTTGAAATATAATTAGGTCTTAACTATCAGTGTTCGCTATATACTTATATCAGTGGCGGGCTGCTGTAGAGACTTGAAATGTCCAGGTATACTGTGGGAAAGTATTATATAGAGGAGATTCGGGTTTTAGACGTAAACTGGTATAGAAGTATTTTGCTGTCGGGTTTTCGCTGTATGAACATGTATTGTATATTAACAATTTAAGTAATTGCGGATTGTTTGATGGAGTTTATGACTATAATCCATGGTGTATCACTTGTCAAGTTGAAATAATTATGTGATGTATATACCATTATAAAACTATTAATACTACATGTATTAAGCTTTCCGCAATCATTTATCAAGGAATTAGTTTCTACTAAACGCTAAAATCTAAAATGGACATGATGGATGTCACTTTAACACTTAGTAGAAACTAATTCCTTGATAAAGGCCTTGTGCCAAAACGTGGATATAGCCTTTGTTCACATTAAATATTTAGAGATAGCATTAATTATTTGAGTTTATGTAGATTTGGCGTTCCATAGGAACAAGCTGCATTTGTGTACCAGTTGTTTTAGCTACATGCCCATGATACCTGCCATGTACATGACAGGGTCCGATGTGCTAGAGCTCAGATCAATCTGTAAGTTGTCGATATGACCGGATGGGGATGTTGATGGTTGCATAATAATTACATGAATGTAAAACATGGCAAGGTATACCGGCTGACACAGGCTCATTCTGACATCCGGACCAGCATATACGATGCACAAATCAACATAATTGACTCCTCCCTGTTAATTTGTCGACTATTAAAAAATGATGAAACATCCACTGTGCATCTCCTTACATGGGCGTCACTAGCATCTTTGAAAAGTGGGTAATACTTTCAGTTGCCGAAATTTGTAATGGGTCCATGGGTTTCCTTACAGATTTCGGTTGCTTCACTGCTCACGTAAATTAGCTCCTGTGCAAAGACTTTTGGGTCTATTTGAGAAGCAGATTTCTGAAATTGGCATATTGCAATATGGTTGGTGTCGCGTGACTGTGTTTTGTTAGTCAGGACTTTGAATAGTAAAGTATCTACACAATCATGCACTGCATATGGCTATCATGGACCTCATTTATATGAATTAAAATCATCATACTGGCTCCACAATGGGGTTCGCACGAACACGTCGTACATCCCCTGACGACGCACTTGCCTTGCGAGACGTCTCAGCCAGTGTAGAAAGGTGGATAGTATGCGCCTGGTTGTGACAGCAATAAGCCAGATTGTCAGGTCGCGACCCAAATAGTGATATTTTTATATCACCAATCCTCAGACAGGTGTTGTTTCTGGTACCGGACATATATAGTATTGTATACAAATATTTATCACATGAAAACCTTACTATGACGTGTTGTAACCTATTTCATTAATGTGATATGACACACGTGTAATAAGACCTGCAGCGAATTTGATTGGCTGGCCGCATCACCCTAATTACGCATTCGTATTGTACGCCAACTTTATGTCGAACGAACCGAAGACGTTCACATGATGTTCATAATGGCGCTCAGATTGCTATGGTCTCTAAATGTTCTGCTATTTGGAGTGTGAAGTCATGTGCTAAACAGAATCTCAAATTGTATATGAGATTTATGAAACTAAGTGAATACACTGTGCGTGACACGTTTCACAAATCTCATATCAAATGGTAACTCATTTGAGATCCTCTATTTAACAATGAGTATAAGTTGAAATATAACACTTATCATAGAACGTCAACTATACTACACTATATGTACTGTGCCTCTGATCTTACATATCTCATACAAGTATTGCACCAGCTTATCAATAATATCTACACACTTTTCAAAGATTGGCAGGTGTGGTATGCAGTGTTGAACCAGTTCACCATTTCAACACTACATACCTTTATAGCAGTGCATGCAAACAGTATAGATCTAGATGAGCCGGCTCGTGACGAGCCGTCTCATCAGGATCTGTACTTTGCAAGTAATTGTCCTATTTTTAAGAAGACAAAAAACACCCCCATTTATAGATAGGATATTCTGAAAACCATTTGTGACGATTGTGTCGGAAAATTAACATGTCACAATACATTCCAGTGATTTAGTGTTGAAAGCTTTAATTACCTTTCTTTGCATAAAAATGGGCACGTCTCATTGACGGTTCTTTCGCAAGATGAAGTGAGCTCCGCCATTTCCACATCCACGTTAACAGTCGGGCATTTTGCTGCAAGATGAATATATAAAACATAGTGTCACAGCACATGAGAAGACTCATAGTCCGGCAGAACCTGGACCTCACCTGGTTTCGGAGTACATGTATATTTATTGCTGATTCAGTAAGTTCAGGGTATGTACTTACCAAATCATTTGGATGACATCTTATGATTTTGGACCTAATAACATGAAATATATTTACAGAAATTGTGATATTTTCTGTAACTGATGTCGAAAGATGACGAAAATCTCATAGCATACGTGGAATACTATTCAGCATTTGCTATGACAATATCGTCATCTTTCGACGTCATTTACGGAAAATACCGTAAATGTTGTAAAAAAAACATTCATGAGATATCGGCACATGTTCTTTAGGTATGGCGCGTGTCATATGTATGTTACAAGTGGGTTAGTAATGCCAACACATCTGATTGGGAGTACACATTTCTGTAGCCGATTTAACCAAAATCACTACCGACGAACTTTCGTTTTCTTAATTATATCATTTCCAAGGTATCTAGCGAGGTTTCGGTGTCAATTTCCTTTTTTTTTGTGTTTCGACTATTCCTGGCAGCTGCTTCAGCTTCTTTTACCCCATATTAAATTCCCTTAGGAAAATCTTTTTTATTTTCGCAATCAAATCAATATTTGATGGAATTTCATAAAATAAACAAAATTGGGGAGGATGACTTTTTGATTAAAAAGTACTTACATTAACATATTTTGTAGGTTTAGTATTTTAAATAGCCAAATGTTCGTCGGCAGCAAAACTTGGAATGGACAGCCAGTAAGTATACTTATCTTGCTAAGTGTACTTTGAGGGAGCAATTTTCAATGTATGCATTGTAGAACCCCCTATTTTAACCCTCCACTATTGTTACCCCGGTAACAATAGGGGAGGGTAACAATAGGGGAGGCCTGTAGAAACCCCTTGGCCTATTGTTCAGCCTCCCCTATTGTTACCCCTCAGCAAGTTCACCAATTCATTTTTGTCGGTGCTCGACGACAAAAGTTGCCGACCAAAACAGATGCCGGGATCGGAGGTTTGGAGTTTGATATCGCGCACATTCACATGCCGATATCACCGTTCACATGCCGATATCACAATTATAGTCGTCCATGCAACATGATGTGAGTGACGGGTAAAAATAGGGGAGGGCAACACTAGGGGAGGATTGTAGAACCACCTATTGTTCACCCTCCCCTATTGTTACCCTCAGTAAGTTGACCCATTCAGTTCCGGTCCGCGTTAGACAACAAAAGTTGCCGACCAAAACAGATGGCAGGATCTTATATCGGAGGTTTGGAGTTCGATATCGCGCACATTACTCAATTTCAAAACAAATGCGTATTTTCACATTGCTGTGCGTATTGTGTACTCCCACTATTGATTATCAATGCTATTCTGCTTAAATACGTGTAAATACGCCAATAAGCACCTTATCTGGAGTTCTGCAGTCTAAACAAGGCGATCGTCGGGGAGTGAACTTTAGCGAATGTCCGCCTAATGTATCAGGAAATATGCGAAATTTGGATGAACGTCCAAGTTTTGATGGACGTGACCTATATTTCAAGGAAGGTAGGTCATTGTCAGTGACCCATGACGTAAGGTAGCTCGCTACCTATTAAGTTTGGCAAACATCCGACTAAATTATCATAAGATGTACGAAATGTGGACGTACGTCCGAATTTTGACGGACGTAACTTAAATTTCGAGAAAAGAAGGTCTTCCGATTGACCCAGGGTGGTTAGCTATCAATGTAAGAAAGCTACTCATGAAGTTTGGCGAACATCTGACTAACATATCAGTGATAGATGTATATATGTACGAACTTTGGGAATGCATCCATGTTTTGATGTACGTGACCTATATTTCAAGAAAAGTAGGTCAATGTCACCCGAATTACATAGGGTGGTTAGGTATCAATGTAAAGAAAATGATTGATGTAGTTTCGCGAACATCCAACAATAATATCAGGAGATATGCGAAATTTGGACGTACGTCCGAAATTAGTGACAAATGTTAAAGTCACCAAGACGAAGGTCAAGCTCACCTGAATGACACTGGGTGGATAGTTATTAATGTTAGGAAGCTATTGATGAAGTTTGTTAATCATCCGACTAAGATATATGGAACGACGACGCTGCCGGAATTGTGAACTGCAATGTATGTCTCACCTTCGACTATCGTGGGTGAGACAGAAACTGAGTAATTTGCTAGGTGGGTTATACAATGCAATGATGTAAATCGAATATTCATATTTTTGCAACAAATATGACATATACGAGTATATATGCATCGCATCTCGATGAACATATACATGATATATGTGGATGTGATTGGAGAAATGGGGCTTATGGGTTTTGCGACCAGTGTAGATCCAGATCAATGTGTGCACAGCGACACACCTGCGTGTTCATGAACAGTGCAAATGTTAAAACTTGCAGTTGCATAGTAACTATTGCAATGTACTCCCATACCGTCCGTAGCCATAGGCGGTACCGGAGTAGATTGCAATAGTTACTGTTCGCAACTAGCAGTTGCAATGATTGTACGGAGATGAATGCGATACTACATGTATGTGATGTTGCGAATATTAACGTGCAATTAGACTTCTATCTTCATGTACATGTTTATGTGGCTGCAATTGGGCTTATGGGTTTTGCGACCAATGTAGATCCAGATCAGCCTGTGCATGCGTACATGTGCATGTGCATGTGCATGCTTCTAACAAGCATTCTCGGTCATTATCGGACAACAGGAGTATGTTATTTGATCAGAAGGTACACTGCTCGCAAATCTCATAAGCGCCATTTCTCTAGTCACGGCCACATATCACAAATCGTACCGATACAGAGGGTGTTTATGTCCGCCTTCCAAGTAGCATCATCTTGGCAAACCAACTCAGTGAAGTCCGTGTTCTTCTCGTAGCCCGCTGCGCATATGTATTGTATACAGTCGCTGTCAATCAGCCTGTCACAGCCAGCCGCCAGGAAGGCATTCGGAATTGACGCGGGACACAGTAAATCTGAAACGGACACATGGTACGGCAAACATAAATGTGGCTGCGACTGGAGAAATGGGGCCTGATGGATTTTTGCGACCAGGGTAGATCCAGACCAGCCTGTGCATCCGCGCATTCCGTGCATCCGCGCACTGTTAGCCATTCCACCAATGAAACACGTTATGTTTCTAACAAGCAATATAGATGGTTTTCAGGCTTCATAAATGTGCTATTTGATCAGGAGATACACTGGTCACAAATCCCATAGCCTCATTTATAGTCTCAGTCACATATTTAGTTGGTATCTTATAAAGTACATGTATAAACAATAAACGTTAGTATATATTTTCAGATTAAGTTTTATACATATATCCTCGTACTAAAGTATTAATTTAAATATACACTAAACAATTACATTGGAAAGTTTACAAGACATCTACTAAACTTTATATATATCTGTTTTGAATTAAGGTATCTTATGTATACTAAAAATATTTGAGATATCTACTAATGTTTTTGGAACTGATATTAAATTTGCAACGCTAGTTATATTTAAAGGTCACATTACAAACTATCACTTATTTTCAAAATGCTCTAAAAACAACAAAGGCGACCCTAATAACCGATTTCCGGTTCGTTTGCATTGTTCGTGATATTGAGATTTCTCATATCGCACCGTATCTGACACCTATACAGAGCCAGGCAATGAATTGGTCACTGCTTATATAGCAGTAGTACAGCTTACCTGATTGGTGGATAAAGGTTTCTTATATAATATCGTTTGGATTTACGGACATCATTTATTTGTTGCATAATTTCTTCGTTTGTGTCGTTTAATATATACGTTAATCGTACTTTTGTTCCTTCGCCTAGTTATAATTGGATTATGTATACGTTTGTTAGCCATTTCACCAATGAAACACCCGTTATGTTTCTAACAAGCAATATAGATCGTTTTCAGGCTTAATAAATGTGCTATTTGATCAGGAGATACACTGGCCACTAATCCCATAGCCCCATTTCTAGAGTCTCAGTCACATATTTAGTTGGTATCTTATAAAGTACATGTATCAACAACAAACGTTAGTAGACATTTTCAGATTTGGTTGTATACATACATGTATATCCTGGTACTAAAGTATTAATTTAAATATACACTGGAAAGTTTACAATTCATCTACTAAACTTTAATATATATCTGTTTTGAATTAAGGTATCTTATTTATTTAATGTATTTTAAAAATATTTGAGATATGTACTAATTTTTTTATATTAAATTTGCAACGTTAGTTATATTTAAAGGTCGCATTACAAACTATCACTTATTTTCTTCAAAATGCTTTAAAAACAACAAAGGCGACCCAAATAACCGATTTCCGGTTCGTTTGTATTTTTCGTGATATTGAGATTTCTTATATCGCACCGTATCTGAGCCAGGCATTTTTTTATTTAACTTATATTTAAGGGTGGGAATTAGCTCCATACCCAGTCATATAAGTCTAAAAATGGCCGAATTTGGAAGTAATTTTGAAGTAATTTAAGGTGTCATAAAAAATCCAAAGTAAAATTGGCAGGTGCGCGTTAAAGTAGGTCAACCCTGTCGGCCACAATTCGTGACCTAGAACGGATTCAGACCTATGTGCCTAAGTGTTCGCGCTGAAAAGGGCGGTTTGTTTATCTCCCACGGGTTACCCCGGAGTCGAAAGGGGATCCTGGGTAGAACCAGCCTCTCCCCTGCACCAGTGGCCCTGCTAGGCGTCTCCCTTTGTGGGCACTAGTGGATGAGTATCCTTCCGCCATCTTCCGCCAGAGTGTTGTAGGCACGCCTCGATGGTCTTCAGGGGTGTGCAACGCCTGATGATCTTGGCAATCGTCTTCCTGTTGCTCATCTTGGTGTACTTTATAATTCCCTCGAAATCTCCGGCGGGACCAGTCTTCACCCATTGTTCAGTGTTCTCAATCAAATAAGGCGTCTGTAGCACGGTGACCAGGCTCTTGAGTTCGTCATACTTGATTTCCTGCTGCTGTTGTGCCATGTCTTCACTCAGCATCATCACAATGTATCCTGGGCGGGTCGACGTTGCCGGTTCGCTGGTTACATGGCAGCGCGCTGGTGCAATGATGGTGTACGAGGTGCTGCTCTGTTCATCTCTTGTGATATTTGTGCTGGCGATGCAGATGCTATTGTTGTCCGGATCCGGCATGATGTTATCCGGTCTGGGCTGTTCATCCGGCGGGTGGGTATAGTCGAGGGAAGGATGACCTGGTGGTGGTGGCGCAGCTGGTGGCGTAGGTGGCGCTGGCAGTGGTGGAGTCGTAAGATGGTGGACCCCACGTCCATCGGATCCAAAGACGTCTGGAAGTCCACAGACTGATCCTGGAGCATCTTGATCCCGGGTGGAGTCCGCGGTGTTCTTGGAGTGGAGCCGATCACCACGGACGAGTAGGTTGAAATATCAGGTGCAGAAGGACTGGTTGCCGCCTCACGCCGTGAAGGCAGGCTCGGTGTACTCGCCCCTATTTCCCTCCTGTTGGCCTCTGTCTTCCTGCCAAATCTTTTGTTGTCGGTTTTCTTTCTTTTGTTCTTGGCGGGTGGGGCTGGCTCCCTGCGTTGGTATCGCCAGTTGATCTCCATTGTGAAGGTATAGCGACCGTTGTGGATACGAAACAGAGGTTCGTCAATTTCTCCCTTCATCAGAGGCTTCAATAAAGTTGTCAGTTCAGCGAGAGTCGGGAGTATCGACATCTTGACTGTACGGCGTCGGTGACAAGAATTTAATATATGATCCAGGCAATGTAAATAAATGTAAATGCTTGGATTTAACGACGGCACTGGCTCGATGACCTTGCATGTCGTCTCCCAAGAAGGGGAGAAAGAAAGGAGGTGGATACAGAGGTAACCGGCCCCAGTGGGCCTAGCTCTTATTATAATAGTACCCTCTGGTTCTTTAGCGTGCCCAGACTCTCCTTCAAAGCTGATACATGGGACCGCCGTTTAAAGTCCCCATCCGAAAGAACTAGTAGAGCAGGAAATACACAGTATCTCAGAAATACTGACGCCCGTGAACTGAACCCTGAATCGAACCCAGGTCGCCAGCATGGCAGTCCGACGGTGTTACCCCTCGGCCACGGTCTGCTCGATCCAGGCAATGAATTGGTCATCGCTTATATAGCAGTAGCACAACTTACCTGATTGGTGGATAAATGTTTCTTATATAATATCGTTTGAATTTACGGACATCATTTATTTGTTGCATACAATCTTCGTTTTTGTCGTTTAATATATACATCAATCGTACTTTGTTTTCCTTCGCCTAGTTATACTTGGATTATTTATACGTTGGTTGCAATCGTCGGCTATGACTATCTGTGCGGAAGTTGGTTGCAAATCACGGTCAAATAAACAGCAGAGCCAGAATCAGAAAAAATGTGGAATTAAATGATATATTTCTAACAAATAAAAAAATTACAAAATGCTGACATAATCTCCGACATTTCGCAAATTGATATTCTGCAATACGTTGTAGATAGTCACTTCAGCATACTTGTGTTTTGACAATTTCGAGTTGAAATTAATTCTTTATTTTGAGCTGAAATAATCAGTGACAAGCGTGTGTAGCTACGTTCAAACGGATGCCGCCAGAGGTCATTAATAGTTCGGTATACATGGTATAGCAAACAACTTATTCGATGATTTGACCGCAGGCAAATAGGTTAGTGGATTTTGGGACAGGTGTATTCTGAATTCAACGAAGCCACACCTATTCTGTGCTCGTTGGTTGAATCCATTTTGTTTATCTGTCCTTGTCAGTGACAGGCGTGTGAAACTACGTTCAAACGGTTGCCCGCCGGATGTCAACAATAATGAAGCAGGTGTATATTGAATCCGCGAGGCCACACCTATGCCAAGCTGATTGGTTGAGTCCAGTTTGATAGACATGGAAGAATAGATACACTGTGCACATCAGGATGCTTCCTACAGTTCCGAAAATCCAATATTGATGTGTTTGTTTTTACACATGGATGATTGTTATATTACAGGACTAAAATTGTGTAACTTGAATGTCCCCTCGCTTAATTTTCTGTAAGTACTGTTTTCGAATACTAAAACATAACATATTTTTTTCTTTGACAGATAAAAAGAATTAAAATTATAGATCCAATTGTCACATGGACATCAAAATTATTTACTACATGTATTTCTAATCTATTTGCCTACTGACTTGTTTCAAATAAATAGAAAATGTTTAGACTTGATGTTAAAAACTAATAATGAATTCCAGAAGAAAATCGTTGTTTTGCCAAATTGGCGTTACGCTGATTAACATAGCTTGGTCCTATATGTGGTTGCGACTGGAGAAATGGGGTTTGTGTGATGTGTGACCAGTGTAGGTCCTAATCAAATATCAAAGGACTGAAAGTCCTGAAATCCTTCGCAGTTGCGACAAAAATATTCTCTCAAAGAGTCGTCACAGACTGGAATGCACTCCCTAGTGATTGTGTAAATTCGAACACACTAAATAGTTTCAAAAGTTCACTCAACTCCGCCTGGAAGAAGAGACCCAGCAAATTTAACACGTGAAAATATTGTACAGACATTTTAACCATGATTTAGTTGCGCTCTCCCCCCAGTTTCAAAGACAATTATCCAATTTGACGTCGCTAAAATAGGCCAGTACAAGCCTAGCTTACAAGAAACGGCCTTCAACCAAGGTTGAACCAAGGTAGGTAGAAAATAAAAAAAAGTACTTGCCCAGGTCAAAAAGTTACTCGCCCAGTTTTTTTTAAAAACAAATTGCTATTTCCAGTTTTTGTAATGTTGCATCTTATTTATAAAAAAAAGCTTTTACATATGATCATTACCAAAACGTATGAGACATATTCACTATTATTGTTATTTATATTTTAAGTATTAAATGAACATAAACAAACAAATAGCAGCGAATTTGCTCAGAGGCTTGCACACTTCTTATTTTCTATAAGCGTTGAGTGACATAGATTTAGTTTAATTTATAGTGGCTATGTTTGCATGCGCTGCGTGCTGCCTTAATTACTAAATTCAATGGTTTCGGACCCGGCGCCGACCGTTTCGTCCCAAGCCGTTATGTTCGGCGTCTGAAATGCGCGTTAACCCAACTGTATACGAGACGATATATGTGGCCGCGTATACACTAGTTTATACTCGCAGTCCTATTATGTGTTAGCCCGGCCGCGTAAAGCCGACAAATAATCCGTGAATTAAACTTGCCCGATATGGACCGTGTTCAAAATCGCTAGAGATTCTACCCGTAACCGTGTACATAGACACTGCTTGAATCTTACTTCCCGCAAATGACGTAAACTGTAAACAACAAATGGTCGCTGAATTAATACCATTTGTTGGCCGTTATCGATGGAATTAATTGGCAATTTCTTCTAAAAAAAAAAATCCTGACCTAATCTTTCACTCGCCAAACTGGGCGAGTGCCTGTAGAAAGTACTCGACCGCCACAAAAAGCACTCGCCATGGCGAGCTGGGCGAGTGAAATTTCAATCCCTGATTATTGTATCGATTCAGGTGCGCGAAATGACCTTGTCAATTTGCATAAACTGAAGCCATCACAGGCGCTCGGATTGTTCAACAAAAATTATAGAGTCGCATTTCATCACACTATCGGATTATTTAATGATTAGGATGCATGTTTTGTTGAACTGGTATATACTAAATAGGTTTTTGGATTTGTACGGAAATATATTTCGGCGTACTCGTTCGTTCGGCGGAACCTAAAATTATTCAAACTCTAAGACAATGTTTCCTTTGTGAAGTGTATCGTACTGCATTTTCTGTGTAACGTCATTATAGATTAGTTGATGTTTTAAGTAAAATGGACACTGATTAATAATATCGATGGCTAAAGATGATTATTTAAAGCATGCGGTATGTAACTGTCAACAAACATTGTTTCTGTTTTAAATCATCATCATTTCGTTGTCCAATGTTGGATTTTATCGAGCCATTGACCTATGACTATGTAAACGATTCTGTAATTTGTCGGCATAAAATGGCGGAAACTACTTTTCATTAGACACGAGGTTAATTGTATCAGTGCGCGTGAAAAATAATATACTCAAATTAATACATGTCAGTTTATATTATATTAAATCAGATAAACATTTTGTAATATAAATGTCGTACAGAAAAATTAACAACACATGTATTACACTGCACAATATAATGTTAGCTCACTATCAGAACTATTTTTCATGGCGTATAACTACGTATAAATTACATGTGGAGCGGTCGATCATTGCGCTAAAAATATAACCTTCCTAACAAAATATTTATTATGAAACACGACAGTTAATATTTTATAAAATCACAAACTGTTTTTAAAAATATAACTGTAGCTGAAAAAAAATGTAGCTGCCCAAAAATGTGAGTGACACGTTCATAATGCACCGCTCGCTTTGGAACTCTCTCACGTGGCGTAGCTAGAATCATGAAGCATGAAGTACGTTCGTTGGTCGACAATTACTCATTTGCATAAATCATGTGAGGTCTCAAAAACCGTATAAGGACTATATCCAAGCAAATATGCTTGGATAATAACACTCATGCATTCTCAATACGATATAGATTGCTTGTTAATGTGTTTCATTGAAGGAATGCCGAAAAGTGGAAATCCTGTTCAGACTGTGCGGATGCACAGGCTGAATTGGATATACACTGGTCGTAAACGCCCTATAAGTCCCGTGTTGTGTTTGGCTTATTGCACCTTCTCAGCCGCAGTGCCCGGTGGCAGGGACCATTTGCGGGGCAATTAATCGCTCTGATAAGTACAGCGGATGTAGACACAATCTTCAAACAACATATGACCTCGGGATATAGCCGTCATTGTGTCTTGCCCTGTAGTGCACACCAACCCCGTGGCAATTTGAGCGATTAATTTTCCCACTGCTGTCAACCCGGGCATTTGGCTTTCCTTAATTTACCCCAAGTACAGCATTGTTTCATTGTAAGTGGACAATGGCCTACAATAATGACGTTATGCCAGTTTGACCAGCATAGCACCAGATACATCTATGCACCTGACAGCTCTGATATGTGTCTACTATGTTGCCCGTCTGATTTAGCAGCAAATATAAGTACTATCGGGGAAAACATAGATTGTAACCTGACGATGTAAATATAAATACATGTATATTCAGACTGGTATCATACAGCTGTTGAACATTTCACAGTATTTACTCAATATGAGGGAAAGGACACAAACAAGGCTTAAATCTAAAACAACTCAGTCCCTAAGTGAACTGCAGGTCGGTGATATAGTGTTTTTGAAAGGTAGTATATCACGTTGATGTTGGAAATTCGGCAGAATAATTCAGCTGATTAAGAGCCGTGATACACAGATTTGGTCTGCTAAAGTGCAACTTTCCACGGCAAAAGTGCTAAGTCGACCGTTATATCTACTCTACACCATCGAGGTTTCAAACACAATATCCGGAGAAGTAACGCCAATTAAATTTGTCAGAGCCCCTACAGCGCCCTATACGATAGGCGTCTGTGAAAGCAAGAACAAAGCAAAACAGTTACGGACTGGACAAAGTAAACATCAACGGAGCTAGTCATTCTTAACTCCGTTACATGTATATTGCAAATGCAATTTTTGCGCGGATTGACAATTGAGGAGCAAACTACGGAGCACTCGCGGTCGGCGATTTGAACGTGCAATTCATGTACTACAGGTGTGCACACGTTCTCTGTCATTTCGTCAGATAAATTCGGACAATACACAACAATTGAAAATGTATCACTGTGACACTTGCTGCAAAAGTTACAAATTTTAACGAAATCTCACAAGACATATCAAGGAGCGGCATTTAAGTTTTGAACACGGGATATGTGTCGTGCGAAATGGCTCTTCAAAGTTTATAAGAAGAAGTTATTGATCCAGACATTTAGTTCTTCAACATGTATTCAACGTTGAAGTGGCTAGAGACATGGCGCTGGCTGCTCGTAGAGGGGACATCACACACCAGGACACTACGAAGACATTAGCGAAGACGAATCCATATTTGATTCTTTAGATGAAGTAAAATGGATCGGTGACAAGGAACACCTACATTCTGTTTGTAATTTTAATCTCGATTTGTTCGGTGCCGACGTGATTCCGGATAGTGAGGACGTCGGTGATGGACATCACTTTGTTCGCGACGCCGACGTGATTCAGGATAATGAGGACGTCGGTGATGGACATCACTTTGTTCGCGACGCCGACGTGATTCAGGATAATGAGGACGTCGGTGATGGACATCACGTTGTTCGCGACGCCGACGTAATTCAGGATAGTGACGTCGATAGTGGAGACCATGGTGATGAAGGTTACGTTAGCATGATCCAGGAATGTGTCGTCGATGATCATCGTGACGGTGAAGATTGTTATCACAGTGACATTGAAATTATAACCAACGATAACGATGTTTCCAGTCCCGAGAACGATTGTACAGATCTGACTGTTTCAGATGGAGTTTTTTAAAACCCAAGTCGTGTCAATTACTCTAAGGCGAGTGATACATTGTGTAAATGGTAATGCGTTTGTGGAAAGTATGGAGCGTTCGATTGAGAGTTATGAATATTGAGATCAAACAATCATGTACATTCATGCACTTATATTTCAATTTCATGAGTTTTACATTGATTTATAATACTTTTGTGCGAGGGAGTGTCGTGAATCACGATGATTTTTTATATTCATATAATTGCTCCAGTAGAGCGTCTGCTCCGCTAAGCTACTCCAACGGATCACAGGGATTCTTTCCGACATGCCTTTTATTCTTGCTTGCCATGCATCATGATTTATCCATGCATTTTGTGTACCTATAAAAAGGGAATTGTTCAGTACCACAAGATTGTTGGTCGTGAATAAAATTATGATACCGTGTTATTTGAATTTGTTTCTATCTGGATATCTAACAAAAGTGATAGCGATAGACCTGTGTTCTGCCTCGACGATTGATCGGGTTACAATTGGATTGTGGTATCAGTACAAATACAACAAAAAACTTTGCCACATTTATAGAACACGGATGCCCCACATATCGTTTTGATAATAAACGAGGCAAAATTCCAAGTCCAAATGAGAAGATAATTCATGACAAGTGAGTCGAATAAAAAAACAAAATAAACTTTGCGCATCTACTCATCATAAGGAAGCTGCATACCAAGTTTCAGGTCTGTAGTTATTGAAGTTTAAAGGTTTTACGAGTTACAAGGCAAAATTGCCAAATTCTATGTCAAAAAAGGGAGATAATACATGACCCGGAGGTCGAATAAAAAAACGTAATAAACTTTGCGCATCTACTCATCATAAGGAAGCAACAAACAAAGTTTCAGGTGTGTAGCTATTAGGGTCTAAAGTTTTACCATTTGCAAGCCAAACTTGGAAAATTCTAGTCGAAAAGGGGAACCCATGACCCCGGGGTCGAATCAAAAATCGAAAAAATTAACTTTGCGCATCTACTCATCATAAGGAAGCTGGAAGCTACTTACCAAGTTTCAGGTCTGTAGTTAGTACGGTTGAAAAGCTTTACGAGTTACAAGGTAAAATTCCCAAATTCTAAGTCGAAAAGGGGGAGATAATCCATGACACTGGGGTCGAATAAAAAATTTAAATATACTTTGCGCATCTACTCATCATAATGAAGCTACATATCAAGTTTCAGGTCTGTAGCTAGTACGGTTTAAAAGTTTTACGACATACAAGCCAAAGTTTTAAAATTCTAATTTGAAAAGGGTAGATAATCCATGACCCCGGGGTCGAATCAAAAATCGAAATATAGTTTGTGCATCTACTCATCATAAAGAAGATACGTACGAAGTTTCAGGTCTGTAGCTAGTACGGTTTAAAAGTGTTACGACTTACAAGGCAACAATGTCAAATTCTAAGTCGAAAAGGGGGAGATAATTCATGACCCGGGGATCGAATCAGAAATCAAAATAAACAGTGCGCATTTACTCATCATAAGAAAGCAACACACCAAGTTTCAGGTCTGTAGCTAGTACAGTTTAAAAGTTTTACGACTTACAAGCCAAAATTGGAAAATGCTAATTCGAAAAGGGGAAGATAATCCATGACCCCGGGGTTGAATCAAAATACACGTTGCGCATCTACTCATCATAAGGAAGCTACATACCAAGTATAACGTCTGTAGCTAGTACGGTTGAAAGGTTTTACTTCTAACAAGGTTGGTGACTGACGGATGGACGGAACGGACGGGACGGACGGACAAGCGTAACACTAAATGCCCCCTCCACTGTCGTGGTGGGGTATAATAAACATATTTTACAATCGATGGTTAACAAGAGTGTGAACTTGAAAATGTATAGCATTATTTCTTCCTCTTTCTGTGATAAACAGGTATACTAATTTCGGTAGAGATGTGTATGTAGAAATTATATAGAATTGCATACAAAAAATGTAGAAAAAATGGCTAAGTTAAAAATATATTGTCAGCATAAAAACACCAAGGTGCACATCTTGAATGTGTAGAACTTGTATGTATAGTTTCAGATCGATTGACTGACGTGTGTATAGTCTCAGATCGATTGACTGACGTGTGTATAGTTTCAGATCGATTGACTGACGTGTGTATAGTCTCAGATCGATTGACTGAGCGGTTTCAGAGGAGGTGTGTACACAAACTATGTACCCTATATAGAACTGAATACAACAATGTAGAAATCTGTTTAAAAAGGTGACATTTTTGTTAAAAAATATATTTTCGGAATACAAACACCAAGGTGCACATCTTGAATATATGTAGAACTTGTATGTATAGTTTCAGATCGATTGACTGACGTGTGTATAGTCTCAGATCGATTGACTGAGCGGTTTCAGAGGAGTTGTGTACACAAACTATGCAGTTTTTCTGTCCGCCGCCCGCCCGCCCCAAGAAAACATAATACGTACCTTGTTTTTAAAACGGTCGTAAAAAAACATAATTCACCACACTCTTATGCTAGTCATTTTTTAGTACCATAAAACATTTATTTTACCAATCCACACACTTTTACAGGCGATGTACAATTATGTTCCGAAATACGATATAAATCTACAATTAAACTAGTTTTAATATGCTATTCTGTTTCATCACTTCCTAGACATATCGGACACCCAGTACCTTTAATAGTAACAAGAACTGGCATCGTTAAACGAAGCTAATCCCCTCGCTGGCAGCCTTAATTAAAATAAATCAAGTCCTTAGTGACCTTAACCTTGGACGGTCAGACGTGGGTCGTATGCAAAACAAAGCAGCATACCTAGACACACACATTGTGAAGTGGTTCATGATTTATTGAAAAAAAGAAACAACAAGAAATGCGTCTGTCGAACGCGGATGCCACCTGCAGCATATTTGAGAAACTGTGACAAATTGGTTAACCGAAAAGTGTGACGGACGGACGGACAGACGTGACGGACGGACGGACGGACGGACGGACGGACGGACAGACGGACAGACGGACAGATAGACGGTCCTCAGTGACCTACCCCTTTGGCGGTCGGACGTGCTTCGTATGAAAAACAAAGCAGCATCCCTAGACACACACTGTGGCCAAATATTTTCAAAATTGGTGTAGCGATTCATGAGTTATCGAAAAATGAAATGTGTTACTAACGCACGCACGCACGTACGCACGCACGCACGGCACGCACGCACGCACGCACGCACATGGACTGACGATATATCCCCTCTTACCTTATCGACGAGGGGATAATAACTGGAATGGATTTTGATGTTAATTTACGACTAATCCAATTGTCACACACTGCTTTTCAGACTAGTCCATTTATGAACCAGAGTCACAAAAGTCACAAAATACGCCGTCGAAGATGGGCCAGACAGCGAGGATGCAGAAATGTGAAGCTGTCACCAAGACAAGAAATCTAAATGTGAATTTGAAAATCATTACCATTATTTCTTCCTTTTGTTGTGATAAACAAGTATACTAATTTAGGTATAGATATGTCAAGTAGAAATAAGAATTGCATACAAATATGTAGAAAAAATGGCTAAATTAAAAAGACATATTTTTGTTAAAAAGAAAATATCGGCATAAAACGCGTATAGTTTCAGATCGATTGACTGAAAGGTTTTAGAGGAATAGTGTACACAAACTCTGTACCCTATTCATGTGTATATAGAATTGCATGCACATATTTTTTCAGCATACAAACACCAAGGTGCACATCTTCAATATGTGTAGAAGAAGTATGCATAGTTTCATATCGATTGACTGAAGGGCTTTAGGGGAGTAGTACAAACTCTGTACCCTATATAGAATTGTATACACAAAATTCAGAAAAAATAGCTAAGTTAAAAAGGTGATATTTTTGTTACAAAAGGAGTTTTTCGGCATAAAAACACCAAGGTGCACAACTCTGTACCCTATAGCATGTGTATATAGAATTGCATACAACAATGTAGAAAAAATGGCTCAGTTAAAAAGGTGATATTTTTGTTAAAAAATATGTTTGGCATAAAAACACCAAGTTGCACATCTTCAACTGTTCAATATGTGTAGAAGACATGTGTATAGTTTCAGATCGATTGCCAGAAAGGTTTTACAGGAGTAGTGTACACAAACTCTGTATCCTATATAGAATTGCATAGTTACACAATTGAATACAAAAAATGGCTATTAGTTAAAAAGGTGATATGTTTGTAAATGTTTTCGGCATAAAAACAAGGTGCACATGTACAATATGTATAGAAGAATTGTGTATAGTTTCAGATCGATTGAATGAACGCGTACGGTTTTAGAGTAGTAGTGTACACACACACTGCACTGTTTCTGTCCGTCGCCCGCCCTCTGTGCGGTGAAACATAATACGTACCGTGTTTTTAAAACGGTCGTATAAAAAGTGGTGTTTTTTTCTGTAAAAAAATACGAAAATTACTTGCAAGCAGTGCAGATCCTTATGAGACGGCTCGTCACGATTTACACTGTTTGTAAACCCCACTATAGAAGGCTGTAGTGTTGACAGTGTTAACGGAAATGAAATACCGCAACAGTTTCGAAGAGTAAATTATTTCCATTCATGAGATATGTCTATAATGTAACTGAACGGGCCAGTGGAAGAAAGGGGCTAACTTCTTCATGACCCCGCCGATTACCTTCGCATGGTGTTCGGTTGTCCCACGTAGTTCCCTCTTCACATGTGAGATTGGCCACGCTGGTTTTGAATCTGTCGTAGCAGGCAAACTGGCAAACATTTCCTTCCAAGCGTAAACACGTGTCGTCCTCGGAAACCTTTCCATTTGGGAGGTAAGCCGGACATCGAGGTACTGTAGGTTAGAACACACCAAATAGTTTTACCGGTGTAGGAACATCAACACACTCCCCTTGATGTAAACATTCTAGAGTGTTTTGAAAATGGACACGTAACCATTTTAAAAACATTCCCCTGTGGTACACTCCCGTAAAATATACTGAGTGTGTGCTTAGGAAATGGTTATATAGGCTATGGGCTACCAGGACCCCCCGTGCACCCCCCCCCCCACCCACAACATTTGTACGCCATGTTTTTTTTGTTGCTTGGGGTATACTAAATACTTTAAAAAATGTTAACATCAAAAATCTTGGGTCCCACATCTATTTTTAGCCAAATATGCAAATTAGGTGCCGCCATTTTTTTGAAAATTAATTTTGCACATATCTTTCTTATTAAAAGTGCTAGAAGAACACTTAAGGCGTCTACATATATGTTTTAATGGTCAAGGAGTTCATTAAGCACAATACCGATTTGATTGGATAATTTCCTAAGTCATGAATATGCAAATTAGGCATAAAAAGATAAAAAAAATACATTTTCATTTATAAACTTCGTACTAAATATTTCTAAAAGCTTATATTAATCATTTTTTTAGAACTGAAGCAGTCTAAGTTATTACACTACATGTCTGCTTTATAACAGAAACATTATATCATGTATTGTGACCTCATATTGCTATGCAAATGAGATTACGGCCATTGCATAAATTTCTCATTTCCCGCCATTTTTGAAAAAAAATATATGTTTCCACATATCTTTCTTATTAATCAAGCTAGAAGAACATTTAAGGTGCCTAGATATATGTTTTCATGGTCAAGGAGTTCATTAAAAATAATACCAATTTGATTGGATACCTTCCAAAGTCATGAATATGCAAATTAGGCATACAATTTACATTGTATCTTGTTTATTTACAAACAAATCTTTGTTTACTCTATATAGTTGGCTCTATTGCCATGAGTTTTTGTTCATTAAGTCACACTGCCTAATCACTGTCGTCTGCATCCTCGTCAGAATATACAGGCCCCATCTCACCAGATTCTTCTTCATCTGATGTGTCACAATCCTGTATATTCTCGATGATGTCTATGAGTCGTTGGGGTAGAATTGGATCCATGTTCATTGCCATACATCGCATACAGTATTATCCTCGTATATGTCTCTTCCTGTGTAGATTTCAGACTTTCTATCTCTGTTGAGTTAACATGTCCAGCTTCACACTTCAGTTGATATGCTGTTCCATCGCATATTAATGTGACATTGCGGTTGTTAATTTTGGAAGCAATACATCTGTGTTCCAAACCTTTAACATGACCTGAACTACCTGACAAAAGAAGTTGACGATATGCCAGTTCCATCTAGCCAAACAACACTGGATAGTGAAGACGGTAATGCGTGCTTCCATTATTTAATGACTGTTCCAGGAAATTTCAAACAAATCAGTGAAAAGGTGTTTGATATGATGTCGAGAAAATCTGATGTACATGTAATATTCAGTACTGACATGTATAAAGCAGACTCTGTTAAATCAATGGAAAGAGCAAGAAGGGGGAGCGGAGAAAAGCTCATAATTAAAGGTGAAAGCACGAAGAAACCAGAAAACTGGAAAATATTTCTTGCAAATGATGAAAACAAACAGCAGTTAGTTCAGGTCATGTTAAAGGTTTGGAACACAGATGTATTTGCTTCCAAAATTAACAACCGCAATGTCACATTAATATGCGATGGAACAGCATATCAACTGAAGTGTGAAGCTGGACATGTTAACTCAACAGAGATAGAAAGTCTGAAATCTACACAGGAAGAGACAGATACGAGGATAATACTGTATGCGATGTATGGCAATGAACATGGATATGACTACATACGGGTAAAGAGTCCAGATAGTGATATTTTTTTCATACTACATGTATTGCATTATGCTCTGCATCTAGAGAATGTCACTCTTCTGTTCGACACAGGAACTGGAAACAAAACAAGATTAATCAACATGAGCGAAATAGCTCGTGGGTACACACAGGAATACTGCACCGCGTTATTGACACTGCATGCGTATACAGGATGTGACAGTACTAGTGCATTCAAGGGGCTGGGGGAGGTTAAGGCCATAAAAACAATGCAGAAAATGCCAAAGTACGTCCCAGTTCTGTCTCATGTCGGAGATGATTGGAAGATGGCTGAAGAGACTATTGATGAATTAGAAGCTTTCACCTGTGCCGTGTATGGCAATTCCAGATGTACAAAGGTTGATGAACTCAGAGTGTTCATGTTGAAAGCAAAATGTGGTTCATCTGAAAAGCTAACCATATCAAACAATGTAGATATTGCGTCACTACCCCCATGTAAAGGCAGCTTGGTACAGCATGTACGGAGGGTCAATTATCAAGTTGCAATATGGAAGAGGGCACACATTGCAACTCCTGAGATTCCAAACCCTACTAATGGCCATGGCTGGATACAAAGTGATGGACATATCGAGCCATTGTGGACGAACGATCCAATTCTACCCCAACGACTCATAGACATCATCGAGAATATACAGGATTGTGACACATCAGATGAAGAAGAATCTGGTGAGATGGGGACTGTATATTCTGACGAGGATGCAGACGACAGTGATTAGGCAGTGTGACTTAATGAACAAAAACTCATGGCAATAGAGCCAACTATATAGAGTAAACAAAGATTTGTTTGTAAATAAACATGATACAGAAATATGTTTTATTTTGTGAGATACAATGTAAATTGTATGCCTAATTTGCATATTCATGACTTTGGAAGGTATCCAATCAAATTGGTATTATGTTTAATGAACTCCTTGACCATGAAGACATATATCTAGGCACCTTAAATGTTCTTCTAGCTTGATTAATAAGAAAGATATGTGGAAACATATTTTTTTTTCAAAAATGGCGGGAAATGAGAAATTTATGCAATGGCCGTAATCTCATTTGCATAGCAATATGAGGTCACAATACATGATATGATGTTTCTATTATAAAGCAGACATGTAGTGTAATAACTGAGACTGCTTCAGTTCTAAAAAAATGATTAATATAAGCTTTTAGAAATATTTAGTGCGAAGTTTATAAATGAAAATGTATATTTTTTTTTTTTAAGCCTAATTTGCATATTCATGACTTAGGAAATTATCCAATCAAATCGGTATTGTATTTAATGAACTCCTTGACCATTAAAACATATATGTGGACACCTTCAGTGTTCTTCTAGCACTTTTAATAAGAAAGATATGTGCAAAATTAATTTTCCAAAAAATGGCGGCACCTAATTTGCATATTTGGCTAAAAATAGATGTGGGACCCAAGATTTTTGATGTTAACATAGTATTTAGTATACCCCAAGGAACAAAAAAAACATGGCGTACAAGTGTTGTTGGGGGGGGGGGGGTGCACGGGGGGTCCTGGTAGCCCATAGCCTAATAGACTCCCGATTAATCTACACAGTTGGTTTATGTAATCAGGGTCTACATTTTTCATCATCATTGCCCATTTTCAAAGATGATAATGAGTAAATGTAAATGGCTGTAATATGTCATTTTCAAAAGCCTAATATGAAACGAGGCTTAACCTATGAATAGAAATGACTAGCGCGCAAGTGTGTGTCCATGGGGGTGGGCTGGGTTGGGGTTGTCAGTATTGATCTGTCTTGTTCCCCTTCCCCACATATAACATATGGTTGTTGTGCTACTGTTTATGGTTGTTTGATTGTAGCGATGGCGCCTGCCACCATATATTGTTCTGTTAAATGCAGAGAATGCTATGTTTCAGTTACGTAAGTGCAGTCACATGCCTGTGTAGTTATTATAAAATGCCAAGTGTAGCCCCAGATTACCCAACACACATTATGGTGAACCAGCATGTTCAAGTAATCCTTGAAACATGAACCGACAACATGGCTTACGGATAAAATATGTATAGGCGATTATGTTAGTTACTCGTCCTTTTATGTCATGCCAGTGTTAATATATTGGGAATGGAGGCGTGGGTGGTGTAATATAAAATATTTACACCGTCCTTGCATTCATAACGGAAATGTCCATTCAACGTATTGCGTTTAGGCATCACGGGACGGTTGAATATAGCCAAAATTGACTGCTTTTCTGAGGGCGGCGGGTGAGTTATAAAAATCACCGCCTCTCACAATCAGTTAAGGAGGCTCTTGCGACAAATATTGAAAAATACTCGCAAATGAAGTACAAATCGCGCGCCACAATAAAAATGCAGTAACAGCATCGGAGGGTTTTAATTAATTATTTGTTTACAAAGTTACCCCACCCACCTATTTTTGGCCAGAAGTTTCAACACGACTGAATTTGTTGCAATTGTTTTCATGAAAACATGAGGCACAGAGACTTTGTTATGTCTTGTTCTATCACTTGTAACACCACACCATTTCCTGAAAATGATTCCAAAGCGGGGTCATAACCACCTCAAATTTTCGCTACAAATGCCCGAAAAATACCTTAATTTCTGACGCGAAACCGTACCGGCGAGACAGCATAGCATGCGCCATTTTCCAAGATGTCAAAATCAACCGGAGCTAACATTCAGTTTCGTAGAATTATGAAATACTCTAAAAATAAATACACCAAGTCAAGCCTCCCAAAGTTAAGAAATATTCATAAACCTATTTTTCTAGACACACTGGTGTAACTTGCAGGGTCGGTAGTGAAGTATATAGAAATAAATATAAGTGGGAATGTTTATATTATAAAAATGTTAATTACTGAAATCCGAGAACATCCCTTTAATATCATTGTTTTGGCGGTGTTCTATTTTTAGCATTTCCTTGCATATTGTATCACCTTCCTGGTGAAGAATATAGTTTGGAACACAATCTATGTTTATTTCATTATTTTATTTAGTTCTCTATTGTAATTTTCCTACAACGATATAGAGACTTATTTAATTATCATACTTTATATTAACTTTATTCTAAACTTCGAGTCCTTTTCTTGTGAAATCAGTCACCTCGCAACACAGAGCAAACTTTTGCTCATTGGTCGATTGAGTCACATGATATATGCATAGACATGTATATACTATTGTTTACGCATCCGCGCTACAGGTTGTATAATTCAGTCGTGTGATAGCTGACCGTCGAAATATTTGTTAACCCACTCACCCAAGCCCTGTATATTATGTTTCTTTGTGATGCATTATTTGTATTATATCATATTTGTTTCATATGGCTATGCCTAGATACCTGCCTACATGATTGACCTTGAGCTTAACTCATTCCACCATAGCGCCCCGATAACGCGTCGAACTGGCAGTGTTCCGACTCCCGGGTGCCACGAAATGGGGTCGGTATTTATTTGATTCCACGAATTTGCCTCTCGCTAAAATTAGCTTTCACTCCCGCACGCCACGATATGTCGTCGCATTTCATAGGTTCTTTCGAGCCGCAATATCTGGGGTTCCTGCTTGAATTGAACGATTTTTCATAGAACGCCTATATTCTCGTGAATAGTTACAGGCGTTCTATAATTACAATCGGTCGATGGGCCGAATGGGGTTCGCTGCGGGAAACTTCGTAAAATGAAAGTGTGCCAATACCAACAAGCTATATGTTAGTTCAATATTGAAACATGCTAACACCTGTAAACATTGATAGGTTATATTAAAATAATAATACGCATGTAATTTGCAAAAAAATAGCTTCCCAATGAAATTTAGTTTAAATAGATTATCCCGTATGGAGCCTCATTTAGAACGTCCGGCACATATAGAGTCAATATTTGAACCTTTTTACTAAACGCCATAGTGTCATGTGTCCAATTTATTGGACACAGGACACTTTTTTTTAATGTAATATACCAACCAATAACAAATTTACGTTTAAAAAGTCAGCTATTTGTTGTTAAATGCGATTTTATTTTCATTGTGACGTCATACTATATTTCGTGTCCTGCCAAACGCGTAATAATACAATGATTGGTCATATTGCCATTACACGTACTGGTCGAAGCCATCGTGTCATTATTGCTGTCTTCATTGTTGATAAGCTCTAAATACGGAAATACAGATACTCATTGTGTACTCGACGATTTGTGAATGCTACAGACGTACATTTCTGCAAATTTGCTAAAGTTGAGAGGACAATACGGCGACAGCCAAGACGCATCAATAATTGACCTACATTTAAAGTCTACCAGCTGCCAGACACGAAACATTCGTTTCAGGTAGGAATTATTTCTTTATTACTGTTGACCAATATTTGAATCGTGCTGACTTCGACAGCACTTTTAACCACAGGGCTACTAAAATAATTCCATTGTATTCAATCTAACATGAATTCAAGTGGGTGGGGGATATTCAACATTGCCTGTGCATGTGCCGAGTCATTGGTTTTCGCGACCAATGTTGTTTCCACAATTGTTGTTTAAATAGCTAATTTATGGTGCATCTCTCGGACTCTGTGTGTTTGTGGCACCTCGATACTTGTAGATTCACTTTGAATATATGTTTTCAGTCCAACAAGTCAATTCATTATCTATTTAGGCTATTATCTGTTATCTATTGTCTATATAGTATAGGCTTTTAGCCACTTAAAAAAGACACTACTTTCATTCACGAGAGTCAAATGTGTTTATAAAAACTGTAACAACAGTGATGAAATAAGTAAAAAATTGAGGTGTGCGAATCCAGGTACACTGCATTTGCACAGCGGTGACTTTTCCCCGAAATATCATGAATATAGGCCGGTGCAGTATTTCTATTAAGTAAGTGTACCCGGCTTCGCACCGTGTATGTGGCTTTGCACACACCAATATTTTACATGTCTGATTATTCATGTTGTTTTCTTAAGACAAGTGTTTTCAGAAAGTCACGTGTTTACACGATTTAGAAAACTAAAACAACAGTGACCAAACAAGTAAAAAAATTGAAATGCAGTATTTGTATTAAGTATTTGTATTGCAGTGGGTGGGCTTCCTAAAATTTATTTGTACACAGGGTACCCATGTTTGGTCTGGGGTGGTGATGAGGGACTTCATTGGGGTGACCTCGCGAAATATGGGCGGGGTGGAGACTGTATGTTTGTTGGGATTACAATCGTGTCTGTTAATTCTGCACACCTAATAATAATTTTCGTGTGAAAATGTCCATATTCAGTCTAAATTTCCTGAACATTCAAGGCAGTTCTTAGCCAAGATAATCACGGCTAAACAGATGGCTTTTACTATTTCATCTGTCGTCTATTATCTGTATCCGCCTAGCGGAGACCCAGCCAAATTTTATCAAAATATCAGTCCATTTTGTCCTTGAGTTTTGCGAATAATACGGGAATAAAATAATAACCAATGTCGGTATATTTGCATGTGTATTATTGGTTTATGAAGCTTTTTTTAACAGATCTGTTGTTGATCTATTAATTTAGTAAGCAGGACCACTAATCATTTTGACCATGTTCTGAATAACTTTTTACCAAACTATCGGAATGGGATAAAATTGTGACTTAGTATACCGTTAATCAGCTGATTTATTCCAAAATAAACATAATTTATTCTGACGTAATTAAAGCTGGGCAAAACATTACGTGAATTGTGCATTAGCCGGTGCGCAGAATTAGCCGAAATGACATTTTTTATATGCAGATCAGAATGTCAGTTTTCATTGGTTTGATACATGTACAGATATGTATGTCAGTGATTCTATATTTTATGTACATCTGGTGTCCCGGTGTAATTTACTGACAAATCACACAATTTATAAGGAAATTTATTCTAACGGCCTATCAACAGATGCGATCATTTAAGGCCGGGTCAATGGGTTTAGTAATAAATCCCATATTGGGTTATTGCTCATTATAAAAGTAGTAAGATTATTACTTATCCTACTGCTTTTGGGAAGGGCCAAGTGATTCTGGTGTGGCGAGGACCTGGCATCAGATCAGGATTATTCTGATTTCAGCGCTGAATATATAGTTTTGTTATTGTAAATATTCAGTTCTGATTTTGGGATTTTCCCCCCATTTGTACATGTACGTGAAAATATACATGTACTTTTTCTTTTTGTATGAAACGTGAATTTCGTCACTGATATCAGGGGCGATAACCGTGTTTCCATTAAAGGTTAATGGAAACTATATTCTGTCTGCTTAGTTTTGTTATGTGCACTATGATCGTACTTTATAATGTGTCAATAAAAATATTTGTTCGGGCGATTTAATGGGTATAAATAATTTAAAAATGTCATGTCTCATTTGCATATCAAAATAGCCTGATACCACCGCGAGTCACTATCAGTAAAATCAATATTACTGAATGATTATATGTGTATAGTGGGCCTGCACTCGTAATTTTTAAAACTGGCGGAATACATGTACCGTAGTTACACAATTATACACTTATTTAATTCTTATAGGCAAACTGTTATGCCTACTAGATGGGACCACAGGTTGAAGTACATTGTAATGGACCGAGGTCTATAAATACATTAAATACGCCTAAAAGCGTCCATAAACGAAAAAAAAAAAGCTAAAAAAAGTTTTGTTACTCCCTCTATAACACACACATATATATACCTCGGTCCGTTACTTCAACCTGTGGATAGGACCCCAACTTTAGCTGCTACATGTAATTTGCGAACCAGATCTCTTATTCACTATTCTGCAGAGGAAGACTATGAATGGAAACGTAACTCTGCTACGGACAGTACGGTTGTAGATTTCAAGAGTTACTGTTCACAACTATGAACAATGTGGCTTACTCGCTTACCACATTTATCCAAGCGTTGTGAGTTTGATGCCCGGGTGGGATGTAGTTCTCTAAGCACTGTTTCATGTTGGAAAGTTGCGGAGTCATTTGCTGAGTAATGGTTAATACTGGTAAGAAATTCAATAAAAGGCTAACCATGTACATAATAGTGTTTGATTGTTTGTTTCAGGGAAGCCGTCTACAGATCTTAGCCATCTGGATTATTCGTCGAGCCTCTTCAACTTCACCCTGCAGTCGAGGCAGACACCAGCAGGGCTATTGAGATAGTATATGGGCGGTTTCAGAAGAAGCAGATAAGGCGGAAATTGTTTCTCATTCTGCTGTTGAAGGACAAAGGCCACCAGAAGAATCGCTGCCCGAAGACACAACTCCACCTGGGCAACAAGTTGCCAAACACTCGCGAAATGGGAACTGATCCAGTTCCTGACCTACACGAAGCAAAATATAGTGTCGCCATGACAGACTGTCATCATCTTAAGATCAGCGACATCTGAAAATATAACCCTCGAGGAAGAGCTTGAGAAAGACAAGTTCAGTTACAAAAAATTAACCATTTAACCGGAGTACCATCCATGCCAGCGGCAGTGTTTGTGTGGTTCTTAACTCTGATTTCTGCTCTAATCATCTAATCAACCTGTTGAAAGGATGTGTCGTGAAGACATGTTACTTCTTGTGTTGATGGAATTGAGAATGAATCTTATTCACACAAATCTGACTTGTGCAGTTTTAAGATTTGTCAATATTTTTTGAATCGGTGACTCATTCTTGTGGTGGACAGAATGACATTTGTACATTTCTGATTATGTGACACTCGAAGGACTAGATATTGAAATGGTCAGAAATATATTTACTATGCTTTTACACATATGTGGCTGTGACCTCAGGTTGAAGTAACGGACCATGGCCTATAAATACATTAAAATTAAATATACCTAAGAGCATCAATAAGTGAGAGAAAAATAAGCTAAACAAAATGTATTTACTCCATGTGTGATATATGGGAGTAAATAATTTGTTTAGCCTATTTTATTTCACTTATTGATGCTTTTAGGTATATTTAATGTATTTATAGGTATTGGTCCGTTACTTTAACCGGTGGCTGTGACAGGAGAATGTGGTTTATGGGATTTGTGACCAGTGTAGCTCCTGATCAAATAGTACACTCCTGTAGCCTGATAATGATGTGGCTTGTTAGAAGCATGATGGAGATTTCATTGATGCAATGGTGAACAGTGCAGATCCTGTGCGGATATGTGTATCTACACTGGTCGCAAATCCCATAAGCCCCATTTCTCCAGTCACAGACACATATTTGAGCAAATTTAAAAATCCTACCGCCAACCTAGAATGATTAACATTTAAGGTATTGCATTCAATCTTTGATTCATAAATTTCTGTTTAACGTCCACAGTCTATAAAGTCTATATTTGGTTGGTTTCACATGGTTTCAGTTATCTTCGCAATAAAGGATTTTACTTGAAACATCCAGAATAGACCAAAGACAAACTTTGTAGACTTTCGAAGGGAAACAATAAATTTACGAATTAATGATGTATTTTTGTGCTATTATCATGATTATAATTGAAATCAATGCCCAATGGTCAAACTTGTAACAAATTACATGTGTACAATAAATTTCGACTTCGAAATTTGACTTCGAATGAAATGGTGCAATTGGTTGATATTGGTCATTTGCAGTGCATGATGTGACAAACAACATATTGAGGCATCATCTGTAACACAGTGCCTTCAATCATGATTCACCCATACCAGGCATACAAAGTATGTCGAGGTGATATAGTTTTTGTATTTTCGTCCATCCGTAAGATTTGCGTTAAAGGTTTTTGGGTACCCATTATATCTGCAACCGTAAATCGCATTGAGTTGAATCTTCATGTACTTCTTTATCGTCATCCATATTTTTTATACTGTAGCACACCGATGTGGCTTTCCTGCACAAGGTCAAATTACTTAAAGTTTTGAAATATTTGCATCAAACATGTCAACGTTTTTAAGTACACAATGTCTCTGCAACCGCAAGTCGGGTTGACTTGAAACTTCATATATATACTTCTTTATGAAGTTAGAAGATCAATATTTTCTTTCTATAGCCCTGGTGGGTGCATGTGATGGGTAATTTAACAAACGCGATTCATCCTTACCGGAAATCCGACTGGAGACCTGGTTTGGCCCTCACATACGTCTTTGGCATTTTGTATGTGACAGTTGAATCTGGTTATATCTCTTGTGTGAGTATTACGATTATTCGCAATCCTTTTTTAGGGAAAGGGGCCAAGTGACTTTGGTGTGGTATGGACCTGGCATCAGGTCAGGTTATTCTAATTTCAGGGCTGACTTTATTTTTCTCGATGAAATTATTATTAGACCATAGCTGTTGATAGGCCGTTAAACACCATTAAACAAACATTCTATAGCCCACTCATACGGCATTTCATGCACACAGTGAAGGTGAAATTACTTTGAAACTTGCGTTAAATGTTTTGAAATATATGCGTTAAAGTTTTAAGTAAACAATTTCTCTGCAACCGTAAGTCAGATTGAATTGAAACTTCATATATTTGTCTATCAACAATCAACATCCATATTTTCATTTTATAGCCCACACATGTGACTTTCATGCCCAAGGTCAAGGTCAAATTGTGTTAAATGTTTTGAAATATTTGCATTAAAGTTTTAAGTACACAATTTATCTGCAACCGTATGTTGGATCAACTGGAAATGTCACATACTTCTTTATCAACAGCCATATTTTCATTCTATATCTCACCTAAGCGGCTTTCATGCCAAAGGTCAAGGCCAAATGACTTTGCTACGGCCGAGGGTATGTGTGAGACCCCGCTCACTTGCTCTAGTCCTTAAAAGCAAGAATAACATATCTTACCATACATGTACTGATTTCTTTTGTTTTTTTCGGATACATGTACTGATTTTGTGTCCCGAGCATAACTGGAATTCCTTTTTGTATAGTTATCACAACTCTTGCCTCACTAATATTCCAGTGTTCTCCTTTTGTTTTTTCACTCATTGATTTTGTATTTGGCACATGGCGATATTTCAAATTTGACCTAATATGGTCCCGATATATATCAAATCGAAGGTATCGTGGGTATTGTCAAAATCGGATGATACATCATACAAGATGGCCGCTGACAGGTCACCCTTTAATTATAGATTTCGTCTTCTTCTCATGTACCGTTTGGCCGACGCTGGTCAGACTTCACAGTTGTGGTGCGTGGGTGAAGCATTTTCATATTTGTTAAAATGGAGGTTGTCGCATAATCCAAGATGGCCGTCGTAGAAAATTTGGTAAAATTCTTAAAAAAATCATATCAACCATGTTTAATTTTACATTATTATTATTTTTACATCAAGCTTGAATTGCCACTTTGATATCAAGGGCGATAACATTGACTCTTTAAAATGTTAATGGAAACAACTATTTATTCTCTCTATCTTTTGATGTGCAATGATCATATTTTGTAACAAGTCAATACAAATATTTATTCAGGTGACACATTTAGTTGATATAAATAATTTAAAAATGACCTGCCTCATTTACAATCAAAATAGCACGATGATACAACCTATCAGTAAACCTAATATTACTAAGTGAATATTTCTGTGTAGCGGGCACTCGTATTTTTGAAAACTGTTGGAATAGTTACACAATTATACATTATTTAATATTTAATTCCTATAAAGAACACTTTGTGCCAAACAGATGGGACCCCAATTCAAATCATGATTTGCAACTTTGCTGAAGGATGTCTGGCACCCAGTCATTAAGTGCAAAGGCACGACACTTGTCTTATCAGCTCATTCACAAACACCACATCATACAAAACACTTGTCACATGGATTCACCAGTGGGTGTACAGTACAAAGTCCAGTGACATGGTGTGTAATTGCATCCCGTAACATTTGGTCAGGTGTGTATTTTTTTACTTTAACCTACGTTTTCTGGGGGAAATAACTACCTGTATAATATATGTGAAAATCACTACAATGGAAGAAATTGAATGTATGTTCTCGCACCCACTTCCAAACTCCATTCACAATTCACACCCCCTCTGCATAAATCTGGATACTCCACTGCAGTGCAAAGTCGCAGAACAATTTTTGACATACAGCCGTTTGAATGTGTACTTGTGTGTGTGTAATATTTCTCAGACTTTTTCAAGGCAATGATTTCTGTTTCGATGTAATGTATGACCTGTCGTGAATTTCACTCACAAGTTCATATTGGTGCTTGTAGGAGTATTTTATATCCAGTATACATTTTCTATGGCTTTCACATTCTGTAAAACCGTCTGGAGTTTCGACAATGAAATGGAGAAATGGCAAAACATTTTCATGTGTCTGAATGTGGATTATTTCTGGCACTCATATCTTTGGCTTATAACGTCGTTCAAATTGTACTGCGTCAATTTTATCGAATTTAAGATTGCATATTTCATGACTTTCTTCAAAACGCCAGTTTTAGAAGTTGATGGTTTTAGGATTTTTATATCATGCACTGCAGTGCCGGTGATAAGTCGCTAGGTGGCGTTGCCAAGTCGGACTGTTGAACAGTTGTACTGTGCGGACTCACCGAAACAAACCGCCAGTGGACGCGTTACACTATTTTTGCAATGTAATCTCCCTGGGTAAGTTTATAGATCGCGGCTCAGTCAGCGTGCGACTAGATGTCGGGTTTTTTTGTTAGGGGAAAGTACTAAAATTGGGAAAATTGGGCCCGCGCAATATTTAAAATTGCGCCATGTCAATTAAAGTTGGTGCAGGATGTTGAATGTAATATCTTTATAATGGAAAGACAGAGTTTAATGAAACATAACGCAGTAATGCTTAACAGGTTGCCAATTAGTATCCCCTCGCCGATAGGCAAGAGCTGGTATATCGTTAGTCCATGTACTGCGTACGTATGTACGTACGCTAGTAACACATTTCATTTTTCAATAACTTGTGAACTGCTTCCACGATTTTGATATTATTTGACCATAATGTGTGTCTATGGATGGAGCATGGTTTAGCATATGAGTAGACTCATATGACCCACGTTCGACCGCCCAAGGTCACGGAGTACTTTTTTATTATCAAGGCTGCCAGCGAGGAGATTAGCTTCGTTTAATGATGCCAGTGCGAGGGGATTAGCTTCGTTTAATGATGCCAGTTCTTGCATTATGGTATAGTTTGCTTTAATCTAACAATTTTCTGGTTTTGACGAAGAATCGGTTACCATGGATGTGAATATAAATCTAAAGAACGTGAATGTATGGTGTCATACATATCATCGAACCGGTATGTCACTTCTATGGTGTGATACATATCATCGAAATCCGTCCGTTTGCTTGGAAAAGTTTCAAGAAAATTTACTGTAAAAATGACGTCACAGAATACGTCACGTCGGAAAAACAGGTTCGGAAACCACTGATCCCATACCCTGATATCTAGTACTTTACATGCTACTTGCAAACATGTAGTTGGCCTCAGTAATAATAACATACACTCAAAGCGTTCTTTTATAACATGATCATTCATGTTATAATTGTTCTTGTTCCAATTGTTTAGAAGTTATTTACAGTTGAAGTTCATCAAACATTGGTAAATTATGGCAAGTCGACGACTCGATCTCGATCAAGTTTCGGTGAATGTGTTACCTTATAATTGATGTTTCAAAAATAATGTAATTATAAAGAAAATGGTGTTTATAACACTATTTGTGAACATGGTTAAGTGGATTATTTGTCAGGAAATGGATTTGGAATTAATTTGTACATGATTTGGAATTAATTTGTACATGATTTGGAATTAATTTGTACATGATGTACACAATCATTTATCAAGTAAGTCAATCTTATTTATCCGCATGCAACATCAGGGCTCAAGATGCACAGCGTATTTGGACAGTGTGTAAACAAAATGTAAAATTCTAAACAAAATATTGCAGATTGTCAATATGCTGCTCATCTGATACCCTGCATCACTATTTTCTTCATATTTCATCATGAAACATGCTCATTTGGGAGTTCTTTAGAACAGTTCCATAAGCATGATAAGACCTTTCTAAAAATGTGCAGATTGTATGTTTTATGGAGATATAAGAAACTATAGTCAATATACGCTGCTTATCTGATGCCCCACAGTTTTCAATATATTATCCACGAACCATGTAAATCGAGAGTTCTTTCGGATCGTCTCATAAGACAATTCAAAAAATTTACTCCACAGCTTGTATGTTTTACGTAAATATATGACAAGATATGCTGCTTATCTGGTGCGAATGGAACAAGTATTGACTTATTTATGAAAAAGATATTACCATTGTCAAATTTTTAATTCTACATGTGCGCAGAATTTCATGTTTATTGATATTTATTCATGTGAATTATAAGCTATTGTTGTAACACACCTAGTTGTTGAGTTTAAAACTTGAATTATTTTCTCAATAAGTCTCAGGGATACAGGGCTGATAAGCCCACTACTGCTGCTAGGAGGTAGCCTAGCAGATGCATGTAGGATGGAACTGGCTAGCAGGGGCTAGGGTGGAATGAGTTAAAGTCGGGAGATGCTGGGTATGAGTGATTGATCACCAAGCTACGTGCATTAACGGTTGATCTATGAAGATTATAAGGTAGGATCTTTACATTTATTGTGATTAGACGACTAATAAGTGTTTGTTGGCTTGAGAATTTGGAATTTCTCATGATTTTCTCTCTATGTTGAGATTATTGATGTATTTGGACTCCACGCACTTCAAGCCTCAGTCACACATTCAGGATCTTTACTGCCGTCCTTGATAGGACCATTCCCGATTAAAATTTGTCAAAAGTCTGATCAAGATCCTGTGATTCATGGCGACTTTTATTAAAATTTGTAAAAACATTTATTTAATCACGACAACAATCAGATACTGTTCAGGAAGCGTCCCGATTCAGCCGTTTCCAGCCGAATTCGTCCGGATTCTCCGTTCTCAATCCGATTCTGATCCGATTTGTATCTTTCGCATGGTGAAAAACGACCGAATCCGTCCCGACAGCGTCCCGATTCTCCCGAATGCGATCCGACAGAGATCAGACAGTGACCCGACAAAGACGGTTCGTATTCGGCAAGATCTGGACTCAATCTGGACTCAATCGGCAAGAAACGGCAATGAAAAATTTCTCCAGATCATGTCCGTTCATCACGCCAGCTTGGGCATGCAAGCTGTATGTGTGTGCTATAAAATGCATACGTGGATGATGATAAAAACGTATATGAAGGTTCAAGTCAATCTGACTTACGGTTGCATAGATATAGTGTACGCAAATATTTCAAAACTTTAACGCACATTTCAAAGTAATATGGCCTTGACATTGGTCACGAAAGCCGCATGGATGGACTATAGAATAAAAACAAAAATGATGATAAAGAAGTATATGAAATTTGAAGTCAGTCCGGCAAACGGTTATAGAGATAATTGGTGCCCGAAAACATTACCGCAAATCTTACGGACCGACGGACGAACGGACAGACAGACGGAAATACGAAAACTATATACCCCTCGACATACTTCTTGTGCTTGGGGTATGACTAGAAATGAATGTACCTGTGAAGTAGTTGTGAAAAGTAACTCTTCAATCTACTTCCGCACCATCCATAGCCAGAGCTACTATGGGAGTAGACATCAAGAGTTACATTTCGCAACTACGTGTGAAGTATCTGGAAACTGAGATAGACTGTAATCAGTCAAGTCATCGCACGGAAATGAAACAAATGAGCTATAAACAATGTATTATTATCACCCGTAACCTTGACCTTGAGGCGACAAAACCCACATTCAAAAGGCTTCTTCCCATGGTACTGGTACATGTGAAGTATCGCGAAACATTTTGGACAGGAGAAAACACCCATTATCTCCTGACAGAAGGACCGGGTACACCGTATATACCCACCCCCACCACCCAGACAACTATATTTGCAGTGGAATGATACGTCAACTGGTTTAGTAAATACGCATATAAAGTGAAACCTCTCTAAACCGAACGCCCTGGGAGGTCCCCAGGATGTCCAAAGGTTTCACTGTAAATCCGGCATTTGATAATTCTGATATATACGTATCGCCTTAGATAAATGACCAAGAAACTCATAAAAAATAAGACCACAGATGTATTATTGGTGTCCAGTTTAGAGAGGTTCCAATGTAGATCGTATACATACATTGTACCCGGTATTGACAACGTACACGGATATTACATTCAATATTGAAATACGTACCATTTTCACACGTTCTACCATCAGCCAGTGTTCCAAAAGGAAAATGACAGCCACACGTGTGTCCCCCATCGACCTTGGGTAAACAGAAATGACTGCAGCCACCTTTATTGGTTGCACAGGCGGCATTTACTGAAAATCAATAAAATCAATAAAATCTAGTGGGTGAGAATTTCTCTATTATATGATATTCGTAATTCGACGATATGTATTAAAACATGCAATGGTTTAACTATCGTGCATTTGGAGAACCTTAACCCTTACAATGCTGAAATAAATTTGTCGTCTACTGTTTCAGTTTTATTTTCTATTTTTCTTATAAATAAAATGGTTTGACAGCACTTTAGAAACATTTCCATTGGAAATGATTCCAAAGTGCTGTCAAAGCATATTTTTATTGAGAGAAAAGACACAGCAGACGATAATTTTCTGGGTTTGATGATCAATTGGGGATGTTCTACTCCAATTACACACTAATTACTGAAACCGACGTTCGACATGGAATACCGATTGCGATCACGATTGGTGGTTATTCTTCAGACCCGGTTTGAGGAGCCCAACCCGGAATTGGACCTGTTAGCCGGGTCTGAGAAATTATTGTGAATTTTGCTTGCCATACTTAACTTGTTCAACAGCCCTGTAAATATGTAGAAAATAAACAAAATTTCCATCGCACATTGTTCACGATTTCACATACCCTTTTACATCTAGGAAATTCCCCATATGCGGGATATATTAAAGGGGAATTTTCAGATTTTTTTGAAAAGACTACAACAAATAACAAGAGTTGTCAGAAGACAACGAAGCTCGCCTGTTGGCAGCCTTCACTCAAACTTGGCACAGTTGCATAAAAAAACATGAATATTATATAACTTGACCTTGGTGGACCTTGACATTGGGGTCAGTGGTGCAAGGTGGGTCGTGGGTTTGCTATAGCATAAAACAGCATATTAAGTAAAACAAAATTTAACCCAACTTTAAGTTTATGAACGCACTAAGTTGGTGATTTTCTACAGCACGATAGCTATTCACATGAGGAATGATGTAGAATGTGCTAAGTTTGTGTCCTTCACCTTGGGAAAAGAGGTGGGGTGGGTCATGGATTTGCTGTAGCACAATAGAGGATCATCACATGAATGCACGTATTAAATATCAAAGCGTTTCCTGTAAAGAAACAGAAGTTATAACAACATTTACCCCAACATTTATGAACATGATAAGTTTGTGACCTTGACCTTTGGGTAAGGGTTGGGTGGTGGGTTGGGGATTTGCTACAACATGATAGAGGGTCATCTGAGGAATGCATGTCCGAAATATCAAGGCGTTCCATGAAAGGAAACAGATGTTATAAGACATTTACCCCAACGTTAAGTTTATGAATGTGCTAAGTTTGTGACCTTAACCCTGTGGTAAGGGGTGGGCGGTGGGTCATGGATTTGCTATAGCACGATAGAGTATCATCAGATGAATGCATGTATGAAATATCAAGGCGTTCCCTGCAAAGAAACAGAAGTTATAAAAAGACATTTACTCCAACGTTAAGTTTATGATGTTGATCTTAAGGAAAGGGGTGGGTGTGGGGGTAATGGATTTGCTGTAGCACAATAGAGGATCATCAGATGAATGCATGTATGAAATATCAAAGTTTTCCCTGTAAAGAAACAGAAGTTAAACAACATTTATCCCAACGTAAAGTTTATGAACATGTTAAGTTTGTGACCTTGACCTTGGGGTAAGGGTTGGGTGGTTGGTTGTGGATTTGCTACAGCATGATAGAGGGTCATCTGAGGAATGCATGTATGAAATATCAAGGCGTTCCATGAAAGTAAACAGATGTTATAAGACATTTACCCCAAAGTTAAGTTTATGAATGTGCTAAGTTTGTGACCTTGACCTTGGTATAAGGGGTGGCCGGTGGGTCATGGATTTGCGATAGCACGATAGAGTAACATCAGATGAATGCATGTATGAAATATCAAGGCGTTTCAAGAAAGGAAACATATGTTATAAGACATTTACCCTAACGTTAAGTTTATGAATGTGCTAAGTTTGTGACATTGACCTTGGGGTAAGGGGTGGGTCATGGATTTGCTATAGCACAATAGAGTATCATGGATTTGCTATAGCACGATAGAGTATCATCATATGAATCCATGTATGAAATATGAAGGCGTTCCCTGTAAATAAACAGAAGTTACACAACATTTACCCCAACGTTAAGTGTATGAACATGCTAAATTTGTGACCTTGACCCTGGGGTAAGTGTAGGGTGGTGGGTCGTGGATTTGGTACAGCATGATAGAGGGTCATCTGAGGAATGCATGTATGAAATATCAAGGCGTTCCATGAAAGGAAACAGATGTTATAAGAAAATTACCCCAACGTGAAGTTTATGAATGTGCTAAGGTTGTGACCTTAACCTTGGGTGGTGGGTCATGCATTTGCTACCGCATGATAGAGGGTCATCTGAGGAATGCATGTATGAAATAACAAGGTGTTCCATGAAAGGAAACAGAAGTTATAAGACATTTACCCCAACGTTAAGTTTGTGAATGTGCTAAGTTTGTGACCTTGACCCTGGGGTAAGGGTTGGGTGGTGGGTCATGGATTTGCTACAGCATGATAGTGGGTCATCTGAGGAATGCATGTATGAAATATCAAGGCGTTCCATGAAAGGAAACAGATGTTATAAGAAATTTACCCAACGTTAAGTTTGTAAATGTGCTAAGTTTGTGACCTTGACATTGGGGTAAGGGTTGGGTGGTGGGTCATGGATTTGCTACAGCATGATAGAGGGTCATCTGAGGAATACATGTATGAACTAACAAGGTGTTCCATGAAAGGAAACAGAAGTTATAAGACATTTACCCCAACGTTAAGTTTGTGGACGACGCCGACGCCGACGCCGCCGACGCCGACGCCGCCGACGACGCCGGGGGTATGCCATAAGCTCCTCTGCACTTCGTGCAGGCGAGGTAAAAACGTGTTTCATCATGGCCCTGTGTGAAGTAGTTTAATTCATTAAAGATATATGACGATACTAGGATTGCTGAAAGTTAAAAGAAGAAAAATAATATAAAAAAATAAAAATGTGTTTTCATGTCCTGTGTAAAGTGGTTTAATTGAAGATATATGACGATACTAGGACTGCTGGGTTGTTTCAATTTTCACCGATATCGGTACACCAGTATCAGATTTTCTATCTTGTTGAACACAACAAGATAGAAAATCCGATATTTATGTATGGGTGAAATTGAAACAACCCAGCGGTCCTAGTATCGTCATATATCTTCAATTAAACTACTTTACACAGGGCCATGATGAAAATACGTTTTTATTTTTTATAGTAGTTTTTCGATTTTGTTTTGATAAGTCCCTTTTAAGCCAGAAGTACACATAAACTGTACAAGTAATACATCAGACAAGTCATGTGATTTGTACCTAAGAAGACATGCGATATCTCATGAAATAATGTACATATGTGCATTTGCTCTGTACAAGAATTCCTATATTTTCCGTAATTGACGTCGCAAGTTGACGAAATTATTAGAACAAATAATTCCGCATTTGCTCCGACTTTCGACATCAGTTACATAAATTATCATAGCTTCTGTAAATATTTTAAGTAAAAATCGAACATCTTCTTAGGTAGAAAATCATATGGCTTGTCTCTTATGTGTGTTGCATAAACAATCAATTCACAGAGTTGTCTGATACAATCGTATGTAATCCCTTGTATATCTTGTTTACATTATGCACCCGACTCGTGCGCCAATCAAGTGCAAGGACTTTCAATATATGTTTATACATGTAATTATAATTTAACAAAATGTTTAACCATTTCAACACTACAGACCTATATAATAGTGGTATTGGCAAACAGTGGAGGTCAAGATGAACTGGATCTTGATGCGCCATCTCATCAGTATCTGCACTTTTGCAAGTAATTTGCATATTTTTTAGAACAAAAGCACGCCTTTTCATAAATGGACTAGTCAAAAATCAGTCTGTGACCATTGGATTCATCGGACAATTAACATAATTATCAACATCCATTCCAGTTACTTAGGGGTGAAAGAGTTGAAGCAAAATGAAGTGTTTAAAGGCGTAACTTTGTTTGGCAATATGTGGACAATACATCCTACAGTTCTATGTATACTATGCACACTATTCTATGTTATATGTAAACGTACGTGGAATGGTGGCTACATGTGCAGAGCTGTATACGTCGAGGGCATGCAATCTGCCTATGCCGGCGGGCGGGCCAATCCGCGTCACGTCCGACGTATTCTCGAGACTCAGTTTGGTGATGTAACTGGAAAATATGAATTTAATTGCACGATTACTGACAATAGAAATTGGTACTTATATGTTATTTGGCCAGTGTAGACCGATATCAGTCTGAATATCCGCGCAGTCTGACAAGGGTTTGCACTGTTCACCATAAAATCAATGAAACACCACCATGCTTCTCACAACAGACAGTTAGCAGGCTACATGAGTGTGCTATTTGATCAGGAGATGCACTGGTCACAAAACACATACGCCCCATTGTTCTAGCTACACGTTTTCCGCTGTATAGGCAATGGGTCGTTCTAGACCGCAGCACTGCAGTCAGTGGTATACGGGTTTGCGGAAATATTTAAAATGTGTACTAAAGCATATCGCATATAATCGCTTTGAAAAACCTTACAACTTTGATATACTGTTGTTCAGATGAAATACAACAGGATGAAACGAGCAAGAGTGGACACTCTTACCTGGTAAAGGATATTTCCTTGTCTGTTGAACTCACTTACTAACCTCGCATACGTTTGGATGTTCCCCATTAGTATCGAATACTGAGCGCAGTGGCATGAGTTATGTATTCAGAATTATACTCAGCGACAAAAGAAACCGTACATTCCAATACTATGGCTTATCTGGCTGAAGAGGAGAGGTATATAATAACACAAAACATTGTTTATGCAGTAACCATATTTAATTTACACCGCTTAAACATGTCATAGAACATCAGCATGTGGCGCAAAGGTTGACTACATTTGGCAAACAGCAATCATGAAAATGCATTCGATTGAATGTAGTAGATCCAAACAGCTTCGTGTTGTCAGTTACCTTATTTCGTTGGTCATTACCTCGGCACTGCATGTTGGATTATTATGTTACCGCGTGGTTTTATTCGTTTATCTCGAGGTTGTACACAAATAACAGTTTGCACGGAATCAATCAACCGTAACTTTGCACGCGCAGGAAATGGTAAAACCAAACTTTGCTGACGTACACGTGATTATGCAATATCAAATGGCATAATGTTTATTGTATCGGCTCAACATTTTGCTTTAAAGGTAGATTTGATAGAAAAATATGTTTGCACATCGTTTAGAAATATGACTGTTCTCTTTTAAAAACCTGCACGGTTTCTTTTGTCGCTGATTATATCATTTCTCCGGTCACAGTCACATGCAATATTGTCTATTTAATCACGATACGTGACAGACACGTACTTGTAATCCCAGGAGGTGTAATACAGGAAGCCATCCAGGTAGGCGATGTCCATCATATGGGACTTCGGGTCTACGTAAATCTTCGTCCGTTTGCCCCCGTTAATGTCGCACGAATATATGGCGTCATAATACCCGTCTGCCCAGTATAGTAGGCTTTCATTGGCTAGAAAGAGATTGCTTTATGTAAAGTGAAGCCTCTCTAAACCGGACACCTATGGAGATGTTCCACTGTAACTCACGCACATGACCATTCTGTAACGTATCTATGTGCTTTGTAATCATGAACATACATTATTACCTGAGATAAATCGCCAAGAAACCCAATATTACAGATGTTTTCTTGGTGTCCGGTTTAGAGAGGTTCCTCCATAGTAATTAAACCACAGGTTACATAAAAGTAAATCGCCTGATGATATGTTTAATATAATTGTGCTTGGAGACACTGAAGTGTGATTTTGTTCCATCACCTGCAATGTAACCCTTTGAACCCGAAAGCCCGCTATAGCTGGGTTTGCAAACAGTGCAGATCCAGATAAGCCGGCTCGTAACGAGCCGTCTCATCAGGATCTGCTCTTTTTGCAAGTCATTTTCATATTTTTTTAGAACAAAAACCTTTTCATAAATGGACTAATCTGAAAATCATTTTGTGATGATTTGATTGGTCGGAAAATTAGGATATCAGTCCATTCCAGTTACTTAGGGGTGAAAGGGTTAAACGAATGGGGAGTAGACAGAAGTATGGCCATTGTGGCCAGGGAAGAGGCAGAAGCCTGTTTCACTAAACTTCGTACGACTAAAACGTTAGCAAGTGCAAACTTGAAATTTCCAAATGGAATGGTTTTCCACACACCCTTATCCAGCCTTACGTCAATTATATGCAACGTCGAGTCAACACAGATCCACGCACACGGGGGTCACAACAGGAATTAGGGAACATCTCCTGTTCATTTGACACCAAAGAAAAGCCATTTGGAAGCGATAACAGTCCACGTTATGTTAGTTTGGAAACTGTTTTTTTGTATTAAGCTCCCTGTTCACTTCACCAATTGTTTTTGGACAGAACATACGGATTTGACAGTACAAAATGACAGGAATGTCTTGTCAAATGATCATTTGACACATACACATAAACATTACTACAGTATACATGTATTAGGAGACGTCAAAGAAATCAACAAAACGGTAACTGTATAGTAATTTTCAATAACCTCCGATAACTGTGAGTCATGACGTCGGGATTTTTGCAGAAGATTAAAATTCAACGCAATTTATATCAGTAGGTCGATGCACCCACCCAAATTCACGTTCATGGTCATTCGGGGAACAGTTAAAACATATTGCCCGTCGGTACTATGGACAACCCGATTCACTATTGCCCGAATGTCTCAGGCAATGGTGCCTCGGGTCGTCCATAGAACCGAGGTAAAATAGTTTTGGCTGTTCCCCCGAGTGATTGACCATGCAATAAATGTATACTACCATACACAAAGCATAGGCAAGAACGGCAACGTACCGGGAGTTTTGTAACTGATGGTCAGCCCGTTTGGCCACTGAATCTCCTCGTCAACAAGGACAGTCATCCCGCTCCCGTCCATGTTTGCCCTCTGTAGCATGGGCCAAACGCCGTGGTCCGTCCAAAACATTAACCTGTAATGGAAATGTGTTTAATTGCTAAATGTTTGTCGGCACAAAAACATGTAACAGACGGTAGTTGCGAAGAGTAATTATTGAAATATACTACTGTATCGTCCGTTTTACCGTCCGTACGGTACGGAGGTAGACAGCGAATGTTACTGATCACAACTAGGTAAGGCTGACAGCTAAGCGGTCATAATACATGTACACCTTATAAGTATTAATTACATAATGAATACGTCTAATTAACTTACTAACCGACCAAGACGAGCTAAATGGGACGAGGCAACTAACATCAGATTATAAGAACGTCACAAAGAGACTGCCCACTATTTTTATATTTTTTAGATTAAGTCGGTATGACGACTTAGTTAATACATTAAAATATCATCTTGTTAGTGAGTCGTCTTGTCGTGATCTATACTTGTTACAAATGACAATTTTCTCCGCTGGGTGCCATAATTTTAAACATTCATTCAAATATTCCATTATTTACTCCAGTGTAGGGTGCAACACCAGGCCAAGCAGCCTATGTCAGTATTCAGTGGCCAGTGTTCTCAGTTATCTGGGTCAATTTCACTAAACTTTGTACGACTAAGACGTTCGTCAGTGCAAAACTAAAATGTACAAGAACAGGGCTCCGGATAAGGAATTAGTAATTGAATATTGTCAGTCCATCATTTCTGAAGCAATTGGGTATTTAAAAATTTGAATTGGGTAAAATAAAATCACACTACTGTTTACACATCAATTATTGAGCAATTATTGAATACTTTGCTTTGAAAAGAAAACATGACATGGCATTTCATTAGAACTGTCTCATTGGAGACAATTATAATGAAATACCAAGATGTGTTTTCATGGAAAATAAGAAAAATATATGCTATATTTGTGGTCTGTTATTGTATTCTGCAGCATGATAAACGTACCACAATTGGGTATTTAAGCAAATACCAAGCTTATCTGGAGCCCTGCAAGAAAGTTTGCATTAGCTGCCGTTCTTGGGAAATCTTTGGTGGATTCGTTACGGTTTAACAACCGCTACATGCTGACTGAAACTGGTAGCAATAATGAACCATGTTAATGTATGAAGTGTATTTATAGAAATATTCGTACAAACATTTTTGTCGTACGAAGTTTAGTGAAACGGTCCCCAGCACGATAAGAAATGTTCATCCAAATATGTTTATAAGTGTACTTCACACAATAATGTGTAACCATTGAATCTGAACAATTCCACCATTGTGACCTAGTTCCCAAAACCAGCTGTTAATGCAAAGTGTGTTGTAAATTTTACTTTTGAACGTACAAAGTTCATAGTGACTGCCGTAGAAAGTTGATTAAAACTGGCCTCAGGACGCTATGTCTCAAGCAGGTGGCACATACGACACACGCCATGTGATTTTCTGCCTAAGAACATGTGTAATTTGTCATGATATATTTACAGAAACTGTGATATTTTCTGTAAATGACGTCGAAAAATGATGAATGATTCAGAAAAACATACATTTTGTAAATATTTACCATGAGACATCGCACATATTTGTAGGTACAAAATCACATGGCGTATCTCATATGCGGGTATTCTACTATTCGAGCACTACTACATCACTCTACTAACATTACAGAACAGAACAGAACAGAACATATCCTTTATATCGGCATCAATCTAAGACCACGCAGAGGTATATGAGTGCATACATGTATACACACAATACATTGTATGTTCAACAACAACATGACGGACAGCATACGTGTATATGAGGGGGGTTGTCAATTACAGGTGCAATAAATAGTATTCGTTGGCATCAATAATACAGTATCAGCAGTTTAAGAAACGAGGTTGGTTGCAGAATAATTAATACTTGAACAATTACTAGTAACTCTAGTAATTGTATAAATGTTCAATACCAGATGGCCGCGGCCCACATGTCGAGCCCGCCGAGGCATTTGATGGTCTCATAGTGTATTTATTTGAAGTTTGAATTAAGGGTTGTGGAGATATAAGGTATGTAAAGCTTTAACGCAAAAGTCATTTATTTGACCTTGATCTTGGGCATGTGGGCCGCATGGGTGGGCTATAGAATGAAAATAGGATGATAATAAAGAATTATTTGAAGTTTGAAGTAAATCGGAGTAAGTGTTGTGAGATATAAGGTATGGAAAATCTTTAACACCAATTTCAAAGTCACTTGACCTTGACCTTGGGCATGTGGACCTCATGGGCAGGCTATAGAATGAAAATATCGATGATGAATAAAAAGTGTTGGATGTTGGAAGTAAATTGTAATAACTATTGTGGAGATATAAGGTATGTAAAAACTTTAATGCAAATTTGGCCTTGGGGCACAGGGGCCGCATGAGTGGGATACAGAATGAATATATGGATGATGACCAATAAGCATACACATTTTCAAGCAAATCCGACTTACGGTTACAGAGATAGTAGGTATCTTGAAACATTAACGCAACATTCTAAGTCATTTGACCTTGACATTGGGCACAGGGGCCGCATGAGTGGGACACATCATGGATATATGGATGATGACTAATAAGCATATGAAGTTTCAAGTCAATGTGACTTAGGACTGCACAGATATAAGGTATTTAAAATGAACATTTGATAGACGCGAGAATTTAGACTAGTGTAACGTGAGAATATCACGTACATGACACGCGTTGTGCTGGTCACGTTCTTGATTAAACTTCATTATACACATGATTTATAAATTAAGATCGCTTTCTTTGTAAAAAGTATCAAGTTGAATGAAATCATGATGATATGTCAACCCACTATACTCGATCTCCAAATAAATGGAGATCGAGACCGAGTTAATTAACCAATCTAATGATGTACAACCTAATGATGTACCGTAACATGTGGCGTGCCCTCACACAGATGTGCGAAACTCGAAAGCAGGTGAGAGCACATCATGTCGCTAAGCAATATGATATTACGTGGCGTCCATCTCTTTCAACGAGCGATCGTAGAAGAGTCAAAAAAAGGTAACCGCTAGTGTGATCATATCTTCTTTAAACAATATTGGAAATATTCACTATAAGATCAAAGATAATAGCCAGTAGCAATAGTTACAGGATGTCGTCAAATCATGTGAATGACATTATGGATATACTAGAAGCATGTGCTTACATATACGAACAATATAGGTAATAGTCACGAATCGATGTATTCGGCGATTGCAGACGGACAACAAAACGACACATGGTCCTTATGTTGAATGTCTGAGATCAACCATTCACCATGGTAATTGGGTGTATCCTTTCATACATTCAGGGTATTGACTTAAAATAAATTCAAGGATTAAACATAGTAGACATGTTATTATGTAAGCTAAACAAAATACTACGTCTACCAATAATAATAATAGTGATAATAATAATAATAATAATAATAATAATAATAATAATAATAATAATAATAATAATAATAAAAACTAGAGCAGCTTGAGCTGCATCAACGGTTTGAGCCTCAAACATTGATTTCATGTGTAACTAAGCTTTAGCCCAAGGTGTAAACTATCGGTTGCAAAAAGAATTTCTGAAGTTTTATAATGAACAGTCCAACATTATTGTGTTCGCATCATCATACCGATGTGGGGCCGGTTAGCTTAGAGGTAGAGCGATGGACTCGGAGCGAGGGATACCGGGTTCGATCCTCAGCAAAAGTTTTAGCTAAAGGACTGAAATATCGACTACAGCAAAAACAATTGAAATCGAATGATAAATAACGAAGCTGACGTCATATCCGTTTGCTCTATTTTGAAAACTTGAAAAAATACGTTCATCTTTGACATCGAATAGAGCCGTAAGTAGTCAAGATATAGGTCTGAAAATTATCATCTTTCATGCGGCTGACACTCTCCTATCACCTGGCAAGAAATTATGTTGCTGACAGTACTGTACAAATTGAAAAACGTTTGTAAACGGCAAAATCGTTGAAAAGTATGTACATGTTTCAACTTAAAATGCATATAGCTCTTTTATTTGAGCAGATAACCGAAAACTGTCAGCGAATTCGAGATAGGGAATTTTGTCAGCTGTCCAATGCAAAAATAATTCTTGAAATCGGTTGGAAAATAAGGAAGTTATAGGAAGTATGACGTCACTTCCGTTTTCGTGGAAAGTAGCATTAAAAGATATCTGAAAATCTCTGTGTCTCTGCTCACACTTGATCCGAATCGGCATGCAAAATTTGAAGTCGATCCGACCAGCGGTTTGGTGTAGATGGAGGGAGCCCGTAAGTCAGCGGATGATTATTTTTCGATAGTTATCGCCCTTAAATTGCAGTTTACGCCATTTGTAAATACACCTAATAAAACGGAAATTAAACATGTGCAATATTCCACCAGTGAAGTTTTCGTTTGTTTTTCACCATAGGCCGGGCACAAAGCGGGAAAGTTTTAGCTAAAGGACTGAAATATCGACCGCAGCAAGAAATTTAGAAATCTATTGATAAATAACGAAGCTGACGTCACATCCGTTTGCTCTATTTTGAAAACTTGAAAAAAAGACGTTCATCTTTGACATCCAATAGAACCGCAAGTAGTCAAGATAGAGCTCTGAAAATTATCATCTTTTATGCGCCTGACACTCCCCTATCACACTGGCAAGACATTATGTTGCTGACATTACTGTACAAATTGGAAAACGTTTGTAAAGACCACCCGTTATCAGCCGAAATTCGGCAAAAAATCGGCAAAATCGTTGAAAAGTATGTACATTTTTCAACTTCAAATGCCTATAGCTCTCTTATTTGACCAGATAGCCGAGAACTGTCAGCGAAATCGAGGTAGAGAATGTTATCAGCTTTCCAATGCAAAAATAATTCTTGAAATCGGTTGGAAAATAAGGAAGTTATAGGAAGTATGACGTCACTTCCGTTTTCGTGGAAAGTAGCATTAAAAGATATCTGAAAATCTCTGAGTCTCTGCTCACACTTGATCCGAATCGGCATGCAAAATTTGAAGTCGATCCGACCAGCAGTTTGGTGTAGATGGAGGGAGCCCGTAAGTCAGCGGATGATTATTTTTCGATAGTTATCGCCCTTAAATTGCAGTTTACGCCATTTGTAAATACACCTAATAAAACGGAAATTAAATATGTGCAATATTCCGCCAGTGAAGTTTTCGTTTGTTTTTCACCATAGGCCGGGCACAAAGCGGGAAAGTTTTAGCTAAGGACTGAAATATCGACCGCAGCAAGAAATTTTGAAATCTATTGATAAATAACGAAGCTGACGTCACATCCGTTTGCTCTATTTTGAAAACTTGAAAAAAGACGTTCATCTTTGACATCCAATAGAACCGCAAGTAGTCAAGATAGAGCTCTGAAAATTATCATCTTTTATGCGCCTGACACTCCCCTATCACACTGGCAAGACATTAGTTGCTGACATTACTGTACAAATTGGAAAACGTTTGTAAAGACACCCGTTATCAGCCGAAATTCGGCAAAAAATCGCAAAATCGTTGAAAAGTATGTACATTTTTCAATCTTCAAATGCCTATAGCTCTCTTATTTGACCAGATAGCCGAGAACTGTCAGCGAAATCGAGGTAGAGAATGTTGTCAGCTTTCCAATGCAAAAATAATTCTTGAAATCGGTTGGAAAATAAGGAAGTTATATGGAAGTATGACGTCACTTCCGTTTTCGTGGAAAGTAGCATTAAAAGATATCTGAAAATCTCTGAGTCTCTGCTCACACTTGATCCGAATCGGCATGCAAAATTTGAAGTCGATCCGACCAGCAGTTTGGTGTAGATGGAGGGAGCCCGTAAGTCAGCGGATGATTATTTTTCGATAGTTATCGCCCTTAAATTGCAGTTTACGCCATTTGTAAATACACCTAATAAAACGGAAATTAAATATGTGCAATATTCCGCCAGTGAAGTTTTCGTTTGTTTTTCACCATAGGCCGGGCACAAAGCGGGAAAGTTTTAGCTAAAGGACTGAAATATCGACCGCAGCAAGAAATTTTGAAATCTATTGATAAATAACGAAGCTGACGTCACATCCGTTTGCTCTATTTTGAAAACTTGAAAAAAAGACGTTCATCTTTGACATCCAATAGAACCGCAAGTAGTCAAGATAGAGCTCTGAAAATTATCATCTTTTATGCGCCTGACACTCCCCTATCACACTGGCAAGACATTATGTTGCTGACATTACTGTACAAATTGGAAAACGTTTGTAAAGACCACCCGTTATCAGCCGAAATTCGGCAAAAAATCGGCAAAATCGTTGAAAAGTATGTACATTTTTCAACTTCAAATGCCTATAGCTCTCTTATTTGACCAGATAGCCGAGAACTGTCAGCGAATTCGAGGTAGAGAATGTTGTCAGCTTTCCAATGCAAAAATAATTCTTGAAATCGGTTGGAAAATAAGGAAGTTATAGGAAGTATGACGTCACTTCCGTTTTCGTGGAAAGTAGCATTAAAAGATATCTGAAAATCTCTGAGTCTCTGCTCACACTTGATCCGAATCGGCATGCAAAATTTGAAGTCGATCCGACCAGCGGTTTGGTGTAGATGGAGGGAGCCCGTAAGTCAGCGGATGATTATTTTTCGATAGTTATCGCCCTTAAATTGCAGTTTACGCCATTTGTAAATACACCTAATAAAACGGAAATTAAATATGTGCAATATTCCGCCAGTGAAGTTTTCGTTTGTTTTTCACCATAGGCCGGGCACAAAGCGGGAAAGTTTTAGCAAATGGACTGAAATATCGACCGCAGCAAGAAATTTAGAAATATTGATAAATAACGAAGCTGACGTCACATCCGTTTGCTCTATTTTGAAAACTTGAAAAAAAGACGTTCATCTTTGACATCCATAGAACCGCAAGTAGTCAGATAGAGCTCTGAAAATTATCATCTTTTATGCGCCTGACACTCCCCTATCACAATGGCAAGACATTATGTTGCTGACATTACTGTACAAATTGGAAAACGTTTGTAAAGACCACCCGTTATCAGCCGAAATTCGGCAAAAAATCGGCAAAATCGTTGAAAAGTATGTACATTTTTCAACTTCAAATGCCTATAGCTCTCTTATTTGACCAGATAGCCGAGAACTGTCAGCGAATTCGAGGTAGAAATTTTGAAATCGGTTGGAAAATAAGGAAGTTATAGAAAGTATGACGTCACTTCCGGTTTCGTGGAAAGTGGCATTAAGATATTTCTGAAAATCTCTAAGTCTCTGCTCACACTTGATCCGAATCGGCATGCAAAATTTGAAGTCGATCCGACCAGCGGTTTGTGCTGTAGACTGAACAAAAAATACCAAAAAAAAACAAAAAAACCAACGAATACAATAGGTTTTCGGCGCAGCTGAAAGCCGCCTCAAACCTAATAATGGTGATAATAACAGAATGCAGAGTTAGTAATTGCTGAAAAACAATATTGTTTCAGCAATAAATAAGCTTAGCCTTTTTAACTTTCATTCAGATGTTGTGTTAAGAAGTTCCTTGCATTTAATAACATTTGGATGTAGATAATAGTATTACTTGAAGAAGTTCTTACGTTATTCCAAAAAATGCTGGGCAAACTAAAAGGTAATGAAACTCATCCCCCAAGTCGTTAGTGTTACATATAGTACATTTGCGATCTGAATGTTGTATGCCCAACCATCTACCAGTTTCAATCGGCAATCGATGATTTCCGGTTCTAAAACGAACCATGTTTAGATACATAGATTTCGGTAAGATATTAAAATATGTTTCTATCTTCGTATTATCCTTGAAAAGGGTGTTTAACTTGCGCTTGCTGGACTCGGTCACCTTAGAATGCCAACCTTGAATGCATTGGTCGATCAGTTTGTTTTGTATTGTACGGATATTTGTTTCCTTCATGTCGTAGTGGGTAGAATATCCAGTGTCATTTAATATTTGCCGGGTAAACTGTAACCACTTAAAATGTCCGCTATTTGGACTAGAAATATACTCCAACATTAAGAATGACAACTTAGTCTGGCTGCCTTTAATAATACTGCTATTTTACTGTTTCATATGGTGGCACATTTTTACCCATCTACTTAACGTGATAATGTCGTACATTAAAAAATGTAAATGCTTTGATTTAACGACGGTACTATTTACGTCCCCATCCGATAGGACTAGGCTATCACGAAGATGTCTTGCCCAAGGACACGCTGAATCGGCCAGTGTCGGTTCGGAACTTATGACCTTTCGATCCGTAGTCCGATGCTCTACCACTGAGCTATTGCGGCTGACTCGTACATTAAAAGTCCTCTTAACTACATAAGTATCCAATCAAGACAACTTACTAATGGTCACGACGATATAAATTGGACACGATAACCAACAGAATTTCTCGTCTAAAACGTGATACAGCCCATTAGTGACATCAAATTATAATTTGATTTCTCCTTTTTTCTCGTCCAATAAAACAATACAACAACTTAAAGGTACATGGCCACTCAGTAGGCACAATATGTTCTTTATAGGAATTAAATAAGAGTATAATTGTGTCACTATTCCACCAGTTCTGAAAATTACGAGTGCCCGCTATACAGATATAATCATTTAGTAATGTTTATTTTACTGACAGTGACGCGCGGTGGCATCAGGCTATTTTCATATGCAAATGAGGCATGATATTTTTTAATTATTTATATTAATTAAATGAGTCACCTGAACAAATAATATTTTCGACAATTATAAAGTATGATCATTGCACATCAACAAATAAATACAGAGAAACACGGTTATCGCCCCTGATATCAGTGTGGAAATTTACTTCTGATATAAAATGTATAATAATGCGAATCAGAACGTGGGGTAATGGTGAATGAATGGTTATTTTGCCAGAAAATGTCTCGGATGATGTAGCTGATATAAAGCACATGTTGTGTCTACTGAGTGGGCATGTACCTTTAATATAGGTATCGCGTCAAGACGACTTATTAACTGATCAAGACGAGATAAAATGTTATGAAATCAATGTTACTACTAACAGTATCACGTTTTTGACGAGATTTTGTGTTCGTTCTCGCGTCCAATTTATCTGATTTGTACGCGATAATTATGTAGTTAAGACGACTTATAAGGTGCATTAAGACGACTTAACTATCACGTTATCACGTTATCACGTTATCACGTTACATAACGTGATAACGTGATAGTTAAGTCGTTTTAATATGCCACCACAATTTCACATATGGTCTCACAATTCGGAAACTTAGTTAAACAGTTATAACTAGTAGTGTACTGCGTTTTCCTATCTGGAAAATCAGTGAAAAAAAACATATATAGTGTTTACCCTAGCTCTGGGTGCAACACTAGACCACGCGGACTGTGGCCTTCGTACACCAATATGGTATCGTATCCATCCGTGGACATCACGCCTATGAAGCTGTCTTGGAATTCATCAGCGTAGTTCGAAACGGCCGAGTAATATATGTCACCATTCGTTGGGTCCATTGCCAGGAAGTCGGGCTCTGCAGCCAATGAGCCTGAAAGAAAAGAATACTCATGGGGCCGTTTCACTACTAAACTAAATTTGTACGACTAAAATTTTAGTAACTGCAAATTTAGGATCATCTGGAAATTTCAATTGATGAATTTACATTTATTGAACATAGGCTGCATATGCTCAATAAATGTAAATCCAATAAATGTTAATACAAGAAAACGTTGTTAATGTGAAATTTACAGACTATCATAATAAGTGAAACGCGCCCCAGCTATTGCGTACGGAAGCATGGAGGAGACACATGTGTTTGTTTTATTTAGGTCATTAGCTACATTATACCATATGTTCTACTTCACACTTGCCTTTCTGTATCAAACGCCGCAAATGTGAAACTAGCTAATGCCGCAGCTTGAACACACACAGATGGCCGAGTTGGCCAGTCCATGTGCCGTATAGGATAGAGTAACGAGGCAGTGTTTACATATATGTATATTCCATCATATTTACGAAGCAATTATCTTTGAATAAAAGGATGATCAGGTATAGAATGTATCCTTAATACCAAATGGAATAGCTTGATGGAGTGTTGAGCTTTAGCGCCTTAGGAGATCGCAGATTGCAACCACAGCGACATGTCATATATGTTATAAACATGATCAGGTCAGATCCTGATCAGACTATGCGGATGCACATGCTGATCAGGATCTACACTGGTTGCAGCTGGGCTTTGTTAGTGTCTTGATTAGACATGGGGCCCGTTTCATTAACGAACTAAGCAAGTACTTTTGTCATAAGTTACAACTTAAGTCCGGAGTACCGGCTTAGTCCGTTTCACAAAACATCTTAGCAAGAACGACAATCGAAATTTACGATGGAAAACTAAGACGGGTCTGTCAGCTTAGGTGGTTGGAGGTGTGTCCTAAGACAAACGAAAACAATGCAACATATTCCGTAACCTAAGCCTATGTGTCTTAAGTGGTCATTCCTTTCTTTAAAAACAATGAATACACAACCGTCAGTCCATCCGTCTGGTTGACTGTCTAACTTTTGTTTGTTCTTTCTTTACAGAACATACAAACGATGTCAGCTGCATTTGTTATAATCCATTGGCTCCATTTACGACGAGAACGAGTACTTAGGACCGAACCAGTCCCCTAGACGTCATTGATAACGAGGACCTAATATCTAAATGCAGGCTGTCTCGTGATCTTATTCTAGAAGTATACGACAATGTACATGCTGACATTATAAGGTCAACCCTGAGATCACACAGTCTGTCAGTGTCATTGCAAGTGTTGACTGAATTGCGATTTTACGCAACAGGTAGTTTCCCGGCGGTTACTGGAGATGTGCACAACATTAGCCATTTAGCAAAGCAAGTGTTTCTAGAAAGTGGAGTATAACTTTTGCGGACAGTGTATTGGCGTATTAGCCTGTGTTTCGTTTCTGACAACGTACTACCTTGTTTTCAGAGTAGATGGAGAAACAATCCTGACGCAATTAACAACAATTCCAGACCCGTATTATGCTGAATGCATGTGCGCGTTAATCCATTCCTATACTGTGTGCCACTGACTCAAACAGTGCATGCATTTCTACATGTAATCAACAAAATACCCGTGCCCAGTTCAAATAAATATAATATGTCATTCGGTAGATGTATCAGATACATCCATATCTGACCGGGCATACCATTAATAATCGACTGTACACGTGTTCTGCTAACTCTGAAACGTGATTTGTAACCAAAGTTAATGAGGTAATATATATACAATTTCAAAATGGTCGAACTATAATTTTATTGGAATGTAAAAATAAAAACATTGTTAAATGCTTCTTTTGTTGCTGTTTCATGTCATATACCAGTTTATATTACAGTATAAGTAATGGGGGTATACTACTCTTTAGATACAAAACTTATCTGGAGCTCTGTATATACCTACTGGCATGTCACTAGCCTCAGAGAGTGGCTTTAGTTTTTCTTTCATCTCCTCCTCCCTTGGCAATTTACTATGTAGCGCATAGCCCACAAGTTTCCCAGTATGCAAGTCTTACGGATTTGGTCTCTACTCAGTTCCGGTAATAAGACCGACTCACTAATAAGACAACTTTTCTTCAGACCCACAAGCAGTCTTAACCCATACAATGCTGGATTCATTTTTGTCGTCTGCTGTTTATTTTTTATATTCCATTTTTCTTGTAAAAAACATGTTTTGTCAATGCTTTATAATCATTTCCAATGGATATGATTCTAAAGTGATGCCAAACCATGTTTTATTGTGAATAAAGACAAAATATTAAACAACAGCAGATGACACTTTTCGTTATCCCGCACTCAAAGGATTAATAGCAGAACTCTACTGTATCCACAAATTTCAGGCTTACGTCTTAATTGTGTAATCTCGTCATTTGTCAAACTACATGTATGTTTACTTACAGGACTGTCACTATTCATAATTATACGAGACACGAGTGCATATCAGTCTGTATATACCATGAATAGTGATAATTAATGCATTTCCAATGTCCAATGTATTATGTAGTTAGTACTGCTTGCCATACATTGTATAATATATCCATTAAATTGAAAATATTGCTATCTACCTCGCGTTTTTTCTTACAAAATATTCTAAAATCCATCAATTTGGCAGTTTTGGTGGCCATATTGGCGGCCATCTTGAATTGTATAACTTCAGAAATAACAAAACTGCTTTAAAAATGTATATCTGAGATAATCCAGGTAAGAGTATAAAAAATCAACACTTTTTTATGCCTATTTGCCCATATAGCTGAACATTAAAAGATAATGAAAAAATGGCGGCCGTCTTGGACGCCATCTTGAATTCCCAAGTTGGCACCAGCTGGATTTGCGGGGACGCTTAGTATGTTATTCTACATACATTTATACAACTTTCCTGAAAAATTCAGCTTGTTAACAATTTTTTTGGGGTTTGGTGTTTTTTACACCTAATACTCCTGGGCTAAAGGTTCACTAGTTGGCAATAAATATATCCAAATGTATTCAATGGCGTTGAAATATTGAGATATAATTCATATTCTATATAAGATTATTTTTAAAAATGTATAATATTCAACATTAGGCTGCAATTCATTTATTTTAGATGTCAAAACACATAAAGGGAAAGTAAAGTCATCATAAAAATAAAAGCCCCGAGTGGGATTCGAACCCACGCGGCACATACAAAAGCTGTAAACAACAAATAAGTTGTAACTTATGACATACTTGTTATGACCGTCTTAAGTTTGTTTCGTGAAACCAAATAAGCAATGACTTAAGCCGGTCATTTTTGTCATACTTTATAACTTAAGTTCGAACTTATGAACAAACTAAGATTTGTTAGTGAAACGGACCCCTGGTCAACATATCCACATTAAGTGGCAACCACGGAGAATACATGTACCTCTCATATGTATTTATCCAAATGATTTAGGGAGCTCTTCAAATGATTTAAATAATTGCTCTAAATATTTGATGCTAGCACTCGCGAGCTAGCATTAATTATTTGAGTTTATGAAAATATATGACGATACTATGACCGCTGAAATTTAAAAACTAGATGGCCGCGGCCTGCATGTCACGCCTTGGGGCGAGGCATGGACACTAAAAAAAGAGATATAGTAGACGGAAAAACTTTAACCAAAAAACTTTAACCGGACACACGTACGTATGTACGTACGTATGGACGGACGTACGCCAAAGTGCCGACTATATCGCACTTTCCGCAAGCGGGCGCGACAAAAACTTCAACCAAAAACTTTAACCAACAATTTCAAAGTAATTTGACCTTGACATTGGGCACAGGGGCCGCACGGGTGGGGGGTAGAATGAAAATATGGATGATGATAAACACCCATGTGAAGTTTCAAGGTAATGGTCAAAGCAGTTGCAGAGATATAGTATAACGAAAAACTTTAACCAAAAAGCTTTAACCAAAAAGTTTAACCAAAAACTTCAAAGTAATTTGACCTTGACATTGGGCACAGGGGCCGCACGCGTGGGGGGATAGAATGCAAATATAGATGATGATAAACACCCATGTGAAGTTTCAAGGTAATGGGCAAAGCAGTTGCAGAGATATAGTATAACGAAAAACTTTAACCAAAAAACTTTAACCGTACGTACGCCAAAGTGCCGACTATATCGCGCTTTCCGCAAGCGGGCGCGACAAAATATCATTCATTCACCATTTCACCACGTATTGATTGACATTATTATACATTTTATATCAGACACAAATGTCCACACTGATATCAGGGGCGATAACCGTGTTTCCTTAACATGTTAACGGACATTATTATTTATTCTCTGTATTTATTTTTTGATGTGCAATGATCATGCTTTACAATCTGTCGAAACTATCATGTTTTCAGGTGATGCATTTAAATAGTATAAATAATTAAAACAAGAAACGAGGCAAAGCCACGAAGGCCAGGTTTTTTCCAAGCGTAGACACTTGGATAACATCATTATACCTACTTTTCATAGACTAGATGGCCGTGGCCTGCATGTCGCGCCTTGGGGCGAGGCATGGACACTAAAAAAATAGATATAGTAGATGGAAAAACTTTAACCAAAAAACTTTAACCGGACACACGGACGTACGGACGACGGACGGACGTATGCCAAAATGCTGACGATATCACGCTTTCCGCAAGCGGGCGCGACAATGATGATGAACACCCATGTGAAGTATCAAGGTAATGGGTGAAGCAGTTGCAGAGATATAGTACACGAAAAAACTTTAACAAAAACATTCAAAGTAATTTGACATTGGGCACAGGGTACACGTTGGGGGGTAGAATGAAAATATGGATGATGATAAACACCCATGTGAAGTTTCAAGGTAAAGGGCGAAGCAGTTGCAGAGATATAGTATAACGAAAAACTTTTAAACAAAAAACTTTAACCAGACGTACGTTAAAAAGTTAACGTTGAAAATGGCTAAGTCAATTACGTAGAAATAATAGGTGAAGGTAAAAAATGGTCACATGTTGGATAGTTGTATGTGGTGGGCACCCCTTGGTTATGACGCTGTGAAAGTGTGATGGTCCTAGGTGGTACAGTACCAAAGAAATGGACTTAAACACGAAAACTTAACATTGTAAACGCGAAAACATAACATTGAAAATGGCTAAGTCGACTGCGCGGAAAAAATGGGTCAAGTTAAAATAAAGGTAACATGTTATATAGTGATATGTGGTGGGCACCCCTTGATTATGAAACTGTGAAAGTTTGGTGGTCATATGTGGTACAGTAACAAAGAAATGGACTCAAACACGAAAACTTAACATTGATTGTGGACGCCGCCCGCCGCCCGCCGCCCGCCCGCCCGGCTTTCGCGAATCCAATAGCCTGGATTTGTTTTCAAAAAACCTGGCTAAAAACATCATGCCTTATTTGCATATGAAAAAAGGATGATCCCACCGCGAGTCACTATCAGTACAATAATTGGTGGAATTGTGACACAATTATACACTTATTTTAATTCCTATACAAAACATTTTGTGCCTACTGAGTGGGCATGTACCTATACAAATTCAATGTGTGAACATAACTTATATATTAAAGTACTTAGGAACGCTTCTCCTTATGTTTCTGTTCAATACTGAGTTAGCCACGTATTCCACTTACCCACGTCAGTTACCATTTGGCTGCTGGATCCATTAAGGGCTACTTCCCGGATCTCACCCAGACCACGGCTGCTGTATATAACCGTGTCCCGCTGGTAGTCGTACCTGATGCCGCCTAAACGACCCACGTCCTCGACCACCTTCCATGTAAGGCAAACAATAGACTCCCATAAATGTGGCTGTGACTGGAGAAATGGGGCTTATGGAGTTTTAGACCAGTGTAGATCCAGATCAGCCTGTGCATCTACACAGTCTGACCAGGAGCTGCACTGTTCGCCATCCATCAATGAAACAGCCGTCATGCTTCTAACACGCAATATTTATCGTTTTCCTGCTACAGGAGTGTGCTATTTGATCAGTTACACTGGTCGCACAATCTATAAGCCCCATTTCTCCAGTCACAACCACAAATTATTATCCGATTGTCGTGTTTATTTCCATACAGTCGTGAATAAACTCAAGTGTAGACACCGGGTCTCAGATATGCACAAAACGTGATGAAACTAATGAGCAAACATATATAATTATATATCAGTATTTCTGGACATAATTGTACCTTTAGCACACCTGTAAAACTGGGTTTTGTAAACAAAGGTTTTAACAATAATGAAAAACAACTAGCGTTCAGAATACTCGTGTCTGTTCAGTCGCTGATTATACTATAAACTTGATTGAATTAAATATATTCAACTATTCTCTGAAGAAGAAACGTATTTATAAATTTCGCTCAGTATGAACATTTCTCAACAAATTACAATTTTCTTTTTACAATTCATACAACCATAGGGGTAATGCAGTAACAAATTATCTCCCCGATATGATTGTGATAATAATTATATAATCGGCTACAGCAGGAACTACTCGAAGTTCGGTTGCATAAAATGGGACATTTAGTTGATACAAGTCATGTTCATTCCAGCCTGTCTAAACCAGACACCAATAAAACATCGGTGATATTATTTTTGATGGGTTTCTTTGTCATTTGTCTCGGACGATAATGTCTGTTCATGATTTACACGCACATGTCTCTGAGACTTCGAAAGTCTGCTTTACTTCCCAGGGTGTCCGGTTTAGAGAGGTTTCACTATACATACATTTACATGTACATGTATTAACGTTATGTTTGTTTCTTTATTTGTTTATTGGTGTTTAACGGCCTATCGACAGCTAAGGTAAGGACGGACAAACAGGTTTGATCCTATTTTAACCTGCTGCATTTTTATGTTATTTTAATTTTATTTTTTTTTGGGGGGGGGGGGGTCCCAACGTTATGTGACATCAGTTGATGCATGGTGCCTTTAAACACCAACCCTTCCTACAATGGTCACAAACAACAATTGTACGTTAATTTACAAGATTTGGAAGTTCGTATGTAGTATAGTTATCTCAAGCACATACCTCAATTCCAATGACTGTTTCGGGATTGTTCAAATCTATCTGGTAGATCTTGTTATGGTACATCTCCGTGACTAGAATGAAGTTGTCTGTTACCGGAGTTGCAGCTGAAATGTATTCAATGATATACAGAAACGTGAGCTGCCATTGTGTATTTAGCTCTAATTGAGTGAAAAATATGGAACGCCAATCTACATAAACTCAAATAAGTAATGATATTTAGAACTAGCATTAAATATTTAGACCTAGCATTAATTATTTGCGTTTATGTAGATTTGGCGTTCCTGGAATGCCGAATCCACATAAACGCAAATAATTATTGCTAGCTCTAAGTAATTAGAGCTAGAATTAAATATTTAGAGCTAGCATTAAATATTTAGAGTTACCATTAGTTATTTGACTTTATGTAAATACGGCGTTCCTGGAACGTCAAATCTACATAAACTGAAATAATTATTGCTAGCTGTAAATAATGAGAACTAGCATTCAATATTTACAGCAAGCTCCAAATGATTTAGAGACCTTTTCAAATGATTTGAAGCTAGTTATTTAAGTTTATGTATATTTTGGTTCATGGAACACCAAATCTACATAAACTCAAATACATATTTAGAGCTAGCAGGATCGCCAAATCTACATAAACTCAAATACATATTTAGAGCTAGCAGGATCGCCAAATCTACATAAACTCAAATACATATTTAGAGCTAGCAGGATCGCCAAATCTACATAAACTCAAATACTATTTAGCTAAAGGACGCCAAATCACATAAACTCAAATATAAAGCTAGCAGGATCGCCAAATCTACATAAACTCAAATACATATTTAGAGCTAGCAGGATCGCCAAATCTACATAAACTCAAACAATTATTGCTAGCTCTAAACAACAACTGGCATCGTTAAACGAAGCTAATCCCCTCGCTGGCAGCCGTAATAAAAATAAAAAAATAAAATAAAGTCCTCAGTGACCTTCACCTTGGGCGGTCGGACGTGGGTCGTATGCAAAGCAAAGCAAAGCAGCATACCGAGACACACATTGTGGCCAAATATTATCAAAATCGGTGAAGGGGTTCATAAGTTATCAGAAAAAGAAAACAAAACTTTAAAAATTTTGCCTTACAGACAAGTGACATTGTCTTTGTGAACACATTGTGGCCAAATATTATAAAAATCGGTGAAGCGTTTCGTGAATTATTGAAAAATGAAAGGTGTTACTAACGCACGCACGCACGCACGCAGCAGCACGCACGCACGCACGCACGCACGCACGTACATACGTACTGTCACGGGTTTGGGTAGCGTGGGCCGCGACTGATTTAAAGGGCCTAGTAAGATGGGAACAACAATTAGGTGTATAACTACATGTATATTTTATTTACATACAATCCATAATGTTTACAATTTCAAATCAATAATAAACGAGGTCGTGTGGACCTATCCTTCTCTAATAGATGGTATGATTCTGGGCTGAGGGGATCTTTGTTGTGGTTCGAATAATTTACCGACAGGCAGAGACAACTAGAGATGATGTTTCTCTAAATGTGTAACCAAGGAAATATCTCCTTTAACTGAGGTTGCGAGAGGAGTCTATATATACTCCCTCACTGATCAGGATCTATACAGTTCTAAGGGAAATAACTCCCTACATCAAACAGCTCTCCAGACTTAGATGTGGGAGCTACGATACCTAGGAGAACTCACTCCTCCTATCTTAATATTCTCACAACAAGGGAGGTAACCTTCACCTCTCTAATAGACACTTGTTGCTCTAGTAGCCAAATAACTGGCCATCATAGGATAGGGGTAATCACGGTGGTTGGGATAACAAGAGGGAGGGTTATTAATAAAAATCCACACTTTCCCCAAAAACCCACATGGATTGACTATGTGTAAAATACACTCATCCTAACAATTCCCACCTATATTAGTCAAAGTTAGATGTGACTTAATGTAAGTCAGATAATATAATTAAGTAGATTTAGAACAATAAACTTCTTAGTGCATAAATATATGAAATCAGAGAATAGCCTCTGAATATAACTGTCCTCTGCTCTGCCGGCGCCCAGAATAATCTCATTTGAATGTGCGCGGGTATTTATACCCTTAGGGTTGACACTAGTAATAGTGAAATCAACCTTACGCGCCCATACCAACAATGGGATTCTTACAGTTTCTCCGGATACAGTGGGAAGTAAGTTCCCTTAAGTTCACTATTGTCAATGAAAGTTGTTTTATAAATAACACAACTACGACTAATAGTCATCTTTGAACACAATTGCCATATCGGCATCGTTCATAATACATTAAATTTAAGTCTATTGGGGTTTATTTCGGGCGGACTGAGATGTGAAGGTTGCGCTGTGTCAGAAACGCTGACCTATAGTCTGGTGGCACGGGCCGGTAACCTTGCAATGTCTGGCAACAAGCATTTCTTTCCATTTTTCGATAGTTCCCATTGTTTCAATAAAATTTTGCCTGGGTGGGAGCTTGTTGGTCGCTTGGCTTTTTTAAAATCCAAGATGGCCGCCATAAAATACATAAATCTAGTTATCATCATACCATCTGTTCTAAGTACTGTAGAATAATGATCTTTGTGTCTCTCTATATGCTTTCAACATTGAGGAATACAATTCTGAAGTAGTTTTATGAATTTGAAACCATCTTGATGATGTAAATCCAAGATGGCGCCGAATTTCACACAAAAACCGCAGAAATCTATATTAAAATATATCTCAAAAGTTGTAAGTACACTAAAAGCATACTATCAGCACCTATAAGTATGCATGTAAGGTGAAAGAATGAGGACATAATGTTACTGGACCATTTGTAGTTAGTTTAATGATTTAAAATCAAGATAGCCACATCACCAAACAAACACATGTAACAGTCAAAATCGTTTGTGAATTCTGTCTGTGGGTTTGCGAAAACCGATCAAGTGGTATAGAAATTCAAGTCGACACCGGTTGATATCTGATGACAATACATTCACAGCATATTGAAGGTGTCGTAGCAAGGAGGCCTCCAATGATTTTGAATACCCCATGTTATGGACATGATGGATGAAGTAACTATACATTAGTCCTCTATTGAACCATTCTCATCAGTATCAGTGTCTATATCTTGGTAGGCTGCATCATCCAAAGCATGGTCATCATCTGTTTCTGCTTCCTTTGTGTTGAAGGGATTAGAGCAGGCCCGGCCACTACCACAAGCACAGAACATCGTACAAACAAGCTGGCGCCCCATGCAGCCACAGTTCCCACCTCTGCAAGCTCGTTCTGACACGCAACCACACCTGACCAACTTGAGAATGTGTTCCGGAGCGTAGGGTATCCCATCTGCCATATTCCGTGGGTTTAGACATTTGTTTGTCTCGTCAACTTCCCATCCATAGTCTACTGCATCAAGAGCCGCCGGTGGATCCCCACTCATGGCATTGTACCATTGAGCAGTTTGGTAATGAGCTCTACGTACATTCTGTTCAAAAGCTTCTGTCGTTGGGGGCAAGCTTTGCAGCTTCGGTGCCATTGCTGACTTCCCAGCCTTCTGGGCCCACTGGTGTTTGCGACACTCTGTCATCGAAGAGCACGGTGTCTTCAAGCCATAGCATGCTGCCATGAAAGTTGTCGCCTGCTTCATGACGTTTGCGATGTCTGCCGTTGGTTGACCGAGCTGATCCAGATCGTAGCCTTTTTTTTGCTACGGCGATTGCTGTTGTCTTTCCAATTCCAAACGTCGCCGCCACCGAATCACAACCAGTGAGAGCATGTAGTGCCAATATTTGAGGAATTATATCTGAATTAGTGTCAGCTGTTTCCTTCATGTCAATGCAAGAACGACCATGGACATGTGACTGCATCGTCAGGGACGATTCAAGCTTCTCAAGGGAATAGAAGTGGAGAAGCAGGGCAAACACGTTAGTGTCGTCACATACCACACTGACTCTTGAACCAGGATCTTCCTTTGCAACGCTTATGGCTTGCTGTGTGATGATTATGTCCACCTCTTCGTGTGTGGATGCAAGATCCAAACGCGGCATTTTGCGGCCCTTAAATATCTGAATGGGTACTGCATAATCACCTGTAACCACCAACTTGTGGTTTTGTGTCACATTCTTCAGGTACTTCTCATCGTGAAGGATCTGCTCACATATGAGTTTGTTGAGCTGCGTCTTGTTGGTGGAGTTCTTGAGAACCGCATCGCGTGCAGGCAGGGATGTATTCAGATTCAGCTCGTGGACACGTGTAGCGGCAGCTCGTGCGAATCTGGTGCTGCTCTTGATTGAGTAGTCGCGATATCTGTCAAAGCACAGGAATATCTCAGCCACAGCCAAACGACTTGAGAGCCACACTTTGAAACCTGAAATGAATGTCTCCACTATTCCATGTGATGGCCAGTCAACTGTCCACAGTACAGCCGACACATCCACTATGATAGATGTTGGGTTGTTATTCAATCGCTGTGAAACCTCGACCTGCATGTTCTTCTTTAGCGCCGACTTTCCTGTAGCGACCCGCATGCGGCCATCAGCATGAAACATCGACGGAGGTTAAGCGGTTAGCTCTGTGGCAAGGACTTCTTGCAGATCGAGGTCACGCTGACTAACTAGAATGCCGATAACACGAGCATAAATTGCCTCCTGGTCGATGACGGGATTCTGGCCCAATGTGAGACGTTTCTTCTTTTCAGCGAAAGTGACTACTTGTTTTGTGAGTGAGCTGTAAAAGCCGCCTGGCCACGATGCCTCGAACTGTTTCAACTGTTCGGTCCCAATTTCCATGGATCTGTCTACGTTGACATTTGGCTGAGCGAGCAGACCACTCCAGATGTGGATTAGTCCTCCTGCTACATGGGTTTCTGGGTCCATTGGGTCAATGCGTGACTCCAGAGCTGTTCGAAGTGATTGGCGATCACGTGCATCTTGAACAATTCGACCTTCCGACTCTTCCTTGTGGATCGTCTTCTCTTTCACGTCATCACCAGACAGCTTCTTCAGATCACCGGTTAAGGTCATGGTGGCATCCATACTGTACACCCATGTAGCCATCGTTTGGGGTTTTCTCTGTGGTTCCAATGATGCCACTGGGTCCGTGTCCTTTCCTCATCCAGTTTGTTTCGATGAACATGTCACTCCACTGTCCATTTTCAAGACCAGCCATGTGATGGAGCGATTGTTCTCCTCTGCAGAACGGGTCCAGGATCTCCGGTGCAAGCCATGTCATGGAACGCACATAGTAGAGGCCGTACCTTCCGTAGTTGTACTTGTGTGCCGCAAACATGTAGGGCAGCATTTCTTCAGCTGTTTTGATGTGAAGGGGCCAGTCACCTTCGTAAGATGCTCGGCAGAATCTCATCATCAGAAGAGTTGGCTTCACAATGTTGTTGATCCACATCTTTGCGGTACGGCTTTGAGACGCGAGTACATTCAGGACAACTTCCAGTTCATCCATACATGTCAGCTCCGGATTCTTGACAAATACTGGTCGGAGAAGTTCTTCCGTGAGAAGCGCAGCGCTCGGACATTTTGTGGATATTTCTTCCCTTGCAACATCTTCTCCACAGAGCCGAACGATGTTGACAATATGTCTTTCAGGCCGCTATCTGCCATCAGGGTTCCGATGCAGCTCACAAAATCCATAAGGTAGTGCATCCCACCAAGAATCGCAACTATGTTTGTCAGCAGTTCAGGTTGGTGGAAAGTAATGTCCACAACGATCTTGTAGATCTGCTGGTCACAGGTTAGCACCATAATGTCCTGGTTTGAGTTTCTGGTCACATCAAATCCTCTAGTGATTGCTGTGAGGACGGTAGTTGGATCGCTTGCCTTCATGTTGATCAGGGGAAGGTAGACCACTGCTGACTTAGGAGCTGGACTCATTCCTGTCATACGACAGAATTGTGTATTGTAGCCATTGTACTCTGGTGTGTTGGCTTTGAACAGCACATCCTTGAAAAAATGGAAGTCCACATCTCGGGCCCTGGCCAGTGATACATTTGTGGCTTTTACAAAGTCATCTGACATGTCGAAATGGTATGTAGCGGCCAATGGCATACTAGGTTTCTTTGGCCCCGTATACTCAACAACCGGTGTCTCACATGGGATAGGTATTTTCATTTTGTCTTTTGAGAGACGTGGGATTGTCGTTTCTACACCATCTACACTGGCTAGACATTCCTTCCACTGGGCTACCAGCATTGCCATGTAGTGGCATTCAAGGCGACAGTTCTGCGAACTGATAACGGCATCAAAGTTATCAATAATGATTTGCACGAGTCCACCCTGGCTAATATCTCTCAGACCCGCTAATTGTTTCGCACTTGAAGACTGAACAGCAGCTGACCTTCGAAATCGTCGTACCTCATCATAGGAACAGCATACATTGTACTTGTACACTTCTGTGATCAGCATTTTATGGTCCCCTAGAAGTACTCCAAAAGGTATCTGCGATGGTGTTGGCTGACAAGTAACCATAGAGCATACAATGTTACCAACTATGATAGACTGTAGTGAATTATGGAATTTAGGATGTACAGCTGATAACAACTTTAACAATGTGTCACTTGCACACTCAGATGCCACCTCTCTATCAATATGTCTATTGTATGAGTTGAACTTGTGTTTTACAGACTTTGTCTCTTTCAGGATCTGCTTTCCCACTTTTCGTACGCATTCGTCCATGTATTCATTCTGGTTATCGTCCACAATTCTTAGATTAGTAGCTGCGTGTTTGCGGAAAGCAAGCACTATTGCCACCCCAGGTGAATGAAACGATAGCACTTCATCATCGAAATGTTCGACAATTTTCTCAACTAAGACACGCCTAGACATGACACTTCCACCATTTTCCAACATGGGTAATTACCTGAAATATATCCCAAATAGCAGATGACAGTTCTTCTTGTTGTTGTTGTAGGCTGTAGGTCTTCTAGTCCCCCGCTGACTTTTCGGCTCACACTCGCAAAGTAGACATTTGTTGACCATTATGATGGTCAATTTTGGATTTCTATGCAACAAAATATTATGTTCACACCAGAAACATATTCTTCTCCCCAGAAAACCTATGTGGGCGCGCCAAGATCACCTTCATACGTCAATTTGGTCAGAATTTGTATCATTTTACAGCATTTTTGTGACTATATTGGCCGCCATCTTGGATTTTGTACACATTACTAACTCGAAACATACAATTAATATGAGAAACCTAATTCCTGACCCAGAAAATCCATATGTACCCACTAATATCACACCCCTAAAAAATTTCTTCAGATTATATGTCATTTCTAGCAAAATTGATAATACACGGCGGCCATTTTGAAAAAAATGGCGGCCATTTTGAAAACAATGGCGGCCATTTTGTGTTCCAGGTCAAAGATTTATGCTCAATATGACACATTCAACTTCTGTACCAATTTAAAACACAATTTTGATATTTTGATTTTGCTATTATGCGGCGGCAATCTTGGATTCTGAAAAAGCCAAGCGGGTGGGAAGTTCCCACCCAGCCAAAATTTTATCTAGGCACCAAGTCCTATAAGAAAATAGAAAAAAATGATTGTTGCCAGACATTGCAAGGTTCAATAGATTTTAGTCGTCCTGCCTCTGTACTACTACTGAACTTTGGCATATGACGTATTTTCCAGAAGTGATCTAGCGCATGCGCAATGGTCACTAGTGGTTGGGGATATCCTCAGAAAACACGCTGAAATTCCATAATTAAATAGACATTTAAGTCACTTTCCTGCATTGACACTCTATGCGGACCAAGCAGAAAGTTTACAGGTAAACTACTTATTATAACTTGACCGAATTAGCGATCGCTACTATGTAATATTATCCAATAGACCTAGTTATATATCATTGATATTTACAATGGGAAATTACCGAACTTCGGCGAAAACCAATAGTCGGATGTCATTGTGATCACTGTATAGCAGGCCGGTACATTACAGTACGTACATGGACGAACGCTATATCCCTCTTGTCTATCGGCGAGGGGATAATAATTAGACTTATAGCTAGATTAAATATTTAGAGCTAGCTCTAAATGATTTAACGAGCTCTTCGAATGATTTGGAGCTAGCTCTAAATATTTAATTATTTGAGTTTATGTAGATTTGGCGTTCCGTAGAAAAGACGTGGCAAGAAACATGTCTAACATATAGAGAATACCAGGCTAATATTGTTTGATATCAATATATCAGAGCGAGACAAGAGGAGGAACGCATAGCAATTCCGACGATCGCCTCAGAATTCCAACCGTTTTCGAGCCGAGTCTGGTAAAATTGATATCAACAGGCATTAGCATGGTATTCCATTTCTCAGGTAATGTTTCAGAATGAGCAAAGGGACGTGATTTCATTGAAAAGAACGCGGACGTCATTACGCGGAGTCATTTGACTGATATCATTCGTTAACAGCATGTGACGTCTGTTCGACCAATGCAACCGTAGGAATATGTAGCTCTACCCACAGTACTTTTAGTTCTTTGATTTTCTGTTCTGTTTATAGAGAAATGATTTCTATATGAAGAATGGGTCGAATATTGATAGATAGGCCCTGATAAAGAGAACAGAACATCAAAGTACTGAAAGTACTGACCATACTGTAGAGCTTCAGATTCCTATGATGAAATAAAACGTTAAAGAAAGAGAAAGGCTCGGCTTGGAAACGGTAGGAAATCATCGGCAAGTCTCAGACTTCCTACGCGTTTCATAGCCTTGCCTGATAAACTTGATATCAACTAGAAAATGTGTTCATAAAACACGAATTCCCCACATACCGCTTTGATAATAAACGAGGCAAAATTCCAAGTCCAAATGGGAGATAATCCATGACCCGAGGGTAGAATTAAAAATCGAAATAAACTTTGCGCATCTACTCATCATAAGGAAGCTTCATACCATGTTGCAGGTCTGTAGCTATTACGGTACAAAGGTTTTACGAGTTACAAGACAAAATTGCAAAATTCTAAGTCGAAAAGGGGGTGATAATCCATAACCCCGGGGTCAAATAAAAGATCAAAATAAACTTTGCGCATTTACTCATCATAATGAAGCTACATACCCAGTTTCACATGTGCAACTATTTTGTGCTGATAGCAAGAGTTACGCCTCTTTTCCAGGTATGGGAAAAGTGATTACATTAGTTGTCTCCCGTTCACCGCGAGGCAATATAGGAGTAATGAATACAGTATTGCCTGCGAAATTGACCACTAGTGTCCGTCGGTTGTGGTCAGTTTTACAGACATCATATGTGTGCTTGTCAATATTCCAATACTGTGAATTAGCTAATATGCGATATTTGAGACAAGTATTTTCGATTGTAATGGTTGTTTTATTTCAATTAAAACTATATATTATAGCTTTGATTAAAGATGTGCACGCTCAGAGAGAAAATAAACTACAGTTTATTAAACGGTTTCTTATTTATTCCTCAGAAAATATATATCTTCAAATTTCATTTGAATTATGTGCACATTTTGAATGAAGCTTATATTTAAGGGTGGGAATTGGCTCGAAGACCTTCTATACCTGGTGTGCAGTTTCGCCAGGTGACCTTATACTCCGTGATAGACAATGGCCTAAGCTGTTTCACACCTCGGTGCGAAAGCCTTGTTTGATTTACTATTGAAATAAAATCTGGATATTGAAATTCAGACTTATTCGGACACAAATAAGCGGGGTCTAATCTGGACTAGAGAGGGATAAAATAGCCGAGGCCAGAATATGCCCCGGGGTAGGCTATGATCCATTCGTCTGGTAGCGCTATCAGTGACAAAAATGGGATTTATGGAACGTGTGACCAGCTGACTCATGATCCGCTAGAACACTCATGCATAGTAATCAGGATTAACACTGTTTGTTATATATATGTGGTGGATATTTCACTTTCTAAATTGCGAACAGCGCAAACCCTCATCTGTCTTTACAGATTTTCAGTATAATGTGTTTACACTGGTCGCAACAACCATCGGTATCAATTAGTCTGACTACCCATGTATATAATGCAGCCCTAGTGGGGAATAATTAATATCTAGTTATCGACTACGTTAGTAGGAAGATGAATCTCCGGTTCCCATATCGACTCGCATCGGTAAAAACTAGCCCATTTGACGAGAAAGGAAGGCCCCTGCAATATAACATGACGGTGTGTATTTTCAAAAAGTAACAGCTTTACCCACGTATTCTGATAGAGAATAGTAGGTTAGTGCCGTGAATGGGAAAAAATATCTGGCAAGGCTCAGGAAACGGGATGGGTGAGGCTCTGCCGAGCACATCCCGTTACCGTGCCGCGCCAGATATTTTTTCCCATTCACGGCACTAACGTACTATTCTATTTATCCCGTCAACACCTACAAATAGCTGTAAAATGCAAAAATAGTATTGACTGGATATCAAAAATGTTTCACGGCACCGTGTTTTCACGGCACATACGCACTGTGTTGACGGGATAAATAAGGATCTGCACTCCTTGAGGTTTTATAATATCAGCGACTTTAATGTAAAAATATTTACAAAATTGACTATATTTCCGTAAATTACGTCGACAGTTAATGCAACATTCAGAGTACTATTCCGTATTTACTTTGATAATTCCATGCAATTTCTTGTCATTTACGACAATATCACAGTTGTTGTAAAATGTACGGTGCAAAATTATAAGGTACACGATCATGTGACTTGTCTCATTTATTTAGTCTCCACGATACGGTTCAAACGAATGATCAGAACATATACTTTTAGGAGAAATGAAAAAACACGTAAAGTCCGAAGACTATATTGTATTTATCGCTACTAAAATCGTTGAAGTCTAAGAATGTAGTCAGATTAGAGAATTATTATGTGCATAGATCGGCAGGCCGAGCATGTGATTTTATGACCTGCCATAAAACAGTCGATGCAAATTTAACCTCAAACAGAATGACCCTGTATGTTGAAAAAATAGGCAAATTAGTATGATATGTGTAATCCCAAATATACTGAAATATATTCAATTGGCTGGGCTGACATACACCAACTAAACATTCCATTTTAGTGTCTTTTCACAATAACTGTTAATTGCTTCCATATAACATTGTAAAGGAAAGGCCTGTTATACCCATGTTGTATTACATCACACATGTGTAATTCGAGATATAGTATAGACCGTGATCAGATTACGCTCGGGGGCTGCATTGGTCGCAGATGCAGTTGGTGAATTTTAATGTGAAATAGAAAATGTGTTCCATCCAATGAATAGGCATTTCTAAATGTACCGTTGAGAATTTTATTATTACGTTGAGTTTATACATTTGCTAACAAATCATAAAAAAAATGAAATGAGAATGTTTGCTTTTTCACGCCTTTGATAGATTTTAGAGGACATGCCGTTATCTCTTTTTTATTCTTCCATAAAAGTATATGTTTCGGTCACTCATTTGAACCGTATCCATGCGAATTTCCAATGAGGAACACAACACATTCTTTTTAGGAATATGCGGATTTACATTTCAGTTTTGGTCACCCTGTAGTATCCGTATATTTCATCATTACCCATACTTACAGATTCTGTTTCTTTTCTGGAGATAATGCTTTCCACGGTATAGGTGTCTGGCAGAACCTCAACATGTGCAATGTTTCATCCTCGTGAAGAGTTTTGTAATTAATAATTTCAGATCGCATACGTAAAGTTGTCGAAGAAGCCATGATTAATGTGATTAATATGATTCATGTGATAAGTTGACTGGGCTCATTGGGTCAAGAACACGTTGGACGAAGCTGGCCTATCAGATAACCTGACGACAAGGCAATACCACTCCCCCTAATCAAATAGCGTTTAATTGATCAATTATCCCAGACCTAGCATTAATTAAGATTTCCAGCGTGTGATATTGAGAAAGGATTCGACATTAAATTATATTTCATAACTGGACATGTCAAATGTAATTTTCATACTCTTCTCTTTTGTATAAACCACCTTGTTGAAATGGTAATGAAAAGCCATCTGTGCAAATGCTATTAAATTTTCATTTTCATTATCTGACTCATAGCCGGTCTGTCTTGTTGGCAAACCAAAAAGAAAAAACACACTGTCAATCAGTACAGATCATCGATAGACAGCATCACGTTTCGATTCGTCAAGTGTAGATACTGATCATATTTCAATGATGTACAAACACCGTTATCGATTGTAAATTTCTATACTGGTTTCACTTACCACCAATGTCAAGTAGTCCTACCTGATCCTATATTAGTTTATTGATTAATTAGCAATTTAAAATATATAATTCACGGTACAGATTATTAAAAACTGAAACTATTATTTGGATAGAAATGTTTGAAAATAGACACATTCTTATTCAATATTTATTTACTAAAACGTATGTCGACGAACCAAATAATGTGAGCAAATGTTTTGTTAATCACCACGATTTTCTATTCGTCCGTCCATATGTCTATCCAAAAGAGACAAATACTAATTAATTATTGATTGACATTGATCTTGATTTCAAGATATGAAACATGTTACTGTCACATTTAAGCACATGTATACTTGTAATTTAAAACGAACATAAGAGAGAAAAAATAATTTAAAACCCGTAGTCCAATAAAGTATATTTCACAGTCAGGAACATGCGAGAATTTTGAAAAGTTCGATTCTTAAATAAAAATGGACATATGAAGGCATAAACTTATTATTAAGATTTAAGCATCAAAATAAAGAAGGAAAAAATATCTAAACTGTCATATTCTATAATAGAATTTACAATATAGATAAGTGTGCTATAAAGTTTGGTAAATGTAGACGATTTTGTTTTGTCGCAATATTTTGTATATAGCATATAAGGCGCAAATCTCTTGAATGGACATAGGAAAACAAGTTTCTATTATATACATATTTATACCATACGATGGATAATATAATACTTTATAAATTGATGCCTGATGCTATAATAGGATGACATTTCAAAAATAATGATGTTATAGACAATTTTCCAAAATATTGCTATACGTTTCCATATAAAATCTTGACCATGTATGCAGACAGACTGCCTCGATAACAAGGGGAGTAACTGGCCATGCTAAGCCATGCATATTGGCGAAATAGTCCAGTATGAGGTGTGTAGCTAGTACGGTTTAAACTTTTATGACTTACAAGGCAAAATTGCCAAATTATAAGTGGAAAAGGAGGAGATAATAAGGTCAAATCAAACATCAAAATAAATTCTGTGCATCTACTCAGCATAAGGAAACCACATACCAAGTTTCAGGTCTGTAGCTAGTACGGTTTAAAAGTGTTACGACTTACAAACTTGGTGACGGACGGACAGAAGGACGGACGGACGGACGGACGGACGGACGGACGGACGGACGGGACAGACGAACGGGACTGACAGACAAGGGTAAAATTAAATGCCCCCTCCATTATCGTGGTGGGGCATAAAACACACTAGCCTGGTATTCTTTGTGTATAGTTTGTTTGTTTATTGGCCTATCAACAGCTAAGGTCATGTAAGGCCGGGCAAACAGGTTCGCTCCCGTTTTAACCTGCTGCATTGGGGGGAAATCCCAAAATCAGAACGGAATATTTACATCGAGATATAACATATTCAGCCCTGAAATTAGAATAACCTGACCTGGTGCCAGGTCCATACCGCACCAAAGTCACTTGGCCCCTTTCCCTATTTAAAAGTAATACCGGTAGGATTATTCTTATAAGGGGTATAACCGGATTCAACTGTCACATACAAAATACCAAAGACGTATGTGAGGGCCAAACCAGGTCTCCAGTCGGGATTCCGGTAAGCATGAACCCCGATCGTTAAATTACCCATCGCATGCTCCCACCTACCACCTACTCTTTATGTATAGACTCACCTTGTTCGCATGTGAAGCCATTGGCTGCCAAGATGAAGCCTGTTTCACAGTAACACATTGATGTGTTCTCGGTCGGAACGCATACATGGTCACATGCTGTGTCGTTATCCAGGCGCTGTCGACACGGGCCTGTAAAGTACACAACCAAAATGTGGTCATGACTGGAGAAATGGGGTTTATGGGGTTTGTGACCAGTGTACCTCCTGATCCAATAGCACACTCCTGTAGCCTGATAATGATCTATATTGCTCGTTAGAAGAATGACGGGTGCGTCATTGATGTAATCGTGAACAGTGCAGATTATGGCAAGTCAAATGCACAATAATTCCTTAAACCATGGTTTGGAGCTTAAACCCTAGTTTAGGCTCCTCAAACCCTAGTTTGGGCTCCTCAAACCCTAGTTTGGGCTAGCCAAATGCACAATAATTCTCTAAACGCCAGTTTGAGAGAGAGTCTAAACCATGGTTTAGGCGCCCAAACCCCATTTTGATCAATTATTGTGCATTTGGCCAGAAACTGCCGTTTGAGATCGTAATCCAATAAAAAGCCTAAACACTAGTTTGGACCCAAACCATAGTTTAAGATAAAAACTGCCAATCGTGATCCCAAACGGTAGTTTTCTTAAACCCTGGTTTGAGCAATTATTGTGCACTTGGCGGCAGAAACCACCGTTTAGACTCTCAAACTAGGGTTTCTGATAGCTTAAGCCACGGTTTGGCTCAAACCCCAGTTTAGACTGCCCAAACCCTAGTTTAGGCTCGCCAAATGCACAATAATTCACTAAACCCCAGTTTGAGAGTCTAGACCAGCGTTTATGCTCTCAAACCTCAGTTTGAGCATTTGTTGAGCATTTGGTCAGAAACTGCCGTTTGAGGTCGTAATCCAATAAAAAGCCTAAACCCTAGTTTGGACCCAAACCACAGTTGAAGCAAAAAACTGCCAATCGTGATCCCAAACGGTAGTTTTCTTAAACCCTGGTTTGAGCAATTAGTGTGCATTTGGCGGCAGAAACCACCGTTTAGACTCTCAAACTAGGGTTTATAATAGCTTAAACCACGGTTTGAGCTCAAAACCCAGTTTGGACTGCCCAAACCCTAGTTTAACCTCGCCAAATGCACAATAATTCACTAAAGCCCAGTTTGAGCTTCTAAACCATGGTTTAGGCTCACAAACCCCAGTTTGAGCAATTATTGTGCATTTGGCCAGAAACTGCCGTTTGAGATCGTAATTCAATAAAAAGCCTAAACCCTAGTTTGGACCCAAACCATAGTTTAAGAAAAAAACTGCCAATCGTGATCCCAAACGGTAGTTTTCTTAACCCCTGGTTTGGGCAATGATTGTGCACTTGACGACAGAAGCCACCGTTTAGACTCTCAAACTAGGGTTTCTGCTTGCTTGGTTACTTGCTTACGTTTAACGGCCGCACTGTCTATATGGACTTGCACGCCGTCCGTAAAAGGCGGAATAAAAACTTGGGCCGAATGGGAATTTTGAATCTGTGCAATCTGGGTAGAACCAGTTCGCGGGCTTAGGGCCCCAGAGACAAATGTGCAAAATGGATTACTGCTGGCGGCCACCAATTTGGTGACCTAATTTTGCGCAGTAATCCGGTGCACGGCCGCCGTGTGTGTTGATTGCTGCTTGCAATCAGCCGCCTAGAACACCGTGGTTATAGGTGGTCGTTCCATGGCTATTCTGGCCCCGAGGTCAATGCCGCATTGCTTCCGCCCAGGTTTCCGCATTACTGACTCGAATTCCGCCGACGCGTCGCCGTAGTGCTTATTTGAGTGTTGAATATGTCTTCTGACCCCGCGGACGTTCTAGTTGGTGATAAGATGTTCGTAAACTCTCTCTCCCTGGAGATTTCCGTCACGGAAGGTGCAGGTCAGATATCCCTTGTGTAGATATCCGTTGAAATCCGTGACGGTTGTCGGATGAACGACGGCACGTATGGGTCCTGTCGGAGCGTTTCCTGCGATGTAATGATGTTTCCTGGCAGGATATGGCGGCAGCTCATTTTTGCTGGATCTCGGGGCCGTTGTAGTCACGGTCGTAGGTAAATCTGCCGGTCGATGTGCCGGCGATTGTTGCAGCGGCTGGTTCCGGTGTTCTTCGTGGCGGCTGTGGGACGACGGGTGACGTATCGTGCCACTCGTCTTCGCTGTCAGAGTCCGGTTGCATTTCCCGGGACGAGTTTAGCTCGTCCGGGTTTATGCTGGCGCTCCCCGAGGGGCTTGCCTCCAGACTCTGTTCCTCTCGTCGTGGTGGAGTGGTCGGTGTCGGTGGCATCATGTGTGCTGGCTCGACGGTGGTGTCAGTGGTTTGTGGTGTCATCGAGGGGCCCTGAGAAGGGCCATTGTCGGATGAGCGTGACTCCCATAGGGGAGCCTTCTCAATCCCAGCAACTTTCCTCGAACGTCTAGATCGCTTGAGTTTTTTCACAGCAGTAGGTAGTAGGCTCCTGTGGCTTCAAACACCAATTGACCTCAAGGGTAAATGTCGTATATCCGTGATGTATACGATACAACGGCTTGGTATTTACCCCCTCAGGCATCAATGGCTTCAAAGTCGCGAACACGGCGTCCAGAGCGCTAATTAGCGACATCCTAACAGCTCGGTGTCCAAACAAGAAGGCTGAATGTATGGTTTTCATTGGACAAATGTTTCTCAATGTCTAGTTTTGATTGGCTGACAGAAATTCCTTCCCGCTGGAAATTTAGTTATCATTGGTCGGATAATTTTGAAAGTCTGGTTGTCATTAGCTGACTCCTTTTCGCGCGTCTGCAACAACAATTGAATGCTGAAATGGTGACAAAAATTAACAAAGGATATTTTAATAATTGCAAAAATAATTTTGTCTTACCATAAAACGAATGTGAACATGTTTTCTTACTCTCGTGCCTGTCATAATCAGCATATTTTCCCAATTTATGAATAGTAGCTGCATACAAAAGGTGCGAAACTGTGACGTCAGTTAAGAAGAGTGACCTTAGAACATACGTTTCCAGTGTATACCCTACTCATAATAATTATTGTACTTTTACATTCAGCAGATTGTTACTAATAAACATAACAAATGCTGTATTGACTCAACGACCACCAGCGTATGGCCTGATCAGACAGCCGGGAAGCGCAGTGTGATATTGGGCTATACTGGTGGGCTATATCCTAAGGTACTTGCTGTATAATCACCAATTGACAATAAACATCCGGGTATCACACCTTGGAGCAAACAATGGATTGAAATGTCATAACGCAGTAATTATCAATCCACGCTGATCAGAATATCGACAATAACAATCGGTAGATCAGTATAGTTCCTGATCAACTTGCATATATACATACACAGGCTGATGAGAATATAACCAAATTGTAGACCAGTGTAGTGCCTGATCAGCATGCTCATCAACTTGGGACGACCACACTATCGCTAATATGTACAACAGTGTAGTCCCTGAGCAGCCGGCATATCTAGCTAGGTTGATCAGACTATCAGTAATCTGTACACCGGTGTAGTCCCTGAGCAGTCGGCATATCCAGTTGGGTTGATGAGACTATCAGTAATCTGTACACCGGTGTCGTCCCTGAGCAGCAGGCATATCTAGTTGGGTTGATCAGACTATCAGTAATCTGTACACCGATGTAGTCCCTGCGCAGTCGGCATATCCAGTTGGGTTGATCAGACTATCAGTAATATGTACACCGGTGTAGTCCCTGAGCGGCAGGCATATCTAGCTAGGTTTTATCAGTAATCTGTACACCGGTGTAGTCCCTGAGCAGCCGGCATATCTAGCTAAGTTATTCAGACTATCGGTAATCTGTACAACAGTGTAGTCCCTGAGTAGCCGGCATATCTAGTTGTTGTTCAGACTATCAGTAATCTGTACACCGGTGTAGTCCCTGATCAGGCTGCATATCTAGCTAAGCTATTCAGACTATCGGTAATCTGTACACCAGTGTAGTCCCTGAGTAGCCGGAATATCTAGCAGTTGTTCAGACTATCAGTAATCTGTACACCGCTGTAGTCCCTGATCGGGCGGCATATCTAGCTAAGTTGTTCAGACTATCGATAATCTGTATGCCAGTGTAGTCCCTGAGCAGCCAGCATATCTAGCTAGGTTTTATCAGTAATCTGTACACCGGTGTAGTCCCTGAGCAGTCGGCATATCCAGTTGGGTTGATCAGACTATCAGTAATCTGTACACCGGTGTCGTCCCTGAGCAGCAGGCATATCTAGTTTGGTTGATCAGACTATCACTATCAGTAATCTGTACACCGATGTAGTCCCTGCGCAGTCGGCATATCCAGTTGGGTTGATCAGACTATCAGTAATCTGTACACCGGTGTAGTCCCTGAGCGGCAGGCATATCTAGCTAGGTTTTATCAGTAACCTGTACACAGGTGTAGTCCCTGAGCAGCCGGCATATCTAGCTAAGTTATTCAGACTATCGGTAATCTGTACAACAGTGTAATCCCTGAGTAGCCGGCATATCTAGTTGTTGTTCAGACTATCAGTAATCTGTACACCGGTGTAGTCCCTGATGAGGCTGCATATCTAGCTAAGCTATTCAGACTATCTATAATCTGTACACCAGTGTAGTCCCTGAGTAGCCGGCATATCTAGCAGTTGTTCAGACTATCAGTAATCTGTACACCGCTGTAGTCCCTGATCGGGCGGCATATCTAGCTAAGTTGTTCAGACTATCGATAATCTGTATGCCAGTGTAGTCCCTGAGCAGCCAGCATATCTAGCTAGGTTTTATCAGTAATCTGTACACCGGTGTAGTCCCTGAGCAGCCGGCATATCTAGCTAGGTTCATCAGACTCGTTAATCTGTACACCGGTGTAGTCCCTGAGAAGCCGGCATATCTATCTAGGTTGACCAGACTATCAGTAATCTGTACACCGGTGTAGTCCCTGAGCAGCCGGTATTATAGTAGGTTGACCTGCTATCTGTATCTGTACACCGGTGTAGTCCCTGGCAGCCGGTATATAGCTAGGTTGACAAGACCTATCTGTATCTGTACACGGTGTATCCTGAGCCCTGCAGCCGGTATATATAGCTAGGTTGACCAGACGATCGGTAATCTGTACACCGGTGTAGTCCCTGAGCAGGCGGCATATCTAGCTAGGTTGATCAGACTATCGGAAATCTGTATAACGGTGTAGTCCCAGAGTAGCCGGCATATCCAGTTGGGTTGATGAGACTATCAGCAATCTGTACACCAGTGTAGTCCCAGCGCAGCCGGCATATCTAGTTGGGTTGATCAGACTATCATTAATATGTACACCAGTGAAGTCCCTGAGCAGCAGGAATATCTAGCTAGGTTGATCAGACTATCAGTAATCTATACACCGGTGTAGTCCCAGAGCAGCCGGCATATCTAGTTGGGTTGATCAGACTATCAGTAATCTGTACACCGATGTAGTCCAAGGGCAGCCGGCATATCCAGTTGTGTTGATCAGACTATCAGTAATCTGTACACCGGTGTAGTCCCAGAGCAGCCGGCATATCCAGTTGGGTTAATCAGACTATCAGTAATCTGTACACCGGTGTAGTCCCTGAGCAGCCGGTATATCTAGCTAGGTTGATCAGTCTATCGGTAATCCGTACACCGGTGTAGTCCCTGATCAGGCGCCATAGTATGTCTATTTTGCCAGAAAATGTAATATCTACAGAATATACAAAACTATCCGTCTCCCTATATTATAATCGGACATTTGTGCCTACTGAGTGGGCATGTACCTTTAAGCGTCCACCCAGTTGATCAAAACCTACATACGTATCCGGTAAAAATGAACATGGCCTTGAAAAAATATAAAGGTAAATTTATGTTAAAAACCTCAACCCTTTGCACGGTTGGGGAAGTTTTTAGCCTAAATTTAAATTTCAGCCAGCAAACGTTAGAAAAAAAAGAAGAAAACACATAAAGAATTAAGTGGACATCCATGAACGAATTTAATACTTGGACAAGTCAGCCAATCAGTTTTCATATTACTTCACCAGTAAATAGCCTAAAAGAGCATACACATTGTGTTTGTTTTTTCACAGAACCACTTTCAAAACCTACCCGCACGCTGACGCTTAACCATGCTAACAGAGAAAGAACTTGCTATGGCAATCATGTCGCAGTTGCAGTCAGCAATCGCAGTCGCAATCATTGTGCCGTATTGCATTAGTTTGTTTTATAGCTCTATACCGATCGTTCTCAATGCTGAAAATTAAAAAATATTACATTTTATCGAATTTTCATTACAAGAATTTCGCCACTGAAGCCGTGTCGTGCTTCCCAAGCATTTGATCGTAACATGATCGTGGAAATATGCTAAAGTAAGCATCACAAAACCCGTCAGAGAAGTACATGCTTAAAACACGAAAAAGGTCAAGGCTGAAATAATTTGTTGACATAAAAAAAATGGCTACGCGTTACCACAACTATGTGAAGGTCAAAAAGATGTGTTCCAAATGTTTACATGTATCAAGTGCCCAAATATTGAAGCAATCCATCAAGTAATATTAATGTTATACGATGGTGAATAAATTTGTACAAACTTTTTGATGCAAAAATGGCTAAGTGTTTCCGCAAAAATGTGAAGGTACAAAAGGTGAAGGTCATGTTAATGGGGGCATTAGTGTGTTCCAAATGCTCCCATGTTTAAAGTGTTCAAATATTGAAGCAATCTGTCAAGTAATATTAAAGTTATATCATGATGAAGAAACTTTTACAATTTTTCTTTACATTTCGGACGACGACGACGGAAAACGTGGCGACTTTAGTCGCGCCTTCTGCTAAAGCAGACGTGACAAAAATGATTTGCTCAACTACACTGCAGAAGACACTATTCAGCATACAACCACAGCATAGGCGCCAATAACAACCAACAGGTTGTATAGAGTGTAGGACAAAATCCCCCCCGGACATAATCCCCCCCCCCCATGATTTTTGACACAGGAGGACAAAATCCCCCCCGTCTAAAATCACAGGTAGGACATAATCCCCCCCCACCATCAAAATTCAAGGTAGAACAAAATCCCCCCCCCCCCAATGAAAATGTAGCCTAGGATAAAATCCACCCCCCCCCCCCCCCCCCCGCATCATATTCAGTACTTTTATTTGCACAATAAACATCAAGCACATTTAATGAAGTATTTTCAGTTGCACAATCAAACAAGCATATTTAATAAAGTATTTTCAGTTGCACAATAAACGTCACAAACAAGAATATGTATGTATCGTTTGAACATTTGTATACTGATGTCCGTCCCAAACCATATAGTTTTAGTGAAGAATCGATTACCAATTCAAAGAATTATTCGCCAAAACGAATCTAGGTAAATCCTGTAACAATCATTCATTTCTGTTTGTTTTAATAAAACGTAATACTTAATCAACTACTTGAAATAAATCAGGCAATTCAATTACCCTGATTAAAGAGGATTAGAGGATGAAATTTGAAAACCAATTAATGCAATGATTCTTTCAAAACATATTGATAGGGGGGATTATGTCCTACCTGTGATTTTGTCCGGGGGGATTTTGTCCGTATCCCGGTTGTATAAGATGAGACCTATATATTAGACAATCAAATGTTGTCAAATAATTAACACAAGAATTTCGCCACGGAAGCGGTGTCGCGCCTGCCGAGGCATTTGACCGCAACATGATCATGTGCATGTGCTAAGGTAAACATCACAAAAAGAGAAGTGCATGCTTAAAACATGAAAAAGGTCAAGGTTGAAGAAACGTTTTGACATAAACAAATGGCTAAGCGTTTCCACAATCATGTGAAGGGCCAAGGTTATGTTAATGGCGGCATGAGTGTGTTCCAAATGCTTACATGTATCATGTGCCCAACTATTGAAGCAATCCATCAAGTAATATTAATGTTATACGATGATGAAGAAACATGTACAAACTTGTTGATGCAAAAATAAATGGCTAAGTGTTTCCGCAAATATGTGAAGGTACAAAAGATCAAGATCATATTAATGGGGGCATTAGTGTGTCCCAAATGCTCACATGTATAAAGTGTCAAAATATTGAATCAATCTGTCAACTGTCAAGTAATATTAAAGTTATAGCATGATGAAGAAACGAGTACAAACTTTTTGCCGCAAAAATGAATGGCTAAGTGTTTCCGCAAACATGTGAAGATAAAGAAGGTCAAGGTCATGTTAATGGGAGCATATCGGTGTTCCAAATGATCACATGTATCCAATGTCCAAATATTGAAGCAATCCGTCAAGTACTATTAAAGTTACACCATTATGAAGAAGCCTGTACACATTTTTGACGTAAAACAATGGCTAAGTGATTCCGCAAAAATGTGAAGGTAACGAAGGTCAAAGCCATGTTAATGGCGGCATGAGTGTGTTCCCAATGCTCACATGAATCAAGTAAACTTTTTGACATTTCGGACCGACGTCGGAAAAAGCGGCGACTATAGTCGCGACTTCAGCTAAAGCAGGCACGACAAAACACGCTGCTTACACCGTGTACGATAATCATATCTCCAGATGAGCCTGAGATTCCGAAGCCGTGCAGTCCGATCATTCAGTTATTGAAACAATCTTTGCCGTCAGCACGTGTGTGACTGGGTACAAGGACCAGAATATATAATTTTATTACATACCTGCCATTCAATTCCATAAAAAAAACATAATAAAACATAACGCAATAATAAATGTATACTAGTTTAAGTATTGGTCACCTCATCAATACAACAGTGGAGAAATACAAACCAGTTTGGATCTACAATATAATTATGCGGATTGCATATCTAGGTACATGTTTTCGTGCACGGCTTTATACTTGTGGTTAAACTTCATGTGATGCGTCAAAACAGACAAGCGGAAATGAGCAACGTGTAGTTACAGATTAGGGGGCCGTTTCACTAAACTTCATACGACTAAAATGTTCGTAAGTGCACATTTAGGATCGTCTGGAAATTCCAATTGATGTATGTACATTTATGCAGCATAAGCTGCATACACTGCCTATGTTCAATAAATGTAAATCCAATAATCGTTTACAAGAAAACATTGTTATGGAATTAGGTCATAGAAAGATACTCTTGGCTTCAATGATAACTGCTTCATAAGAGCGATGCGACATATGCATTAAAGATATGTGGATGTTGTCTTGTTACTGTATACAATATGGTACATTGAGTTGCCATCTCCGCTATCTTTGTCTGTACAAGCCATCATACAGTTTCACCACTTCGAGCGTTTGACACATACAGTACATAATATGACAGTAAACCTAATAACATTTGGTGAAATACATCATATGACAACAGCGTGCTATAAATATTATGAAAGCAAACTAACAAACAAGAGATAATTGAGCATTTATCCCATCAATCTCAAAATTTCAACCTGTAAACTGTTCAATCTAATGCACAGCTTATTGTTAGTGTAAACATTGCCCATAAGTAAGCCATATCTACTCGCATAAGTAGGCGAGTAGACATCAGTGAAATACACTCCGATAACTGTTTACATGCACTGTATTTGACTTAACTAATAACATAGTACAGTAGTGGGTATCTATGGTATGTGTTGTGTGGTTGGCCAGGTATAAGTGACACATTGTGCGATTTTCTGTGTATGAGGCTATTTACAATGGTGTTTCAAGGTGTTAAAAACACAGGCACAAACCTGTCAGAAAACTGACACATTTTACAGTTTGGTGTAATATATTTGATACGAGTGCATTATCCTGGCTTTTCTAAATTTCTAAATGTGATTAGCTACATATTATATCATATGTTCTACGTCACATTTTGCGTTCTATGTCAAACGGCAGAAGAGATGAAACTGGCTGCTGACTGGAACACACACATTTGGCCGACTTGGCCACTCCATGTGCCGTATAGGTTACAGTAACGAGGCAGTGTTCACACATGTTATACATATATTCCGTCACATTTACGAAGCACTTATCTATGAATCAAACATTGATCAGGTATAGAACAGGTCCTTAATGTGACATTTACAGACTATCATAAGTTTGCACTTACACATTTTTTGGTCGTACAACAAGTTTAGTGAAACGGCCCCCTGAATTAAAATATAACTACATTAAATCTGATCATATAGACAAATATGTTTAAGCTCAATTATGTAATACAGAGAATAACCTCCAGCCTGTGTTGGATACTGAATATATTTCACGAGACAGCGAGGCCACGTAATCCGGTTGACTAACTCGTCCTCGTTAGTCAACGAAAGTATGTGTACATGTCTTGGATGTCTCGTGAAATATATTCTGTATCAACAAAGGCTGGTGTTTATTCTCTATGTCTGTATATAAACATTATTGCTAGCTTTAAATAATTAGAGCTAGCATTAAATATTTGGAGCTAGCTCTAAATATTAATACTGGCTCTAACTATTTAGAGATAGTATTAATTAGTTGAGTTTATGTAGATTTGGCGTTCCATATATATAATATATATATGGTCTATATTGTCAGCCGGCGACTCATAATTGCGACAAGCCATGTGATTTTGCATAAAAAATATTTACATAAACTGGGATATTTTCTGCAAATAACGCCGAAAGTTGACAAAATGTTCAGAGCAAAAGTGAAATTCTATTCCACATTTTCTCTGAACAATTCGTCAGCCTTCCACGTCATTTACGGAAACTATCGTAAATGTTGTAAATACTTTTCTTGAGATATCGCATATCTTCTTAGGTAACAAATCACATGGCGTGTCTTATATGTGACTCCACTGTAGTGAATCTTACTTTTATATGATGGTTGCAGAGTTGTGGCATCCAATATTCTTATATTGAAAACGTCTCCCAGTCCCTCGACTTTACCAACCGACGTGAATGATAACGTAAAGGTTGTGGCCTGCATATCTGCCGACTTCAATGTATACACGCCGTCTGCTGATATGTCTAACACAAGGATTTGTTCCTGAAATTATAAAACAAAAAAATATAGTTATTCAACTGCCATTTTGAAATTCCGGATTTATTTCCCAAGACATCTGTAAATCCGATAAAGAAACAAGTGCGGAACACGAGTTACATTGTCGGATTTACAGATGTCAAGGAAAATAAACACGGTGCGGGTACCACGTGACATTTTGCTAAGCAGGGGCACGAAAAATAATGGCGGATCGACCCGATTCAGGTCAGATTTATTATCATAACTTTAAATCGTTTACGAGAACCTTGCCATTTGAAAAAAACAAAACTCGGCTCATTATTCTATTGCTAAAGACGCCCTTATTTTGTCGAAAAGTGAAACCGCGTTTTTGTGTCGCATCTTACCTCAGTTATGTCTGCTTTATGCTCTCTGGTAAAAATTGACTCATCCAGAATTAAAAAATTCGAGAATTACCAAGTATCGCCTGTCCTATAGTATATACTGTTAAGTATACCTTTGCGCATGCGCACTCTACCACTTCCTTGCTTTTCTGGATAATTTTGGAGGAAGGTATTCCTTTTATCTATCTCTCGAATTTTGCTTTTGCATCGGTTTGTACGGCGTTTCACGCGGTTAGTCGCGAGTATTTTACTTGCGAGGTGCATTTAGACTCATTTTGCTTTTCGACCACGTTCAGCGTTCGCCGACATAGTGGTATCCATTATTTTTGTTTTGTGTTGTTGTGTATTGATACGCAGGTGATATATCGCCATTTTGTTTACCTTTTCAGCTGTTACATTTCCCTCCCTGCTACTCGCTAGTATCGTTATAGCGGTATCGATTTTCTGTGGTCGGTAATTACACGCGATTGTGTACGCGTGGATTTGTGTATTAAATTGGGTTGTTTATCTTGTTAACATGCCAGGTAGAGGGGCCAGTGTAGCTAAGGGCAAGGGACAGAAAACCATGTCTTGCGGCCACAAGACGGGGGTTTGGGACTCTCACGAGATCATCTGTTTCAGATGTTGTGTTAGGCAAAATAATTGTTCACGTGAGAGTCCCTGTTACGCCTCTAAGTCCTGGGGACCAAGACGTGGAATCTGGCCGAGTCGGTACGTACGTACCAATCAAAGAAGGCTGTTGCGTTGGCCAAACAGGGCTCGTCGGGGACGAGTGCCACGCAAGCAGTTGGGGGATCTGATCCCTTGGGTTCGATTCTGGCCACCCAGAAATCGACAACCGTGGGCTCGGGGAGTGCCGGTTCTCATACCCCTCCCTTGGCCATTCACACGGTAATACCGGACATAAAAAAACCGGACACCGGAACACCGGACCGGACATTTTTTTGTCCCACCGGACACCGGACATGTTCATTCACACGGACACCGGACAGTCACCGACACCACATGTTCCACCGGACCACGCACCGGACACCGGACATGTTCACCGGACACCGGACATGTTCAGACACAGACACAGGACATCGAGACAGCGGGTCACGGCGGGCCAGTTCACACCTCCGTGATTTGTTAGAGTCTGAGGATAGTGGGGTGGATAAGTTTGGTCGCGACCGTGGACATAGGCGACGCAGACGGTCCACTTCTTCTTCCCCCAGTTCTAGTGAACGGTCACGGGTCCACAGTTCCCGTCGATCGGGTTCTAGACGCAAGAGGAGGAGGCATCAGTCATCCTCTTCTTCCGATTCTGGCAGTCCCCGTCCTCGGAAGTCGGGGCGATATAGACATCGGTCCTCACGTCGTTCGTCGTCTCCTAGGCAATCTAGCAGTTTACCTAGTGAGGCCATGAATATACTGACATCCATGTCACAGATGATGGCTGAACTGACTAGGAATAGGGATCGAGCCAGCACGACTACCACAGTTAGGCCAGCATTGGTAGATCCTGCAATTGTTGGCCCTGTGGTGGACGACAACTTTGATGGGCCCCACCCCATTTCGGAAGTGGTTCTTTCCAGTGAAGATCCAGGGCAGGATATGGAATACTTGCAGGAGGAGCTTCCATTTGGGGTTGAGGATGACGCTACAGTCTACTCTATGGAGGAGGAGGTACTGCCATCCTTTTCGGAGGCTCTGGAGGCCGTTTATCGGTTCCTTCCGGCTGATAAATGCCCGGCACAGCCGTTACCGGCTCCTAGAACGAAATCTCTCTGGGAGTCCGACGCAGTCTCCATCAAGAAAGAGATGCCCAGGTTGCCTCATTCACCGACCCTCACGTCGTTGGTGAATGAGATGCAGGCTATCGAAGGTTTTGACTTCGGTAAGCGCGGGACTTCTATTCCTAAGGCTTTTGTCTCGCAGCAGGGACTTAAGTTTTACACCCCACATACGTCTAGTTGGCCGTTGAAGCCCCCTCCCTTGGACCCAGACGCGCAGAAAATATGCGCATCCAAGGTCTGTTACCCTAGGGAGGCGGACAATCTGATAGAGACTTTGGACGCTAGGTCCAGATCTATCGTGTCCATGGCGTCTCACATTGATTTATTCTTGGGCGCGGCTAATCTAGCCATTGAAGAGGGTGATTCTAGGGCGATTATGGCGTTACTTCAGTCTGCGGCGAGGGCAACGAAACATGTTATGGGCACAGCTGTGGCTATGTCGTCAGACATTCTTCTCCATAAAAGAGATGCCACCCTGGCTTCTACTTCAGTGTTACCTGGTCTAGGTCGGAAGACACTTAGGGCCGCCCCTCTACAGTCGGAGTCTCTGTTCGGTGGCCGGTGTGCACAAGTGGCCGCGGCGGACTCGGCGGAGAGGCAGAGTCGTCAATTGGCTAGGTGGCAATTGCCCCCTCCTAGAGCTGTTAACGCACCATTTAGAGGTAACAGGCATAGACCCGGTTCGGGTAGAGGTTTTTCTGGGAAACCTTCCGCATCTCAGGGAGCAACCCCTCCAACACCTACTCCTGTTTTTAAGAAGCCGGTTCAGTTTCAGTTTCCTAGGGGTGGTAGAGGTTGAGGATTTAGGGGCAGGGGACGTGGTGTCTCCAACCGGAAGCCTCGAGGGGCTTCATTTTAGGGATACGCGGCGCGCTTCTCGTTCGGGGGAGTGGAACATTCCCGACTCCTGCAGACCTGTAGGAGGCAGGTTGTCAGGATATCTCCACGAGTGGGAGAAAATCACAGATTGCGGTTGGACCCTTCGTATCATAGAGAAGGGTTACCGCATTCCGTTCCATTCCATTCCCCCCCTTCGGGGCTCACCTCTTCCATGTGTGCCCCCAAAGGACCAAAACAAGAGGAATACACTCCGGCTGGAAGTGCAATCCCTGTTGGAGAAGCAGGCTGTAGAAGAGGTCTTGGATGTGGCAACTCCAGGCTTCTACAGCAGGCTCTTTTTGGTTCCGAAGAAGAACGGGAAGATGCGCCCCGTGTTGGACCTGTCCAGACTGAATCAGTTTGTACAGGTAGACCATTTCAAGATGGAGACCACGGGGTCCATTCGGCACACCATCCAGGTGAACGACTGGGCGGTGTCCATCGATCTGAGGGATGCTTACCTCCATGTACCCATCGCTCGGCATTCACGCAAGTACCTGAGGTTCTCCCACGAGGGCAGGACCTTCCAGTTTCGGGTCCTGCCTTTCGGAATTTCTACAGCACCGCGCGTGTTTACCAAGCTGATGGAGGTGGTGGCAGCAGCCGCCCGGAGAGAGGGTGTCTCCCTTCTGCAGTACTTAGACGACTGGCTTCTCCACCAGCAGTCAAGGAGTTTACTATTGCAGAATCTTCACACGGTTTGGTCAGTGATCACGAGACTGGGGCTTATCCCCAACCTACAGAAGTCAGAGCTTACTCCCGCGAAGGACTTCACCTACGTGGGCATGAATTTTCTGACAGACCTGGGGGTGGTCAGGGTTCCCACCGACAGGGTTCAAAGGATCTTGGTACGGGTGTTCTCTGTCCTGGATGCAGTGATCATGTCAGCCAGGGATATGTCGTTGTTAGGGATGCTCGGGTCGGCAGCGAACCTCGTTTCACTAGGGCGACTACACATGAGGCCTCTACAAATCTACCTACTTTTCCATTGGCGGCCACATGTATGTCCCCTGGATATGATGGTGCCCCTTTCGAGGCATTTCAAGCGTCACCTCCGTTGGTGGGCCCGAGTGTCGCGTTACAACGAGGGGGTTCCTATGGTACTAAGCCCTCCGGAACTATTTCTGACGACGGATGCGTCAAAAGGGGGATGGGGAGCGCATCTGGAACCTCTGGGTTTGGCATTGGCAGGTTCGTGGCCCCAGGAGTCCGCAAACGACCACATCAACATGTTAGAGTTGAGGGCGGTGGCTCAGGCCCTGAGTCAGGTTCAGCATCTGGTATCAGGCAAATGCATCATGGTATCAGACAACACCACAGTAGTGGCTTATCTGAACAAGCAGGGCGGAACTCATTCGGTTCCGCTGTGCCTGGAGACCAGGAAACTTCTCCTTTGGTGTCAGGAATGTTCAATTTCGCTGACGGCCAGACACATCGCGGGCAAGGCGAACATCCTGGCGGACTATCTGTTCAGGGGGCACATGCCCGTTCTCACAGAGTGGAGGTTGTCTCCAGAGGTATCCAGTGCGGTGATTCGCAGATGGGGAGATCCGTATCTGGATCTGTTCGCGACTTCTTTGAACAGTCAACTTCCGTGGTACGTCTCCCCAGTGCCAGACACAAGGGCATGGGCGATCGATGCAATGTCCTTCGGGTGGAATCAGGTGGACGGGTATGCATTTCCACCGTTTGTCCTGATTTCGTTGGTTATGCGGAAGATTCGGCAATCGGTCTGCCGAATCACTCTCGTAGCAACATACTGGCCAACGAGGAGTTGATTCAACAGCCTGTTGGATCTCCTGGTGGAGTCCCCGATGACATTACCGCTGACACCGAACCTTCTGTCACAACACGGGGGGCGAACTGTTCACCCAAACGTGCAGTGCCTACACCTTCACGCATGGAGATTATCCGGGATTTCATCAGAAAGGATGGATTTTCTGCAGAGGCTGCCAAGACGATTGCACAGGCACGACGGCCATCAACATCAGTATGCTATGAGGCCAAGTGGAAGTTCTGGTGTGATTGGTGTCTGCAGAGGGAGATTGATTTCTGCAAACCTTCTATGGGACAGGTAGGCGATTTCCTTTTATATTTGTTTTATGACACAGGATTATCTGTATCCATCATTAAGGGCTACAGATCGGCGTTGGCCAGTTCCCTACGGTTCAGCCTACATACGGCCAAGGACATTGGATCGGATCCTCGCATCTCAGATATGGTGAGTTTTTTCACGAGGAATAGACATGTCAATGGTTCCGTGACACCTAGGTGGGATCTCTCCTGCGTGTTACTGTCTCTAACCAGAGCACCCTTCGAACCTATGATTCAGGCCTCTCTGTTCGACTGGTCTATTAAGACCTCCTTCCTTTTGGCATTCGCTTCTGCCAAGAGGAGAGGGGAATTGCACGCTTTGTCTATCGAGCATCAAAATTTAAAAGTATCTGACGAGGTTATTACTTTTTGCATGGAGTCGGGGTTCCTTCCCAAAACAGCCGTCCCAGGTCTAGCTCCCAGACCATTTGTGGTGCCCTCCATCTCTAAAGCGAACAATACTTCATCGACGGACGCATTGCTTTGTCCAGTGCGTGCCGTCAAACACTACCTTTCCCTTACCCAGTCCATAAGGGGGGATCGTAAAAGGTTGTTTATCCCTTGTATGGGACAACAAGATGTCTCCAAGGCGACCATCTCTAGATGGATCACATTGGCTATCAGCAGAGCTTATAGGGCGTTGCCTGCAAGGGAATTAACTGAATTTGGTATTAAGGCGCATGAGGTTAGAGCCGTGGCGACTTCTTGGGCTTTTCAAAACAGAGTTCCTTTAACTCAAGTCATGCAGGCAGCGTCCTGGAAGTCTCATTCGACTTTTTCGAGTTTTTATATGCGTACGTTGTCCGCACAGAGCTCTGATCTCTATTCTTTGGGACCCCTTGTCGCTGCGGGAACCTTGCTTCCGGCAAGGGGACCCACGGTGTAGAGTGCCGAACCTTTAGAGGTAATAGTTTCCGGCTCCCTTTAAACCGGGCACAACATTAATTGTTATTGTTGTGTATTTATACGGGTGTGTGTGTGTGAGCGTGTCAGGTTACGTTGTAATTATATTGCTATTATAATGTTGTAGTCTAGACTACAGTTATTTTCATACTTTCAACTGGGAGGATTGTTTGGGTGTGGAGGTTTTTTCCCACTCAGGGTCGAGATTGGATTGTCGGGTTAGCTATTCGGAGGTATAACAGTCTCGGGCTAAGACGGTTTTCTTTCCGGAACCCAGAGTTGGGAGATAACCTTTGACCTATTGAAGATTCCCAGGGTATACTCTGCGTAAACTTGTATATTTTGGGATGGTTACATGATGGTGTGTATTGTACGTTTCATGGATCCATAAGTGGTTAGGAGTGTATTAGTGTTAGGACACGGACATCTACGGATGGCATGACTTTAGTGTTGGATTGAACTGGCATAACGGTGACATGGAATAATCAGTGATAGTGTATAGAGACTCCTACAACGACAGTGGCGTCGAGGTGGAGTTCTGTCATACAGTGTCGTCGTTGGACCAGATTCGAGGAAGGTCCAGGATGTACCGGCGGTATGACGCAATCCACTCCTTCCATGGGTCCACTGTTCAGATTGGGGACTCGTTCTTCTGCCATAAGAAGGAGGGGACCCGGCTCACGACTTATCTACTATGGGTAAGTTGACTATGGTTCGTGTGTACACCTCTAGGTCTCCGGATGTAGAGATGTTACATCTAGTTGTATTCTGTTCTAATTCTCATTGCCAAGTATCTTTTCTTATTAGGATGTTTGTGTCACACCTTACCTCCCTCCTAGGAGACAAATTCTAGCAGACATAACTGAGGTAAGATGTGACACAAAAATCACAATTTTTTTAGTAAAATTTGTTTTTGTTATATACTTACCTCAGTTATGTATCTGAGTCCCACCTCCCTTCCCCGCTTTCAGGTGCTTTTCTATCCATCAAAGCAAGGAAGTGGTAGAGTGCGCATGCGCAAAGGTATACTTAACAGTATATACTATAGGACAGGCGATACTTGGTAATTCTCGAAATTTTTAATTCTGGATGAGTCAATTTTTACCAGAGAGCATAAAGCAGACATAACTGAGGTAAGTATATAACAAAAACAAATTTTACTTAAAAAATTGTGATATTTGCGGGACAGAAAACACAGTAGCTAAGAAGGTGTCACATTTTTCAATTCCTTGGAAAATTGCTATTATAGCTGGGCGGATATGGTGCACGAATGGCACGCAGTCATAGTACATAACTAAACGATGTAGAGAAATAAAATATGCAGACTCGACCATGTTGTGGCACCAAACACGAAAATGCTAATGAGGGGTCACAATAATTATTGATATCGCTAATAAGGTGTCACAAAAAAGGCAAACAAAATCTGCGAACAATTTCGATTCTTAAATTGAAGCTTAGCGCCGACTTTCTATGCAACATTGATTTATATCTAGCCCTTTCGTACCTCGACAATGTTTGACATGTTCTTCGCTGAAAGCCGGTCTACAGATATACCCATATAGGAAAGTACATGTACAATGATAACAATGGGTGCCTGCAATGTGTTACGACTTTAAACGAGACCTCATGCGTAATGTTTGCAAATGATCTCGATATCTTTATAGGGGATTCGACCCCTTTAACACTACGAAAAATGACATTGGCTGTTGAAAGGCCATGCATTAAACAACAATATGGGTAACTTAAAATAATGGCTCCTGGCAGCAAGTTTCCTTTCAGCTCTCCCCTGTCTGTTGTTTGGTATTTAAATATCATATAAACATGGTAACCAATGTGACCCAACGTCAGCTTGATTCTCTCAGAAAATTGTACTCCTGACATTGGCGTGACAGTTTAAAAAAGACAGTGTAATCAAAGCTTTTCTGAACAAAGCTGGATATATTTATGTACAATGGTTACGTTGTTTAAGAAACGTTAACACTTTATATGCCTTGTTTAGCCAAAATTGGGTCTGTCATTATGTTTCGTGACAAAAACATGATAATTTTAAAAGGTACTGTATGAGGAAAATTTCAATAATTGAAAAAAATATATATATTGACTAAATATTGAAATGATAGATATTCTGCATGATTTGACACAAACTGTAGCATGTATTTTGATACTCCTACATGTTAGCTTTAACTTGAAACCATACTGGTTTTTTAATACAAATACAGAAATGTTGTATGCCTGAAACCAATGCAACTGTCAATGTCAGGAGTGCAACATTTCATGTACAGCATGTAGTCATTTTGTTATACATGGTTTAAATGTGTTTTTCTGTGTTCTTTTCTAAATATCCGCACCTACAGACCAGAGAGACACTATTCTTGACACTGTCATTTACTTTTGGTCTGTCCTCCATGGCCAAAACGTGAATGTCAGGAGTGCAACGCAATTATAATAACACAAAAATATCCAACATAAAGCACTTGTGATAAAGTAGTATATTTACAATTATATTGTGGCAAACTTTTCCCAGTTATATACACGTCTTAATTAATTATTTGCTGCAATGGGAAATATATTGTTACCCTAAGTTAAGCCACTGGTCAATTAACAGTTATGGTGTGATGGGCTGT